>CAKAOJ020000305.1:0-646282 GCA_916701645.2 Sebastolobus alascanus
TTTTTTTCAAAAAAATTTTAATTAATTTAAAAAAATTTTGAAAAAAAATTAAGGTTTTTTTTAAAAAAAAATTTTAAAAATTTTCGAAATTTCAAAATATCTATGAATTTTTTAGAATATTTCGAATTATAGTTGATTTTTTCATAAAATTTCGAAAAAATTTTGAAAAAAATGCCTTATAGAATTTCGAAAATTTTCATGAAAAAATAGTTATTTTCATTATTTTGGAAAAAACCCGTTTAAAATTTTATTTTCATGAAAAATTCTATATATGATTTTTTAAAATTGCAATTTTTAAATGATTTTTTTCCCCCAAAAATTTAAAAAGCTATATATGCCTTTTTATGAAAATTTCGACATTCTATTAACATTTTTTTCGAATATTTGCATGCTATATATGACTTTTTATGAAAATTTTCAAAATTTTAAAAAATGTTGTATAGAATTGAAAATTTTTATGAAAAAAGCAATTATCTGGATCATTTTAAAAAACTCAGTTTTAAATTTGTCAATTTTCAAAAAATCATTCTATATATGACTTTTTAAAATTCCAAAAATTTTAAATGATTTTTTTCCCCCAAAAATTTAAAAAGCTATATATGCCTTTTTTGAAATTTACATTCTAAATAGCATTTTTTCGAAATTTTAATGCTATAGTATGACTTTTTATGAAAATTTTCGAAAATATTTAAAAAAAGTCCAGTATAGATTGAAAATTTTTATGAAAAAGATTGTATATCTTCGATTCATTTTAAAAAACTCAGTTTAAAAATTTTGTTTTTTCAAAAAATTTTATATAGTATGATTTTTAAAATTGACGAAATTTAAATGATTTTTTTCAAAATTAAGCGAAATATACTATGCTTTTTTAAAAATTTCGAATTTATATATGACATTTTTTCGAAATTTCAATGCTATAGTATGACTTTTTATGAAAATTTTCGAAATATTTAAAAAATTCCTATATAGATTCGAAAATTTTCGAAAAAACATAGTATATTTCGATTATTTGGTGGAAAAAAACTTTTAAATTTCTCAATTTTAAAAAATTCTATATATGACTTTTTGAAAATTTGAAATTTAAAAAGTTTTTTTTCCAAATTTGCGAAACTAAAAATGCCTTTTTATGAAAATTTCGAAATTTAAAATATGAATTTTTTTGAATATTTTCGAAAATTTTAATAGTTTTTTTCAAAAATTTTTGAAAATATCTAAAAATGCCTTTAAATGCAAAATTTTCATAAAAACTAGTATTTTTTCGATATTTTTGGAAAAAAACTTTTTTAAAATTTCGAATTTTAAAAAAGTCATTTTATAGAATTTTTAAAATTAGAAATTTAACTGAGTTTTTTTTAAAATTGGAAAAATATACTATGTTTTTTCATGAAAATTTTCAATATACTATGAATTTTTTAAATATTTTAACTAGTTTATTTTTCAAAATTTTCGAAAATATTTGTAAAAATTTTTTAAAATTCGAAATTTTATAAAAACTATTATTTTTCGATCATTTGGGAAAAAAACTTTTTTAAAATTTTAAATTTCTAAAAAGTCATGTATAGTATATTTTGAAAATAGAATTTTAAACTGAGTTTTTTTCAAAAAACACAGTAAAATTGCTTTTTTTATGAAAAGCATTCTATACTATGACTTTTTTGAAAATTTCGATTAATAGTTTTTTCAAAAATTTTTGAAAATATCTAAAAAATGTCCTATATAGAATTAAAATTTTCTGAAAAAAGCATATATATTGTCGATTATTTGGGAAAACTTTTAAAATTTTCAATTTCAAAAAAGTCATGCTATAGTATGACTTTCTTGAAAATTGACGAAATTTTAAACTGAGTTTTTTTTCCACCAAATGAATCGACAGACTATACTATGCCTTTTTTCATGAAAATTTTCGACATTCTATACTATGACATTTTTTTACGAATATTTTCATCATGCTATAGTTTGACTTTTTTCATGAAAATTTTCGAAAATATTCGTAAAAAAATGTCCTAGTATAGAATGTCGAAAATTTTCATGAAAAAAGGCATAGTATAGTCTGTCGATTCATTTGGTGGAAAAAAACTCAGTTTAAAATTTCGTCAATTTTCAGAAAAAGTCATGCTATAGTATGACTTTTTTGAAAATTGACGAAATTTTAAACTGAGTTTTTTTTCCACCAAATGAATCGACAGACTATACTATGCCTTTTTTCATGAAAATTTTCGACATTCTATACTATGACATTTTTTTACGAATATTTTCGACATGCTATAGTATGACTTTTTTCATGAAAATTTTCGAAAATATTCGTAAAAAAATGTCCTAGTATAGAATGTCGAAAATTTTCATGAAAAAAGGCATAGTATAGTCTGTCGATTCATTTGGTGGAAAAAAAACTCAGTTTAAAATTTCGTCAATTTTAAAAAAAGTCATGCTATAGTATGACTTTCTTGAAAATTTACGAAATTTTAAACTGAGTTTTTTTTCCACCAAATTAATCGACAGACTATACTATGCCTTTTTTCATGAAAATTTTCGACATTCTATACTATGACATTTTTTTACGAATATTTTCGACATGCTATAGTATGACTTTTTTCATGAAAATTTTCGAAAATATTCGTAAAAAAATGTCCTAGTATAGAATGTCGAAAATTTTCAGAAAAAAGGCATAGTATAGTCTGTCGATTCATTTGGAAAAAAAACTCAGTTTAAAATTTGAATTTTCAAAAATCTATAGTATACTTTTTTAATTAAATTTAAATATTTTTAAAATGTAAAATTATTTTTAAAATTTAATTATATTCATTTTAGAAATTTTAATTTATATTTTAAAAATTTAAATTTTAAAAATGTCATTAAACGAATTTTCTAAAAATGTAATTTCATCATTTTGAAAAAATTAATTTTTAATTTTATTAAGAATTTTTAATTTTGATGAATTTTAAATTTTTTCAAAAAATGCAGAAATCATTTTAAAAAAGCATTTTTTCATTTTAAAAATCAGTTAATTTGTCATTTTCATGAAAAATCGAAATATTCTAAAATGCATTAAATTTTCAAAAAAGCAATATACTTCTTTTTTGAAAACCATTTAATTGCATTTTAAATATTTTGACTCTATTATTTTATGAATTTTACAAAATGCATATAATGCTTTTCATGAAAGCATTATATTGCATTTTTGGAAACCAGTTATTTGCTTTTCAAATTCAAATATTTAAAATGCATTAAATGGTTTTCAAAAAAGCAATATATTGCTTTTGAAAACCATTTAATTGCATTTTAAATATTTATATTCTTATGAAAATTTTAAAATTTTAAAATCAGTATAATGCTTTCATGAAAAGCATTATATTGCATTTTGGGAAAAACTCATTTATTTCATATAATTTTTTTCAAAGCATCTATAGTTGACTTTTTTATGAAAATTTTAAAATTTTAAAAAAAAGCATATAATGCTTTTCATGAAAGCATTATACTTGACATTTTAAAATCATTAATTGCTTTTCAAAAATTCAAATATTCTAAAATGCAATTAAATGGTTTTCAAAAAAGCAATATATTGCTTTTTTTGAAAACCATTTAATCATTTTAAATATTTGATGCTTTTGATTAGAAATTTAAAATTTTAAAATTTGAAGACAATTCGTAAAAAAATGTCCTAGTATAGAATGTCGAAAATTTTCATGAAAAAAGGATAGTATAGTCTGTCGATTCATTTGGTGAAAAAAAAATCAGTTTAAAATTTCAATTTTCGAAAAAAGTCATGCATAGTAGACTTTTGAAAATTGACGAAATTTTAAACTGAGTTTTTTTCCAAATGATGAAATAACTAGTTTTTTCATGAAAATTTTCGACATTTATACTATGATTTTTTTACGAATATTTTCGACATGCTATAGTATGATTTTCATGAAAATTTTGAAATATTCTAAAAAAATGCCTTATAGAATGTCGAAAATTTTCATGAAAAAAGGCATAGTTAGATTGTCGAAAATTTGTAAAAAATATTTCAAAATGTATTAAAAAATATCTTAAAATTGACTATTTAAAATGATTTTTACATTTTTCGACAAATACCTTTAATGAATTTTCAAAAATTTGACATTTTAATTTTTATGAAATTTTACTTTTATAATTTTAAAAATTTCGAAAAATGTCCTATATAATTGAAAATTTTCGAAAATATGAATATAGTCTAATTATTTGGAAAAATGTTAAAAAATCAATTTTAAAAATTTCATTTTATATTTAAATAGAATTTTAAAATGATTTTTAAATAGGTTTTTCAAATTTTCAGAAATTTGCTTTTCATGAAATTTTACTATTTGACATTTTAGAATTTTTTCATGAAAATTTTCGAAAATTTCGAAAAATTCCTAGTAAAAAATTTCATAAAAAAGAATGTCGATTATTTGTGAAAAAAAACTAGTTTAATTCAATTTTAAAAAAGTCATGTATAGTTGATTTTTGAAAATTCAATTTTAAATGATTTTTTTTCACCAAATTAACGAGTTACATCTTTTCATGAAAATTTTGCTTTATACATGACATTTTTTCGAATATTTTGACATTTAGATATTTTTCATGAAAATTTTGAAAATATTCTAAAATGTCTATATAATGTAAAATTTCATGAAAAAAGGTAATTCTTGATATTTGGGAAAAACTCGTTTAAAATTTCGTAAAAAAAAGTCATTAATTGATTTCTTGAAAATTAGAAATTTTAATGATTTTTTCAAAATTAACGACAGTTAAACTAGCTTTTTTCAAAAATTCGACATCTATACTATGCTTTTTTTAGAAAATTTTCGACATCTATATATGACTTTTTTAGAAATTTTCGAAAATATTTAAAAAAATTCAATAATGTAAAATTTTCATGAAAAAAGGCAAATGTCTGATATGGGAAAAAAAACTCGTTTAATTTGTAAAAAAAATCAGTAATTGATTTTTAAAATTGCAAATTTAAATGATTTTTTTTCACCAAATTAACGATTCACCTTTTTTCATGAAAATTTTGCTTTTCATGAATTTTTCGAATTTTATCTATGAATTTTTTAGAAATTTTCGAAAATATTTAAAAAATTCAATAATGTAAAAATTTTCATGAAAAAAGGCAAATTCTGATATGGGAAAAAAAACTCGTTTAATTTGTAAAAAAAATCATTAATTGATTTTTAAAATTGAGAAATTTTAAATGAGTTTTTTTTCAAATAAGCTATCACCTTTTTTCAAAAATTTTCACTTTTCATGAATTTTTCGAATTTTCGACATTTAGATATTTTTTCATGAAAATTTTCGAAAATTTCGAAAAAAATTCTAAAAATGTCGAAAATTTCGAAAAAAGCATAAAGCTGTATATTTGTGGAAAATGTTTAAAATTTCGTCATTTTCAAAAAAGTCATCTATAGTATGACTTTTGAAAATTGACGAAATTTTAAACTGAGTTTTTTTTCCACCAAATTAATCGACAGACTATACTATGCCTTTTTTCATGAAAATTTTCGACATTCTATACTATGACATTTTTTTACGAATATTTTCGACATGCTATAGTATGACTTTTTTCATGAAAATTTTCGAAATTTTAAAAAATTTAGTAAGAATGTCTATTTTAAAAAATAAAGTTTGAATTCGTAATTTCAAAAAATCATTTTAGTATCTTTTTGAAAAAGTCAAATTTTAATGAGTTTTTTAAAATTACGAATTTTAAACTTCTTTTTTTCAAAATTCGACATTCTATACTATCTTTTTTTACAAATTTTCGACTTATATTTTTTTTAGAAAATTTTCGAAATTTATATATTTTTTAGAAAATTTTCGAAAATATTTATAAAAGATAGAATGTCGAAAATTTTTGAAAAAATCAGTTAAATTTCGAAATTTTAAAAAAGTCATGTATAGAATATTTTTGAAAAAAGAATTTAAAAGATTTTTTTTCAAATTAACATTAATATTTTTTTTCAAAATTCGAATTCTATACTATCATTTTTTTCAAATTTACGACATCTATACTATGACTTTTTTCACAAATTTTGACATCTATATAATTTTTTAGAAATTTTCGAAAATTTCTAAAAAATGCCTAGTATATTAATTAATTTTGAAAAAAATTAATTTTCAATTTTGAAAATATATTAAAATTTTAAAATTCAAAAAATTACTGTTATTTTCTAAAAAGACAATTAAACTAGTTTTTTCAAAATTTCGACACTATACTATGCTTTTTTTGAAAATTTCAATGCTATATACTTTTTTTCAAAATTTCGACATCTATATAAATTTTTTCGAAAATTTTCGAAAATTTTTAAAAAAATTCTATATAGACTGTAATTTTCTGAAAAAATGAAATATTCATTTGTCAATTAAAAATTTAAAATTTCGAAAATTTTAAAAGTTCTAATTTTTTGAAAATTAGAAATTTAACATTTTCAAAATGTAATAAACTTTTTGAAAATTTTAATTTTAAATAATTTTTTTCCGAAATTATCGAAACTATATATGACTTTTTTCATGAAAATTTTGAAAATATTAAAAAAATTTTAGAATTCGAAATTTTCATAGAAAAATGTCATATTTCGAAATTTGAAAAAAATTCAGTTTAAAATTTCGAAAATTTTAAAAACATGATAGTATTTTTTGAAATTTGAAAATTTAAACTGAGTTTTTTTTCCACCAAATTTAAAAAAGACTATACTATGCCTTTTTTAAAAATTTAATTTAATGATTTTTTTTACGAATTTTCGAAGACTATAGTATGACTTTTTTCATGAAAATTTTCAAAATTGTAAAAAATTTTTTAGAATTCGACAATTTATTTAAAAAACAGATAGTTGATATTGTTAAATGGTGGAAAAAAATGTTAAAATTTATTAAAAAGTATATAGTATTTTTTTGAAAATACGAAATTTTAAAATTTTTTTTCCCCAAATAAGCACAGACTATACTACCTTTTTTCATGAAAATTTTAACTATTATTTTTTTACGAAATTTTCGACAGCTATATATCTTTTTTCATGAAAAATTTTCGAAAATATTCGTAAAAAATGTCCTAGTATAGAATGTCGAAAATTTTCATGAAAAAAGGCATAGTATAGTCTGTCGATTCATTTGGTGGAAAAAAAACTCAGTTTAAAATTTCGTCAATTTTCAAAAAAGTCATGCTATAGTATGACTTTTTGAAAATTGACGAAATTTTAAACTGAGTTTTTTTTCCACCAAATTAAGCGACAGACTATACTATGCCTTTTTTCATGAAAATTTTCGACATTCTATACTATGACATTTTTTTACGAATATTTTCGACATGCTATAGTATGACTTTTTTCATGAAAATTTTCGAAAATATTCGTAAAAAAATGTCATAGTATAGAATGTCGAAAATTTTCATGAAAAAAGGCATAGTATAGTCTGTCGCTTAATTTGGTGGAAAAAAAACTCAGTTTAAAATTTCGTCAATTTTCAAGAAAGTCATACATATAGCATGACTTTTTTGAAAATTGACGAAATTTAAACTGAGTTTTTTTTTCCACCAAATGAAGCGACAGACTATACTATGCCTTTTTTCATGAACATTATTTTCGGACATTTATACTATGACATTTTTTATACGAAATATTCTTCGAAATGCTATAGATGACTTTTTTCATGAAAATTTTTCGAAATATTCGTAAAAAAATGTCCTAGTATAGAATGTCGAAAATTTTCATGAAAAAAGGCATAGTATAGTCTGTCGATTAATTTGGTGGAAAAAAAACTCAGTTTAAAATTTCGTCAATTTTCAAAAAAGTCATGCTATAGTATGACTTTTTTGAAAATTGACGAAATTTTAAACTGAGTTTTTTTTCCACCAAATTAAGCGACAGACTATACTATGCCTTTTTTCATGAAAATTTTCGACATTCTATACTATGACATTTTTTTACGAATATTTTCGACATGCTATAGTATGACTTTTTTCATGAAAATTTTCGAAAATATTCGTAAAAAATGTCCTAGTATAGAATGTCGAAAATTTTCATGAAAAAAGGCATAGTATAGTCTGTCGATTCATTTGGTGGAAAAAAAACTCAGTTTAAAATTTCGTCAATTTTCATGAAAAGTCATGCTATAGTATGACTTTTTTGAAAATTGACGAAATTTTAAACTGAGTTTTTTTTCCACCAAATGAATCGACAGACTATACTATGCCTTTTTTCATGAAAATTTTCGACATTCTATACTATGACATTTTTTTACGAATATTTTCGACATGCTATAGTATGACTTTTTTCATGAAAATTTTCGAAAATATTCGTAAAAAATGTCCTAGGTATAGAATGTCAAAAATGTTCATGAAAAAAGGCATAGTATAGTCTGTCGATTCATTTGGTGGAAAAAAAACTCAGTTTAAAATTTCGTCAATTTTCAAAAAAGTCATGCTATAGTATGACTTTCTGGAAAATTGACGAAATTTTAAACTGAGTTTTTTTTCCACCAAATTAAGCGACAGACTATACTATGCCTTTTTTCATGAAAATTTTCGACATTCTATACTATGACATTTTTTTACGAATATTTTCGACGTGCTATAGGACTTTTACCATGAAAATTTTCGAAAATATTCGTAAAAAAATGTCCTAGTATAGAATGTCAAAATTTTCATGAAAAAAGGCATAGTATAGTCTGTCGATTCATTTGGTGGAAAAAAAACTCAGTTAAAATTTTGACAATTTTCATGAAAAAGTCATGCTATAGTATGACTTTTTGAAAATTGACGAAATTTTAAACTGAGTTTTTTTTCCACCAAATTAAGCGACAGACTATACTATGCCTTTTTTCATGAAAATTTTCGACATTCTATACTATGACATTTTTTTACAAATTTTGACATTATGTACTATTTTTTCAGAAAATTTTAAATATTCTAAAAAAATGTCATTTAATTGAAATTTTCTGAAAAAAGGCTAGTATAGTTGTCGATTAATTGGTGGAAAAAAACTAGTTTAAAATTTGTCAATTTTATAAAGATCTATATTGATTTTTTGAAAATTGAGAAATTTTCAATGATTTTTTCACAAATAATGAAATATACTATGTTTTTCATGAAAATTTTGCATTATATATGAATTTTTCGAATATTTTCGAAAATTTTCATGGAAAAGTCATTAAGATTAAATATTGCAAAAAAATGTCTAATATGTGAAAATTTTCATAAAAAAGTAAGTATTTCTGTCGATAATTTCGAAAAAAATCAGTTTAAAAATTTGTAATTTTATAAAGTCGAAATTTTCATGAATTTTTGAAATTGCGAAATTTTAAATTTTTTTGAAAAATGAATCAGACTAAACTATCCTTTTTATAAAATTTTAGAATTCTATAAATACATATTTTAATATTTGATTTTCAGGTAAAACGTCATACTATACAGTCGAAAATATTCGTAAAAAAATTTCCTTTGAAATGAAAATTTTAGAAAAATGGCATATTATCTAGATTCATTGGGAAAAAAACTATTTAAAAATTTTCATTTTAAAAATGTCAATTTTCATGAATTATTGAAAATTAATTTTAAATAGTTTTTTTGCAACCAAATATCGAAAATATACTATCTTTTTCATAAAATTTTGACATTTAAAATGCATATTTTCGAATATTTTGATGCCAAAATAATTCATAAAATTTCGAAATTTGAAAAAAATCTTTTGAATTAAAATTTTGAAATAGATTTCAGTAAGTCAACTATGACTAAAATTTTAAAAAATGTCCTAGTATAGAATGTCGAAAATTTTCATGAAAAAAGGCATAGTATAGTCTGTCGATTCATTTGGTGGAAAAAAAACTCAGTTTAAAATTTCGTCAATTTTCAAAAAAGTCATGCTATAGTATGACTTTTTGAAAATTGACGAAATTTTAAACTGAGTTTTTTTTCCACCAAATTAAGCGACAGACTATACTATGCCTTTTTCCATGAAAATTTCCGACATTCTATACTATGACATTTTTTTACGAATATTTTCGACGTGCTATAGTATGACTTTTTCCATGAAAATTTTCGAAAATATTCGTAAAAAAATGTCCTAGTATAGAATGTCAAAAATTTTCATGAAAAAAGGCATAGTATAGTCTGTCGATTCATTTGGTGGAAAAAAAACTCAGTTTAAAATTTCGTCAATTTTCAAAAAAGTCATGCTATAGTATGACTTTCTTGAAAATTGACGAAATTTTAAACTGAGTTTTTTTTCCACCAAATTAAGCGACAGACTATACTATGCCTTTTTTCATGAAAATTTTCGACATTCTATACTATGACATTTTTTTACAAATATTTTCGACATGCTATAGTATTACTTTTTTCATGAAAATTTTCGAAAATATTCGTAAAAAAATGTCATAGTATAGAATGTCGAAAATTTTCATGAAAAAAGGCATAGTATAGTCTGTCGCTTAATTTGGTGGAAAAAAAACTCAGTTTAAAATTTCGTCAATTTTCAAGAAAGTCATACTATAGCATGACTTTTTTGAAAATTGACGAAATTTTAAACTGAGTTTTTTTTCCACCAAATGAATCGACAGACTATACTATGCCTTTTTTCATGAACATTTTTGACATTCTATACTAGGACATTTTTTTACGAATATTTTCGAAAATTTTCATGGTAAAAGTCATACTATAGCACGTCGAAAATATTCGTAAAAAAATGTCATAGTATAGAATGTCGAAAATTTTCATGAAAAAAGGCATAGTATAGTCTGTCGCTTAATTTGGTGGAAAAAAAACTCAGTTTAAAATTTCGTCAATTTTCCAGAAAGTCATACTATAGCATGACTTTTTTGAAAATTGACGAAATTTTAAACTGAGTTTTTTTTCCACCAAATGAATCGACAGACTATACTATGCCTTTTTTCATGAACATTTTTGACATTCTATACTAGGACATTTTTTTACGAATATTTTCGAAAATTTTCATGGTAAAAGTCATACTATAGCACGTCGAAAATATTCGTAAAAAAATGTCCTAGTATAGAATGTCGAAAATTTTCATGAAAAAAGGCATAGTATAGTCTGTCGATTCATTTGGTGGAAAAAAAACTCAGTTTAAAATTTCGTCAATTTTCAAAAAAGTCATACTATAGCATGACTTTCTTGAAAATTGACGAAATTTTAAACTGAGTTTTTTTTCCACCAAATTACGCGACAGACTATACTATGTCTTTTTTCATGAAAATTTTCGACATTCTATACTATGACATTTTTTTACGAATATTTTCGACATGCTATAGTATGACTTTTTTCATGAAAATTTTCGAAAATATTCGTAAAAAAATGTCCTGGTATAGAATGTCAAAAATGTTCATGAAAAAAGGCATAGTATAGTCTGTCGATTCATTTGGTGGAAAAAAAACTCAGTTTAAAATTTCGTCAATTTTCAAAAAAGTCATGCTATAGTATGACTTTCTTGAAAATTGACGAAATTTTAAACTGAGTTTTTTTTCCACCAAATTAAGCGACAGACTATACTATGCCTTTTTTCATGAAAATTTTCGACATTCTATACTATGACATTTTTTTACGAATATTTTCGACATGCTATAGTATGACTTTTTTCATGAAAATTTTCGAAAATATTCGTAAAAAAATGTCCTAGTATAGAATGTCGAAAATTTTCATGAAAAAAGGCATAGTATAGTCTGTCGATTCATTTGGTGGAAAAAAAAACTCAGTTTAAAATTTCGTCAATTTTCAAAAAAGTCATGCTATAGTATGACTTTCTTGAAAATTGACGAAATTTTAAACTGAGTTTTTTTTCCACCAAATTAAGTGACAGACTATACTATGCCTTTTTTCATGAAAATTTTCGACATTCTATACTATGACATTTTTTTACGAATATTTTCAACATGCTATAGTTTGACTTTTTTCATGAAAATTTTCGAAAATATTCGTAAAAAAATGTCCTAGTATAGAATGTCAAAAATTTTAATGAAAAAAGGCATAGTATAGTCTGTCGATTCATTTGGTGGAAAAAAAACTCAGTTTAAAATTTCGTCAATTTTCAAAAAAGTCATGCTATAGTATGAGTTTCTTGAAAATTGACGAAATTTTAAACTGAGTTTTTTTTCCACCAAATTAAGCGACAGACTATACTATGCCTTTTTTCATGAAAATTTTCGACATTCTATACTATGACATTTTTTTACGAATATTTTCGACGTGCTATAGTATGACTTTTACCATGAAAATTTTCGAAAATATTCGTAAAAAAATGTCCTAGTATAGAATGTCAAAAATTTTCATGAAAAAAGGCATAGTATAGTCTGTCGATTCATTTGGTGGAAAAAAAACTCAGTTTAAAATTTCGTCAATTTTCAAAAAAGTCATGCTATAGTATGACTTTCTGGAAAATTGACGAAATTTTAAACTGAGTTTTTTTTCCACCAAATTAAGCGACAGACTATACTATGCCTTTTTTCATGAAAATTTTCGACATTCTATACTATGACATTTTTTTACGAATATTTTCGACGTGCTATAGTATGACTTTTACCATGAAAATTTTCGAAAATATTCGTAAAAAAATGTCCTAGTATAGAATGTCAAAATTTTCATGAAAAAAGGCATAGTATAGTCTGTCGCTTAATTTGGTGGAAAAAAAACTCAGTTTAAAATTTCGTCAATTTTCAAGAAACTCATACTATAGCATGACTTTTTTGAAAATTGACGAAATTTTAAACTGAGTTTTTTTTCCACCAAATGAATCGACAGACTATACTATGCCTTTTTTCATTAAAATTTTTGACATTCTATACTAGGACATTTTTTTACGAATATTTTCGAAAATTTTCATGAAAAAGTCAAACTATAGCATGTTGAAAATATTCGTAAAAAAATGTCATAGTATAGAATGTCGAAAATTTTCATGAAAAAAGGCATAGTATAGTCTGTCACTTAATTTGGTGGGAAAAAAACTCAGTTTAAAATTTCGTCAATTTTCAAGAAAGTCATACTATAGCATGACTTTTTTGAAAATTGACGAAATTTTAAACTGAGTTTTTTTTTCCACCAAATGAATCGACAGACTATACTATGCCTTTTTTCATGAAAATTTTCGACATTCTATACTAGGACATTTTTTTACGAATATTTTCGAAAATTTTCATGAAAAAAGTCATACTATAGCATGTCGAAAATATTCGTAAAAAAATGTCATAGTATAGAATGTCGAAAATTTTCATGAAAAAAGACATAGTATAGTCTGTCGCGTAATTTGGTGGAAAAAAAACTCAGTTTAAAATTTCGTCAATTTTCAAGAAAGTCATACTATAGCATGACTTTTTTGAAAATTGACGAAATTTTAAACTGAGTTTTTTTTCCACCAAATGAATCGACAGACTATACTATGCCTTTTTTCATGAAAATTTTTGACATTCTATACTAGGACATTTTTTTACGAATATTTTCGAAAATTTTCATGGTAAAAGTCATACTGTAGCACGTCGAAAATATTCGTAAAAAAATGTCCTAGTATAGAATGTCGAAAATTTTCATGAAAAAAGGCATAGTATAGTCTGTCGATTCATTTGGTGGAAAAAAAACTCAGTTTAAAATTTCGTCAATTTTCAAAAAAGTCATGCTATAGTATGACTTTTTTGAAAATTGACGAAATTTTTTACGAATATTTTCGACATGCTATAGTCTGACTTTTTTCATGAAAATTTTCGAAAATATTCGTAAAAAAATTTCCTAGTATAGAATGTCGAAATGTTTCATGAAAAAAGGCATAGTATAGTCTGTCGATTAATTTGGTGGAAAAAAAACTCAGTTTAAAATTTCGAAATTTTCATGAAAAAAAGTCATACTATAGTATGACTTTTTTCATGAAAATTGACGAAAATTTTCGAAAATATTCGTAAAAAAATGTCATAGTATAGAATGTCGAACATTTTCATGAAAAAAGGCATAGTATAGTATGTCGAAAAAAAATTATAGTACAGTTCGCGAAAAAAAAGTCTATAATATTTCTGTAAAAAGTCATAGTACAGTATGTTGAAAAAAAGTCAAAGTACCGTAAGTCGAAAAAAAATGGCATATTATAGTATGTCGAAAAAATTTCACAGTAAGGTATGTCGAAAAAATGTCATAGTACAGGGTGTCGAAAAAAAGTTATAGTATGGTATGTCCAAAAATGTCAATTATGTTTACAAAAAGCCATGGTATGATATGTCAAAAAAAATCATAGTACAGCATGTGGAAAAAAAAGTCACAGAACAGTTTGCTTGTAATGCAGTGTCCTTACATCAATGCTTTGTGCACCATTACCTCTCAGCAAAAAAAGCCGGACAGTCAACCCCACTGTAAACGGCTCACTGAAAATATGGTCCCAGTTTAGGTCACACTTTAAACATAAACAGGCGCTCACTTTGCTAACTATTGTGTCTAATAGGCTATTTCCACCTTCATTAATAGACTCTGCATTCCAGCTATGGTTCAGGAAAGGGCTACGGTGTTATAAGGGATCTTTTTGAAAACGATAACTTTATGTCTTTTGAGCACATTGTTAGAGAACATGACATACCTAAATCTAATTTTTTCAGGTATTTGCAAGTGCGCACTGTAGTCTTGTCAGAAAGCTTTTTGTTTCCTTCCCATCTCGCCAGATAGATGTTTGGATTGAGGAATTTTTAGATTTGGATCTTCTTGAACGTGGTCTGATATTTAGATTGTACAGTGAAATTCAAAGGGTGGCATCGCCTTAACTGAACCATTTCAGGGGAACAATGGGGTAAAGACTTTGGAGCTGATATGTCAGATAAAGTTTAGCGGTTTGCAATTGAACGGATCCATTCAACACCTATCTGTGTAAGACATGGATTATTACAATTTAAGATAATTCACAGGCTCCACTTCTCAAAACGCAAACTCGCAAAGATGTTCCCAGGGAACGGACCCAACTTGCTCCCGTTGCCATCAAGATGAAGCCACCCTTTATCATATGTTTTGGACTTGCCCAGCCATGGTTTCACTCTAGACCACTATCTTTGAAACCTTTTCATATATCTTTGACAAAAATCGTTGATGCACTGGCTTTTTCCTCACTACTAGCACAAAGGCTAATACTGTTACAGTGGAAATCCAACAAGCCACCATCACATTCTCAATGGATAGAAAGTGTTATGACATATTTAAAGCTAGAGAAACTTAAATACTCTACAAGAGGCTCAACTAAGAGGTTTTTCAAAGTTTGGCGGCCATTTCTCTTTTACTTTGAACATAAATATGTATCTATCTGTGGATGTAAATTTCAATATCGTGGTTATGATACAGTTTCAATTTCATTTCAGTAGTGCTCAAGTGTCAGTACTCACATCATTGTCTTCCACATGCAAAACTGAAGAAAATAGAATTGAACCCTAAAAAGACACTTTGGGTCTTTGTGCCTAAACACTAGTAAAATACAAGATGTTATTTAGTCTGTGTAGACAGCTCTATTGATTAAAATAGAAGTGTATATGTTCTGTCAGAAGTGTGTGTGAGGCGACTGAAATGCTTCCTGTTTAGACACATGGGCCTTTTCTGACACAAGCTAATGAGAATCCATCAGCAACATGGACCCCATGCCTTCTATAATTACTCTTGTTACGTAGCAGTGGGAGCTGTAGCTGCAAACTTGTGCTGAAACCATCACTCAATTAATCAATTAGTTGATTGTCAGAAAATTAATCTGCAACTATTTTGATAATCAATTACCGTAAAACTTCAATTGAAAGCCAAGCCCCAATTAGAGTTCCTTTTACTCGCCGGGTGGGGCTACAGTTTTGACAAATAAAAGCAGGTCTCAATTAGACGCTGGGTAACTTTTGTCAATATGGACATGCTACAAATTGTTAGATCGGTTAGATTCTCCACAATGCAATTGTTGAGATAATTTTACAGTAACCATGAGCACCAAAGTTTAATTCACTCAGATTTACCAGCATGGTAAACAAGAGAGATGAAAAAAGTGGTGACTCCCTACCTTTGAAGAGGTCATAAAGTGTATGTGTCTCCATCCTCAATAATCAAAATGTTCCCTCATAAAAATTAATCCAAATTGTGAATTTTGTCCATTGCTCACTGCTAACTTTGTTTGTCAAACGAAGACCACACTTTAACCCTCATTCTACCAACTGGGATCCCCACAGACGCCTGAGGTTTACCTTTTGTCATATCTCATATATCACATCTGTTGCTGTTTTAATTAGTGCTTTTTGAAAAGACCAATGTGTTGGGGTCCTGGGGGACCTCAATCAAAAGCACCCAATTGCAGCCTATGCAGTTTAAATAGATATAATAGATGGATCAAATGTTTGCCATGGCTCTTAATTTAAAGTATCACACACTATCAGGGGGTAGGAGCACTCTGTCAGTCATTTTTTTTTTAAGGAGACAGACACAGATGCAGCTGACACACATTTCCTCATGTGCTTAGTCTTTTTTTTGTTTTACACAATATGTAAATTAACTGTACATTTCCTAAGATAATATGAATCTATATATGAATATGATATTTTTTTTCTTCAGATGACATTAATTACATAACTAATGATGTTTTGAGAAGAAATAATTTACCTTTTTGCTATGATGGTTGTTTCTAGCAGTAGTTTATTCTTGGGGTCCCCTGGTCCAAGGTCCCCAGTCAGTAGTCCTTGCATGTTAAATAGGTTGGCAGGATGAGGGTTAACTGACGTAAACAATATTTTCTCTTCTTTCTGCACCCTGTTGTTGCTTGTTTTCGTTACCTTGCTGGCCCCATCTTTTTCTGTTTAGTAGTTATATGGGTTTAGGTAGATTTAGGTATAGTTTAATAGATTTTAACAGGATAAAGAGAGGTGTTGTGTCAGTATGCCAGGTGCCATAAAACGAGTGACGTAAACTGTCTCGGAGCTAGATCAAATAAATGATTTGTAATTGATATGTTATTCTATATCCTAATTTTAATACATGTACTGTAACATAAACAATTAAGATGAGCAAGAGTTTGGTGCTAAAGGAATTAAAGGTCTGTCCCATGTAGACGCCTGTCCTAAATATCCGCTGGTTGAGTTCAGTGATTGACAAGCAATTTGAATATGTCATCTTGACAAATGTCAGCTTTGGGAAATTGTAATGGGCATGTTTTTTACCGTCACTTTATGGACCATTTGATTGACTGATCAATCGAGAAAATGATCCCCAGATTAACAGATAATGAAAACAATTGTTAGTCGCAGCCCCATTTCAGACAGAACAATTGGTTGTCCAGATCCCTCACTTAAACACAGACTCCGCCTCCTCTCGTCCCACCGAGTAAGCCAGGCAGTGGCGTAGGCAGAAATCACAGTGTGGGTGGGCACAGAGAAAATCAGGGGGGCCTGTCCCGTCCAAGACCAAACATCTACTTATATATATCTACTATATCTACTTATAATATGTTAACCAGAAAAGGCCATGAACCACAGTTTAATCCTACAAGCCTTATACATCATCATCAGAGGTAATGTTACAGGCACCTGACATGTATATTTATCTTCTTTCTTCACTCTTGTTCAACTTTGTTGACCTTGTTTTTAGCTACAAAATAACCAGAGTCAACTTCCTGGTAGCCTATGTGTGTAGGTCTACTCATACCTGGACAATCAAGCTGATTATGATCCAACAAGACAAACATAAACAGCATAGCATAGTATAGCATAGCATAGCCTGGCACAGCAGCCACATATTCACACATACAGTTTAATCAAGCGTATGGATAGATCACCTGCATTAACGTCAACAAATACAATTTAACATAGCCTGGCACGGCAGCCACATATTCATACACACAGCTGGCAGCAACATCAGTATAAAATCCAACTTGTACACCGAACATAAACTATACCCAATAAACAATAATAATGAAATAGGTCATTAGTCCATAATTGTAAATGATCTTACTTTTGATGATTCCAGCAGGAGACGACGGGGCTTCTTGGTGTTGAACACTGAAATGACTTCATAGTCTCTTTCAAAGGTGAGCAGGGACAAAGAGTTCAGTCTGATGTGATGCCCTGATGCCAGTTTTTATCCAACTGACAGTTGAAAAGAGTCTTTCACCAGTAGGCCTTGTTATGGGTGCAGTAGGGTGAGGAGGGGCCTGGTACGCCCCCGTCTAGGGGGGTAGGAGCACAAAATAAAAGCATTAAGGACATTCCGTCCCCGGTCCCCAAACTACAGTTGCAGGACTAAATTTTAAGTTTAGAAAAAAATATTTATTACTAAAAATCAAGTTAACAAACAATTAACTTAAACAATATAACTCATGGTGAACAAAGGCCAAAACAACATCTAAATAATTTATCCTACTAACCATAAACAAAATAAACAAGCAAACAAAATGACAGTTACTAAATCTTGCTCCCTAGGATACAGCAGAAACAGGAGAAAAGATTATAAAAGAAAACAAAATGGCAGTTCACCCCGACCACTGAAGTCTATCTTTAGCAACAAAGAAAACCTACAACAAGTTACACAATTACGAAGCCAACTAGGGCACTAAGGCTACTAATTCAACTCTAGATCACAGCTTTAACACAAATGTTTGGAGGCCGAGGACAGAACAAGGCTGCTGTCAGACTACCTGAGCATTTTTAAACTGCATACATGATGGTTGGACCAATCAGCAGCCGGCACACCCCAGACCGAACCCACACCTCCAGCCAATCAGAGAGAGAGCACCTAGATGGGAAACAAAGATCCTCACCAGACAAAGACACTCACTCTGACACAAAAACACAAACACATTTTAATATAGTGTTGAGAATGATGGCTGAACTTCTTTCTCCTGCTCCTCAGGCTTCTGTTCCTCAATGTACAGGTGTTTCCATTTTAACATGCATACTCGTAGCAACTTTTATGTAACTGGTTAACTTAGATAACATAATACTATAACATAAAAAAAAACATACTTAGGTATACTTAGGGAGGGGGTGGGGGGGGTCATTGGGATAGAGTTGCTTATTCACAACTACCTTGCATTCATAACACTCACAGGCCCAAAATACACACATAGGTAACAGGCAAATGCATGTCAGAGTGTGGGGGCTGCCCGTGGACAGGCAACCCGAGCAGTTGGAAGTTAGAGATCTGGCTCCAGGGCATCCCAGCAGTGCAGCTCCAGTCCACACTCCGTACCTGGTCTGTACGGAGCCTTGAACCACTGACCCTCCGGTTCCCAAGCCAAGTCCCCATGGACTGAGCTACTGCCGCCCTGTTTGAACTATATGATGCATTAGCATACTGGAGGTACGGACTGCCAACTTTCCTAGTCCTCAATGGCAAGTACCAAGGTGTTTGTGGATTCAGAGGGAAGACAGTGCCATGGTACAGATCATCAGATCAACCCAGACAGGATGGGACTTGTCTTACCCTGCTGTGAAATCAGTGATGCACTTACTGCAGCAGGGAGCAGCAACAACGAGGATGTGCACCAAATTCAAGGGGAAAATACAGCATTGGTTTTTACCTGAGTAAGTATATGTAAAACCAAATGTAATACATACATAGCTGATCTCATAAACATCTTGGCAAAGGACTGCAGATGAAAATTAGCCAGTCGGTACATTTACAGACATGTTGATTACTGTGCATTGTCCTTACATACATACATAAATAAATGGAATGAAATATCATTGGTCATGCATATCTTGCTGTGCACATGGACGCATGGATTGACAGACAGATGGTCTCTAACCATTCCAATATTTTTTTCTTTTTCTTTTTTTGCTATTTTTTTCACTTTTGATTTAACATGTAGACATGACAATCATAAATATGACACACAAATATCACAGCAAAACAAACAACAACAGTATCATCTCTGGCAGATATAATAATTGTTAGTTAGAATAATTAATTGTGACAATAAAACCAATGAGTATATATCATTAATACAGCAGGGAAAAGTAATAATACCAATAATAATGAAAGTAGTTAAAAACAATACTTAAAAGAGGGAGGAATTAAATTGATAAAACAATGAGAAAAAAATGAATATAAGTAAATAAAATACAAGAGACATAAAAACAAAACAAAAATAATAATAATAAAAAAAAAAAAGAAGGGGGCGTTGACTCTATAATGTTGATTATCGGGTTTAAAAGTTAAGAGGCCAATGGCAGAATGGGAGTGATCTCAGCAGCACTGAAAGAGGAGAAATGGGAAATAAATGGTTTCCAGATCACCAAAAGTTTCTCCTCCTTGCCATCTCTCAAATACCGTATCTTTTCAAAATGAAAGCAGCTCATTAAATGGCATACCCAGTTAATATGAGTTGGTGGATAATTGGATTTCCAATTTAAGAGAATCAAACCACTCCACCATTTTTTAATCAAACTGGAGTTTTGACCAGATAATGTGGCAGGGTGTCAGCAGTCCCAGGAAAACACTTTTGGGTCAATCTTTCAAACATCTACCAGTTCCTAACCCTCAATGTTAGATACTTTTGTGCTTGTTTTCTACTAAATTAATGTCTTTTGCCTTCCTGTCAGCATTCAAATGTATCAAACCATTCATTTTGTACATCGCTTTAGACACGTGTGTTTGCCAAATTAATTAAAGTAAAACCGAGAGATATTTCAAAGCAATTCACTAAAAATTGTAAAGACCTACACAGTTCGGAAGAGTCATGGTTATATATCTTTACATGCACAAGTGGCACCACATCTCATATATCTTTCCTATTCATTAACAGTCTGCATTTTATTAAATTGAATAGAGTCGTGAGCTGAAGCTGGGAGCTACATTAGACTGTTTTGACACATCACATATTATTGCCTCAAGTTTCCCTGTAGCCATTGAGAAGAATGCTTGCTGAAGCCAGAATCTGTCACTCTGCAGGGCTTAACATTAAGGCCCTGGCATTTGTAAATTTGTATCTCTGGCTACTTGGGATGTTGATCCATTTTATAAATTATAGTCACTGTAAATGTGTGGTTGTACAGCCTGTCTTGCTAGCTCAGAATGTAAACGTAGTATTACATGATATGTCCCATTCCCATCCCATTGATTTATCCCATGTTTGAGCCCTCAGTTGTACTTAGGCATGTCAAGAGTAAAGCTTCTATTACAGCCTGAAAAGAGTGCATTTTTAATATCGGAGTCTTGGATTACATGAAGGATCATTTGCATGACCTTTATGAAGAGCAAACAACTCATCTGTGAATCCAAACTCATCCCTTGTAGGGGATTAAACCTGATACTTTGGATACATCTTGGGAATACACTGACGTTTTTAAAGTCCTGTTGTGTTGGATGAATGTACGACCCTGGTCTTTCCTCGTCTGTGACCTGTCAGTGACATGCTCCTTGTGGGAGATTATGAGTAGATCTATCTGATGCCCTTTTTGCTTCTAGGCTCAGACGAGCAAGAAGTGAACAAAAAAGGGCATCACCTTACACTCTGATGATATGAAACACCTAACAAGGGGAATGGCCTGTGGACCTTTTTCTGTTCCATGACACCTCCAGGTCTTGAAGCTTTTCTAATGTGCCCATGCCCAACCATGTTGTTTTTTCCTAAACCAAAATTAGTGGGTTTTTTTGCCTAATCCTAAGCAAGTGTTTTTTGTTTAATTCACAACATTAAGCATGCATTTACTGCGACCGTACAGTGACGCAGGGGACTTGTTAAGCACGTGTTTAGTGTAACGGAAAAAGTGACGCCAAGGGGTCTAACAAAGCGTCAGTATATTACGAGTTCGGATGACAACATATTGGGAAATACATTCCACATAAACTTCAATGCACTCTAAATATGTTAACAAAATGCATTTTAATGCCAAAACTATCATAAAATATTGCAGTTTCCACTGACGATAAAATCAATGTCCGCCATTTTGTTTTGTTTGGATGGAAAGACACTTGGCAGTCACGTGACGTGGACGCAGGCCAATAGAAAAGAACAGGCCAAAAAAAACGTAGGTATCTCACTTTGTTAGAGCCGTTATTATGAAACTAATACGTTTGGCGCTGTGGACCAATGTAGCTATTACACATTTTGATGTGAGACTGGATTGGCACCCCTGCAGGCAGCAGACATTATACATTGAAGGTGCACAAGGTCAGATAAAGAATGCATTTTTTCCAAACTTTGTTTCTTAAAAAATATACAACCATCAGCACATACTTCAGTTTGTGGCACAAAAATCATCCATACGGACTGTGGATGAAAATGTCAGGGTTGCGGTTAAGAGAGAATAAAGATTGAAAAGAATAGTTTTTGTTTGAATTGTTGTTGCTGCACCATTCCTCCACCTGCAGAATATATTCAAAATGTTCTGAAAGATAGCCTCTTGGTGCACTGCAGGATTCATTACATTTTAATTTGGCACAAGCCTTAAAAATATGTTGTGAAATTATGACTGCAGGCATGAAAAGGCAGCAGACAAGGATGCCGAGAGGAAGAGACTGTGGACATGGACAGAAGAGAAAATTAGAGAAAAAATTCTATCTTGATAGTGGTTACTCTGCCTCTTTCCATTTCTAAAGTGCACATTGATATTATACTGCCACTCATTTAATTTGTAGGCTGGCTGGGCAAGTTGTGAATATAAGCCAAGCTGTGTGAGATTCAAATGATGCACTCTTCTCCGTGTAAAATCAACCTGATATTACTTTTACCAGCCACCAGTTACAAATCATGATTAGTTTCTAGGCAGTTCTGGCATTTAAAGTATAAAATTAGATTGCAGTCTGATAAACACACCATATGGGAACATCCAGAAGGGATCGACATTAACCATGGCCCGATGACCCGTTGCAACAAGAAGTTGTTCTGTGGCCATCAAATATCCCCTGTAGGTGGCCCCCTGAATGCGACATGAGCGAGTATATTGGACTTATTGTTTCTATTTGTTCCTGTCGCTCGCTTTGAAAACTTTGAAATGGACGAGGAACAGTTGGTTCATGAGTTGAAATGAGGGGATATACTTTAGGGATGCGATCAGGGAGATCGCCTTTAATGCTTTCTCGTCGCCATTAGCTGTTAGCAGCCAGTGGGCAGCACAGTCCTGCTTGGCTGAATACGGTGCTAACTGCTAACGTTAATAGAGGTTACATTGAGTTACATTATGATGTGTTCAGACTCTATTCATATGAGTATTGGGCGAAAGTAATTCATAAAGTTATTGTGATGTGTTCAAATGTAATCTTTTAAAATGTTGTTTTTGACGAGGAAATTTAATATATACAGTTTGAAAGAAATATTTTCACAGCAATATAAAATAGATATTAGCGAGGGAATTATGAAAGCGAAGATTTGTAAAAATATAATCACTTATTCCCTAATCATTTGAATTGTGTATTTTTCTAAAAGAGACTATGTTTCGTAGTGTGTGCACAAAGAGACTGCACAGACCTACTACCAAAAGCAAACTGAGGTCCAAAAGGAATAAATTTGCTTCATGAATATGGTATCATAAATTAAATGAGCTTGAGAGGAGATAGCACATTAGCTTACATTGTTGCTCTGGTTGAAAGAGCTCATGCACTTAGCATTGAGCAATGACTCGATCAATTTGTTAATACATGTGTGAAAGAAGGCTGTTTTCAGCAAACAACTTCAGCTGGCTCATACAAAGACTTTGTGCAGATACATTTTCAAATGCTTTCAGATGCTTGAGCGTCTGAGCTGGGTTAGCATGAATGCTCTATGTGGAGGAAGACAGAGAAAAGGAAGAATATGCTGAATGATTCTCCTACTGCGATGTTGTCAGCACTTATACTCAGCATCTGAAAAGTGAACTATATGGCCTTTTTATGGTCTTTAAATATCTACTGGTCGTATAAGAGAAAATAAAGATAGATCTACAAAATATATACTTGCAGGTTGGAAATGTGTAAGTCAGGAAATACTGCTCATCAATGAAATACACATGGCTGAAAGTCTGGACTTGTAAATACAAGGAATTAAAGACCCAGCTATCTCAATCAGCATGTGTGATGTGTTTCTCTCATGCTGATCACAAGGTAATATGTTTACGCAGTGCATCATACTCTGCCATTTGGTTTCACTTCAGTGCTGCTGTCATTACATTGGACTGGATCCTGGAACATAAGATGCAATGGGTCCCATATGAAAAGCTGCCTTTGAACTGAGAACGCTTGGAAGTTTGAAGGCAGGTGTCACCGCTTGTGCCTTTTACCAGCCAGTGGGACAACTAACCTAGTTTACTATCTCCTCACCAAAGCATGAGCAGCCCCCCCAAGTGTTTTATCACACTTTTCCAAGCAGGAATGTTTGGATCCCTCTCTTGTTCCTTCTCTTGGAGTTGGGTGCGCCTCTGAATTAACAATAACCACTGACAAGAACACTGAATGTTACCAAGATATATGTCACAGATGTCTGTTGCTCCGAGATGAGATGGCACATCGGAAAACTCACTGACAGTGATTCCTTTGATGCTTCAGTCGCATAGTAATTTGTTATGAAAGAAGAGTTAGCATCTATTATAGATTTGGTGAATGTTGGCACAGGAGCAGAGGCTTTGATGTTGGGAGATGTCGAAGGTTCAGGCTCACCCTACAACAATCCTGAGCAAAGCTACTTGTCTTCCTTCAGTTTCTTAACATGCATATTCATATTTAAAATCACATTCTTTGGTTTAATTGTTTCTTTTTTTTTATTCGGTATATTCTGTGTTTCAGGGCAACAAAACTACTTGGTTAAGGTCAGAAAAAATCAGTTCAAAATGTACCCTAAAGGGAGATTTGTCAAGTATTTAATACTCTTATCAATATGGGAGTGGGCAAATATGCTGCTTTATTCAAATGTATGTGTATATTTATTATTGGAAATCAATTCACAACACAAAACAATGACATATATTGTCCAGAAACCCTCACAGGTACTGCATTTAGCATAAAACAATATGCTCAAATCATAATATGGCAAACTGCAGCCCAACAGGCAACAACAGCTGTCAGTGTGTCAGTGTGCTGACTTGACTATGACTTGCCCCAAACTGCATGTGATTATCATAAAGTGGGCATATCTATAAAGGGGAGACTCGTGGGTACCCAAAGAACCCATTTTCATTTACATATCTTGAGGTCAGAGGTCAAGGGACCCCTTTGAAAATGGCCATGCCAGTTTTTCCTCGCCAAAATTAAGCTTATGTTTGGAGCGTTATTTAGCCTCCTAGTATGACATGGTTGGTACCAATGGATTCTGTAGGTTTTTTTTAGTTTCATATGATACCAATATCATCACTCTAGCTTAAAAACTGAGCCCACTACAACCTAAAAATATATTAGTGGCGTTAAAACGCATTTGCGCTAACACGTTATTATCGCGTGAACTTTGACAGCCCTACTATAAATACATGTTTACTTTTACTTCCTAATTTTTAAGGCTGGACTTGTATTGAAGTATTTCTACACTGTGTTATTGCTAACTAATACCTCTTGTACTAGTGGCTGTGGGTATGAGGGACTCCAAGGGGAAAAGCAGGATGCTGTTGCTCAGCCTACTTTGAAAACTTCTTGTTTTGAATTGTCCTGACCCTTCAAACCCAATTTCTTGACTTTCTTTCTCATTCTCATGAGGAAAAGTTGGAGCTAAAAGATCCCCCACATATGTCACCATTGCATTGTTTGACTAGAGAATTGCCATAAATGTATAATTCATATTCTAACAGACAACAATGTGCAGTAGCCTATCGTAACAATGCAATTGTGTTCTTGTGCCCTGCAGATAACGACACATTGTCACACTTCTGCCCTGTATCTGCTCCTCTCCCTGTGAACGAGCACATTCGCCAGCACAATGACAGTTGACATAAAAAAATAAAAAAAATAATACAAAGAAATACAATCACATCAGTCAAGCCCTGATGTTAAATAAACACCCAGAGAAAGCATGCTTTTCCTTTTTGGGAAGCCTCTTGATTCCATTTTCTAATTAATTACTGGCTGCAACACCTTGGCCTTGCCGACATGAAGAGTGACGTTTCCCCGGGCCCCCAGTCACGTCCACCAGTAGCCCCGGTGGCAGGGGAGCTGTGTTTTTAATCACCTGGCCACTGGCATTATCAAGCTGGAGGACCCGTCACCTACTCTGCACACAGATGCTTGTTCATTCATCTCTGCCGGAGGTCAATGTGTCTGAGAAAGTGGTGCCTGCTGCGTCCTCAAACCGCCGCACTGCCCCTTCCCTATTTAGAGCCTCTTAAAGGCGCCACATGTTGCATTTTGGCCTCAATGAATCATTACCACATTAGTCCTGTGGCATTAGTCTAATTGCTGTAAACAGAAGACGATTGCGGAAGCCTCTTCATTACTTTTTGCCACCTGGTTTGGCAGGAAATCTATTGGATTGCTTTACAGCTGTCCTTACGGCATTGTTAAATGGGACATATTAGGAACTAAGTGTTGTGTATGAACTTTGTACATTACATACACAACAATACTGTTGTTACAGCATTCAAAGTAGTTTGAAATTGACATTAGGTGACCTTTTGGCTGTTAAGGGGCTTGCTCTTACGGCGTGTCCACACCGCCCGCGTGAGCAGCGCGTGGCGGCTGCGGAACGTGTTGTTTTTTATTTAAGCGTCCATTTTAACAGATTAGAGCAGCCATACAGCTCACATGAGACGCGGCTCGGCTGCGTGTCAGCTGCGTCTCTTCTAGAGATTCGAGGTCTCGCCTATTTTTACCACGAGCAGCATGCGGTTCACAGCAAAAACAGACAGTGAAAGTGATCGTTTGACAGTATATTGACATCATATCAGCAACATTACTACAGTTTCAATGTCTTTATCTGTAGAATATGTCAAAAGACATTAAAAAAGTAAAGATTTATTTTTAAATCAACACTTCCTGCTTTCATTTCAAAATAAAAGAACTCAAGTGTTTGTTTGTTTTTTTCTTTGGACAGAATTCCTTCATTTGTTAACACAAGGCTTTTATTCTGAAATATTTACAGGACAGTGTTGTAGAACATGCAATGACTTGCAGAGCTCCATGAATAAACAAAGTACCAGGTTTTAATTGTGGTTTATTATTATTATTTACAAATTACCACATGTTTCTTAACCTTTTTTCTGTCTAAAATAAATATAAATTACATTTATAATGAAATTAAATGGCCATTATGAAAGGCAAACTCTATGTGGAAAGAAAGGGATGACAGCAGCAGCAGAAACACAGCTGCTGTGAACAACCGATGCGTGAGTCACGCAGTAGTTTAGTGAGGCAGCCGTCAGGCGCTGCTCACGCGCCCAGTGTGTCCAGACGGTCAGTCTTCTAAAACTGTAAACACACAACCACCAAGAAAAAAGCTTGTGGGTCGGGACTTTGCTTATTTTCACCGGAATGCTGTCATTGTAAAGGGCCGTCTGCATCCTGATATCTCATGTCCTCTCTCTGCTGCCTGCAATTACTCATTTTTGTATAAACATACATCGAAGTGAGGGCCCAGACACATCCAGAATCAAAAACGCTATTCTAGTGGTGCAACCCAACATGGCTGGCAGACGATGATGATTATAATCAACAGCATATTGACAAAATGCTCTATGTGATATAACATTGCTGTTGGAATCCCTCGCTCAGTCCTACACAACATCTGTTAGCACCTACCTTTACACTACCTACTTCCATTAACCATCTAACCGCAGTCATTGGCTGCCCTCCTGTTCCAGTTGGCTGCATTAGATACACTGTGGAAGCTTAAGAAACCTTTTTGTGGTCTGATATTTTTTTTATTTGCAAACACAAACTAGGTTCAACAGAATATCTTCAGACCAGAATATGTTCAGATAATAAATGATGTTCTTGTTCAATAAACAACAACTGTTAACGACCAGACCACAATTTGTTGAAAGATTATGATAAATTGCTTTATAATGACTAAGGATTGCAGATTAAGATATCTCTTTGGTCTAGGTGTTTGCAGTTTCCAGGAACAAGTTGAAAAGCCATTGTTCACATACTTATTTGATTTTGTTGATCACGGGGGAGACAAAGAGAGAAAATGACACATTCAAAATTGACATGGACAAGAAACATATTTCCTTTTAGGTTGAGTCCCTCAGCATGCTATTTTTGTATCTACGTATCACTTTTCTATTTTTTCTTAAGCTTAAAGAGCTCACCAAGGTTTTATTTTACTCTCTGAATATCTGGTTTATATCAGCCTTTATACTGGTCCAGTCTTATTTGATGGTATTACAAATGCAGGTCTGATAATGTGCCCTACATCATTAGACACATTTTCAGGTTACATACACAATAAGGACACCGATGACGTGGGTTTCTGTGTATTTTGTTTCCACACAGCAAAGAGAAAATTATGGGGGCAGAGGAGACATCCAGACGGCTGTGTAGCATCAGTCTCTCCACAAAGCTTTGTGCCATATCATGCAATTTGCCAAACTGTTGAACAACTTTCACCACTTTGCCTGAGAAGAAGCATTTCACTGCACTTTTCCCAAAGTGAATATTTTTTTTGTCCACTTCCTTGAAACTTTCTATTTACTTGAAAAGGTGCTTAGAGTTTGCAAAAAGTGAGACAACAAAGCCTAACCTTCAAAATTAGAGCTTGCTTTTTAAATTTTGTAAATGCCCGTTAGTTTTTGTTGTAGATACTTTGGCAATTGGAAAACTGGGAAACTGGTCCAGTATTGAGGGAGAGCTCATTTACGTCCTCTGAAAGTGCTTGTTTTTGCCATGACAGGCTGTGATTGTTATTATAAGTATCTGACATTATGGAAAGAGTATCTCTCAAGAAGAATCAATTTCCTACAGGCTCCACATAAAAGAAAGAAAAAAGTGGTTTTGTTAAAACCCAGATAACCAGTTCACAGTTTGGTCTACAGTGTATTTTGTACATACACTATATATACAGTACAACACATGAGTATCTAGATGTTATATCTCTGTAGTGTGGTGAAGGAATGAGTCCTAAAACTTGGAAATTAGTCAGCATTTTAGTACTTCTGGTTCCCTCATCTCGAAGTCAATGGGTTTTTTTAATGTTTTTTTTTAGTTAGATGCCTGAAATAAGGTCTGTGGTTAACACAAGTTGAAGAGATTTTAAGGTTTTGCTCCACAACATAAAACACATCAGTAAATATCCCTCTCGTGAATTTTGATGCCTTTACGTGTCTTCAAAAAGGCGGTTGCTAACAAGTGGCTACGTAAATGAGACGACTAAAAATCATCCCGCCGACTCGACTGCCTTTACAGCCTCAGTGTGTATACTTGCACTAATGCAAGCGTGGTGTAGTTCGTTTATAGCCTAACGTTAGCTTTCTTCTCCTGCCGATTGCATTTACACTTCAAAAAGTTTGTGAAGATTATCTTGATGAACAAAAGGTGTCAATGTCATAAACGCCTGTTTGCCATAGAGCTTATTTTCTGCAATAATCCCAAACCCGATGGAGAAATCATACTGGCTTTTTGTCGAGGGAACCATGGCGATGCTAACTTCCTTGTTGGCCTACAAATATACGTCATCCCTGCACTACTCTATTGAGCAGATTTATTTGTTGGGATGAAGGCAATGTAGTCAGCCAGCATTAAAGGTAGTTAATATTAACTGGCTGAACTCAGCACTGATCTTTGTCGTTTTATGGAATGAGTTTTGTGTGTAATTGTCTTTCTCACAATACAATTCATTTTGCCATCAGTTATGTTTGTGAAATCCAGTTTTGTGAATGGGTGCATCCTTAAGTGTACATGTCTGAAGAGAAAGGGAGTATCATTTACAAGTAAAAAGGGGGGACTACATAGCTCATTTAATTTGAGCTAAAAATGAAATACAGTTATGATGCTGCTATGGGTATCAAATACAGAACATGTAAAACATGGCCTTCAATAGTTTAGCTGAATCTTGTTAGTGAGTTATGTAATACTAGTTATAAATATGTTATGAACTATGTTCCATGTCAACAGCAACTTCTTGGGTGGCATTTAGAGAACCAGGCTGCACACACAGCTTCCAAAATGAACCAATTGAGCTGGCTTTAGCGACGCATGCTAATTGAATCGGTAAATTGAAAGGTCAATGGGATGCACAGTGGCATGTCACTCCTGCTCAGATCCCCTGGCACAGATCACACATTATGGCCATGTTATTCCTGACTTTTTTATTTATATTCAAACTATGAAAGAAAGAAAAAAAAATCCACTGTATTATTTTAGATTTATGTTTAATTATACTGGATATATTACTTGGAATGTGTTTTACCATTATGAGTTAACTTATTTTAATGAAGTAAAAAGCTGTCTTAATCATAATTGAGTGAAATCCAATTCAAAGCTAAAACTACAACATAATAATTAAAGAGTTATGTGACCAATTGACAGCAAGAGAACAGCAGCTTATTAGTCCTGGAGGGGACCATGACAACTGCTCTTAAATAAAATGAAGTCCCATTGATTTACTTGTCATTTATTATGGAAAGGAAGAGTTGCACTAAACTCACAAGCTGTGTACTGGGCTTGTCATTACCATGTACAGTAGTACACTAGTAATTAAATACCCCCTACAGAATTACAGATATAACATTAAGCATTTTTCTGTTCAACACCTGCAATAGTGCTCATTGATTATGTATATAAAAAAGTGGAGATCAGTACCTTACCTTATGCAACAGAATATGGTAAAAAAAAGAAGATATATGGCCAGTGTTGTAGTCTAGTTGCCTTAATTTCCTATAGATGTACATTTAATACTGCTGATTGCTGGTTGGTCCTCATGCCCAAGGATCAAAAGAATTTTGTTTTCATTTTAATTTTGAAAAGCTAAACTGTCCTACACTACACTGAAGAGGATAATACGTGCCTGTCTTGTCAGTTGCACTAATGATCTTAAAGTTCAAGTCACTATGACTGGGTTAAGGTACAGTGAAGGATAACTTCTGACCCTTGATTTGAGGCTACCCTCTAACGGGGTACACACAGATCAAACTGGTCCAGTCAGAGAGATGAAATTATGATTTACTCCAAATCAGTCTGATGCTTGTCTAATGAGCAGTGTGGCAAAGACACATGATGAAGAAAATCAATCATGTATAACACCACGGCGAGCCAGAGAATTGTCAAATTTGTCAGCTAATTTCATGCTAATTGAGTCCCCAACCCGGGGGTTATTTTTAACCTCATCGCTGTTCTGATCACGTTGAGTAGCGAGCCCTTTGCTCACGTGTCATTAATTAAGCTGAAAACATCAATCATGATTTTATTTCTCCCCTCAGTGCCCGCCAGGATCACTAACATATCGAAGGACATCACAGTGAATGAGGGCAGCAATGTCAATCTAATGTGTCTGGCGGTCGGTCGACCTGAGGCCAACATCATATGGAAGCATCATTCACCAAGAGGTAAGCCACAAGTTATTTTTTATTTCTATTTAATGTATTGGTCTTAAAGCTGACTTTTAGGTAAAATGTATTTAATGGAAAAGGTTTTGGTTTATAGAAGGAGAAAATTAAAATGAAGAGCCAAATCCAGTTTTAAACTTTGGTTACTATTTGGAGCTAGAAATTCAAGTGCAGCTTGAATTTGGTAGTCGATGGGGAAAGTACAAAGCCAGATGTTAAGATTTTTGGTCTGTTTCTTAACAAATATATAGTACATTATTATGCCATCTATCTATAAAACCCTTGCCTCAATTCAGTTACTCTCAAATGTGGATTTTTCAGAAAGTTTTCATAATTTTCTTTTCAAACTGTCAAAGGTAATTCAGAAATGGCACAAAACAAATGTGTTGGGCAAAGCTGCAACAGCATTACCTCGGTGTAAAGGTGACTGAACCAACACTCCTACGCAAACAACCCGATGTCGACATTTCCCACACAACGCACACCTCCAACACTTGCTTCACATAATATTCGCCTACGTGCAGCACAGCCATTTACCTACAGCTGAATATGAATCTGTAGCTGTTGTGTTAACAGAGCCACGAGAGGATTCATGATGAATAATGCCTGGCTTTAATCTATGGACTAAGCCTTGTTTTCTTTTCAACTTGGTGGATTGGAGGGGTTGAAACTGCACAACCTGTGGCCTGACAGGACCCAACTCCAATCAACCATGATTTGGCTGGAAGCCACAGCTGCTTTGGTCTATTCTGTTGTGCTGGCACCTCAAAGCCTGAAGGAGAGCCAAGAAGCTCTGTGCGCCTGTATGTGTGTGCACGCATGTGTGTTCTGTGTTCTAATTGTGTCGGCTCCACGCTTCCCACTGAGCATTCAGCGGTGTGAGTCATGCGCTGCTTCTCTATAGGATCAGATGTTCAACCTCCAACATGACATGAATGCTTACAGCCCAGCTGTTCCTTTCTTACTCCCCATTATCTAGAGCCAGCAGAATCTGGTTCTCACATCCCAGTGGCTCTCCACCATCTCAGCCATCCACAACATTTCCAACCCTCCATTTGTTGTCCATTTTGTTCCCCAATATTTACTCTGAATTTCATGATCTCCTCCACAACCTATTTGTTTTGAAGTGGGAACTGTAATCACATCCAGAAGGGACAACTGAGTACAATGTTGTATGTTTTTGATATATACATATAATTTGGCACCTGTTTAGCACCTATAAGCTAATATTACCCTTATAATATTGTTCTATTTCTCTCTAATATAAGCTACTGCAAGCAATGAATGTGTAAGGCCCTCTTAATGCTGATATCCTCCTGTTCAGTGCAAGTTCAGATTATGTTCACAAAGTCACAAAGTAAGGAAAGAAGAACAGAAACAAACATACTAAATAGACACTGTCGATGTTTTTTTTTTCCTGTTTTACAAGATGAAAATCATAGAAAATGTGTCAATAGGTTGCCATGTGGTGTGAAATGTCCCCAGTAGTAGAAAGAAAGGAAGTTCTAACTCACAGAGGCTCCGCCCTCTACTCTACTCTACCCTCTATTGGTAATCCCCTTCTCCTACTCAATCACGCGCACGCATTCGCCCACTGAATTCTGCATAAACGTAGCCGGCCAGTCAGGAGATGCCTTCCCGAATACGTGTGGAACCCCACAGTATATAAGGCAGCGTCCCTCGCTCTCAGACATCCCACACCCTCTTCAGCGAGCGTTTTGTCATATTCTTTTAGCAGTGTGTACGCAAATGTGTCCTGGGCCACATTAAGGAAACTCATCTGATGTCCACATGTGGAGCCCTCTACCAAAAGGGCCCTGTCACTGCTGTGCCACTCGTTGAAGAGGGTGTTGGATGCCTGACAGCGAGGGACGCTGCCTTATATACTGTGAGGTCCGCACATATTCAGGTAGGCACGTCCGAATTGGCTGGCTGTTTTAATGCAAAATTAAGTGGGGGAATGTGTGTGCCCACTGAATTTTGGAGGAGGGTACTACCCATAGAGTCCAGAAGAGGGCTTTGCTTTGTGTTTATAGGACTAGGGATACAATATCGTAACCTTCGTCACTCCTCACCAACCCTGAGCTGATGCATAGCAGCAGGAGTAGTGGCACATGAAGCAATAGAATCACACTTGAAAAGTAATATACAGGCGTCCGTTGCCAGGGAGCCTGGTATGATGTGTATATGTGTGTGGGTGTGTGTGTGTGTGTGTGTGTGTGTGTGTGTGTGTGTGTTATTGTCAACAGGGAAGATAATGGGTTATCTTCCTTGACATTTGTCTGAGTTGCACTAATGAAAAGAGACTATGTGGGGAGATGTTTGGGCAACCGAAGAAATTCTCGCTGGCAGTCAGAATCTTAAATGTTTTTTTTCCTGCAGAGTGGCATTTTCCCGACTTGCTCCTCACCGTTTGCTTTTCATGTTTGTCACCAGCGATAATGGACTGTTCCCTCAGAGGATAGTGTTTGTGTCTGTTAGTACAGCACTAAAGAGAGCAGTCTTCTCCCTGAGTTAAACTGCATTTCTAGAAAGTCTCAAATCTGCAATGTTACTGCTTTCCCATTTGATCGTTATTTTTTCCATGGCATATCATTTAAAATGTTCACACTCGCATGGTGTCAGGGACATGAGCAAATGTACTGTAGCAGCTGATGATGCAGAAAGATGCCTTTCCTTTCACTATGAAAATGACAAGTGACGTGAGAAAATTGGCTCCAGCGAACATGGGAGAAATATGGAAATACTGAAACAATATCAAGGTTGCACTGCCTAATTTGAGCCTGAAGTTTGTTAACAAAATCTAAACTGGGTTATTGTCAGATTCCCCTTCACAGTTTAATATGACTCTTGTTTCCGCTGCACTGTTGAATGAAGGGAGACTCTACAGTATATGCCAATAAATCCTCCAATACAGATCGTGACATAAGTAAGAGATGTGCGTAGAGCCATACATGCGTAGACTCTATGGTAGTTTACTTAATGTCAATTTAAATCTCACCTTTATTTTGTGCACTGCAAGACTCAGTCCCTATTTCAACTCAGTGGGGACTACATAAATTATTCAGCGGTGTCCACTGAATCTCTGGCTGCTGGCCACCAAACGGATTAGAAGATATATGGTTGGGGGAAAACAGATTATTCAGGGGACAATGTGATATGGATCCCTTCGACCCATTAAGACTCATTAAAGTGGATAGGTTGTGAATGTACACTCTCTCAGATGTCACTTTGTGCCTTTCTCTTCCAAATGACTTTGAAAGAAGGCTGTAATGTGTGCTGTCCTTTAGAAGTTCTGTGACTGAGTGGTATTGTTATTTGATATCAGTTACAGTGTAAAGTCGCCTGTATGCATTGTCACAACAGAAACAACAAACACTGAATCTCCAGTTGTTGTGGTTTTCACAACCCGTTCTCATTCCAAACTCGTCACATACTGACGCTTGGTCAGGACCCCTCGGCGTCACTTTCTAATGCACTGGGTAGCCCAGCGCGTCAAACTACGATGCTCCACTACAGAAAAAAAAACACAAAAACACTTTAAGTTTTAGGCAACAGAACCACTTTGTTAGGTTTAGGAAAAAAACATCATGGTTGGGTTTAAAATGACAACGTTTGTACAGTGAAAATGAAACAAAGGTGACAATATTGTAACCTTAGTTTATATAAGCACATGTGGAGCTAATATTCTCCTCCAATCAAGCGTATGCATCCGGCTACGTTTACATAAGCTTAGCTGCTCACGTGCTTTGTGGCTGCTCTAACCTGTTAACACGGACGCTGAAATAAAAAAAAACAGGTTCCGCAGCCGCCACGTGCTGCTGACGTTCCCTGTGTGGACAGGGCATTATAGAACTAGAGTTACAATATGGTAACCTTCGTTCTAACTCACAAAGGCTCCGCCCTCAACTGGACTCTATGGGTACAGTGGGTGGAGCCCGATGGATGTGCGCCCTACCACGACACCACATCAACCTAACCACAACCCAGCCCACCTACTTCTTTATAACCTACAGTAGGCCGCCACAGAGGAAAAGTAGGGGGCCCTAGCCACCTCAGCTAGTACACAACTCATCTGGGTAAAGCCATGATCTAACCCTGCATGTAGTGAAAAGCACTTTGAGTGGTCGGAAGACTAGAAAGGCACTATATATATACAAGTACCATGGTAAGCATTATACCTGATAAACATAAACATGTTAGCACTGTAATTGTGATCATTTTAGCATGCTGACATTAGCATTTAACTCAAAGCAGCACTGTGTAGTAGTATAGTATAGTATAGTATAGTATAGCCTCACAGAGCCTAATGAACATCACATCTGCCATGTCACAAAATGTTCACTTTATTCATGTTTTCAAGTTTACAAATATATTTTCTTTTCTTCCTACAGAGCTGGCTTTATTTTATTTTTTATTTATTAAGATTTTTTTCAGATTTTGACTCCTAACAAGTAAATTGTGAGATCTGAAGGCTAATCGATTGGAAAATGTAGTGATGAGTGTCATTCACAGTGTTGTATAGCAGAAATTAATGGCACACTATTTGCAATGATGTTGTCTTCCAATAAGAACAATACATCGCCTGCTGACACTGGTGAAGCAGTTATTACTGGGAGAAGAAAAAAAAAACATGTGAGCAGGTGTTTCTCACAGAAAAATGGAACAAAATGACATTTCATGACTCTTCACAACGTGCCGCCCACACTGGAAAAAAGCCTCACGTATTCTGTCTTTTTAGACGAGATGTAGAAGACACAGGCCCGTTTGATTGCGAGTTCCATTATTCATCAAAATTGGAGGAGTAGTGATTTCTAGTGTGTTTCAAACCGACAGCTTCAATATCCCAACATCAATCCATAAATATAAGCCTCTAATCTTGGATTGGTGCTGGCAGTAACTGTTTTTAGAAGAAAATAGGCTCATCTCTCTGCATGGTTTACCTACAAAACTGTTCATTTTTAAGTGACAAGACCCGACACATGGAAATAAAGAGTTGAATAAAATAACAAGCGTAGCCTACATAGTGCATTGTGCGCGCATGAGATAATGAATGTCTTTGGCCGACTGACTCACCATTGCTGACACATACATATGCAAGGGGTGGTGTGCAGTTGGCATCAGGTCTCTATGTGATTTTGTGGCCTCAGTTCCCTTGTTACAGCTTAGCTTGTGAGGCTAAGCTACGACACACAGGGTAATATACCTTTGCTTTTCCATGACCTGCTCTCTCTACTGAGCCTCAGAGTCAGGTCTTGAAAGGTGACCCCCAAAGAAGATGTGACTCGGTACCTGTGTTCACACATACTGAGTAGACCTGCAGGAAATAGCCAAGTGAAGTATAACATGTCACACTTTGCAAGCAGGATGCAAACAATCTGCAAATATCTGTTTCCTCTTATATTAGTATCTTGTTGACAACCCCTTGCATGCAGGAATTTCCAGTCAGTTTCTTTGGACATGCAAGCTATTCTTTGCAACCATTCCAATGTCTCTTTATCTAGGCAACTCCAAACTCTCTTGCAACAACTTTAGCCTCTTCTGCAGGCCCTCTCCTGCTATTACGCCTCGCTCATATACAGTATGTAACTGCTCCACCTTGTGACTACTGTCATGGAAATTTCCTTGTAAGCACTCAGAAATAAACACACTCCACTACTCAGAATAAACACACTAGCGCCTCACAGCAGCCTGGTCTCCTAAACATTATGTTCCCATATAACAAAACTGCATTGTCATTTACGTTTCAAGGGAAACATATTTTCCTGAATTCGTTTTTGACAAATATGTTTCTAATGAGTCCGCTGAAGTCCGCACAGAGAGGAGGTCACATTGTAGGATCACATTGTAGAAAACAAACCTAATAAACCTAGAGCTAAGCTAGAGTGAAGATACTGGCATCATATGAAACTAAAAAACCTTCTAGGAAGGAATCCATTAACCATGTCATACTAGCGAAGGAGCCTAAATAATGCTCCAAACTTAGGCTAAATTTTGGTGAGGAAAAACTGGCATGGCCATTTTCAAAGGGATCCCTATGAGTCCTGTTCTCCACTCCCCCCGTAGGTAAGGACATCCTTTACCTAAGCTAAAACAGGCTGTAATATTCAAATGAAGTCATACCCTCAACTCCCCACCCGTCGTCCTCTATTCCCTGCCCTTCAACAGCAACCACCTCCACAAGAAAATTGTCAACTTATGAGAACATGGCAGACACAAGGTGAAGGGCCAGAGAATTGGATAGTCTCAGCTTAATTGGCTGAGAATGTGAATACAAATCACAGTGAGTGGTCAAGCCTGTAAGCCCTGTTAAAGGGTAAAGACTGCGTGAGTTGGAAAAATAAATTATACACCCCAAAGGACAAGCCTTAGTTTGCCTCTTTACTGTGATCCAATTGCCGCTTCATAGAAATGGCATTCAACAACAATTTATGACACTTGTGAAAGCCCCTTACAATACACGAGGCATCATATCAGCATTAATGACCGTTTTGCCATCTGCAAATTTCAGTTTACCAGACGGGTCTCCTGAGGTGCAGTCATTGGTGTAGAGACAGAAGAGCGGTGGGGGGAGTACACTTTGCTGGGGCGCGCCAGTGATGATGGTCTGGGTGCTGGATGTGATTTTTCCCAGCCTCACCTGCTGCCTCCGGTCTGAAGGAAGTTTGTGATCCGCGGACAGGTGGAGGCTGGAACAGTGAGCTGGGCGAGTTTGGAGCGGAGGATGTCTGGGTTTATTGGTGTTGAATGCAGAGCTGAAGTCAACAAACAGGATCCTTGCGTATGTCTCTCTGGGGAGTCGAGGTGTTGTATTATGTAGTCCAGTCCCATTCTGACTGCAATCATCCACCGACCTGTTTGCTCTGTATGCAGCTGCGGGGGGTTCAGCAGGAGCTCTGTGATGTCCTTCAGGTGGTTCAAGACCAGACTCTCAAAGGAATTCACGACCACAGACGCCCAGACGGATCATGACCACAGACGTCAGGGTGACGTCTGTGGTAGTCTGTGGGGGGGGCAGGGGTCGCGGGTGGTTGTTTGATGTTGGAGCGGGTAAATCATGTGGACCACATACAAAGAAACTGCACTGCCACTCTATGTTTTGTTGCCACGGAACTGGACATTCTTAAAGGGGTAGTGATGTAAAGATATGTCAATATTAGCCAATAATGAGATTTATTAGCACATTGCACTGAGCACAGTGGTAGCTGAAGTGAACTCAGATGAGGCTGGACAGTAAGATGACGATGTTCAGAAAGACTTTAGTAAGGAAACAAGAAGGACACTCCACCACCACGGCCATGCCCTATCTTGCTAACATTTACAATACAAAAAAAAATCATGATTGAAGCCACCTGAAAGTGTCTGGTGTGACATTCTGTCAAGAATCAGCTGCGCTTACAAGCGCCTTCCACCATTATACCTCCTGCTGCAGGTAAAGGCATTCTCATAGGATTAAGATATCTTTACAGAGCCTCTTATTTTCCAGCATTCATGGCACCTAATTCATTCAGGAAAAGTAAGGTCATGAATGCAAGCAGTTTATAAGTTCAAGCCCTTTGGCTATCAACATGATGTTGTAAGAACTGAGAACTATCGATTGCACTTAAAAGTTTGATCTTTATCATGACAAAGTGTACCTGTGTCAGAGAATTGAGTTTAAGTATGAATCTCTATGCCACAATGCATTGCTACATTGCAAGTAAAACACAATAACTATAAAAAAAAAAGGCAGCTACTCCTGTTTCTCTCATATAAAATTGGGTCAAACTAATTGGCGCCTGATTGCCACCAAATAAAGAATTCACTGGCACAGTGAATCAAATGTGCCTCACACAACAGAGTGAAAAAAATAATCTGCTTCATGAATATTCATGTAATTTTTAACTTTAAAAATTAGGATTTGGAGAGACCGCTGTTAGATTTTAAAAGTTTCAATGCTTATAACAAGGTGATGTTGAAGAACACAATATAAACTATAAACTTTAAATGTATGAATAATTAATAATGTATAATATGTACTTTTCATACTGCTTTCATTTGCTTTTATATAAAAAAAGAAGAGAAAATAGCAACAAATAGGCAAAGTGTTAAACACCATACCCGATGGAAGATTGAAAAATTGATTTCTTAGAAGGAGGTATTTCAGCCCATTCTCATTCCCAGGGCGTCAAATACCGACGCTTTGTCACAGCTGAGTTAAAAGCCTAGCTGCCTGCATTTTGCACAAGCTGTAGACGGGCCACTGACCCTGGAATATTCAATTCTAATTTGCTTAGTAACTTTTCACTGAGGTCACATTGTAGGATCATCAGCTATAGTACAGTCTCCCTGGAGCTGGTATACAGATTCAGAATCAGGTTCCCCATTTAAAGAAATGTCCTTCCTCTCATCTCAACACCATCCCTGAATACACACAGGAGGACAAATGCATAATGTATAACACATTTGATGGACACATTAATTCCAAGAGAAAGTTTGTGACGAGACTGGAATCTTTTTTTAGCTTTGCACTTTTGTGTGGGATTGCAGTGTGTGTTACTATTCCTCAGCACCAGGGATTAAATGTTCAAAAACAAGGAAAAATACAATACTGTTTTTGACCCATTTTAAGTGCTGAGGGAGGGCTTTTTTTGTTTCTTTTCTCAAATTCAGCCTTTAGTTTAGACAGCAGTGGCTCTGTGGCAGATAACATCCCAGGCATTATGTGAACAGCATTCTTAGAGGCCAAAGGGAGTGGGAAGCTCCTGTCTTATGCAAGTGAATTTCCCCTTGAAACCTATTTTAGAACATTTGGCAGCTATCATTAAAAAAAAAAAAAAGATTGTTGGTCATTTTCAGTCTCTCACAGTTGCGATACAGAAGGATATCATGTCTGTAGAAAGATCACTTTGGTACTCTAAGCCAATTACTATAAATCAGACAGGGTCTAGCTTTGGGAACATGTCTAGAGATGCTGATTGTCAGGCAGCCAGGCAAAACACAGCGTTGGCTAGTGAAAATAAAACATATGACATTAGAGGAAAGCATTTCCTAATAACCTGTTCTGTGGCCTGTGTACTTTTGGGATGTCTCCAAGCAAGCTTTCTTTTCAAATTTATTGGCCAAATGCACTTCTAAAATCACAGCGTGGGAGTGTTGGGGGGATGTTTGGCTGTTAGAGGTGGCAAAAGTAGTCTACGGTTGTGTGAGTACAGCATGCTGATGTAGGTACGTGTTTGTGTTTGCTTTGCAGTGAACCTGGAGGGCTCACTCAAACTTTCTGTTTCACCCCACCACCCACACAAGGCGCAAAAGGCTGTGAGAAAGAAGTGCAAAGCATTCAGAAAAAAGTATGGACGAGGGTTAGTGAAAAAGGAAGAGGGTCTGAGTGTAGCGAGTCTGTGAGTGAAAAGGAGAGAAAAAAAGAAAAAAGAAAACACTGAGGAGGAACAGAGGGGCACAGCGGGCAAAAGGAAAGATTAGTGCACCAAGGAGCTCCCAATTTGCTCTTAGCGGCGTCTTATCCGGAGCATTTTGCAAGTAAAAGCCATCAGAACGTCTCAGACAGGTGCAGACTGTTCCGAGTGAATGGCTTCTGCTCTCCTGTCCTTAATCATTAATCACAAAACCAATGCGAGTAATTTCTCCTTGAAACTAAATCATTAATAACACATAGTAGGTGGACATTTGCACTCACACCTGTTTCCCTTTGCCAGAGAGGTAGAGGGGAGGGATTGGTTCACACCGTCTTATCTTGTGACTGAGGGTTAGGAGGAATAATGTTTCCTAATTAATTGCTATATATCAACATAATGACTTGTTGAACTACCTTTGTAGAAGGGTTTTATCTGGAGGGAGTGAGAATCTGGTTTAATTCATTTGAATGAGATGTTGTTTGAAGACCTTTTTCAATGAAATGCTTAGTAATGGCGGCTTTGCTTATCAAAGATCACCAAATGAAATTCAATGCACATTTCTGTACTCTCATACACAAAAACCTGCCGCAATTAGACTTTCAAGGAGATAAAAACAGCGTGCTATAACAAGACCATAATCTTGCATTTGGTCTGTGAAACAAGGATACTAATTATATTTTAAACAAGCAATTATTTTCAACTTGAATGTAACAAAAACTGCCGTCCATTACAAACCAGAGGGTTGCTATAAGGACGTGATTCCTTCAATATTTACGTTCCCAATAGTGACCTGCCAATGTTTTAATCCTCCACTGGGAAACTTTCCCTCCAATGATATGCAAGCAGAATCACTGGAGGTGTTCCTCTCCTGCTCACTGAACTGTAGGCATCTGAGTAGTTAGAAAACCCAGGTAGACATAACAAGTCATTTAGGCATTAAGGGCACACGAATCTGACAAGTCTGTTTCTAATCAAGAGCTGTTGCTCTGCATACTCATGCTCATGCTCAGAATTCTCCACTGCTTTAGGATGCAAAGGATACCATGCCTTTTGTGCCCTGCTTTCCCCTCTATAACAGCTTGTTTCACTTCACCAATGCTTTGACTTTCTCTGGTGAAGCATGCACAAATCAAAGTTGATATTTCCCCACACCACGCATCAATGATTCTAAAAGTTTCCAAAGTTGTTGTTTTTTTGTCAGAAAAGAGTTGTGTCTTTAAGGAGAGATCCACTAATGCTCTCTTTACGACACCATTCAGCTGAAACATTGAATATTTCCATGCAAACCTATTGATGAAGCTCATTTAGCAAGGAACCAAATAGACTTCCATTATCATTTCATCATCTAACATCATTGACATTCAGCTTTTAACCTTGAGCATGAAATCTCCATAATTAAATCTTAGTAATTAACTTTTTAGTCATTCATAAATGTTCAAAGGAACAGAACCACCAAGAAACTCTAAGCCTTCTTTTTAAAAAAAACCAAATCATGTTGATATTGTCAGACTGAAATTAGGATTCAATCAGTGCCTGCTGTATGTCCTCATGTGTTTACTTGTATACTGATCTGTTCAAAATGTTATAACCAACAAGAAACAAATATGTAGCACTCCCTACGCTAATGTGTGTCGTGATTCAAATCATGGTATAACGAAAAATAACTGAATGTTTACTGTTGCAGTGGATGGGTTTACATTGTAGTTAATGGAAATCCCGTAGCATATCATACAGGTGCTAAAGGGAGCCTTGTGCGGCGGTATCACACGCCGACTGCTGTGACAAAGCGTCGGTATCTGACGCCCTTGGAATGACAACAGGCTTTTATAATGTACTTCATGCCTACCCGATGCAAGGATATTGATATTGTCATTTGCGATTAACCTCATCTGGACCCATGAAAGGGAGACATGGCATGTTGTTTAAGGTCCCAGTGAGACAATGAAATATGATCCAGGATGTCCAGTTGGAGGAACAGATTACGTAATATGTTTATAGGCTAACAGATGCCAAAACACTGCACAACATCTTTCATCACAAAAAAAAATCAATGTAGAAGAAGAAGACATATTTTATTGATTCTCGAGGGGAAATTCAATTTTTTTTCTCTCTGTTGTTATTTTTACACATTGCACACACACAGGCTCGAAATACATATACACATGCACAAACAGGACCTTTACACATGCATTAATGGAGATATGTCAGAGCGAGAAGGCTAAACCGGCGACCCTACGGACTGAGATACTGACGCCCTCAAAAACAGTAAACAGAAATAGAGAGTTTGTGTTAAGTAATCCAGCAGGAATTTGCGCTTGCAAGTATTTGTATGAACGCGGCCCACGTGTGCAACACCTGCCGATGACCCCAACAAGAGCGGATATAGCGTGAACGAAAACTAACCTCCAGAAGGAATTAGTGCTAATATTAGCAAGCTAAGCTAGCTTCCACTAATGCTAATGGTTGATAACTAGGCAAATCAATGGTTAATGAAAAGCTTGTTGAAACACGGAGGTGGCACGGCAGTCTGTGCATGTAGCTAGGCTCTGTTATGACTATGTTATTTTTTATTTCCTTAACAGCAGATACTGTATGTGTCCAAGACAAATTTCCTTTGGGACAATACAGTCCATCTTATATTATCTTATCTTAAAAAGGCAAAAAAAAAGAAAGAAAAATGAAAATCTCGTATCACTGTTGTTGTTTTAGAAAGGGAGCTTTCAAACATCCCTGATGATGTCATCACAGCTATCTCAGATTGGGCTTGAGGCTTCAAAATGTATCTGTGGATGTGGAGCTTGACAGATGTAGATGGTTGTTAAGATCACCAACTGTACAGTACTAAATAGCTGGAGTACTCCTTTAATGCCTTTAAAGTACATGATGGGACATAGTATTAGTAGGCCTAATACTAGTATTTTCTTCACCCTTTACTCTTACTGTACACTTTCTACAAAAATGGAACCCTACACACGTGTCTCAGTTTAGACGGCACAAAAAGAGCTGTTATTAAAAGGAAAGGAAAGCGGCTTACAGTCAGGAAGTAAAAGTAAAGTTCTGAAACTGGATAATTGTCAGGACACATGTTAGCACATATTGTTCTGGTGATAAATGACAGATTGCCTACCTGGTTGCAGAAGGCAAGGTTGAACAGTTAGTAGACTTTAACCACACCTTGTAGGAACTTTAACTGGTCCCAGATGCAGAAGCAGCTGTTTTTAACAGATCTAATCAATAATGCAGCAGTTCCTTGGAGGATGCTCTCCACACCCAGCTGGAAGATGTTGCTCAGCTTTTGTTAGTAAATGTACTGTAAGTTTGGGGGAAAATGACGGATATACCTCAGCATCGACTCTTTGAACTTCTTTCTTTTGAAATCCTCTACAACACACAACAGCTCACCAATGAATCAATCTACTATAAAGACTGATGATTGGCCTTTTTCCCAGCCTGAGTTACAGCCCTTGCACTTCATAACTTCAGCTCTGAAAGGCTTTTAATTCAGTCAGTGGTTTTAATTTGAAAGGGCCTGATGAGGGAAAACACCTATTGATTGATCATTGTTCTCAGGAAAGGTCATACATTTGAAATGAATGAGGCGAACGAGGGGAGGAAATGGGAGAATGCTCAGCAATTAAATTACGATGCAGCGGGAGGTAGGGTTGGGGAGGCTTTGAGTGCAATAAACAGCACATTCCGGGGAGATAACACGACCCATCATCAAAGGCACGTGGAAGAAAAGGAAAAATGATTCTGCTGTCATCGGAGCCGGAGCGATGTGGAGGAAGAAGGGGAGGGCGTCATGACTCTGGACTGCTTTTTGAGCCTTGCTTATTAGCACAGATAGCTTAAGGGACTGTTCGTTAAATGGTTGTATTTTATAGTTATTTTAAATGGTGTTTTTTTTTTCTTTTTTTTATTGAAGTTTGCACATATTACAGAAACAGGCGAAGTCGCTACTCCTACCGTCCCCCTTACCTCCCTCCAAACCATTGGTGACCTATAGACTGTCAGGGATGGTAATAGACAGACATATGGTCGGACAGACAGACAGACAGACGTACAGAGGGTCAGACAGACAGACAATTAAATGAATTGACGGATGGAAAAAAAAGCTAGAAAGACAGACATACGATTGGACAGATAGACACGTGAGCAGTCAGACAAATGGAGCAAAAGAAAATGACGGGGAAACGGGGAGGGGTGGCTGTCATGCACCCATTTCTGCTGAAGTGCACACACAGCTTGTGTGATGATGTGGTTATTTGTAAGGAGGATTTGCATTTTGCTTAAGAAATTAGCTGTTTGTTTTCGAGATAACTCTCACTGCCTCGATGTTGTTTGCTGAATGCATTGGTTGGACTAAGGTAGGGTCTTATTTTTGTTTCAGAAAAGGAAAAAAAGGAATTGTCTCTGTAACGTTTGCAGTACTACATGAGAGGACACAGTAAATTGGGCTGGTAGGGGTTGGGGAGGTAGTTAGCTTATTTTTCCCAGACGAGGGAAGCGGGGTCAGATGGCCAAGGTTTAACAGTCAATTAGACCAAGACTGAAACTGTGGGAGCTTTATTTTCATCTCTGCTGTATTGTCATAAAAACCTGTAGACTTCTTTGAGTTGCTGAGTCATATGCAATACTTTTTTTTCCCCATATGTTCAATAATATGGTATTTCACACTCAGCACTGTTATGTGGCAACAAATTGCAAAGCTTATTCACATTGCTTTGCACGTGTTTTTATGGAGTGCTCTGGGTGTCTCGCATTCCCCAGAACTTTTGTTTCTTTGTTCATTACTTGTTAAACATTTAACCAACCCGCTCATTCACAGGGCGTCAATTACAGACACTTTGTCACGGGCGTCACAAGGCACCCTTTTGTGGGGTAGGAGACGCACCGGACTTTCCATCAACTACAATGTAAACTCATCCACAGCAAGTGTTGTGGTGAATAATAGAGTGAAAGAGACACACAGGGCAAGCGGGAGGGGAGGTGGATGGGCCCAAGAACACAAGGCTTTCATCCAGGAGACCTCGGTTTGTGTCCCGTGTGTTATATTTCACTTTCACTTTACAATCAGCTGTTATTTCATGTCCTGTGTTCACAACGTCAAGTCACATTTGCACTGTTCAAACGTGGTAATTTTAAGCCCAACCATGTTGTTTTTTTTCCCTAAACCTAACTAAGTGGTTTTGTTGCCTAATCCTAAACAAGAATATTTGTTTAATTCACAACATTAAGCACGTGTTTTCTGCGACCAAAAAGCGATGATGAGGGATCGTTAAGCATGTGTAGTGTGCGACGGAAAAAGTGACACAGAAGGGGTTTGACGACGCGTCAGTATGTGATGAGAGAAAGTGTTGTTTAAACTACATTCTGGCAACGTGAAGCCATTTTTTTCATAATTAAGCCGTCATCTTGCCATAATTAGGGCATTGTGAAATAAAGTGTAACCATTTTTCAATATATAATTTGTTATGCTCTGCTGAGAAAGCAAAAATTTTATCGCAATATATCAAATTAGACTGTCCCCATTCTGTCAAGATGTGAGAAACCGAGCCAAGAAAGTGGAAGTACTTTTCTTGGCTGTGAATGGATTTTTTTCTTCTTCTTTCTTTTGCTTCGGATGAATGTGGGTCAAAAGCAAGTGAGAGCCCGTCCACGGGACTTTAAATTAGAGGCATCGGAATGAATTGATACTGGATGATTAATCTCTCTCATTTGTTCTAGCGTTTTTGATCCATTCCAACTAAAGCCAGCTGAATGGTACTTTGGGCTTCTGCTGAGTGATACCTGTATATGCAATTTAGAATTTCCTGGCAAAATGGCTGCCATGCTGTCCTCCTGCAGTGTAAGGTCATCCCTCTCTACATGTAGTTCTGATTGCTGATTAATCTCCTCTCACATGATGAAAACTGAGAGACAAAAGGTGAAAGCACTGTCTTGGTGGCTGTGTTTTCAAAGTACTGACTGTCAAAGCAGAACAAATTAGAAAGATATGTCACACACATCTATTGTTGTTATTAATACAGATTAAATCCAGTTAGCTGATGCTTTAATGACACCACTGGATACTGACTGCTAGATAAACTACTAGATAAAACACAAAGCCACTGACATAATCCAGTCAGGTATTATTATTATTATTTGGCAAAACAAATTTGTAGTATATAAGCATAATTTTTAGGAGACATGGTTGCACAAATACTGTAGATCCACCAATATAATTTAAAAACAAAAATGACTCACAGAGCAAAGTCATCACTTTCACCAACAGTTCATGATATTGCCATGGCTACTAAGAGGTCAGCTGCGAGTGAATGAATACATGTGTGCACATTTATTTAGCATCTGAAAATGTATTTGTTCTGATGATTTGAAGCATAAAATGTGTCTTAAGAGCCATTAGCAGTTTTTTCCACAGACAGGCCTTTTGCTTTTTAAACTCAATTATATGCCAGCACTCTGTCGGTGGGGCCCCCTATTCCTTGATGTGAACAATGTGAAGTGGCTAATTTTGTGTTTTAATGCAGGATATCTGTCACTGTTCAGCTGAAGCTTTTATGACCCAGCCTATGACAGGTATTACTGTTCTAACCCTACAGGGATGACAGGTCAGGGTGAGAAATGCTACATGCTAAGTGGCTGTCGCACATTGGGTTGCAAGAGAACAGATGACAGTAGGTGGAAATGGCTGTCTGAAGCTCAGCTCAGAGGCTAAGTTGTGATTAAGCGTGGCCGTTCCTCCACAGGCCTTTGGAGTGGAGTCCTACTGCCTTCTGGCATCAGGAACACTTTTTATCCCAATGATTTCTGTTTAATTAAGCTATGTTTAATGAAGCCATTATGGTTATCACAGAGCAAACAGTTTATGTCCAGGTAAACAGAATTGAAATTGTGGCAAGTGAAGCCAAGAGTTGCCTATCATCATTAAAGATGTGTGACTTCAGTGCCGTGACAAAGAGGTTAATCTTTAGTTCAGAGTGAACATAATGGTGCCGCGTCCTGAGAGCAATTCATCACCCAATCTGCAGCGCTTTGCATAAATACATAGATATCTAAAGTAATGGAGGCTTGCTTTCCATCCTGCAGCCCTCTCACTTGTCTTGGTCGATTTTATCCTAAATGTCCTTTGTTCTAAACTAACCCACCTGCACAGTAATGCCCCCGGGCATATTTCCGCTTCTCTTCCTGTAAGTTTCAAAAGGAGCAAAAACATTAATGACCTCTTCAATAGACTCAGGCTCTTTGGTCCCTAAAACAACGGCTAATGGCTTGTGATCTCTCCCGAGAGCTCCCTAAAACCTCCTCAACTAAAGCTCCTACATCAGATCACTAGGGAGCCACCCTTAGCTCCACAGTTGCGCAGTCTTTCTCTTACATATTATAAAGCCAGTCGCACACCTGATGAAGCTTGAATGCAATGTGTATTCCCAGTTCATGTCATGTTTCCTTTCATCTCACATGTGTAACCACTGTCTCCACGCTGGCTTTGTCAAGTGCCACAGGGGTGCAGCTGAGATGCTGTGCATGAATGCCTCGCTGGTGGATCGTTATTAATTATCATCAGGTAGAATTATCAGGCTGATGCAACACAGGCTTGGGAATTTCACACTCCACCGTCACACTGAATTTCTTCAGATTTTAGTGCTATGTGCCAGCTGGTGATAAGGGCAGGCAGATTTTTGACAGTGACGCTCTGAGACTGTAGCATGTGACAAAGTATCGCTGTGCTACCTTAAATATAATAGGTCAGCTCAAGTGTCTCTGCACTCAAAAAAAATATTTGTAATTCTAATGACAAGTACTCCTTTTGGTAAATGAACTTACATTTATATAGCACCGTTCTAGTCTTTCGATCACTCAAAGCGCTTTACACTACATGTCAGCGTTCACCCATTCACACACACTGATGGCAGAGGCTGCCATGCAAGGTGCCACCTGCAGGATCTAATCTAAATACTCTTTCACACACTGATGGCTCAGCCTTCGGGAGCAGTCTGGGGTTCACTAGTTTGCCAAAGGACACTTTGACATGCGGACTGGAGGAACCGGCAATCTTCCGAGTAGTGGACGACCCACTCCACCTCTTGAGCCACAGCCACCCAGTTTTTCCTGATTCTGTCATTCAGTGGATGCCAAACATGTTCACTGTGTAAGACTTGAGGCAGATGTATTCACGTCCCATGCAGGTTGTTCTTTTGACAGTTACAGTGTACAGGTTTCACATCATGTGCCACAGCACAGTTTCTATAGCACCATGCGCTTCTAGAACTGACATGGGAGAAAGACCTTTCCCTAAGGTCAGCAGTCAAAGACAGTCAAAACCTGTTTTGTACACACTAAGTCTGACCTATGCTGGGCAATGAACAAACTATTGTTTAGTGCCAATAGTGCTGCAAATTCCCTACATTGTCTTCTAGTCCAGTGTTGATGAGATGTGAGCAGGGTTGAATTTCTAACAGTGAGCTAGAAGGAAATCTAAGGATTTAGGGGGACAATTGCTGCTACTACAGTAAAGTATAAACAAATTCAATCAGGAGAGACTCTATATCGAATGAACAATAATTAATTACATGTTGCATGATAACATGAATAGTGAAAAGTCCATTGTGACGTAGTATATCAAAGGGGGTAGTGATGCCATGGTGAGATTAAGAATATTCCCCCCCAAAAAGAAGAGAATATTAGATATTCAATTTAGTTCAATTCAATTAATTTTTATATAGCGTGAAATCATAACAGAAGTTATCTCAAGACACCTTTCACATAGAGCAGGTACTCTATAATTTAGAGACCCAACTATAGATCCCCCTAGGAGCGACAGTGGCAAAAAAAACCTCCCCTTTAACGGATAGAAACCTCGGGCAGAGCCTGGCTCTGGGTGGGCGGCCATCTGCCTCGACAGGTTGGGCTTTGAGAGAGAGAGAGAGAGAGAGAGAGAGAGAGAGAGAGAGAGATGCACAGCAACCACAATAATAGCACAACAGCTATAAGTAGTAATACAAATATGACTAATAACAATAATCAATAACAGTATAATGGAGTGCTAATTGAAATAGCAGTAATAGTAGCAGTGATAACAATAATAGAAATATGACTAAGAATTATAATAACAGCAGGAACCACGATCCAGGTGTAACCCCGATCTATAGATACCTGTGAGACGAGAAAGCACAAAGACTCTGGGGAAGAGATCAAGTTAGTAACATGCATTAATGGGACATGTGTGAATGCTGACTTGTGCTGTAAAGTGCTTTGAGTGGTCGCTAAGACTAGAAAAGTGCTAGATAAATGTAGTCCATTTACCACCCGGTTTGGTTCTCTAAAAGACTAGCGGTACACCTATTACTTTAACAATAATACTCATTCAGTGCTAACTTACATTTTATCACTGCTATGAAAAATTACAATTCCCCCTCTCTGGGGATAACCTCTTACCATTCTGCCTCTATTTTTAGAGGGATAGCGGTGGGGGACAGGGAATGTTCAAGGGTAGATTAAAAGACAACAGTATCTGCAGCAAATAAGTGGTGTACATCATCTGAAACCTGGGAACCTGAAGATTAATTTGAGATGCAGCTCACTGTGTGTCTCTCTCTTCTAGTCATAAATCAGAAATGAATAAAAAAATAATTAATTGATGAAATAAATGCCACCCCGTCACTACTATCATCTTCATATTACAATCCCACCCCTTTCCTATACCCCATTTTACACAGTTGAACAAAAAGGGACCTTGTTTTCTGTCATTGATGATATTTGTCTGGTTAAATAAATGTGTCCATGTCTGCTCTTGAATGTTTTTTTGTCACTGTTATTGTCTGTTTATTGGTCGTTAAGGTTTTGTTTTTTATTATTATTATTATTATTATTTTTTTTTTTTTACTAAGATTCTGATTATTATTAGTATTATCACTTTTATTTTCCTTCATTGGCTATTAATTTTTAGAAAGAATAAAAAACAAGGTAAATTTAGTCCTCCAAAGAGGGGAGGTGGTGGTGGGCCAAAAAAAAAGAGAAAAAATAATTAATAATTAATTAATTGTTATTATGGTTATATAAATGTAATTTTTGGTGCTGCTAGATTGCTGCTAGGTTGCCTTATTAATACAGGTATGTACCTTCCTTTTCATGTGGGATATGTTTTTTTTTATTTTTTTTTATTTACCTCAAAGAAAATATTGTTTTTGAAAGGCTTAACGCCAACAAATATGGATTGAAGCAGACAATTTCATTGGATAAAAACATGTTGTGAATTTAGGAAATGATTGCATTTTTCTTTTTTTTCTCAATAATTGTTGACTTTTGGACTTTCCAACGCTCAGGAGTTATTGGAAATGTTTGGATCACATACGTTGTAAACAATCCTACGCAGCCACCACTGGAATCTTATTCTACAAAGAGTAATAATACTTAATAATAATAACTTATTTAAATTTAACCAAATAATATTAGTGTAGCTTAATCAAATTTGTATGTCAACTTTATGAATGAAGCGTTGAACTATTTGGTACAGCCTTTCTTACAACTTTGAATTATGTTCTAATTTTTTATTTGCTCCCAATTCTGTAATACAACGCCGGGGTTACAGCTGAAAGAATAAGGCTAAAATGTTGTCATAAGAATACATCTAAACAATACATTGATTTAACGGAATACACACATGTAGTCAGATCTATCGTGTCCTAGATGGGGCAGTGATGTTATAAACCTATTGTTATACTCATTCACACAGTCTTTCTGCATTTGTCAGTTTAAACTGTATTGGTTTTAGCCTGGATTATGACTTTAACTTCTTCATATTTGTGTAATATTATTTTCTGATCCACGCGCTGAGCTCTGATTGGTCAGTAGGCTGTGCTTTTATACGAGTTGATCTCTTATCTTGAACATAACCTGCTCCGGAGCAGGTTAGGTGCACAACATCAACAGCAACAAATTACCATGGCGATCTATCCTGGTTACAAATGACCCAGCGTTGTATGCCTGAAAACTCAGGGTCAAACCTGAAGTTACCTCGCTAACCCCAAATTCTGTTTCGTATAGTTCAGGCCTCAGGTCGTCTATTGATCGAAGGGTTGGTGGTTTGATCCCCAGATTCTCCTGCCCACATGTCAGCGTGAACCACAACTTGCCCTCTGATGTTTAGCTTCACGGCCATGGGTGTGTGGGTGTGTGTGCATTGATGAGTGAGAGGCAAATTCCAAAGCACTTTGCATAAAAACACTATAGCCTTTTCAGTATTTCACTAAGACCTTGATCTTTCCGTAACCTTAATCATAAAAAAAACATTATTTGTACAAGTACCAAATATTGCAGAAAAAACATATGATAGAAAAAAATTGGTATTACATTTCCTTTAAAATATATCAACCAAAGTTTAATCAAATTAATGTATTTGAACGTGATTCATAGGAGGCAGGGTTGCAAAATATACCTCCAGGAATGGAAAGTGAAAAGAAAAAATGTGAAAAGGGAGAGATGAGAACAGTCGGTGTCACTTGATGTCTTTTAAAAAAATGAATAAATAATGAGTGAATGTTTGCACTGCAGATGGTATTTTAATACTCTGCTTTTCATCCACATCTGTGACATCTTTTAATGTCCGTGTCAAGATGGTTTGGATTTGTTATCGTATTGTTCTTGTGGATCTTAGTATTTTCTGGAAATGAAACCAGTGAAAGCACAATGACAACAGAGTGAAAAGGCTGATAAAGGCAGCCGGGACGGCGATGTCTGAAGTTCAAACAATCTTTGACAACACCACTTCACTTCACTTCATCCCACATAGAAACTGCTTTGTATTTTAGTTAACTATGAGCAAACTGAGAAATTCAAATGCTTATGTGTTCTCTGTTTGATAAATATTGGAACTATTAATATCTATTTGCTCAGTAAACATGGACAGATGTGTAGATGGATTAGTGTGCTGTTTAGTCTGCTGTATGCAGTGCTGATGTCCTGGTATTCTGTCTTGTATTGACTGGTCTGAGATTTAGATAATAATAAAATGACATACTGTGACACTGTATTAAAAAAATAAATAAATAAATAGCGGTATCTCAGTGAATTTATGCCCTTTGCTGTAAGCAATGCTAATGGATTAGTTGCTAATGCTAACTATCAGGTCAAACAGTCTACTGGTGCTGTTTTTTGGCTGAAAGTCTGTCACTGAGTGATGAAGTTACACGATTGGTCCGCTGAGTGTTGGAGTTTCCTCATTGGCCGTAGCTCTATCAAAATGAAAAGGTGGGAACAGTCCTTTGTTTACGTTTTCAGGGGGGCGTGTCAGCGGTTCCACTCACCTGCGTGAGGGATCGCCTTGCTTTCCAGCATTGGGCGCTTGATGGGCTGCCCCGCGACACAAGGCAGTATAGGCGCCCGATTGGATGAACGTAATGAGTATCAATGTACGTTCTTTGCTCGTGGGCTGCTGCTCCCAGCTTTCAAACCGGAACCCACAAGGTGGCTCGTTTGGAAAATGTGTTCTCTTAAATCACGAAAATAGTTCACCAAAATGTGTTTTAGAAAAAATTTCATGCGAGAAATTCTTTAATGCTCTTTTTGATGTTATCTTTGATTTCTACAACTGATGATGATAATTTCATCAGCTGCGACGCGCTCTGAGCAGCACACAGCCACTTCCTTAAACTTTGTCTCATCCAGAGTCACAGATGTGGTTATGTGTCTGTCAGACGGTCTGAAGGGTATCAGCAGATCGATAACGTCATGCACAGCAGACTATAACCGGCAGGTAGATTTTTTTCTCAGTAAATTGTGACTTTACTCTCAGAACACATGCAGATCTGGAATTTGTTTTCAAAGTGCTGAAAGTTTTGAACATGGGCAGAAATCTTGCTGAAACACCTATGAGCTATTAAAGTCCAAGGGGTTGTATATTAATAAAATTTGAATGTATTGACTGTGAATATGGTGTCGTGCACATTTAAAGAGGTTACTCGCCCAAACAAAAGACACAAAAGAGGGGAGAGTAAGTTATGCCTACATGTGTGTTGACTCAGCAGAGATAACATAAAATAACAGGGGAATTATTTTTTGAAAGCAATACAGAACGCTTGAGAGCCTTGCTGAATTATATTCCATTACATTTTTATATTTTGAATTGTCACCTGCTATCTGGATTTTGTGTTTTCCTTTATATAAATAAGGATATTTCCACCATAAATTGGTGCTTAAAAAATCACAGCAGAGTGCAAAACTGTGGTACCGCCAGCCGCCTAAAGTAGTGTTGTTATGGTGAGGATGGCCTCTGAGCGAGGTGAACGGCATTACCACAGTTTTGCACTCTGCGGCTCATGTCACCCCAGTCTTGGAAAGGGAGGAGTGAGCAGAGAGTTACTCAGTTGGTTGCAATCTGCAACCACACCACTAAATGCCACCAAATCCTACACACTGTCCCTTTAAAACCAAGTCTACCCTCAAACAGGCCTTTGACGGTCTTGAGGACAAGCCAAAATGTCCTCACTTTCCAAAAATGTCCTTACTGTGAAGGTCTAAAACTCAAAGTGGTCCTCACAAAGATAGATTGTACAAGCACACACAGAAAAGATAAACTGATCAGAGGGATATACTGTATTCTACTGCCACAAATGTGCCATGGGATTGTACTAAATCTGTTCTAGCATTTGCTCTGCACACAGGCATATCCCCTGATTAAAGTATACAGGCTGTTGGGGCTGTGGCGTTGTTGGCTTGAATGAGCCAAATTAAGTCAGTATTCTTTCAGGCTGGTCTCATACACTCACTGTTCGTAGCTATACCTACGAAAAGTAACGCACTGCGATTTGTGTATATCCCATGAAATCAATGTGTGATTAACATAATGGTGAACCAGGAAATATAAAGAGTGGCGAACGCCGGATATGGTGGAGGTAAAACAACTTTCACCCAGGAGACCGACATTTGTGTCCCGTGTGAAACCAGAAGTCAACATTGATTTATTTGTTATGCAAGTTATGTTCTTAAGTAACGTCACTTTCGGAGTTATTTTAAGCCAAACCACGACATTTTCCTAAACTAAGTATTTTTCTTGCTTAAACCTAACTATGTAGTTTTGTTACCTAATCCTAACAAAGTAGTATTTTCTTAAGCCTAAAGAAGTAGCTTTCTTGCCTAAAACTAAGGAAGTTGTTTCCTCTGAAGACAGAAGTTTATTTTGAAAAGACTGTATGCATGTAACGAGCGGAAATTGAGACATGCTGCTGGACATTCATTGGAAAACGAACGGAAAAGAAGTAGAACCTTTTTCCTAAGATATCATATGAAGTGTTATAGATTGTATGAGAGTATGTTGACTCTTATTAGGTGTTACTGATGGTACTTGTAATGAATCTTGCCCTCTGGTTGTTAAGAAAATCAATTGCAAAACTACTTTTTTATGTTGCATTTGATGTGTAGTGCTCCTGGTGCTAAGTTGCTAGTGCTTATAAATAACAATGTGCAAACTGCTCTTTATGTTGGGAAAGTGCTCTGTCATATGTTAATTAATTTATGTATTTATATACCAGGACATGCAGTGCATATTAATCAACATTTCAGTTTCCACCTGAAAGTAAATGTGCTAGCTAATGAGCTAATTTAATTTAATAATGTGTTCTCTGTGTTAACATACTTACTGTATAAGAATAGTAGAAGGGTCATATCCGTGACCTTAATAGATAATAACATATGTGGGATGGCAGGAAGAGAAGTTGTTTTATTGCAGCACACACATACTTATGTTGGAATAATGGATAATTAACAGTTTGGCCAAAAGTGATTATATGTAAACTATTAATTTTGAGAATGATGTCATCCATAATATTTCACAACAAGCTATTGTTTGTGACAAATGATACCGTTTTAATGGAAAACGTGTTAGTATCACCAGTGAAAGTAATATTTTACAATGAGCCAATGTCAACTAAAATTACACAAGGTGTCACAGAAGCTTTAAAATATAGTTTAAGTTCCGGTATTATACTCATATGACACAGTTAAAACACTTTATTACGTATTGTGGTGAAAACACTTCATTTGGTTTATTTTTGGTAAAATTTCTGAAAGAAAACATTATGTTATTAATTAAATTATTAATTTGAAGTGTTTTATTTAAACACATATTTAATATTTTGATTGCAAACAAATCATATCTTGATGGGTATGTTGAAAAGGAGGTTTGCACATTTCATTTGTCTGCTTCTATCCAGCGATGGGGATGTTTAGTTCCTCTGGTGCTCATAAGGGCAGTAAACATCCCTCATGCACTCCAATTATTTTCACTATAGCTGGTTTCTTATCAAATGTCAACAGTCTCTTAATTAGTCTGCTTACAGAGAAGTCACAATTGTCTAAGAGAGGCCTTTTCTGGGCATCTCATCCAGGGATGATTTCATATCGCAATTAGAGGTGTTGCCAACAATGATGGTCAGTGGTTTATTATGAAATCATTTGCACCGGGGAATGTAATAATTGCTCGAATGTTACCCTGTAGCATGTCAGCATTAATTAACAATAAACTGTGGGGCTATGTGAGAGAGAGGATATGGACACAACCCTGAATATCAACCCTATATAACAAACAGAGCACTGGAACAGAAGCAGAGGACAGTGAAGAGGGCAGACATGACCTCAAATCACACAACTGTCCTGAAAATATTTGCCACTGTTTTTTGTGATGAATTACACTAATGCCATCCACACATTAAGTACAACACTTTACTCATTATTCTAGTTATATATGAGAAACTGGAAGATCAACTTGAGGTGATTACTGTATGTTTACAGGATACAGGAAAGAGTGGGATGATTTGACAAGTACAGCGTTTGATCCATGTTGCATACATGGAGAGAAGATTTATATTCAGGTCGGGGCAGCTGCATACATGTGGACTATATATATTTATATACTGTATATATATATATATATATATATATATATATATATATATATATATATATATATATATATATATATATATATATATATATATATATATATATATATATCCATCCATCCATCCATCCATTCCAAAATCTGCATGCAATTTTATCCACATGACAACCATGCACACTGGGCAAATGATCTTTTCATCAAAAGAAAAAGTAAAAAAAGAAGAAAATATATTGTCCCAAGATGAAACCAGTTTGGTCAAAAATAAAAAAATTTATGGAGAAATATAGTCTACTGCATATTCTGAATTAACTTGCATCTATTAATGGCCGTGGTGCTTCTGTCACTCAAATGCAAAGATTAAATATTGTTTACATTTATGAATCCCTTTGTTGACATTGAACGGTGTTGAATAACAGCTTCAACTATCCATCACATAAGTTTTTGTTTCCAAAGTCAGGTGAAACTGAGGCAGTCCCTTTACACACAGACAGATGGCAATTGAGTGAAGGCATGGTGGTTAATATTTAGGGTGCATGCTAAACGACCACTCAAGCTTTAAAGGGCATATGGCACAAGTCATACAGGAATTAAATGGCTAGCGGGAACAGAAGGCAGACATCTTCTTCACCTTTTAGGTGACAAAACAGCCTCTGCATAATATATTATAATGCGAGTTGTTCTGGTGGAAAGGTGACAATTTTGCTGACTATTAGTTTACCCAGTGGGAGCTTCTCAAGCTGGTACAGAGTGTAGTTAATGCTTGCAGTTACACATTTCAATTTCGTAATTACGATGGATGTCAAAGGGGATTACATTATTTTAAAATGACATGTATTGCTTATGTATAAGGTCTGCACACTCTACTGATGCCTTCTAAATACAACACTGATATAAATATCCTGATGCCATCTGTTACTCAGTATGGAAAAAAAAGATAAGTCTTGATGTAATATTATAAGGAGTTCAGGATATGACAAAAGATTAGAGAGCAAAGATTCAATCTGTGGCTCAGATAGGATCAAATAGACAAAACATGCCTCAGGCTGACGTCTTTGAAGAGCAGTCGTAGCAATATTAAGTTAGTTGTCCATGTTTGTGAAAGCTAATAAAGGACAATCCTGGTCTTTTTCTCATAATCATGACCATTCTGAGTCATGATAACTGCACCTGCCACCTCAGTTATAGAGATACAGTATCAGGAAACAATGTGAGCCTCACAGCTTTCCAAGTAACCTTCAATTTTAGATAAATCACCAAAGTAATCACATAAAGTAATCCCCGGGGTTACCAACTTACTAACCAAGCCATCCTTGTGGTTATCCAGCATCTGTATATCTGTAGTAAAAATAAACATGTATTATCATAATATTATTAACAGAGGTAGAAAAATATTTGACAAAAATGTCCTGAAACTATTAGATTGCTTTGAAAAGGGGGGTTATCCCCTTTGGTCCTGCTGGCCTTAGTCTGTTCTCCCAGTTGATTTTGGGGAGGTGAACCAGTGTTCAGCACAAACATGTTGAGCTGCATTTGTTCTACATGCACAGCTGGAATTTCATCCATGGACATGTCTGCTCCTTCTAAGTCTGAGAGCTTTTCTAACTATTGTTTATTGCACTTCTTGTTGAGACATTTTACTGCAAGAATATATGTGCCTTTGTTTCCAAATGTCAGGCTCCTGTGTATAATAAGAACAGATTGGCACAAATTACAGCAGCAGCACAAGAGAGAAAAACTGCCTCTGACGGCGCATCTTTTGTGGAAATATATGTTTGTACATTTCATAAATACACAGTGATGGTCTTCATCTTTCTCAAGGTGCTCACAACATGTAATTTTCCATGTTTTGATTCTGTTAAATTGTACTGGGCTAAACAATTATTTGTGTTATGCATAATTATATTACTAATAATAAATTAAAATGATTTGCAATGTTATTTCTTTAATTAATCAATGCTTTGCAGTGACAGTGAACCCAATGGCACAAAAAATATTTCACTAGACGGTAGCAGTTCACCCAAAATGTCAATACCTGATGTTATATCATAGTTGGAGTTGATCTAGGTGGATAAATTGATTTTCATTGTCCCCAAAGAGGAAATTTATTTCCACAAAAGTGCATTACGCGTGCCTCCAGAGCATAGATACATTTATACAGTACATACTCTCCACCACCACTACATACAGTATATATAAGCAGACAAAAAGACTAATGCATCGTGCATTATTGTGATTGGTGGGCTATGTAATTAAGAACTGTTATGGCAGAGGGAACAACACTAGTAAAGCATGTCTTTTTCCATCTATGTGTCCTGTATCTGTGAACAGATGGCAGTAGAGTGAGAAATGGGTTGAGGGAGCGTCCAGGGTCATGTGCTGGTGAGTGTGACTGGTGGCTCTGTTATGGAGATCTGAGAGGTTGGGGGTTTGGAGACCAATGATTTGGGAAGCAGTGTGTGTAATACAGGACAAGTGGCTCATCAATGAGGTGCCTTATACAATATTTACACAAATCCATGAAGAACTTTTCCTGTTATATACTTGCATACAAAGTATGTTCAATATGTCAACCTAAAATAAGAAAAAGTAAAATAAGAAATCAAAATAAAACAGTTTGCTCAACATTCCATTATTAAAAAATATGTGTCTCTTAACATAAAATGACATGTGTGTTCATAGTAACAGGCATATATTTCCAATGCTCTGTGGAAACAAACTGCTGCTGACTTCACACTGCTTGCTCAATCTGCTACACTGCTGCCTCAACAATCCACACTGACTGATATACGGCAACCTCAAAGTGTCCAAACTCAGCACGGAATTATTGCCTCTGTCTAAAATACTTCCACACTTTAGAGGATCGTGGGTGAGTTTTTTTTAGCTGCAGCTTGCTAACCGGGGAATACATGCTTTGACTGAGAGCAGCCATTATTTAGACGTGCCAACGCAAATCAATATATTTTTGTAATTAAGAGACCTCATATAGGCTATATAAACGTGGATAAAATTACACTCAAAGTGCATGAGGGTCATGACAATGATGTAGGGAATCCTTTTTGGAAGTCAAAGTACAAGCCCACATCGGTTTTGATACCATTGGTTCCAGATGTGTTGAAATCGGGTCTCAGTTCCCAAACCTAGTATGTCTCAGGGTCTACCTTTAAGTTGATACGTGTCTGTCATTCATTATTTAAGTGAGCTTATTCTCATTCTTAGTGTGTGTTTGTATTAGTTAGCTAATCAACTGAGGTGGTGCGCCGATATAAGACAGAGCTGGGCATCTTCCAAAAGGGCAAGACAATTGCGAAGGCGTTCCACGAGTCTGGAGAGGATCGCAACACAATTTCACAAACTGCAGAAATAGCCGAGCTGGCTTGTGTATTTAGGAAGTGGTACTTAAGGGACACATGCTTTCAACTTTACAATCAGGGTCACAAAGAGCATTAATACATCGTTAAAAGTGGCAGTAGGCAGTATATTTTTGGCATCATTGGGCAAAAATCCCATAATAACCTTTCAGCATATTGTAATTCAAGTGTTCTGAGAGATAACTAGACTTCTGCTCCTCCTCATGGCTCTGTTTTCAGGCTTTAACAAATCACAGGTCATTTCAGAGAGAGAGAGAGCGTTCCTATTGGCTGTGCTCCGGCTGGTGGGCGGTGCTTGGTATTTCCTCAGCAGATCTCAACATGGCTGCTGGGCCACAAACTTTCTCATTTTACAGCTAAACAGTACACTACAAGATGTTTCTGAAAAGATTTGAGGAGAGAAATAGTCATTACAGTAACAGAATATTGATTCATATTTGATCAGCGCTGCCTAGTTTGACCGTTTGGTCAGAGTTTGCGAGTGATTGACTTGTGGCTCTCATAGATGGAAGCTGGATGGCAGACTCCAGATCAACTCTGACTGGTGGTTTTCTTCCGGTCTGTGATTTCAGATTACCTGTCTCATGCACTACTGTCAGGATATAGTGACAGTTTTATAAACATATTTTTTTTAATCATATTTGCTCCAATTCTACCCACTGCAGCTTTAAGGGATTCATGTTTTCACATTAATTAATGGCAAATTATAGTTAAGTAATGAGAATGGTGCATTTTGCATCATCCGGGGGATTTTTGCTGGTAAATGAGTGGAAGCCTTTGGTTGCTGGAAACATGGAGGGAAGTTTAACATTGTTAATAAAGAATCACTTTAAACCCCCAACGCATGGCTGGCAAGAAAAGTAGTTTTATCTTTCTGAGTTTGATTAAAGTTGGATTTACACAAGAATGCAGACTTGCAGGAATCTTCACCTGCGACAACTGCATCAAACAATTAAACAGCAGAAAAGTGGCTACAGCAGTAATGCACTCAACCCTATGGGACTGGTGCTATCACAGCAGCTCTGCTGCAATGTGGTAATTGTTAGAGCCTCGTGGGACATGGGCGGGGATTATGTGCAAAGTCCTATCGTCAATGCATTAGTCACGTTGTGGTGCTACATGCAGAGGAGAGGACTAAGGGAGAGAAGAGACTACACAGAAACAAGAGTAAACATGGCATCCAGCTAATGTACAGGCTTCATAAAGCATCCATAAGCCATCTTGCCTTTTCATTGTGCCACCTCCTGGACTGATCACGTCCATCGTCTCGGCACAAGCTGCTGTTCTACATCAATGCTGCCAATTATGTGGCTCTGTCACTGGAAAAGAAAAGGGGAGTTTATTTCCTTGGAGATACAGATTTCCATTTAAGTTATTTTTGAGTTGTTTTTAAAGACTATTTTTGATTTTCTTTTTTTGTTGCTGACCAAAGGTGTTCAGCACGTGAAACATGGTTATTTGTAAGTACGGTGCGCTGAAAAGCCTTTTCTCCTGACACTGTCACATCTGGGACTGCGATCACTATTCTTTTGTTTTATCTCTACATTTAGTGTGAGAAATGCTCCAAACACTGCCATCGTAGTGAAGAGTTGAGCAAAAGCAAATACATAACTAGTGTGTAATCTGGAGAAAGGGGCTGCAGGGGGGGAAGGGGCTGTGAGAGGATTGCCTGTGCCCAGCCGCCTCCTTTGAGACCAAACAGTGCCAGAGGATATGGCCACACTGGCCTCCATATTGTAGCAGCGTTTTCACTCCCGGGGGGGAAGCAGTGGAAGGAGAGTGAAGGTGGTCCAAGAAGGTCATCAAAAAAAAAGATAAAGATGATGGCAGATGCAACTAAACTTTAGTGTGCCCTTCTCACCCAGGCTGACGCCTCAGGCAGAGGTATTGGTGGGACATGGCGGCAAGGTGAGGCAGAAGAGAAAAAGGCCAGTAGCCGGTGTCAGCAGGAAGCCAGTCCTGAGGGAGACACCGTGCTCGACGGGGCAGGTGGAGTGTCTCGCCATCAAATGGACCACAGACTGTTTCAAGTACCGTCTGCTGGGTACCGAATTCAGCTCAGAGAATGACCACGGGGCTCCGAAATGGTTAGAAAACCATGAAACTCTAGAATTACCTGCTGGCTGCTGTCGGCACAGACAGACACACCGCTTCACATCAAGTGTTCTCAAGTGTATTTTAGTGCAAGTGTCTTCCTGTCCCACATCCCTGTTCTCTGAGAAAGACCAACCCACTACACCACCACACACACACACACACACACACACACACACACACACACATGTTCTGTATTCAGCTCTGTTTCTTGCACTAAAATAGGTGGACAATTACATTATGCAGGAATGACACTTTAGATTTATCTGCCTGTTCCTGTGTTTGAGGATGCTGCTGCTCCATATTGATGCTGACAATTACATGGTGTGATTAATGGACTATGGTGAGGGGTAGTTTTCCTTACCAGCCGCCGCTTGTCAAAGCTTTACCTCCCTCCCCGCGACAAATTAGCACTGGATGAAAGTTTTAACGTTAATGATCTAGACTTTACAGTGACGTGTCCTTATTGTACATCTGGTGGTGACTATGCTCTTTAAAGCTGTGTGGCGTATGGTATGTCCCTGGCTGAATGCTGTTTTCTCACTGAATAGTGACTCAGACTGAACATTTTTCTTCACATCTTTATTTTGAAATAGTTTATCAAAGTAATTCTTTTGTTATGTTTTTGATCAAAGACTTTTCTCAATGAAACAACTGCTATAAGGAGAGACCGCTTTTTTTTTTTCATTGTTTTGTTTTTAAGCCCAATAATTAATCCAACTCTTTGAATGACAATTGATGATTGCAGTCACACCTTTGCGTCCACTTAAAACAAAAGACTCAAACAAGTGGGAAAACAGAGGCCAGTGCAATAGCACACACATTAAAGCTTCAGTAGGCAGAAAGTTTTTGGCATCATTGGGCAAAAATTCCATAATAACCTCTCAGCATATTGTAATTGAAGTGTTCTGAGAGAAGACTTCTGCACCTCCTCATGGCTCTGTTTTCAGGCTCTAAATAATGTTGCCCATTCAGCCAATTTAGTAATTTGCTCCATTTCACTGCTGCCTTAAAGGTAATTACAGGTTGTTCTTTTTTTCAGCGTTTCTGTCTTTGCACAATAGTCTCCTGGATGGATAGACCTTCACATGTAAACATGCTAATATGGGGTTTGATCAGTCAGCATACAGACAAATAAAATGACATACAGTAGTAGCCTAAAATTGCAGCACCCAGCCGGCGGCTCTTTGGCTGCCAGCTTTTATCCAGCCACATATTTGTAACAGCACAAACCCTGATTTTACCCTCACAGTTCACCTTAGTGACTTTGAACTTCAAGGAAAAAACAAGCACTCTGTGTGACAGTATCTCAAATTAATTGTGTCTCAACTTGTTTCATCTCTTCATTGAAGTTACGCTGTATGCTGTTAACACTGAGTGAAATATTCAAACCAAATACTCTATGTTTTTATGGCTACACCATTCCAATCAAATGGAAATATTTTTGATGTTTTGTGTCCCCAAACATTCAGCCTAGAACTGGTTGAAGGTCTGTGGCTGGTATGATATCATACAGATATGTGACTGTAAATTAAACTAACATGAAGCCTGACTCTTGCAGCCAAGAGAGCTATTTTGCAGCTTCCTCTCAAGAAATTGTTGTGGTAGAGTATTTCTGGACATATGATGCTGGCTTGGTGAAAATGCATCTCTTATTTCAGAATATTTGGTGCATTTAGTGAGGAAACTCTCTCTCTCTTTCTCCCTCCCCTCCTGCTGTCCATGGAGATTTTTTGGGGGTTTGTTTTTAAGGCTGATGTATCGCCTCAGAAATTGGAATAAGCATACCTTTAAACATTTACAGGCTTATCATAATTGCTTTTGTCTGTATGCACGCTGTGCTGCTGTGTGGATGTGTTTTGTCTCTCTCACCTGCCAAAATAAACAGCAGATGTTTGTGAACACAATGTTTCTACTGATTATACCATCTACACTACATTTATGAAAGGAAATAAAATTGTATTACATGTCAAATCTTACAGAAAACAGTAAACTGTAACCGAAATTTTCTAATTTTTCACCTGTAGAGAAAGTCCCCAGACTCCCTTCAAAAATAGCAAAGTTTTTTTGAGTTGTTGAGTTGTTGAGTCAGGGGAAACTTTATGAACTTTGTGAAACGCTGTCTATGTCAAATTCTTAATTATTTGTGCCTTCTTGTAAATTAGGCAAATATAATGCATTAAACCTGCAGTAGACAGAGTGTTTTTGGCATCATTGGGCAAAAATGCCATACAGTAATAACCTTTCAGCATATTGTAATTCAAGTGTTCTGAGAGGAAACTAGACTTCTGCACCTCATCAAGTGTGTTCCAGCTGGTGGGCGGTGCTTGGTATTTCCTCAACTGATCTGAACAATGCTGCCGGGTCACAAACTTTCTCAGTTTGACAGTTTGATCAGAGTTTGCGAGTGACTGACAGCTGCTCAGAGACGGCAGGCTCCAGATCAGCTCTGACTGGTTGTTTTCCTCCTGTCTGTGAAATCTTGCAGATGCCATTACGAGCACCGGAGGACACCGGTCTGTAATCTCAATAGTTACTGCACCATTTGTACTAGTTTAGAAGCCAAACATGGACTTTTTCTACTGAAGGGTACATTTAAGCAAAGCCAATCAATAACTAAATTAAAATTTTGAAATTAACTTTACTTCTTCTGTGAAGTTAAAATTGGTGCCTGTCAGCCCTTTATCAGCTGTAATAGAGTTCTTTACAACCTATTTCTGAAGAGGACCTGTTGCTTGTTTTCTGTCATGGTACCAAGTCGGGTTTTTTTTAAGCAAACTTTGGTCTTTTCTATTGTAATGCTTGTAATTGGACCGCAGTAATCTTTCTACCAAAGCGCACATAGTGGTGTCTAGACAGCAGAGCTCCTTAAGCTAATGGCTAATATTGCTGAGGTGCTCCGCCGAGTGCTTTTAGATGCTCATTTGAGCCGGCTGCCAGCCGGTACTTTAATGGCTCTCTTATTAGTCATCCAGTCATGCTGTACTGACACTGATGTTGTGCTGGAATTATGGCCATCGCTGCAGACCACTGATGTGGGTGTTGATGATGATGGTGATTGTTTTTATATCCATTCATCCAGAGTAATATGTGATGATTATGACTTCTTTATATTCATTCATCTGGGTAATTTAGATTGACATTTATATTAGGCTATAATACTTAGATTGTAACTGTGTCTGGTCATTATCTTGTACTTTTTGTAAATGTCTACATTTTGTCAACTCTGCTGTATATTTTGGCTGTTCTCTACAGGAATCAATATAGTGTTCTGATTGTACTCTATTTACTCCTGCTCTGTTCATCCTAATGAGTGTGTACACACACACACACACACACACACACACACACACACATAGATGTCAGGAGTGGGTTGAGTGGGAAACAGCAGAGAGTTCAACGCACACAACCTGAACTTGCCTTCATTTGTTGTAAAAAGAAATCTAGCAGAGTCTCAGGCTGTCAGCACACTCTAGATCAGTTTTCAAAGTGTTTCATTGAGACAATTGTTTAATGACAAAATCAGGAGATAAACATTTAAAACCAAAATGTGTTGTTGTAGCTGCTGCTTTGTGACCCAAGCTGGAATATTGGAAATACTATTTAAATGTAATGAAGCATCTGTTGGTCTTTGGCTGGACAGATTCTAAAATACCAAACATTTGAGAAAGTTTGAATAAAATATGTACAACAAAAAGGAAATATTTGGCATCCCCCAAATAGTTTAGTAGACTGAAATTAAGACATTTAACTAGTTATTATTCCATCAGTTTAGAGATAATTTGAGGTTTTTGAGGCATAGTATACTAAAGAAACAATATTGCAATATACTGTAAGATTGTTTCAATGGAATTGCGTTGCTAGGCAACAATTTGGGTCCATGTTTACTTACCTGTCAGCTGATGGCTTCGTCAAAAATCGCATACTATGCACTACATACTCAATATGTGTACAATCGTTCAACAAACTATTGTGTGAATAAACAGTAGTATGTATCTCTTCGGATGCACTGAGCTGCAATTTATGTCGTATCTTCCTGAGAGCCTCTTTTGCTGGTTGGAGAGATGTGTAACTATGGTAACCCGTGTCAACCTCATGTGACCTAAACGACGGTTTGTGAGAAAGTCAGAATTAATTTAAAATATATATATTACGCCTAGCAAGGTAGAATCTGATACTTATTCTGATACAGTTAAATTGAATGTCAACGTTATTAACGTTGTCATTACTGCCGCATTGCATTGTGGGACATTTATGCTGCTTTAGTGTCCAGCATTGCACACTGTAACATTTCACCGGAAAATAGTATGCAATTTGCGTACTATTGGTTGCATACTAAGGTTTCGGACATACTAAAATATCTCACATAGTGTTTTAGCGTACAAAATATCATGTTAGTGTAGAATTTCGGACACAACCTGTGTTATTGACATTACGCTTACAACTGTGATATGGTCTATATGCAATCTAGAAAGTAATAACCCAGTGTACTACAAAGCCAATGAGGTAATTAGATTATAATTTGACAGTAAACTTCCTTCCACCGTTGGCCATCATTAAAGCAGTCACACAGTACAGTGCCAGCTAGTAACTCAACAGCATGTTGTCCACAGTCTGCCTGATATAGTTATCCATGGTGAGAATGCTCAATTACCTGTGCTAGCAGTTCCCCTGGTTATATGCAACACATTGATTATCCCTAGACCACAACCTTTTTCAGTGAATCCTCAGCCAGCTGCAACAGTGTCTGCAGCTTTGGAAAACATAATGGTATTATGCTAATTTAGAGATATTGCTGGATTGACATTTCTACTGATTGGGATTAGTGCTCCTATCCATTTCCCCCACCCACACAGCAATAGCTTAAGGTCTCTCTGTCACCAGAACATGCTTTTAACATTGCTGGTGTCAGGGGTAATTTGTGCAGTTACTGAAGTGGGCTTGTTTCAATGCAATTAGTTTATTTTCTTTGTGTAATGAGAGCGTGCCCTGAGCTGTCTGCCCTCTCGAGACATTTAGAAACAGAGCAAATAACCAAATTCAGAGACAGACTGCAGCTATGGTCCGTTGATTTGAATTTATTTTTCGTTGTAAAATAAGATCTTTGACACAGATAATCACAAGATTTTCCTCATCTGTTAAGTTTGTGTATCATCATATAAAAATAGTTCATATGTTATTATTATTTTTATTATTATTATATATTATTATTATTACTTTCCATCCACTGGTGTCTGCAAATGTATTACTTTGTTAACACACAGTGTATCCATAATGTCTTATTCAATCAGCCAGTTTTTACTCTACTACTTTAGATTAGTCTTGTAGTCCTCCATTTAATGGGCGACTGTTTTTTTTTTCAACATCCCACCAGCACAAAAGTACCATACCATAATAATAATAATAATATAATGATAATATAATAGCACAGGATAAAGGGTCAGTCTTTTACTTTTCGTTTAAAGTTAACAATCAAGCACTAAATATATATCAAGGTCAACTTACTAGTCATTGTGATTAGTACTAATGTCTTCTGCAACTCCTCTGGGGACCATGGATGTCTGGACCAAATTCCACGGCAACCTATCCAATAGATTTTGAGATATTTCAGTCTGGACCACAGTGGTGGACGGACCGATCGACTGGCATCACCATTGCTAGAACCACGCGGCTAGCAGAATGACTCCTGTCGGTCAGCATATCGTATGTGATAATTACAGGCTGCTGTATTTCAATACATTATCGACACCAGTGGTATTTATTTAGAAAGTGAAAATGTTATCAAGGTCAGTACAGGTCTCTTATTTTTCCAATACGAGGACTTATTCACTAATGCCTTTCTTCCTCTGTTTCTTTCCTTCTCCACAGGCACTCATAAATTTGTGATTGAGGGGGAACATCTGGAGCTGACAGCACTCACCAAGGAGCAGTCGGGATCGTATGAATGCATTGCTTCTAACGACATATCAAGCCCCGATGTCAGGACAGTGCAAGTCACAGTCAACTGTAAGGGCCAAAACTATCACATACATGGTGGGAAACATAACGGACATAATGATCAGGACAGATTGTTTTCATTTTAAGTTCTTTTAATTTGGATGTTTTGTTTTATACGCCCTCCAGTTACAAAATAAGCAACTGTTGTCACAGTTATACTGGGATTATAAAATGGTTTGGAGGGCTTTGTGCCTTCAGAAGATGCATAGTTCATCAAGTTTGAGTGAATATTCAACAGGATACCATCCCAAATAATGTATTGTCATTATGTAAATTCACTTTTAAGGAAATAGTAAGAAGAATGCAATGATAGTATGAAGCCCATAACACCAAGCAATGGGGTAGATGTTCTCTATATGACGCCATTTTAAAACTTTTTTTATATTCTTTTATAGATCCTCCCTTCATTTCTAAAGCGAGGAGTACGGGTACTCCAGTTGGACAAAAAGGAGTCCTGCAATGCGAAGCCTCTGCTGTCCCGAGAGCAGATTTTGAGTGGTACAAAGAGGACCGCAGGCAAGTTTCTCTTCTGAGCTCTGTGATTTCTACTGGGTTGGAATTGTTTGAAGTCAGTATTACAGAGACACAAAGAGGCCCGTTGTGCTGTAGGGTGTGGACTTACTTTATTTGAAATAAGCCAGACTGCATCATCTTTGTTGATGAGTTATGGCTTTTTACACATCACCTTGTTAAAACTAAGATTGTGCTTTTGATGTAATGAGATAATCCTTCATGCCCTGCATTTTCTTCTTTCAGTGGGCAATATAGGCTTATCCTAATATTCACATTATGAAAAATCCCAATTTACTTTGTTTTTTTTTCTTTCAAAATTCAGTCAAATCATTTACAAAACAGGCATGGACACCAAAGGCAACTATTCTTATTTCTACATAGTAATTGGTTTATGTCAGTGTGTTGTGGGGCTCGGAGGTTTAGAGGATATTATAGTATAATATATTATTTTCCAACTCAAGGCTGGAGACTGGAAAGATGTTTATGAGCAGCCCCAGAGCTGGTAAGCTGATGTAAACACAAGCTGCACTGTTAAATGGTCCCTGACAGTGACGGCAGCATTGCTCGTCAGTCCTCAAAAGACAACATCAGTCCTCAAGAATAAAAAGATGGAGGTCGCTGATAAAATAAATGACTGTCATCCGCAAACGTGAAATAAGGCAATGTAACAGGAAATGCAATGAGTGAAACAGAAGAAAGGTTGTCGTGCACTGAAGGATGTACAGTCACCTCGATGAGGCAGTGAGCTGCATTCAGAATCTAATGTAAAAAATGTTTCTACAGCCCATAAATATATTTCTAATTTCATGCAAATCTAAATTTTATGCTAAAGATTTGACAAAAGGCCTAAGCAAACAGTCACATGGCCTCTCATAGGACTCAAGAAAAGCACTGTTACAGTTCTTTCTCTTCACCGGCAGAAGCCTTGAAAGCTGCTCCCCTCTCTCTTACAGGCTCTTCAATGGACTAAATGGGGTTAAGATAGAGAATCAAGGTAAACAGTCAATGCTCGTCTTTTTCAACGTCTCTGAAGAAGACTATGGAAACTACACTTGTGTCGCCGTGAACACGATGGGAATCACTAATGCCAGCATAATCCTTTATGGTAAGAATATACATGCTGAGTATACAAGTGACACACTGAGGTGAATGAAAGTGTTAATTATGTTTCAATTATTCTGATTTATTCACAAGTGGACTATTATAGTGGCTAGTTCTTTGCATGCTAGCAGCTGCACACAAAAAAAACGCAATCCTGGCATGAAGGTCTCCCACTGTACAGTATGCTAATCACTGGTTTTACCTTTTCATTTCCACCATTCACTAGTTTCCATGGCAGCACTGATGTAAAGCTCTTATTTGGCTGAGATAATAAGCCACATTCACATGAACATTTGAATTCCAGTTAATCACAGTTCACGTTGAAGCAAATCTATGGTTCAAGCAATGATTTAAGACCTGCTAACACTGATGATGGAGTAAGTGTTGTGTTATTTTCCTGCAGGTCCCGGTGCGATGCATGATGTGAACGGGGCCGCTGTGTTGCCCCGTTTCTCCATATGCCTCCTGCTGACTGTAACCTTACTCTGCCTGCTGATGTTCTGATGTGAAACGTGACGACCTTCAAGCTTCTCTCAGCATTGAGCGGCAAGAACAGACTATTAGTCCTATAAGGAGAATGGAAAGTTAAGAGTACCAGTGGTTCACCCTTAGTTTTCTTTCTTTTTTCTTTCTGGCTTTGCATCAGAGTCTGTTCTCTGTTGGCTCGCCAAGAGTGAGAGGCGTCAATCCGAGGAAGGGAAAAATTGAAAATCATGCACTAATTTGATGATGGTAGAACTACCGAGTTTGTGTCTCCCCAAACCTTTTTGTATGTGAAAAGGGAAAAAAGAAGAAAAAATACATGTAACTGTTGATAGTTGACTGTTTATTGCCCAATATTGAAGTGTACATTCAGATTATTATTATTATTATTGTGTCATGTCCGTTCAATATCTGTACAATACCATTAAGCTTTTTTAAGTAAACAACAAAAAAGGAAAAAATGCAATGTGATTGTTGAATTTTACTGTATTTTTACAGTTGTATGCAAAACAGAATAACAGATCCTTCATGATAAACAGTTCAGAATAATAAATAGTACACCATGATTTCTCAGGCAAAGTCCTACAGCATAGTGCATCCACATTTCTTTTTTTTATTTTCATCCTAGTGTGTGTAGAAAATGTACAAATGTGTACAGACAATTCCTGCACTGTTGTTTTACAAAATGCATACACTTATCAGATGGCATTTTTTGAAACACCTAATCACAGTGTCATAGCAGCTTCACGGCATATTCACACTGAGTACTGAAAATCTGAAATGAGACGTCAGACATTTATGTGATTGTCATTTAGGACAGAAGCGTTGGTCAGTGTGCCGCTTCGTTCGCTGCGGTGACAAATTGAATTAATGCTCAGAGTTGAAACATGATAGATAAACTACAGATAGTGCTGATGGCATCATTAAAGCTTCAAGTCAGTGGTTGGTCTGATTAGCAACATGGCACCGAAATTACTTCTGTGCTGCTGATAATTGGGGAAGCTAAATTTGAAAAGTAAAATATCATCAAACTTCCTGATTTAAAATATTGTGTTAAAAGTTGCAACTAGTAGGATTCACGCTGATGTTAAGTTATCAAGTTGAAAAATGTGTAAAAAATACAAATACATTTGATAAATAGCCTTTAAGTTTCTCAGGCAACCACAGTGGTTATCAGGTTCTCTTGGTTAACCAGTGGGCTTTTATGCAATTGAGGCTTTTTATTTGGACCACAGAGCCAAACAGGTTGCAGCTTATCACAAATCATGTTTGTTTCTTTTTCCATTGATCTGCAATTGGAAAACAGTACTTAACAATAACTTGTATTCCTCGTTAAAATATCTCTTCAAATATTAAATATCTCTGAAAATGCATACGGTCACTAAGAATTCAGAGCAGATAGAGTTACTTAAAGGACCATGTCAGTGGTTTTCATCAAGTCTTATTAATCACTAAAAGTATTCCAGAGATTTACATATTTTTAGTTTGTGCTACTTATATGTGAATGGTGTTAAAAGTCCATACAGTGACTCGCAGTGGTGGAATGTAACTAAGTACATTTACTCAAGTACTGTACCTAAGTACAAATTTGAGGTACTTTACTTGAGTATTTCCATTTTATGCAACTTTATACTTTTACTCGACTACATCTCAGAGGTAAATATTGTACTTTTTGCTGAACTACATTTATCTTTACAGCTTTAGTTACTTTACAGATTGCAGTTTTTCATCCCTTATTACTATTGGCCTTATAACAGCCACAGATACAGGATTTTAGTTTTTATTATTATTTTCTCAGAGCATTTAATTTATTGATTGCTGTTGGGATGTTAGGAGAATTTATAGAAATATAACAAAACATGTTCCGAAGAACATTACCAACCTAACCTTTAAGTAAAGTTTTAAACGCAGGACTTTTACTTATTGTGATGTATTTTCACAGTGTGGTATTAGTACTTTTACTAAAAGAGGGAGTCAGCGATTCTAGTGAAAGATTGTTGATATTTAAACTCAACATCCCAACCCCCCTCGCTCAGATTATCTTTCAGCGCACACAGAACGTACAGCTAGAGGACCGTGAGGAGATATTTAGATGAATTCAACAAAAAAGTGTATTGAATTAGAATCGCTGACTGCACCTTTAAAGTGGCAGTAGGCAGTATATTTTTGGCATCATTGGGCAAAAATCCCATAATAACCTTTCAGCATATTATAATTCAAGTGTTCTGAGAGAAAAATAGACTTCTGCTCCTCATCATGGCTCTTTTTTCAGACTTTAAAAAATCTAGCCTAGTGACGGGAGACTTTGGCCAATCACAGGTCATTTCAGAGAGAGAGAGCGTTCCTATTGGCTGTGCTCTGTGCTCCGGTCATGTGACCGGAACTTGGCGTCCCTTCACCAGATTTTACAATGGCGGCGGCGTCACAAACTTTCTCATTTTACAGCTAAACAGTTACTACAAGATGATTCTGAGAACATTTGAGGTGAGAAATAGGCATTACAGTAACAGAATACTGATTCATATTTGATCAGCGCGGCCTAGTTTGACTGTTAGGTCGGAGTTTGCGAGTGATTGACAGCCGGCTCTCATAGACGGCAGCTGGACAGCAGACCTCAGATCAGCTCTTACTGCTTGTTTTCCTCCGGTAATTGAAATCTTGCAGATGCCGTTAGAAGCACCGGAGGACACAGTAGAATACAGAGGAAGATGATTTTTTTCAGGTTACCTGTTTCATGCACTACTGTCACAATATTGCGACTGTTTTATAAAATTAACTTTTTTTAATTATATTTGCTCCAATCTCGCCTACTTCTGTTTTAAGTAAAGGATCTGAATCCTTCTTCCACCACTGGTGACTTGAAATTTGTTTTATGCATTAAACACGACATCTGCTTAATTGTTAAGTTATAAATAATACAAATCAAAAACATGCCTTGAGCTGCTACTTGACTTCAACAACAATTAAAAAAAAAAAAAAAAACGTATGCATTGGGATGGATTACTTACTTATATCTCAAGCACTAATCTTCTCTTTATTAGTAATGGATTAAGATGAACAAAAACAGTGGTACATTCCGATCAAAGTTTATGCTCAAACATGTCGGTCAACCAGAAGACAGGTCCATATTTATCACAAGTGGTGGAGAAGCTGGATAAACATCCTTGATTTAAAACTTCAATTTAAATACACCAGAGGTGTTTTTTTTTCACATTTCTAACTACAAAGCTGGCACACAGCTCCAGTCCACATCAAAGCCACAGGTGACACAAGCTAGAATATTTCATGATTGACAAGATAGTAGCGTCAACTTGAATGATGATGAATGTCCCGCGTAGCTGCTATGAAGCTTTTTTCAGGTGTTATGAGTGTGCTTTTAACCTGGTTTGCACCGAGGTAAACAGCAGACGCTGATCTCAAGACTGCAGAAGTGATTGTTGTGTTCTGTTGTCAGTGGATGCGTTTTCAAGGGACATTTTTTTAGTCTGCCTCAAACAGAAATTTCCAGTGATGAGAATATACTTAAAGCACAAGTGATTGATGATGTGATGTTCTGCTATTGTCCAGTTCACTCCTGTGCATACGTATAAGTAAGAAGTGTGTCGAGGACAAAACAACTGGGATGAGATTGATGTATGTGGGAATGCTTTTGTTGTACTCACATGTTAAGTTATGTGCTTGTAATGATGGTGAACCAGTCATCTGCAGACACAGGATGTGATTTCACTCTTTAGGGGTTTGAGAAAAAACACAGACAGGTGAAATTCAGATGCCTGCAAAACTAAAGTGAAGGGTTATTGTAACCCTTTCCATCCCAGATAGATTAACACGTATTGATGTCAATAAGTTTGAATCAATTTGTTTAAAATCCCCATTAAAAGAGAACTGATACTGGAATTTACTTAAGGTGTATTTTTGCATATGTCACCATGAAATGTAATTTGTATTTTTTTGCCTTTTATTTCCTTTTTTTAAATGGTTTAAGGATTTTAGATTTATGCGTTTCACATTATCTGTAATCCTCCTGAATACATAATTCTCTGGGCATTTTAATGTTTGCAGTATTCAAAATGCACTTGTCATCTACAATGTTTAATTATTATTATTTTTTACAGTTGATTTTACAATATATGATCTCAGTGATGGCTGCATTGTTTACCTGTTTGATATGTTTTCTGACCTTACTGGAGGTTCAGCATAGGGTAGTCACTATTGTGGTATATAGTCATCGTATCATTTGATTGAGAGATTGCAAAAATGTCCATAAACTGGTTAAATGTGAAGTCAAGTTGCAAATCATTTGTTCCGACTATGAACAGCCCATTCTCATTCCCAGGGTGTGAAATACCGACGTTTTGTCATGCTCCTCGGCGTGTGATACCGATGGCACAGAGGCACCCTTAAGCGCCTGTATGAGACGCACCGGGCTTTCAAGTAACTACAATGTAAACCCATCTGTGTCAATATCAGGGGAAGTGCTCTGGGAGTGTAGTTTAAAGACTGAAAAAAACAAGGGCGGGAAGGATGAATGGGACAAATGCGGGACTTTTACGCAGGAGACCGGTGCTCGTGTCCTGTGTGAAACCAACGTGTTGTTTGTCTTGTGTGTTCACAACGTTAAGTTTCACTGTCACTTTCACTTTACAAACTAATAATTTTAAGCCAAACCACTTTTTTGGTCCTGAACCTAACTAAGAGTTGAGTTACCCAGTGCGTTAGAAAGTGACGCCAAGGGGTCCTGACCAAGCGTCAGTATGTGGTGAGTTGGGAATGAGAACGAGTTGCTATGACACCAAACATTACTGTCACTCTTTAGCCTGTGATTTTAGTTTTTTTAATTCAAAGCTGCAGTAGTCTATATATTTAACACATTATTACATGTCCTATGAAAGGTGACATTCATAGGCCTTGTTTACACATGCCATTAACATGCATCTAGGGTGATCCAATTCACAAGTGGACAGCTCTTAGTACGTCAGTTCACACCTGGCAGTAGAGTGCATTTCCACATGTTACTCCAGTGACCACTTGTGATCGGATCTCACTTCCCTGCTAAACACATACATCATTTCCGTTTGCAAAGACCAAATCTGTTGTTGTTTTTAACCAGCGGGAGGCCGGAAATAGATGTAAAGAAAAAGATATGTGGTCAAATGCATCCCAGATAACCTCGGCAAGTTGTTTGAGTGATTGGATCACAAGCGCACCTTGGTGGTCGTTTACATAAACGGGGTCATAGTGACAAAGCCAGAGATAATTATTACCAACTCTGTAGTTCCCCTCAGATCTCTGGAGCATTTTAGCCTCATTGTTATGATTGTACAGCCTGCAGCTTTACTTATTTGCCATCAAAAAGGCTTTGATAAACCCACTGCATGCTACCTGCTGAGTACCAGACAACACACAGACAAAGTTAGCAACTATCTACATACATAGTACATACTAGCTACTAACATAGTGGAATATCAAAGGGACAGACATGTTTTCAGGAGTTGATGGAGACCAAAAACAGAGCTACAACTATAGTGAATATTGGGCTTAGATTTGTGGCCAGAAACACGACTTCAAATGAATGTTAATGTTGCTCCACTTCTGTCAATTTGTAAATAGTCAAGTCAATCCAATTGAATTTAATTTCATACAGGGCACATTTAAAAACAGAGAGAATGTTGACCAAAGTTACACAGATAAATTTACAATAAAATAAATAGGTTAATAACTGCAACAGATATAATTAAAGCAATTATGTAGTTAATAATAATTACAGAGACTCAAACACAGTTGTAAAAAGATGGGTTTCATGAAAAGTGGTGTTTAATGGGAAACATCTGACAGTGAAGTTGTAAAGTGTTCCACAGTCTGTGAGCGGTGATGGAAATGGGTTTGGTCCCTTTGAAATTCAACTGGAAACATGGAAAGGCGAGGAGTAACTGATCAGAGGATCACAGGGGTTCTGGATGTAGGGATTGACGAGATCTGGGATGTAAGCTGGTATCAATCAAAATCAATACGGGGGAGAAGAGTGGCGTGTCATCAGTAAAGTATTGATGAGGGATGTTTCTAAAAACTGACTCCTTTGGAAACATATACTGTAGAGTGCAAATAAAAAGAATGGGGTACAAAAGAGCAGAAGATGATGATGAAAAAAAGATCAATCATGACAGGATCTGATCTATGTCTTAGGTATGAAACAAATTACTGCAAGGCCTGAATGTGTACTACAGGGTTGAGATGATCCAGTAGGAAATGGTCAAACATATAGTTCATAGTTTGCGAACATTGAAATAATTGACAGCTATTGTAGAAGGAGAGAGATAACATGCTAACAGACATTAGTGTTCAATCCTGCATTAGCCTACCCAGTCCAGTATGATAAAAGACCTGCATTCAATCTTACCATAAAAAGAAGAACATCTTTTGTCCTCTGAATGTCTGTCGTAACAACCGCTGCAAATCAGCAGCACCCGAGTTGTCTCTTATTTTCCCCCCTTCTTAATAAACAGAACTATTCAATGTCACTGCTGTCAGCGCTGATAGGGATTCAGACAGTCTCAGCACAATGACATCAATATCTGCATGTGTTAGATCCTGGGCCCCTTCCAGTGTAACCTTGTTATCAGAGCAAAGCTGTTAAAAGAGCAAAAATGCGGGGCAAGATTGGAAACTGCGGTGTCAGTCAAGCTGCCTGTTACCTTTTTGTGTCTTTCAATGAATAGCAGGAGATGCACTCCAGTGACATATCTGTAAGACAAACTCTCACCTCGAGGTTTTGTGTGTGTGTGTGGATACTTTTCTGTCAACTTCCACAACTTTGTGTAATCACATTACTGCTGGTTCTTTCCAAAGTAATACGGACGTGTTTTTTCATTTCCATAATGAAATGAGAGTTACAGCAGAATTAACTCAACTTGTTCAGAGTTGCAAGCCAGTTTATTCCATCCAGGTGATTTTAAACAAACTTGTCTTCTGAAAAGGTTCTTGACAGGACACACCGCACACCGCTACATTGATGAATTACTTCATTTTGACAAGGTTTGCACAGGGAAATATTTAATTTTTTCACTGCTTTGTCCTCAAATGCCCTCATTAACTTAGCTAGCTATAGGTTTGGATTAATAGACAGCTTTACAAAAATATTTCAAAATGACCCTAAGGGTTGATACAGGTGTTCTCCAAGCACCAATCTAGAGACATATATTCATTTTGGTCTTCAACTTAAAGTTAAAGGGAAGAGAGGAGCTGTAAATGGATCTGATTAGGGCTGAAAATATCCACAGTCTGTCTCCCTGTAAGTTCCCCTGATTGAATCGTATACGTAATGATCATGTTTTTCACATGCAACATTATTCTTCACATTCTTCACATTCTTATTTCATGCCATGAAAATACGCCATCATCAAGAGAGAGTACCGTACTGTATTTCTACCATACACACAAACATGTTTCCATTAATGTCCAGTCCAGTGTTCACCTGAAGTGGTTAATGTCTGTCAAATAACTGTAAATGATACCAGAGGACAGCTAAGACTTCATGCACCGCACTGAAGGGACACTCGATGCAAAATAACCATAACTGAGTACCCTGAAATTTGTTATTTAATTGTTTTTTTCTTCCATTCATGAGAGTAGTAGTAGTAGTATTCCATTGTGTACACCCTGTTTTTACAATTGTATCAACAAAACACTTTGCCAACAACAAATATGACATATAAGAATAAAGACATCAGCTACAGCCTGGCTGGTGGATGGCATGGCCTTCTCTCTGGTCTTTCTTTGAGCAAACTCTTGAACCACGTGATTAGAATCCAGCTCTCTGATGACTTCTGACTCCAGTACTGACAAAATCGAAGCATTTTTTAGTCATCTGAGTCTCTGAGATCACGTCTCTGCTTGTGTAAATACTGGAAATACTTGGCAGCCCTTCTGCCTTCTGTTTGTCCTTGTGGTGAACCAAATAATCTCCAACAACATCTATGATCCATGGATGTATAAAGAGAACAGGATACAGCGTTGGAGGCGGGGCCCTGTTCATTCCTATGAAAGTTGCTCAGAGGCGCATGAAGCCAAATAGTTCGACATCCGAGTGGAAAAGTACCCGGATCTTCCAGCGATCATCCGCATCCATTGGGCCCATGGAGCAGGCGCAGTAGCGTCCGCTCGGTCACGGGGTCACAGCCGTCACGCTGTCAACACAGCTTTCTAACTCTGACTCCCAGCCCTCGCTCCAGCCTCGGTCCGGGTCTCATTCACATGAGCGGAAGAAGAGAAATAATTCTGGATTTGGCTATTAGTGCATTTTACAACTTTTAGGACCTAATGATTTAAATAAGGACTATTAGAGTGTTGCTACTGGGAAGTTGATTCACCTAAAAAAAAATGATCCGCTTAGTTACAGACGTCTCTTTCCCAATGTAAGTCTATGGGAAAAAGTCTTTTTGGGGCCCAATGGCATCTTGTGACTGACACGGAAGTTGTAATACCGCCGTTTGGCCACTACGAAAATTGGCATCAACGACAGGCGCTCTTCCTGCGGGCTTGCTATGATCATGCACACTGAACCTATCCCATGGCCACCTTAAACCCATCAATAAAAAGATCTTGATCTCAACTAGACTTCCTGCATACATAAATGTTAACAACACTGCTCAGTCATTGGCTTTTACCCCAACACACAAGCACATGCATTCATTCATATGACAGTGACCCTGTCAAACCCTAATGAATGCATTTTTGTTACATTTATTATCTGACTTCACAGGGCCGCCGTCAAATAAATGGTAAATGGACTTGCATTTATATAGCACCTTTCTAGTCTTCCAACCACTCAAAGCGCTTTAAACTACATGTCAACATTCACCCATTCACACACACATTCATACTCTGATGTGTGACGGCCCTTTTGTTTTAGCCATTTTCCTGTTTGTCTGTTTTGCCTTGCAGGTACCTGGTGGACAGAGCCCAGTAGTGCAACTGGGAGCACCAGGAGTGCTTAACATCTGGGTGTTGCGGTCCGTGGTCCCCCCCCCGTATTACTAGTCTAGGTTTTACACCATACAACACCTTTCACTCACCACATATCGACTCATCCATCAGCTGACACACTTACAACACTGATTATAACATCCCATATTGTCAGCATGTCTTTTGGTTATTATGTTAAGTAATACATTTGTACACTTTTCTGTTTAAATCTGTGTCCCTCCCGTTTTTTGTTATGGCTAACGCTCGGGACAGACTGTGCACGTCAGCAGTGCGTGGCGGCTGTCTTGCTGAACAATTTAAACGCCGTACTCACGCAAGTCACTGCATGTTCTACAACACTGTCCTCTAAATATTTCAGAATAAAAGCTTTGTGTTAGCAAATGAAGGAATTCTGTCCACAGAAAAAAAAAAGCTTGAGGGCTTTTATTTTTAAAAGAAAGCAGGAAGTGTTGCTTTAAAAATAAATCTTTCCTTTTTCATGTCTGTGACATTTTATAGATACAGACATTGAGAGTGTAGTAATGTAGCTGATATGATGTCAATATACTGTCAAATGATCATTTTCACTGTCTGTTGTTGCTGTGAACCGCGTAGCTCGCGGTATAAAATGTGCGAGACCTCGAATCTCTAGACACACAGCCGAGCCGTGCTGCTCACGCTGGCTGTGTGGCTGCTCTAACCTGTTAACTTTCACGCTGAATTAAAAGACAACAGGTTCCGCAGCCGCCAGTCGGTGCTGACGTTCCCTGTGTGGCCCGGGGCTTTTCATCCCACCTCGTCACATGCTGATGATTTGTCTGACCCCTCGACGTCACTTTTCGGTAGCAGTAAAAACATGCTTAATGTTATGAATTAAACAAAAACACTTGCTTAGGATAGCAAAAAGCTTTAGGAAAAAAACAACATGGTTGGGCTTAAAACTACTATGTTTGTACAGTGAAAATGTGACTGGATGTTGTGAAGAAGGGACACGAACGATTAGCTGATTGGAAAGTGAAATATAACACGGAACACAAACAGCGGTCTCCTGGATGGAAGCCTTGTATTTTTTGAGCATATGTGTCTCTTTCGCTCTTTAAACTACGTCACCACAGCACAATTCTCTGAGCGTTGACTGTTGCCGCTGATGAGTTTACATTGTAGTTAATGGAAAGCCTGCTGTGTCTCATACCTTTTGCGTCAGTATTGAATGCCGACGGCCGCGACAAGGCGTCGGTATTTGACGCCCTGGGAATGAGAATAGACTGGTTCATCAGGATCTAATCTAAATATTCATTAACACACCGATGGTACAGCCTTCAGGAGCGGTTTGGCGTTCAGTATCTTCCCCAAGGACACTTCGACATGTGGACTGGAGGAACCGGGGATCGAAACGCAGATATTCCGATTAGTGGACGACCTGCTCTACCTCTGAGCCCCCCAGTAAGAGGAGGAAAGCAGGATTTAATTTGTGAAGAAAGTAATAATATGATGATGAGTTCACTGGCTCTCTGATGAAGTATGGGAATCATTTTGAGAGTGTGTGTGTGGGCACAGGTGGCTAAATGCAAAGACAGGTCAAGGCCATAGCTGGAGGCGAGGGGACGAATCAGAGGCCTGTACAACTGCTGAGGTCCCCAGTCAACCGTGTGGCAAATCTCTGCCTGTATGAGACTAAATCATCTCTTTATCAGCTGCAGCACTATACATCCTTTCCATAACCTATAGACAGAACCTTGTGATGTTGTCTTTGCCATTTCCTTCCTCATATGAGCAAGACAGAAGGTGAAGTCATGCAGGCCTGAAAGGGAAACAGACCGTTCCATCCAAGAGTCCTCACCCACACCCGAGGACAGAAAGATTCAGTCCACAGTGGGTTTTTACTCTGTTTTGCTCACTACTAGTTTTCTCACTTTGGCTTTTCAATAAAATAATCAGATGTTGCTGTCGCTGACATGAGGATTTGACCAGCTCCAAGGTGTCAGTCTGCAAAACCGGCCTCATCCTGCTTTGGAAGATAATAAGAGCGTATCTTTCTTTCCCATATGCTTCTGTTTCAAAATAAAAGCACTATAGAGGTTTTTTTTTTCTGTGGCCAGAATTCCTTCATTTATTAACACGAGGCTTTTATTCTGAAATATATACAGGACAGTGTTGTTGAAAATGCAGTGACTTGCAGGGCTCCATGAATGAATGGGGTTTAAAATGTGGATTATTACTATTATTTACAAATTACCACACGCTTCTTTACCTTTTTCTGTCTAATATAAATATAAATGACATTTACAATGAAATTAAATGGCCATAATGCAAGGCAATCTCTATATAGAAAGAAAGAGCTGGCAGCCCAGCAGCAGTCCGGCAATAGAAACGTTAGATCAGAGAGCTCCTCCCAAAATCATAGCATTGGTGTCACCTTATTTTTTTCATCACCAATACTGTCATAAAGGACCAGAATCGTATTATTTGTTAAATACCAACACTGTGTTAAATGTCAAAAACAAATGTCATTTTGAATATAGATTGTGCTGATATCAGTCACATCACATCATCTTCTGTCTGATTGGACTACAGAAATGTTGCCCAACAGGAACGGGCTGTCTGGTGAAAAACAGATGTCATTCTCGGTCAGTGCCTCCTTCAACCTTCCAGGTACCATCCGCTCACACATGTCATATAAATGCTCTCGGATCCCTGCCCATGACTGTTCTCTCGTCTTCAGGTGGAACAACAACATCAGTCAATGCCAGCAGCTCACTGGGATATTTATTTCTCTGGGTATCCCTCGATACCTGCAGGGACGGAGAGATCAACTCCATCCTGCGAGGCTGTGATCTGAAGAGACGCTGCAGTTTCATAAACAGGATAAATGCAGGCACGATCTTAGAGGACTTAATGCAGTTGTTTGGTGTGAGGTAACACAAATGAAAAATGTTGAAATATTTTGTTGGACAGTTTCATGAGGTTACAAAAACAAAAAAACACTAACTCAATATCAGCTATTCCCTAACACACATACACATGACAGACAGTATTTAGTTCATCATGAAGAATACGAATTATCTCTTATTTTGGCACCTGTAAAATTATTTTTTTGCTACCCTTTAGTTGAAATCTTGTTTAATAACATACTAGAATTTGGTTCTTTTGTTCGGTGGCAAAATTAACTACCCGTATGACCCATATAAGCTATAGAAGATGTGTTGTGTGTGCCTGGTGCAGCTGTAAGTTAGCAAAGGTTTTGCCCAGTCCTGCTGGTGTAGTATAAAAATAACGTTTTTTCTACATCATTAATGCCGTTGCAGTCTGAATGGTGGAACATTGACATAAAGGAAACAGGAGTGGAGTTGTAACCATGATCAGCATAGCTGAGTGCTAATCTGGTAATACCACTTTTTCCTCTGAGAGGCGATAGTGAGTCACTGTAGCATCCAGTCGGCTCTCAGTCCAGAGAAGGAAGAAGAAGTTGAGCTGCCCCGAGGGGTTTGTCAATAATGAATCAATGGTCCGTGAGCATTTTGATAGTTTGTTTATTAGATTGGAGTGGCAAAAATGAGAAAACGCTCCGTACAAGGTGAAATGCTGACCCCTATTTCTTTGGAGCAGGTGGCTCGGTATTACATGTTGTACCTTTAAGCAGATTTAATTATGACCTGATTATAATAAAGTATGATTGGTTGAATTTAAATACTTTATTTATTGTCTATAAATGTTTTCAAACTTTCAACTTGATGCAAGCACAATTCATACATTTTATTGCAAATGAAAAATCTCCATCTTACTATCTAACTATTCATCCAACTATTGTAAAAAAAAAAAAAAAATGTGATAATTACACCAACAGATCACAAATCACCTATGTTCTAATACAAAATCATTATACTTAAGGATAAAAGAATAAAAATTGGTAATCTGTATCTGAATATAGGTCCACACAGTAAATGGAGATTCACCTCACAAACTCTTGTCATGAACCAGCTAACTGTGAAGAAGCTGCCCTTTTGCAGGCTTGAGTATAAGGACTTGTTGCTGTGACAACAGCTGCAGATATTTGGCAGTAACACTGAGATGCTATGTAAGAAAGGCCAACAGCGTTTGTTCTGTCTCCGGAAATTATCTTTGTTTCATGTTGACAAGATGATCCTATTTTATAGATCCTATATTCAGTCTGTTTTAACTTTTTTTCTTTAATCTGTTGGTACGGGAACCTCAGCATCAAGTCCAAAAATGCTCTATCCAGGATGGTGAAAGTGAGCAGCAAGATCTTGGAGGTAGGCAAGTTGGAATGAGAACGTGTTTAACAGGGAGGAAGGCTAAAGCCATCCTATACTACAGTGCACATGAGTTGTGTAGTGTAGCTGATAATATGATGATGTGATTTGTGTTGTTGATGATGGTGATGATGATGTCGAGATGTTGATCATGTACTCAACATGTCTGGTCACTCTGTACTTTACTCTCCCTGTGTGTTTGAATTGATATGGCCATACTCTGCCACTATTTATTCTATCTGACTAGATGTTTTTGCACACTGGAAATGTAAGTTGGAGACCAGTGACTACTGTTGTTGGACTTCCAGCCTACTTGTATTCAGGGTCGCTCTCCTTCCCCCTACTGTCTATGTTCTTTCATGTATTGTAATACGCCTTGCTGTGGAACCAATTGCCCTCCGGGGACAAAAAATAAAGTTGAAGTTGGAAGTTGAAGCAGATACATTTCCAGCCAGCTTTGAAGAACTGAAAAAATCCAGACGTGTGTCAAATCATCAACAATCAAATCAAGCTAACTCCATCTGGACAACCATAGCTGGTCTGGTAAAAAAAAAAAAAAGACGTTCCAACCAGTTTCTCATCAGTTCTGATATGAAATTTTATATATTTAAATAATACATGTAACATATTCAACCTGATAGGATAAATAAATCACCAATTGTGGTTACAGTCAATGCATGCTAGAGTTAACATTTCCTATTATAAATGAAAGCATACGGAATCTTCTCCAGCATAAGTCTGCTAATGATGCCACCATGTCATACTGTTCTCTGCCGATCATTGATTTATGCCTCTGCGCTTTGTGCATCAGGACAGATCTGTGTTGCTCTGTCCCGGGGGAGTTGTGGGTATCCACAGCCTGCACACTGTTCATTTCCAGTGTCTTCAGAAAGTTTTGGAAACTGCCACAGCTTAATGTTATATGGATTAATTTAAGATTTATTTATTTTTTTGTTGTACTCAAAATTACTGACAGTGTAAAAGTGGCAACCTGTTTTTTTTAAACTTTATTTATTGAAATTGAAATCCAGAATATCTCATTTGAAAGAAAAGATCACTCCCCTGACTCATTGCTTTATAGACGCATTTCTGGCAGCTAGTTCAGCTTTAAGACTTCTTGTGTGCAACAACATGGCACATCCTGATTTGGGATTTTCTCCCATTCTTCCCTCACAGATTCTGTTAAGCTCGATCAAGTTGGACTGGGGTGCTTTTGTGAGCCGTTATCTTCAGTCATTCCACAAATTCTCAAGTCTGGGCTTTGACTGGGGCCTCCCAAGGACTTCCACATGATTGTCTGAAACCTTTCCAGTTTTAATTTGGCTCGGGGTTAGTATTGTGTTTTACAGTCCCACCCAGATGTGTGTGAGTACTTGTGTCTTCACAATTCTATCTGTATGTTTCCTTCTAATTCAGTCCTTTGAATGGGAGTCAGCCGTCTCAAGGATATTCAAAAGAATTTGGATGCAATTAGGAGTGACACTGCAGAGAAGCTGAATACTCACTGACTGACACACTTTGAGCTTTTCATTTCTAATTAATTTATGGAAGAAAAATATGAACTGCAGATCTGTGACAAAAACAAATAAATAAATATATACTCTGTTTTTGAATTCAGACTGTAATGCAGAAAAAATAAAGTGGTTGAATTTCAAACTCTTTGCCTGAAGTCAAATGTGAATCAGTATATCGTACAGGAAAAGTTGGGCAGAGGATTATGATCGTTGGTTCTGTACCTCGATGTGTTGACAAGTCTCCAGAATAGCTGCTTCCTCCAAAATTTGCAGAGTTTCACCAACATTACTAAGACTAGATGAAGTCATGGAGACACGTTAAATAAACACTTGTTGCCACAAATCAATAAATTGGTCCTTCATTTCTGAGCTCCATCTAACTACTACATTATGCTTCGAGGTTTGCATTAGCTCATGCTATTGGCTATCGTTCTTTCCCACATGACTGCATCATCGGCTGTCCCCGAGGTTCCCCAAACATAACAGGATATCCCATTGTAAATATTGAACATGTTTAATATTTACAATTTGAAATAGGAGCGACCAGGATGGACTTCTGAGCCTATCAGGGGATGTAAAAAACAGTCTTAACATAAAAGATCATCTTTAGAACCATCAACAAATCGGGGCTTTGCTGGCATTCATCGGGAGGGGGTAATTGGGCCCAAAATCGGCTTGATTCTCGTGTAGTGTGTATCCAGTATTATGTAAAAAACTCTGCTAGCCTTTATTTATTTACATTTACTTACATCCTATATTCCCATAGTTAATTAAAATCAGCCAAAGGCTAGCCCACATATTCATGGGGCCTAGTGTAGAATTATGATTTTCTTGTACATGAAGTTTACTTTCACCACAACTTACTGTCCTTCAGCCAATGTACCGGCAGTGTCTTAATTGCTTTAATATTCAGTGTTTTCCATTTCTACTGCAGTAAAATTTGCCCACTGAGCCATTTGCTACTCAGCAAGCTGAAACAGCCTGCTACTGTTAAACAGATGTAATGGGTCAGGAGGAGAGCTGCATATCCCGCGAACCACAAATATTTTCTTTGACAACATGTGTGGTCCTGTTTGGGTTCCAGGATGAAAGTGAGACATTGTATTTTTTCTACGCTGATCGAGTAGCTTTAGCAAAGCTTTGCAAAGCTTTATTTGGATATAAATAATGTTTGCCAGCGCATAAAATCCCAAGCAACAAACAGAGCGACAGAGGGTTGACTGTGCAGAGAAGTGATGCTAAAGATGGCAAAGGGAAGTGGTGGTGGGGAGGTTAGGTGCTGGTAAGGTGGTGAGTCTGTGTGCATCAGAAACTTGTCTCATGCAGAGGTGGGCAGCAGGGATGGGCTGCTTGTCCAACAGAGGAGAGTGGGAGAAGGGAGCTGTGAAGCTGTGAATGTGTTGCCAAGGAGCTGCTTGAATAAACAGGCTGTGAAGAACAGACAGAGGAGGAGGAGAGAGAAAGCCAAAAAAGGCCTAGGAGAGCCTTCTGTGCTGCCGAGGGGGGGTGGGAGGACTCCTGTGTCTGTGTGTGTGTGTGTGTGTGTGTGTGTGTGTGTGTATGTGTGTGTGTGTGTGTGTGTGTGTGTGTGTGTGGCAGGGGGTTAGAACTGGTAGCTGAAATCCGTGCTTGGTGTGAGAGATTATGGTGAAAGGACACTGTCTGGAGCAGAGATCTGCCGAGGAGCCGGAGTCATCCTAGCGTTGGACACTGATGGCAGGACACTCTTAGAGGCATTACAGCAATCAGTAAGACAAGGAGCAGGAGCCATGTTAGAGGAACATGATTGGGCATCTGGGATGAGGGACAGTGACTGGTTGAAGGTTTTTCATACATATGGCACTAAAAATGATTATTTTGATTTCTTACTAGAACCAACACTGAAGACCTATTGTTATCATCATTGTTATACCATATTGTATCATGAGATTGAAATATTGATAAGATTGACTTTACTTGTCTTGACCAGTTACATGAGAATTGCTTATAAATGTGATTGCGATGGTTGCAAAGAGGTCTAACAGGGAGTGCATGCATGAATGTGCATATTTGTTTATGCATAGCCCATATCACATATAAAACAAGAAAACTATTTCTTTTTTTTTTTAATTGGTGTAATGACAATACATATAAGTTATAATGGGGAAATGGTTGATTAAACAAATATTGTTATCATTTTCACACATTCAACAGCAGGGCAGTTAACACAATGCTGTGAGCACCACAAGCACATTTCCACTCACCTCAATTGTATCAGGGTGGAGGCAGAAATCTGGGACACAGACATCTCAAAATCTGGACAAATAAAACTAAAAACTATCTGCATGGCGAGATACCACCAAATATATGTTGGTTTTGTTTGGCTTTGTCTGCTCCGAAACCACCTTTCTATTAGCTTCATGTCTCACCTTTACTTTTATGAATATTTACTTGATAAGTCATGTATTTCTCAGTGTAATCAGGATCGTATACAGACTCCGGGATTTGATGTATGCATTCTGCGATTTTTCACAGATCCACACTGTGTTTGCTGAAGCTAACACTCCTCCCAAAGCAGAGGTGTTGAATTCCCCATGTTCCATCCCTGTGATGCTAACACCTCCTCTGTCTACTCCTACTCAACATCGATTAGACGTCATATTGGTCAACATAAGCAAGTGGTGAAACACATATGCACTGCAGGCGTGGTACGGTATGTGTGCTTATGTCAAGCTCATTGTGTTTATTGTGTGTAATGAAGCGTCTAACCTTGTGTAACTGACATATACATTTGGTCACAGTGAGATCTCAGTGTCAGCCATGACACAGATGACTGGGTATACGCACCGCTCTCTGGATATGGAGTAGTCTTGCATATTATGTGAGCAGTGTTAAATTATGGACTGATAAAAAACAGTCACTGGAGTTGTGAACTTCATCTGCATATTTGAAATAAAAAAAACAGAATGTTCTTCCAGTCAAATTCCAGTCAATACCAGGAATTAATGTTTACTTTAAATCAGCGAGTAACCCTTTTTTTTTGTCCATCAAATTAATACTTTTTGTTTGGATTGAATTCTCAAGGGTCCATCCCATTTGAAGAACTTGATTTAAAGTATTTAGCTCCTGTCCTAGAACTTAAAAGTCAGATGCAAAAGGATGCAAGTCTGCTAAACTCCAAGAGAAATGTTTAACGGTATAATATGCAACAGTTGCTTTAACAAAAGCAGCATTCAAAGTTGGCCCCCCCAGAACAGTAATGGTCAAGTGAGCTATCGAGTGAATGAAGAGAGGGAGCGGCGTTAGTGAGAACAAATCAGTGAATCAGAGAAATAAAACGTTATGGCTGAAGTCCAGAAACGTCCCGAAGACCGCAAAATAAGAAGAAAAGAGAAAATCCAGGCAGAGGGCTGCAGGGTCTCTGTAGATATAGACACCACCACACACTTCTTTTTTTTTCATAAATAACTGTATAAAAAAAAAAAGGAATTTTTTGAAAAACTCCCTTTTTGCCCTTAAGGATATAGGTTATTTTTTTTCCATTGAGAGACAGCAAGACATTTCTTTCAGCCACTGACCTATTCAAGGTCTGTTGACATTTTTCCAGGAGACGGCAATCAGACGTCTTGCTTGTAGTAAGCACATATCAAAAATAATTTGTTTACTTCTCTGTATATATGCAGTGCATGGATACACTCACAAAATAAAAAATGAAAAAAAACCTTTGAGTCAATGGGTAACTTCAGAGATAAAATCTAATCGATAGCATTGTTAATTTCCCCACAAACTTATTTTAGCACAGTCCCAAAGATGGTTATCTAACGCCCCCCTTTCCTGACTACACTAGATGCATGCATGCGGATTATTGATATGAAATGTATGTAATTTAACTGGAGTAACATAAGTACGCATCAGCCAGTTATATTGAAACAACTTGTTTCTAGTATTAACAGATTGTTGTCTTAATACAAGCATCCTGCCATTCATCAAGAGTAATCCCCACTCGGAAATCATCCCTCAGGGCATTTAACCTTGGTTCACAAGATTCAGTACAACCAGAGACCAATATGTCATATTATAGAAACTTGGCCTTTGCCATAGAAGTTTTGCATTATGGTTTTCTCCAGAGCAGAGAGAGGTGGCATTGCTAATGACTTGGTTGAATGATTGGTTGAAATAAAACTTCTGATCTGTAGATATGTTAAAGAAGTGATTGCTGTGCTTTCTTGAAAGACAGGTGGGCTCCATCATTAGGTTAATAGACAGCTTGGATTTCATAGTCGGAAGCCTCCATTGGATCTACCAGGCACAAAGTCCTCATTACCCCTATATTTTCTTTTTTTTCCACAGCATGTCATCCATTAATCATATTGAAAACAATGGGGTTGGCTGTTTGTTTTCTAAGTTTCTTGATACCTGCAGAGCACATGTACTGTACACGTGAAAGGGTAGTCCACGGGGCTCTGCTTCAGTCTCAGCCAAGATGAAGGATTTTCAGATGTGAAATAAAACAATGGTTCTCAGCTGGGCCCACCCACTAATACCACAGGAGATTGGGGCAACGTAACCCCCCCCCTGTCGTACGGTAGGTAAAAGAAAATGTCAGTTTCCAATACTTTGATTTTATATATTCTAAGAGTTTCATCTTTTGCTGTTCTCTCCTAGATTTGGAGCTAGTATAATTTATGATTTGGCCTCTGATAGAAGTCTTGAAGGCTTCCCATCTGGCACATGCAGATGTTTGAGAGGTATTAACTTCAAACATATAAGTCAATTTGTTCATCAAGAAAAGAGTTGAAATTAGGATCTTGAAGCCACCTTGGTTGAAACCGCCATCGAGGGGGGGTCGCTCACTAAAGTGACATCTGTATAATAGAAGACGGTGTATGGTCAGATATCACACAGAAGCAGTCGGCAACTTTGGACAGCAAGGATGCTGAAATAAGAAAATAATCAATCCGGGAATATATCTGATGAGTACTACAATAGCATGAATACTCTTTGGAGTTAGGTTTGAGCTCCCTTCATATATCCTAAGTGTTGAAGTGTTGTTTTACTCCTGGAGGGGGGGTGATCTAGGCCTGTTGATCTGCCTGTATTTTTTAGAAAATCCCTGCGTATTATGCCTTTAAAGTAAAACTCCACTCAACTCAATGTGATTTCCTCTAACATCTCAATGGATAATGTATATCCTATGGAGCAGCTCTAGATCTCAGCTTCATGAATTCAGATCATAAATAGTCAATCTTTGCATAATTATTCCTTATGTCATTATTATTCACACAAAAATATCAACCCTATATAATTATAACCCCTCAAACAGCTTTCTTCGCTTTTATATATCCCGGTATACATGTGTTTGCTTTGTAATTGTGTCACTGCGGCATATTTGGCCCAGAGGGTAGTTCCCTTTGATATTATAAAAATACATGAACACACAAAAGACAGCTGTTGGAAATTCTTTTCAGATTTACACTTGGAAGTGTCACCGTCTCTAAGACTTTGAATTGTGTTGCTCAAAGCACATTTATTGGCCTTGGATGAAAGCAGTGAGGACTGTGAAGGTTGATGGCTGTCAGCTCATTAATCATATTTTCAGGGGGAGAGTCCTCTTGGAAGACACATCACTGTTCTGGCATGTCTCTCCACAAAGCAAAACTGCCTGAGATCGTGTGCAGGGTGAACCAATCTGAATAAATCAAGTCTTTTTTTTTTTTTTTTTCTTACTGTCAAGCGAGGAGTCTAAGTTGGCCATAACGATGCAACTAAAGGTGACCAAAATCAGATTTTTACCCTCGCATCCATTTTGGGGCTTGTACACTCACACAATACATCCTCGATATGATGCAATACTTTAAAAAAAAGTGGCAGTACCCTAAGGAAACCAATAGCAGGGTTTTAATTTGTTGCCATGTTGAATCCCTTTTTTGCAGCATTCCTCACAAATTATTTCTTGAAAATGTCTCTAAATTATGTTAACTTGGTCCATTTTATGACAAAAAACATATATATATTTTTTTTTTTACCAACTGCCATCAAAATGCTTACCATTTGTTAAGCGTCAGCGGCTAAACTATGTCCCTATAGAGAATGCTATTGATTATGTGTGGTTAGATAAACATTCTCTACTGCTATGACAATATAGTGTTTTTTAAAGATGCAGTCAAAGTTTTTATAAGAGGTACTGTGCATGTATAATTTTGCAAACAAATACGATGCGAATGATTAACTAAGAAGATCCTACATGCAAACAAATAAACATATATTGGAGTATTCACCCTAATTTTAAAAATTATTTTCAGTGTTAGACGTTCACAAAATTATTCAAGTGCAAAGATTATTTTTTTATTTATTTTATAATTTCATGTCATGTATTGTCATATATGTTAACATGCTGGTTTCCAATAAATGGTACGCAGCATTAAAGATATAAATGGTTGTCCAAACCAAGGGACAGGTAATATAAGAATCAATATACAGTCAAAAGCAGTTTGTACTATAAGTGTGTGAAGGCCTGAAATGTGAACGTAGCGTAGCCGTACTTCAATATCCCTCCTCACTGCAGATTCTTCTCTTCCCTGACACCAAAACCAGCTATGCTGTGATAATGGAGCATTGCACAGAACGACAATAATGACGTATATGTATCAACTTGAGTTATATGCAGCCTGCAGCAGCAATGTAATTTCCTTTAATAAATCATGATGTTGCTAAAGGCTCTCAGGCAGCAGTTATTCTCCTACAATCATGTTATCACATTATGAGTTGTAATTTCCACTTAAGTACTTGTTTCAAACTCACAATCTCAACTCTCACTTACTAGTAATTTAAACCTTTCTGTGAAAGGTGTCACTTCATTTTTAATCAATGGCATTAATTATGCCTTCTTAATTAGCCACAATAAATGTTTCTGTTGAAAACCAGTAATATCAAAACTTTCACAGATGTAAAGTCGCACTCAATTTCACAAAACAAGAAGCTCCCATGAAGAGACACCAAAGGAAACGATGGCGACACTTCATTTCACAGGTCCGCAAATTTCATGGTAATTGGGTGATAATTAGAAAGTAACCTATTTGATATTTGGAATTACTGCCAAATTATCCCAATTTATTTCCTCAAAATTTATCGAAAATTACTTTATTATGAACATTATTTAATAATTATATGCTAAAATAGCATATAATGGTTAAAATAGGGCCCTTAGGCTTGAGACGAAGACACTTCTGATCAGGCACAAATCTCACTATTGTGTGACTTATTGTCTACACAAATGTAACCTAGTAGCTAATGTCATGATTCAGGGAGTTTTTTTAAAACATTTAAAGAAGTTATTTGCTAATTATTATCTGCAGACATGGGAATAAAGCATATCAATTAACTTTGTTTTCTTTTCTTGGAAACGCATTAAATAAATTACCAGCTACTGGGAAATAGCAGAATATAATCATTAAATAAGGTTTATAATAAAGTAATTTTCGATAAATTTTGAGGTAAATATTGGGGTAATTTGACAGTAATTCCAAAGAAATGTCAAATAGGTTACTTGCTAATTATCAGCTAATTACCATGAAATTTGCTGACCTGTAAAATGAAGTGTTACCGAAATAATTTATTTCTATTCGTTCACACACTGAAACCTTATCACTGGCAAAATAATACTTTAATTAAAAAAGAGAAATGTGTCAAATCATGCTTTTTTAAATAACAGAAATGAAAGTGAATAAAACTGAGCTGTACAGTCAAAATAGTAAATGAGTTCTCTAAAGTAGCTACACCTAAATGTCTTATTTTTTTTTTAATAATTTGACAGCATGGTTCCAGTCTTGCACTTCATTTTATTTTTTTTAGCTGAGGATTGTAGGCTCAACTCATGGCAGATGCCTTATCATCGTTGGTGCCTACACAGTAAGCAGGGTTTCACTTTCTCAGTGAGTGATGTGGAAATGTAACAGCGGCTAATTGTGAATCTGGAAAATGCAGTTCCATCTGAATTTGTGAGGAGGACGCTTCAGTCTGGTTCCTTTCAGCACAGATGTTATTGTCTTTGGTTTTGATAAGCACCGCGCTATTTCCTCCTCAGTTCTTCTCCTCTCCGCTCAGCTACAGTACACTCGCGCTCCTGTGAGACGATCAGGCCAATCAAAAGATGTTTACCAGCCATTAAGAGTTTCTGCTCGCCTCGATGAGAGAGGGAAATGAGGAGAGTGGAAAGAGAAATCAACAACTTTTGGAGACAGATCACTAATTGTTTTTACCCTATTTTGACATTAATTAGGTTGAAATATAACAGGGAGAGTGTGAGGGAAGAGATGGCTCCAACTGGGGAGTTAGAAGGTAGACAGCAAGACTTTTCTCCAGTGCTTAAATGTCTATCATGGGCCTCTAAGTGGGTGCTCTGCAACACAAATACTGTACCTACTGTCTGACAATTAGCATATACAGTATATCATGCTGACAGGATGAGCCTGGCTGTTCTATCACTCTAGGTATCTACTGTGATGGATGTCCATATCCAACAAAATACATTCATATACTACTAATAATAACTGATAATTGCTGCCTGGATTGCATATACTGGCAAATTCTTTTTGTCAATCCAGGACATGTAGAAATCATCTTGGATGATTGGATTTTTAATTTAGTTTATTTAACCTTTATTTAACCAGGAAATCTTTTTTACGAGGCAGACCTGGGCCCAGACAGCACACCAGTTACAGTTTAAATAGATATAAAACACAACAGACAGGAAATACAATTGTCAAGCACACAAGCAAGAGACTAACACCAGCTCACATAACGCAGTTGCATTTCTCAGTTCTATGAACTTTTAACATGGCTTTATTTTTATTTATTTTTTTCCACGGGGACTATAGATTATTAAAATGCACTGTGCTCTGCAGATTATTCCAAGTCCAGAGAGCAAAGTAGGAGAAGGCCTTTTTCCCCAGCTCAGCACAAACCCCTTGGAACATGGTATAGGGAAACCAGCTGGTGGAACAAAGCTGAAGACCGCCGGAGGTCTGCGTCAGGAGATTACATATATATGAGGGGAGTTTAGCCAGCCAACGTATTCTCAGTGGTTCCTATGATATTTTAGGAAAAAGTTATTCCTCCTATTCTGTTTGTTTTCCTACGAATGTCCAGCAACACTTGTCAATCTCTGCTTGTTACATGCATACAGGCTTTTCAAAATAAACTTCACAGTTTGTCACAGGATACAACTTCCTAAGGTTTAGGAAAAGATTGTGGTTCGGCTTAAAATAACTCTGGAAGTTGCGTTACTTAAAGTTTCAGTAGGCAACAAGCAGTGGCGTAGGCAGAAATCACAGTGTGGGTGGGCACAGAGAAAATCAGGTGGGCCTGTCCCGTCCAAGACCAAACATCTACTTATAAGATTCTGAAAGGCCTATGTTAACCCAAACAGGCCATGAACCACAGTTTAATCCTACAAGCCTTATACATCATCATCAGAGGTAATGTTACAGGCACCTGACATGTAGATTTATCTTCTTTCCTCACTCTTGTAGCCTATGTGTGTAGGTCTACTCATACCTGGACAATCAAGCTGATTCTGATCCAACAAGACAAACATAAACATAAACAGCATAGCATAGCATAGCATAGCATAGCATAGCATAGCATAGCATAGCATAGCATAGCATAGCATAGCATAGCATAGCATAGCCTGGCACGGCAGCCACACATTCACACATACAGTTTAATCAAGCGTACGGATAGATCACCTGCATTAACGTCAGAAAACACAATTTAACATAGCCTGGTACAGGTCACATATTCATACACACAGCTGGCAGCAACATCATTGTACACCGATCATAAACTATAACCAATAAACAATAATAATGAAGTAGACCATTAGTCCATAATTGTAAATGATCTTACTTTTGATGATTCCAGCAGGAGACGATGGGGCTTCTTGGTGTTGAACACTGAAATGACTTCATAGTCCCTTTCAAAGGTGAGCAGGGACAAAGAGTTCAGTCTGATGTGATGCCCTGATGCCAGTTTTTATCCAACTGACAGTTGAAAAGAGTCTTTCACCAGTAGGCCTTGTTATGGGTACAGTAGGGTGAGGAGGGCAGTTCACCCCGACCACTGAAGTCTATCTTTAGCAACAAAGAAAAACTACAACAAGTTACACAATTACGAAGCCAACTAGGGCACTAAGGCTACTAATTCAACTGTAGATCACAGCTTTAACACAAATGTTTGGAGGCCGAGGACAGAACGAGGCTGCTGTCAGACTACCTGAACATTTTGAAACTGCAGAGATGATGGTTGGACCAATCAGCAGCCGGCACACCTCCAGCCAATCAGAGAGAGAGCACCTGGATGGGAAACAAAGATCCTCACCAGACAAAGACACTCACTCTGACACAAAAACCCAGCCACACAAAGATCCTCACAAGACAGACAGACTCTCACTCTGACACAAACACATTTCAATATACGGTTGAGAATGATGGCTGAACTTCTTCCTCCTGCTCCTCAGGATTCTGTTCCTCAATGTACAGGTGTTTCTGTTTAACAAGTGACAGTGTTATCTGGTGACATTCAGCCAAATGTATATGCATACTCGTAGTAACTTTTTTGTGTAACTGGTTGACGTAGATAATAAACACAGAGGAGTATTTATTGAGTGAAAGAGGAGGGGCTGCTGTGAAATGCACTACCACTTTTTGATTTTTAGATAAGTGACTGCTGACTGCTGGCTGTTATTCACTGGATGATCCAGCAAAAAAAAAGAAGCCTTCTGATTGGGTGATTAGGCCCACCCACAGCTACGCAGCTGATTGGCTGTGCTCCGGCTGGTGGGCGGTGCTTGGTATCTCCTCAGCAGATCTCAGCATGGATGCCGGGTCACAAACTTTCTCATTTTACAGCTAAACAGTAACTACAAGATGATTCTGAAAACATTTAAGGTGAGAAATAGGCATTACAGTAACAGAATATTGATTAATATTTGATCAGCGCTGCCTAGTTTGACCGTTTGGTTGGAGTCTGGGATTGATTGTATGCTGGCTCTCATTGGCAGCAGCTGGACGGCAGACTCCAGATCAGCTCTGACTGGTTGTTTTTCCTCCGGTCTGTGAAATCTTGCAGATGCCTTTAGGAGCACCGGAGGACACCGGAGGACACAGAGGAACATGATTTTATTGCCTGTCTCATGCACTATTGTCAGGATATAGTGACCGTTTTATAAAATTAACTTTTTTTAATCATATTTGCTCCATTTCTACCCACTGCAGCTTTAAGTATGTAACTTAAATGAAGAATAAATCAGCGTTGCTTGCTGGTTTCACACGGGACACAAACGCTGGTCTCCTGGGTGAAAGTCTGGTATTGTTTGACCCACCCCGACACCCTCCCTACACGGCATTTGCCACTCTTTATATTTCCTGGTTCACCATTACGTTAATTACACACAAATTGATTTTGTGCTGGGATATACACACATACTTTGAAAGAAAGCTTGTCATCCAACCAAATACCTTAGTACTATGGTGACACTTCTTCCTTTGAGTCCCCATTTAGAGTGTCAGCCGCAACGAGGCAGAGGTAATACAGCAGACAGGTTTGTTGGATTTAAACATATATAAAACACAGAACTGGGTTGGCAGCAATCTTGATCGCTACTATGAGCTGGGGGACTCTGAAGATGGATGGTTGAGCGCACAAGACATTGACACCGGGGATTGGAGTTCACCTCCTGTATCCTGCCTGAGGTTAGGTTTATGTCAAGGACACTAAAACACTGTTGCCCTTTACACTTGCCTTAGTCACTGCACCTGATTCGACTGTTATCAGGCCATTAAATAGGCGTTATCAGACGCTATAGGCACCATAGATGTAGTCATTTGGGGCCTACTACGCCTATTGTAAAAGTGAAGGTGAAACTTAAAACAACATGTTCTAACATGTTGTAAAACTGAACACAAGTTTAGGGAAAAACATTATGTTTTGGATTAAAATAACTGAACACAAAGACAACTACACATTGTTGGTTTCACACAGGATGCAAACTTCAGTCTCCTGGGTGAAAGTCCTGTGTTTTCTGTCCCATCCATTGTCCCCAACCTCCAGCCTTTAAGGAGTTTCACACTGTCTGTAGTACAGCGCCTGACTTCCACTTCTACTCCTGTCATAATTACTTCGGTTGCTAGAGGTCGCTATATAATAAAACCTACTAGTGGGTGCTTATAGTGACTGATAACACCTGTTGAACAGTCTGACAACAGTCTAATTGGCTGGTCAAATTGTCCTGGCCTGTCTTCAGCTAGTGCAAAATGCAGCAGCGATGTTCTTAACTAGGACTAGCTGTAGAGCTCACATGACTCCTATTTTAGCCTCGCTGCATTTTAATTCCTGTTAGTGCTTCTTTGTATTTCTACTAATGGTTAAGTGTTATCATTATGTACACGTCTGCAGCAATGCCAAGCAACCACAGAGAAATATTTATCATAGATGATGCTGACACAGGTCAATTTTCCTGCAACTAATGGCCGATAAAGTTCAATGAAAGTTATTAAAATACTTACAAGTGAATTGACTGGACTGGCAACATTTCTGAGAGATCAAAAAAATCCCTATGGCCATGGAGCACAACCAAAGTAGGTATTGATCTTTGGTTTTCTTTTTTTTCTTCTTCTTCTTATTATTCTCCCTAAAGACCCATGTAAAGGAGATGTGTTCTCTTTTGTGCCTCAGGAGAATATGGTTATGTAAAATATGTATCACAGTAAAACAAACAAGCCATGAGAAACTTTAAAAAACATAAACATGAGTGGAAAAATAAAGACAAAAACTGTTTTCTTAAGCTTGAGATGGACCACCTAACCAAGACGACCTCTGGCAAGTACACTTCCTTACCAGCCAGCGACCTCTTCACACACAGCTGACCCTAGACTGTTAACTGAGGAAGGTACCATTGGAAACTGAGTAGCCTACAGCATTATTGACTTTGATGCGAACTATGGTTTAAAAAAAAGTTTACTTGCCTGAACTCTCAAGCTCACTTGTTGGACAATGTTTTGACAAGAGATTCAAAAGTGTAATCAGTCTCCAGTTCTTGCAGTGAGTAGAAATGGAGAAAATATTATTAAAACGGTCACTATATCCTGACAGTATGAGACAGGTAATCTGAAAAAAAAATCATGTGTCCTCTTTGTCCTCCGACACACAGCATACGTTTCGAGCATCCAAATACTCTAAATCCAAACATGCTTGTTGTGAAGACACTTTCTTGCTGCACTTGTAAGCAGATGGTTATGCTGGTTTCAGTGTTTTGTGCTCAGGTGCCTCCCTTCAATGCTCAGTTTCATTGATCTTAAATAACAATAGAACATCCTCAAAAAATGCAGTTAATCACCTACTGTAGCTTGGAATGACCTTAAATTGTGCATTTATGTGTTAGCTTTGATTTTTAAGGATGCTGGCCTTAAACATAAGACATTCTTTTATCTTTCTAACACGGTATTCAGTCTCTGGTGTTTGGAGCAACTCTGAGCTGCAGAGAGCAGATGTTTGCATGAATTAAATATCTGCCGAGGCTGAAGTAGAGCGTTGTGGTATCAACTGTAAAGGCCTTTTTCTGTCACTGCTTAAAAATGCAATAATAAGCACACAACCTAAAAATACTGTACATACAGTAACATAGACAGGCTTAACATTATTTAGCGCACAGTAAAGCATTCCTCCAGGTCACAAGCACCACTGCCAGTGACAACTAACAGTGGAAACCTTCAGATTCTTATCACATGTATTATCTATACAGTGAATAAATTAGAATAAGAAATAGTTTTTTGCATGCAGCTACAGTGGAGGAAGAGAAACCCATTCAGAGCATTACGGCAGACCTCCTGCTGCGGTCGTACATAATTGATGCACCGGAACCCTTAAAATACACTGTGTTCAGACTCAAAGACACACTGGTGTCATTTAGAGAACTGCAGTTAGCAGATGTTGGTAATGTAGCGGACAGACCACAATGAGCTCAGTCCAAGGTCAGGACTTCTGAGGGATCAAAAAATCAATAGGTTTGTCTTGTTTCTGGATAGGTGCCACTGTAGGCGACTCTTGGGAAGGTCTGTTGGCAGTGCAGTAGATACAATTTGTTCACATGTATATTCAACAATGAATACGACCTGAAAAAAAACAAACCGTATATGCAAAACACACAGTCTTAAGATACAACATTTTATTATTGTCAGTCTTAAATATGAGCACACACTTTTCATCAACAAAATACATATGAACCAACAATCCTTTACAATGCAGGGAGTCAAATAGCATGATGTCCCCCTCCACTTGGGAACAATCCAATCTGAAGAGAGCCTTGTGAACGTGTAACCAGGCAAAAGGGCAGAATTTTTCTATAAGTGAATCATTGTCCAAAATAAATCCCAACAGATCATGAGACTACTTCATGCGTCTGCTATGATAATCCCCTGGCAGCTGAAGCAAAGGTTTGATTTCTCATGTGTAACCAAAGTTCACATCCAAAAATGATCTCTTCCAGACTCCGATGCAAACCACACAAATGTCACAAAACACCTAAAATGAATAGTACTATCTGGTAGGTGCAATACAAGCTCAGTCATTTTTCTTACATGGTATCAAATTTTCTTCAAAGACTGTCTCTCTTGCCTTGCACATATGGAGACAAAGAAAAGAAATACACTGTATCCATAGCTTTTTTATCTCCCCCAACTCAGCCCATGTTCCAACTGGGCCCATGTTTGCTTGGACTGAGAGAGAGAATGAGTCCTGCAATCCTTATGCACTCGTCAAACAGACAATGGAATTGTTCGTATCACCATAAATATGCAGCGCTACTGCCAAAATATAAGCCTTCATGGACTGTGATTCAGAATTGGCTGACTGGAGTCAGAACAGAAAAAAAGAAAGTTATGGGTATTCAGGCCTTCTAAGTGCAGTTTCTTAGCTGAACTTTGGGGGTGGATCAGAAATATTTTACTAGTGTACTTCCAAGATCCTCTTCCCGAGTTGCTTGATTTTATCATTATAAGTTTGGCTTGGATGGGACTTGCTGTGTGTCTTGTATATCCTTTTTAAAAGTCATGCTTGGTGGCAGTTTGGAACATTTGCTCTAATAAGAAAGCACCGAGGCTGACTTTTTTTAATGCCATACAGAAAGAGACTGCAGTACGACTGCAGAGAGGTGGTAAATTATTTTCAATTATGGCAGTTGCTCATTTCCCATTGCAATGCCTGCTGTGTTCGGTTTGCCTGACGGTGATGCATGTTATATGCAGCTGCTGGAAGCATACAGCATGGGAGAGACAATCAGTTACATTTTTTACTTTATTTAACTCCTGAAGAGATTGGTGCATAAACAGGATGTTACTGTATATAGCAAAGAGCTGCAATCGCCACACTGGGTGAGACTTATACGACGGAGGATGAGTCCAGTTAACAACAGGACTATATGAAGGCTAACTGAGAGCTTATTAGAGTTTTCTCAACTAAATGAGCCATATCATGGGAAATAGCTGTGTTATGCAACACAAAACATCACACTGTCTCACTAAACGTAATGTGATTGTGTTTATTTAACTGCTCTGCGAGCCAGCTTGTCTAACCTTGAGGCTACCAGTGCCCAAAATGCATCAAGAACACTGGTGCTAAGTAATACAAAACGGCCTCAGGTTACAAAACAATCCAATTGAAGCCTTTAAAGACGCTGCCTGCATAGGTTTACTCCACATGCCTTCTCTTGTTACACATTTGGAACAGTGGGGATTTGAGAACAAGGAAATGAAGATGCTCCTTTTCTGTTAGCGGCACGTGGCTCCGACCAAGGCCAAAACTTTAGGAACATGATCTAATGGGATTTCCAGCAGTGATCTGACAAGCGCTGACTGTTTTCCATCTCCACTGAAAAGGCAGAATACCAGATCACAGATCAGACTGTTCTTTGACTCGATGTTGCTTCTTCAGCTCAGTGCTTCACAGTTTACAACATTTCGTCTGCAACCACAGATCTCATCAGAGCTCATAAACAATATACTTGTTTGATTTTGATAATTAGCGGGGTTCCTCTTAACGACCATTGAAAGTATGAATATTAATGTGCACAGTTTTGGTTTGTAATCTATGATGGTCAGTGCCGCCTCAACCCTGAATCGCTGCCATAGTGACCATATGGCATTGCTATTATTAGGTGGATTATTAGGTGAAGTCTGCTATACAACCACCTCCTTACCTCTGGTTACGAGTGAACTTTTTTTTTTCACTTTTCCATTTCATCTGGAGATACGTGTTATATTTTGACAGCAGCCCTGCTGGTTTGTCCAGATCTGTTTGTCTTTGTTCTAAAGGTAAGCACTTACATGGGTTTATCAGTAATAGTGTGCTTGGCTCGATAAATTATACTGTATTTGATATGACAAAAAAAAACAACAATATCACAGCTATTAAAGACAAAGCAATAAACTGTGTGCGCTGTCCTTTCAGAAACTCGTGGAGTGCTGTGATTCTCCTGGAAAAACAATACTGACAATACAGCAGTGTGGCGTAGCGCGGGTGTAAATGAGCCTCGCTGTCATTACAGCCCACACAAATGCACACCCATGACCACATCTAAATATGACTTTAAGGTGGTAATTGCTGTGTCGTTAAATAATTGGGCAACTTGCTGAGCAACTGCTCAGAGGTAGAAAAACTAAATAATAATAAATGACCAGTTTTTACAAAGTGTGCTTGGCTGTTCTACAAAAGAAATGTAGGCATACATATACAAGAAACTGTCTTACCTCAGTAGAATATGTGGCATGTGTGTGTGGTGAGAAGGTGTGTGTGTGTTTTTGTTAAGTGATATTTTCAGTCAAATTATTAAGCAAGGTGTTCGGCACATTCGGCTCTTTTTCAACCTTTCAAGTGAACTCAAAGCAACAGCAACCGCTTCATGCAATCTCCTCTGAAGGGATCCCAACACAGACCTCCTTGGGAGGTGATCTGACTTCAGTTCATCTTAAATGTGGTTAATCTTGTGGCAAAATGACATGAGATCAGTGGTGCCATCCTTCCAGCCGGGATGGAATAATTACCATGTCATTTCCAAACATCACTGTGCTGGAGATGAATAATAGTGTGCAGTGTGTCTCTCTCTCATTGTCTTGTGTGTGAAAACAATCCGTGATTAGCCTGTCACATTCAGCTGATGATTACCCTGATCAATTTCAATAATGGCCCTATCTGTTTCATGCCGTTTTGATTTGGATATTTGCTTTTTATTTCACATCAAGAAGCACAAACCTTGTTTTCCCCATGACGCGGATGAGTTTAAAAGAAAAATTGAGGTGCGTGCACGTGGATGAAGGACTATAACCTCACCAGAGCTGAGGCAAGCCGGGGAAAAAGTGAGGAAAAGGTGAATGTGAACAGATCATTGGTTCTGTTTCGCTCTTCTCCTTTTGTGCCTACTCAGTGTCGGCTGAGCTCGCATTTATTTAAAAATAACCATATGTGAAACCACTCAATCAGAGCCGTGGGATAATAAGAGGCATGTCATTGCCCCGCCACCAAACAGACACACACGCTAATTTGTTGTAATTCACTGTTCCTGTTTGATGTTGTGTTAATGGAATCCTACAAATCCTTTAGCGCTGCACAGTCTATTGATGTGGAGTGCAGTCAGTAGACGGTTGTGTTCGTACGGCCACAAACACAAACAGCGATGCATTTTACAAGAGAGGCATGATTTCTAAAAACATCCTTTCCACATTACAAAACCGGTAGCCTCACACCAAATCTTGTTGTTGTCACTCAGCTCTTTTCCTCTGCTTGGGGAACCTGAGTGTGCTCTGGCAGTTGGTGTAAATTGTTTGCCAGCACAAGATATGTGAAAAAGATAAATCACTGACTTTAAATCTTGCTGCCGTGTTGTGAGAGGTTTCTGATTGTTGCATAAAATCCTCACGCTCACAACAAAATAAGGTAACGGAGATCTGTCCTCTGTTTGCTGCCTCTCATAACACCAGTGATTCTCTCGGCTCCGCTGATCCTCCTCCATAATAAAACACGGAGATATGACTTGCTTGTTTTCTCACATATCCTATCTTTTCTGACAATGCAAGCCATATATCACGTGATAAGAGCAGTAGCTTTTTTTACTCAGACCTCCGATCAATCTGGGTTATTGCAAATTGGCTCGCACATTGTACAGTAATCCTGCAATTCTTTTCTTTTCAATAAGAGCTGGAAATATGTTGTTCAGGTGAGCATTTCACAGTCATAAACCACATACTGTACATTTTGGTTCAAAGGTATCTATAATTTTCGATTTCCAAATTACCCTATGTTAAACTCATATTAAAACACGTTTACCCTCTTTTTCGTGAAAAGACACTAGTATGGAACAATGTCTATGTGTTTGGCTTGGTGTTGAGACTAGAAAACAGAAATCCTATGAAGTATGGTGCTGTGTGAACTGCTAGTCTTTGGGTTATTGGTGTCTAAATACATGCAAACATGATCTTACTGAGCGGTCTCTAGCCCTCCAGTGCTGGTTTGGAACATGAACAGGAACTTTTTTTTTCTCAAATAACTGTGTCGTGTAGAAGTGGCATGATGTTCAAACAAGTAGCAACAGCATTAATACATTTGCATTATTTAAGTCAGACGTCGACTCCACACAAGTGGAGTAAACTCTTCCTCCATTTTTAACTACATAATTATAACATCATTATTCTTGACACCATTTTTGTGTACAACTGTACTGGTAAAGAAAAAAAATAAACACAGACATAAAACTAGGATATCTGTCCTAAATAATTACAACTTTATATTTTCCCTTCTCAAAATATATTAAAAACTAAACATAATTTAAAAAAAGAAAAACAATTAAATTAAAAGATTAGCATAACACAACTGCAAGTATATCACTATAATGCTGTGAACCAAAATACTTGAAGGTCAAAAACAATTCTGTTTCAACAACCAGACTGAATGATAATTATTATACATTAAAATATGATAATACCAGGCTTTCAGCCTCGGGTAACCTAAATTCCTTCTGCTTCACTGTCGTGGTTTGACTTTGAGGTATTTAACATTCACCTCTCATACTGTACTTGCTGTAAATTTACCTTTTTCCTGGAGTTGAGATGAATATGCAAAGTGGTTCAAAAATTAAGACAAATCCATTTGAATAAGAGAAACCACAATTAACCAAACTTTTTTTTTTTTCTCTGTAAAAAGAGATAATCCAAAATGTTATAATTTAGAGAGAACATGTCCAACATAATCCAATTAAAATGTGAAGCATTTGTTACATCTTTGAAATCTAAAATAACAAAAAAAAAAAAAAAAAAAAAAAAGAAACTTTTGTTACGTACTTATTTAGTGGGTCAACATCGTTACGTAGCAGGATACTTCATGCACTCACTGTGCATCAGTTTATGGTTCCGGTTGAAAAAAACCCAACAAAAAACACACACACACACACACGCGCGCACACACACACACACACACACACAAAATACTTGTGTTCAAATCCATTCCTCTTCAAAATCTGAGCAGGAACAGCAGAACCACTAGGAAGAGGAGACAGGTGTGTGAGTGGACTCCCATCGCGCCGCCGCTGCCATCCTGAACTGCTCTCGGTCCTGACGGAGAGAAAGAAAGAAAAAAAAGAAGCAAAACACTTTGGTAAGTTTCACCTTTGCATATTGATTTGACCTTTGTCTTATCTCTACTGGAGATACTTTATTCAATTCCCTTCCTGTATGACCCAAAACATGAGTACTGTGGCTTGTACAGTGTAAACCTGTAGACACAGGGTGACTACTTCACAAACAAACAAACTACGGTACATAATTATATAGTTGATGCAGTAACAGTAAATAATAATTAATATAGTTATCACAGTGATTACTGTTCATTGTTTAGAATTACTGGGGATTAGGAGGTTTTATTAGTCACAAGGCATCAACATGTATTATGTCAACTTTCATAGTGACTTTGAGTGAATCTAGTAGGACTATGACCCATGGAAGCTGTCACTGAATCTCTGGATGAAGTAACCCTGTCTATCATACATTAGATTTACATACAGTTTGCAACAGCAAATGAATTTGAGAGAAACATAATGGCCTAGGTTACCCTTTTTTTTATCAATATAAATGGGAAACATTTTAATTAACATCAATGCTCCAACTGAATGTATCTGCAACATCCAGTTCACTTTAAACATTCAACAAATACTTTATTTTTTTTTTCCTATGATATCTGTATATGCTCATTGCAACTAAAGTGTTGTTTTATGGTTAGTTTAGACACTGGAAAATGCAACCTAGGGTCAGTAAGTTACAATAAAATGCACCTGCAATACAGTCTTTATACAGCTAAAATATAATACAATTTTACAATGAAAAAGACAATATTTTCATCATACTCTTTTCAGGGATGAGGCAAATTCCATCTAAATGAATGCATTGTTTGGGGATTGAGGACACATTTTAACTTTTTACTTTGAAGCTCGTAACACAATGACTTCTCATTTCCCTTGGATTTCCATGAGTTCACCACAGTTTCCTTTGGGGCATCTATCCAATTACCCTGCCACAGTGGATTATCCCTAATCCTGCATATGGCTAATTAGAATAATGATGTTCACTCATAGTCAAAATCAAAGCCATTAATACAATTATTATGTGTTAATGGAGCGGGTTTGCTTACAAGATGCTGCAACAACCAAGTCACAAGGACACATTACATGACATGATGGGTGAGGTGTTTATCTCTGCACTATTGCCACAGCTACTACAGCTAAAAACACACAAAGGGCTCATCTACAGCAGAAATCTACAATCTGCAAATCACTATTTTGCAGATACAAGAAACAGTTCAGCTTGCAGTGAAGTTCTGCGGCTTTCTGTGTTTGCTTTCACAGTTTTCAGTGTAGGATGTACAGTTGAAATACAGTAACTGGAGGTACAAAAAAATCACACAACTGATGATAATGAAAAGTGATGAATACTTACATTGGAAAAAAAAAGAGCATGCAAAAATCAAAATGAAGCCATGTCACAGAGTCACACAGTGAGGCGGTTAGGGTTGCAAAGGAGAAGATGAAACACGGTTAGCGAAACGGGCTGCAATGACCATTTTCACAAAGATTCACATGATTTACATTTGTATGGCGGTTTGCTTCGCCATTCCTTCTCTTCAAAGATGCTGTATGCCATACAACAGCTTTAACGTGTCAATTCATGAAGAGAACAAAGAGTTGTCAAAACACAGGACAATTTTGACAGGATCACAGAGCCCAGAAATGATTTGTCTCTTCTTGTCAAACACTGTGTTTAACTCCAGTGACACTGTAGCCTAACTTCCAGTTTGTGAAAATGGCGGTTTGTCATGTGCCAGCATGCAGTTAATACTTTCGATCCACGACAGTTGAAGTGCATGCTGGTGCAGAATACTAACCTTGCAATAGTGTTGAGCTAGTGGGTTCAATTACGACTACACCGGGGGAACAAATGGAACAGAGCAACATATTGGAAACAGAACAGCAACAAATCATTGACAACACTTGTGAAAAGCATGAAAAGTAGGCTGCTGAATAGACTTTTTTCATCGTGGCTGCTCAGTTACATACTTGAGTGTTCAAACTGATAAAAGTGCCAACAGCCATTCATCATTTCAAGGTGTCAAAAGTCCATATCAAAGCTGAAACACTACAGTTTTTTAAATTCTGACAACCACTCAGTGTTGATAAAGTAATAATTGATTGTAGTGACACGTTTGCTGATATGTGCTGATATCTTTGGTTTGAAGCGAGCCCTCAGGAACGCCGGGCCGTGAGGTAGTGTAGTGGACACAGTCGGAGCTGCAGGTGACGTACTGTATGGCAAGCCATTTTAACATTTCATAGCTAGACAGGATATTCATTAGAGATTATCTGCAACGTAATTTTGCCTAGTCAAAACTCTAATTCAAGTAATCCATAATTCCCTATTAATATTATTCCCTAATAATATTTTGACTAGGCAAAACTATAATTTTAGATATCCGTAATTACATTTTGACGAGTATGATTCAAACTAAATTTGCCATTCATGTGTATGGGGTTTCTCATTACGGATATCCGCAACTGAATTGTGGATATCCGTAATGAGAAACCCCATACACATTTTTCACGTTTTCACATTTTTGTGTAGGCCACCGTAGTTCTCCCACACGCTTGGCACACGGGAGAAGTTTCAGTTGCCCCCAGATCCTACACACTGCTCCTTTAATACATCAGTGGTTTGAACATAACAAACAGATCGACGTAAGTGTACTAACAAAATCACATAAAAACTGACTATGACTTCTTATATTTCATCTCTGTATACTGTATACACAATCTGTGGTTGCCTGCACATTAATGCATACCTTGCTGTGCAAACAAGGATATTGAGTCATAAATAGGGTTCTTTAATCTAATCTTAAATGTAAAAGCTTTCATGAAAAGGATAAATATTGAATCTCACTGATACACTGAATGAGATTATTATTATTATTTCTTTCATTGAAACATACACTTAGCAGATGCCCTACAACATTTTAGTTATATTCCCTTCCTGTAGTACTATAATGTACTAGATTCCTGTACTCACCATACAGAAGGAAGCTTGTGTTTGAGCTCGCGAGTTTGTTGATGGCGACACAAGTGTAGTTGCCGTAATCTCCGTCAGACACGTTGAAAAATGTCAGCTTCGACAGTGATCCAGTATTCAAGATTTCCAAGCCATCAAAGCCATTGAAGATCCTGGATGTGAGAAAGAAATTGTCCACGAACAAACAGTGAATGCAACTAACCATGGCAACTAAGTCACATTATCAATGGGTCTGAGTGCAATAATAATAATAATTTAATTAGTAATTAGGACCAATTTGCAGAAATCTTAATGCCTGTATGACTGTCAGCTGATCAATAACCATCAATAACTATGACTGCACACACACACACATGCCTCTGCCATTTGCCTGTGTAAAATGCAAATGTAAAACAAATTACCTTCTGTCGTCTTTATACCACTCAAAATCTGCCTCAGGCACTGCGTCGGCCTCACACTCCAGCTCTCCTCTTTGGCCCAGAGTCACTCCGACGTCTCTGCCCTCTGACACACTCGGAGCATCTACAAGCAAGCAGCAACACATGAGAGCGCTGCCATCAGGAGCAGCACAAGTCAAGGACATCAGGAGATGGGTCACTGCATTCTCTCCTCTCAGCCTCGATGATCGACACCGTGACCACACGTGAACAGGAATTAGGAGTTCAAATCATGTACGATATTTCTTACGCCGGTGAAACTGCATGGTATCAGGACGTGATGAGAAGGAATTAACTGCAGGTTTAAATTATCCATTTGGATTGTCCTGCAGCAGAGAAGCTTCACATTATTAAAGAGATTTTACTCTAGCTGTTTGAGCAAAATGTGACCATTGGTCCGGTTACTGCTCATGGCCCCCCGAATTCTCACATTTTGTTCTGGGCTCGGAGAGCCTTGGGAACTGGCCTTTGAGCCATAACAATGGTGACTATGCAGCCCTATTTTCATTGTCAGTTAATCCGCTGATTATTTTCTTGATTAGGGCGATTAATAACTTGGACTATAAAATGTCAGAAAATAGTCGCACAAAATCGTGATTAAACACATTATTATAATTGAGGAGTTGGAAATAATGTTCGCCGTTTTTCCTTGAAAATATTAGTTAAGTCATTGTCATTGTTGCAAATAATGTAAAATGAGAAAGTTTGTCACCCGGACGCCAAAACAGTCAAACTTTCTCATTTTACAGCTAAATAAGTACACTAAAATATGTTTCTGAAATAGGCATTACAGTCCACCAACAGTCCATCTACTTATTTATATTCAGTTGACCATGATATGCAGCAAAGGCTCATATTTGATAATCTGAAAAATATTCAGGAGTTTTTCTTGATAAATGATTTAAATGATTATATGATTATCAAAAGAGGTGATGTATTTTGTTTTGTTTTCTGCAAGTTGACTCATTGATAAATCGACTAATCGTTTCGTTAATTCAAATCCAAAATGTTTAAATTCTTCAGCCAAAGCGGTGGACTCACAGTTGACGGTGATGTCTACGGTCTGGACGTCTGTGTCAATATCGTTGACAGCTGTGCATTCATACGTCCCTGCTCTCTGTCTGGAGATAGATGGGATTTCCAGGTAGTCGTCGTCTGATGCCAGGTCGCCTATGAAAGGGGGAGGAAAATGAAGATGGAGATTCTGAGTTAATGTGACAAGTCAACAGCTGTGGCCTCGGGCGTCATTTTCACACTCCCCCCCCGTGTCCCTGCATGGCCTCTCGAAAGTAATCGTCACACTGGTGCACGGAGAATAAGGAGGAAGGTGTTGATAAGTGTTACAATTATAAGTATTTATACTGTGATGCAGTGCATTAAGAATTATTCTGTTATTTGGAAAAAAATCTATTTTTGTAAAGAGAGAAACTCAGAAATCAAAGTTGAAAAGCAGCAGCAGGAGCGGCGACAGGTCCTGTTAATTGTTGTAGCTGCCTGATCTAGTATGGCAGGCAAAATTCACACATGTCACACGTGTGTCAAAACTTACACAAGTAAATATGATGACGTGCCCATATCTGTCTCTGATGCTTCTCTGTTCTTTCTTTCAACACCGGATCTTATTGCCATTTTTCTGAGGAAGTTACACCACTTGGTGATTAGTGCTTTGTTCATCCCCCGCTCATTATCAACTGTCTGTCACAACTTTCATATTCTGCTCATTTCTGTGTGTCTCTTACGCCTGCGAGCACACCAGGACTACTACTGAGATGTGACAATATGAACGGGGGGGGGGGGGGGAAATGCCAGCCCTGCTACTTTTTCCTCTATCAATTTGACACGCTTGACAGAGACACTTAATACAGCACTCAACATAAAGAACAAAAAGACGTAATTGAGTTCAAGCCTACTCCCAGGATGTTGGTAGTTGACAATAATAAATTGCACATGGATCCACTTTGCTGCGTTTAGGCACATTACTGGATTGCACCTGGGAAGGTTGTTATGGAGAGAAGTTCTCACTGGTACACTGATCACCTGACGAGGAGTACTGGGAGTACTCGTGAGTTCCAATCTGTTTCTTTTCTGCTTGGCTTTCACTCATAAGAGGATACTACATTCCGCCAATAGAGACTGCAGTGTCCCCTTAAAGCCACTGTAATCCTCTGAGGAGAGTTAATCAAGACAACGCTGCCAGCTGACACACATTCTGAAAGTCCTCACGTCAAGCATCAGTTTTACAGCTTCACATTAGCAGCATAAGCAGCTGTCCTCCAGACTGACACTGAAATCAGTATTCCTCTACAGTTAATGGCCTCAAAAATTAATTCATGAAAACAAATTGACAATAATACCTGTAACAAAGCTATAAGAGTCCATCCACGTGCCTTTTATTAATAGAAATGTTTTGTCTGATATGAACGGATTCTTGTAGTGCTTTAAAATAGGCCAAATCATTTGTTACGTTTGTTAAGTGAAAATGAAACGTGAACACGGGACACGAATGAACAGCTGCTTGTAACGTGAAAGTGAGAAAGTACCCAACTAACCAGGGTTTTCAGGCAGGCTCTTCAAGAAAGGAGTCTGATGCATCTGCTCCAAGCAGACCGCACGGGGGTGAGGGGGCAGAGCCGAGGCGAAGAGGAAAGAGTGTGGAGGGACAAAGAGAGGTCCCTTTGTATTGACCTGGTGTCCATGGGTGGGTGAGAAAATGTGAAGGATCTTGGGAAACTGAGTTCAATGGCTCTGCTGCCATTTTGTGTGGTGAGTCCCAACACCACTGTAGTAAATCATGACCTCCATATCATCACTATATTGTTGTCTTTCAGTACACACAACGCTCCTCCACCTCCACCAGCTTCCAAGGCCTTGGCAGGTTAAGCATCAGAGGTCCCAACCCTTAAATCCATCATCTCATTTACATAAACTCACCTGCACCATCACTCATTTAAATGTAAAGTGTTTGAGTCAGTGCCATGTTTTCTTCTTTTTTTTTTGCCAATGTGTCCTGCGTTATAAAGAAAGTAATAAATCATTATCTCGTTGGTCGGTCCTCTCATTGTTGCACTTCTGAGCCTCTGCATGTGCTGCTGCTTGCTGTCAGTTTGACCGCCAGTCACCCAACTGTGCAAGCGAAGCCATTGAAAACAACACGCACCATGTGCCAAAGAATGGTGTTTCTCTTTAAGTGTACTAGAGAGAGAACAAATGTTGTCTCAGCAGAAACAGTACCCACTACACAGCACTACCCAGGCACAAAGAAATACACAAAGAATCCCTCATTATTCTTCCACTTTAATGGGCTCACAAAGAACAACACAATTTACAACAGCATGACGACTGATATTTCACAATTTCTTCAAGTTTCCACCCTAACACTCTACAAGTGAGCCGGCTTTCTAATTCCTCATTCTTTGTTAAAGAGGACCACTGGGTTTGTGACCAAGTCATTACTGTGCACTGCCATCAAGGTGACATGGCAGGACATCGGGGAGACCAGACAGGAGAAGGTGGTGGGGAGAAGAAAGCACAAAGAGCCAGGGAGTCTCGGGAGAGGCCTGCAGAAGATAATGTAGCCTTTCTGTGCCCCTGAAATGCCATCCTCAAGCTCAAGGGCAAAGAAGAAAATGGGGTATAAAACGGAAAGAGAGCAATATATTTGTGTGCAGGGCAACGGGAACAACTTTGGAGGAAGGGAGAAAAAGACAGGAGCGCAGATGCTTGAGGGATATAGGCATTTAAGGAGGGGGAACAAGTGGATATGGTGAGGCAGGATTTAAATTGATGAAGCCAAGCAACGGGTGAGAAAGAAATAGAAGCAGAATGGCAGATAGGAGCCGTTAACAGCACATCCAACCAAAGAGAGAGTGGGGGTGGAGATGGTGTTATCAGTGTTGTCTTGAGGGAAAGGAAGTCGGAGTGAAATGTGTTGAAGAAGAAGCAACAAATGCTTTTGTTACTCAGACGAACACGGAGAAAAAACGCTTATTGAAAAGATGTCTGAGAAGACAATGAAAGAGAGCAACCGACTGCTGCTGCACTGCAGCTTGAGTCTTAAACCGTGCCTCTCTCGCTGCCACTGTGAGAGTGAAATATATAGATAATCATTTTTCCACTGATTATCAGCCGTTGGCATATGGAATTTCTTAATGTGCCTTTGATGCATCATCCACTTTGAAGGAAACAAATATAAAAGGGTGAGCGGAAAAAAAAGAATCATAGAAATACAGTGGCCTCGGGTTCTATGTATTACTGCTATGCAATAAGGCAGCTTTACTTCTATTGAAGAGGTTTGCCAGCGGAGATAATCTGTTGTGACAGTACGGTTTAGATTTGACCCGTCAATAGCATGCATATTTTTGAGCGTACAAAGAAAAAAATGAAAACCATGGCTGCTACTAATCTCTCAGGCCACAAGTCCTTTTGTATCTCAGTTAGTCTATAGGAGAAGCAGCGGTGTAAGTGAAGGATACAGCATGTGAGTTAAAGCTATGAAGAACGTGAAGGTGAAAGGATGAATCACACTTTGTGTTTCTGCTTCTGCACGCTAAATAAAATAATAATAATTTTAAAAGAAAGCACCTATTGAAGGATAAACTCCTTTTGAGTGTTGAACATGTTCATTACACTTCAATAAAAAGAGCGGTTGAACCCAATCCAATTAGTTGATTCCAGTAAGATTATGAAAGCAACTATTTAAACTTGTATTTGCATTAAAGAGAGAGCGTTTTCTTAAATGCCCTGATGAAGACCTACAATGTTTTTTTTTAATGATTCATCCACTATAATAAAGGCTTTTTAATATTGCCTTCCTTGTTGTCACTTGTTCTAAGATTTCAGAGTGCCTGGATTACCTTCCTGTTCTCCTTGTATTTGCATTAATTGTACTTTTTAAGTGGTAGTGTATCTGCCCAGGGACAGCAGATGGAAAGTAGCTAGTAGGATTTGAACAACTTATCACAACACATATAATAAGAAACTGTGCCAACTAGCCGTTCCTTCTCCACAGCACTTAGAGCCTGGTTTACTACAAATCAAACTTGTGAACTCTGGAACAGTGAGGTGTTGTTTCTGGTGCTTTTTATTTGTTTAGTGTTAGAGCTGCTCCTGCTTATCGTGTCGCTGCACATAATATCCACACTTCATCGGTCCTACCATTGTGTTGACATGCTATTGTTGATTCGGTGTCTCTCTTGTCTCTATGCAGTGCAGGCTCTGTTCATATCTGCATATTTTTTTCATTGCTTTTATCCTTGATTGTAATTTCAATGCTTTTATTCTGAATGTCTTTAACTATTGCCTGCCTGGGGACTGCATGAAAATTAGCCGTTCTGGCTAACTCTGACGTATTTTCATAAATGTGATTAATATACACTGTCCCTGTCAAATACAGTAATAAATTAAAACTAGTACCTAAATCCTAAAAACCTAAATCTAAAGCATCAACAAATTTTGAACAAGAATTTGAAAAAAAAAATGTTGAAGAGAATAAAAAAATGTTGTTCCTCAAACTTATATTTCAGTGTTTAATAGACCGCTTATACAATTTACCAGATTACATGAAATGACCAGTCGTTATGGTGGAGTTATCATTAATATTAATCGTACTACCATCATACAGCCCAGAGCACGTGCTAAGATATGACAGATTCCCTCATTAAATCCGTTTAAAAGGGTGCAGTAGATGTAGGGGGGATTTTCAAGCAGTGATGGCCGACATGTGGATTGTCTAGCTCAATACTAAAGCTAAGCAGGTGCCAAAATTAACACCGCCACGTACATCCACATGGTATCAATATGGTGCATCGGTATTTAAGTTATTTCCTTCACCTTCAAAGGGGTCAGAAAGGGACCAATCTATGACTACCAACTCCATCAACTCCAACTTCAAATGAATCTTTCCAAGCATCCAGTGCCTGTGCAAATCTGGAAAAACCTTTATTGCTCCTGGGCCAAATTCAATCATGTGCATGTTCATTTCGGCTGCTTTAATGCACCGGGGCGTCGGCTGGCCGCCCGGGCTGACAAACTTTGCAGTCAGGTTGTGCGGTCTGTGGGAGATACCGAGGATCACTTCTGATCCGCCACAAGCCCCTAAAGCCATCTATCTATCAAAGGTGAGGGGGAGCTGGGTCACGGCTGTGTGAGAGCCCCGGCCCAAGCCTGAAATCATCAATCTTTATGCACACACACACACACACACACACACACGAACACGCACAGGATCTTTATTTATTTAATTCAGTCTTTTTAACACCCCGGAGTGCTTGCAATAGCTGGGCTCACACTGAATGGCCCCGGGCTGGAGGAGAGTTGCTCTGCAGCTGGGAGATACTGGAACAGAAGTTTGGACTACAGGAAGTACTGGGACATTTTCTGCTCTGCTCTGCTGCTCTCTCTCTGAGTCAGGGGGACAACTGTGCAGTGGGACTCTGTGTATTCTTGCCACGCTTGCTTATCATGCCCCCAGTCGAATACTGGAGATGAAACTGATAAGAAAAAAGGCTACTAAAAAAATAGCAGCTAGAATTCAGCACATTGAAAGTGAACAATCTGAGAGGAAAACAACCCCCCCCCAAAAAAAAAACAACAAAAAAAGACTGAATCATTGTCTTTTTTTCTTGCATGAGGAAAATCAAAACGACAGCTTCTCAAGCTAACGCTAGTCTATTTACATTTTCATCCCACACTAAAATAAAAGCCAATAGACAGCCCTGAATTGTAGTTTTGTTGTTGCCTGCAAATAAAGAATTATTCACTATGAATTTCAATGTACTTTCTCAGATGTGGACTTTAAACAGATAAATAAACATAAGCAACCAGTCACTGCATACATTTGATCATGTAGAGTGCTGAGATGAGCAGAGAATAAAGAAAACCTTTGAATGGGCCTGCTGCTCGGAAATATGTTGCACAAAAACTCAGACTTGGTGGAAGTGTGGCCACATGCCGCACACACAAACACACACACACACACACACACACACACACACACACACACACACACACACTTCCACAGCTATCTCTCAGTATACACATGCACAGCAGAGATCAGAGTTTGAGATCTGAGCTGTCTCTATAAAAGACACGTTTTAAGGCATTTGCTCTATTTGAAAACACACCATGAAAAAACATGAAGGATGCAAGAGAGATGCAAGGAGACCTCATTCCAAACCATTGATGTCACAAATACATGGTGGGCACCCTAGGGTGGTGAGCCACCAAGGCACCGTACAGCCCTATTTCCACCGCAGGGACTTTTGCCCCGGAACTAAGAACCTTTTGAAGACCTCATTGCGTTCGACTGCAGGGACCAGGGTCTAAATTAAGTTCCGGGGACATTTTATGGGGCCTTTTTACCCCTTAAAAAGAGCCTGGTCGGGGGTAGTACTGGAACTGTCGGAGAGGAGTTTACAGTGGTGACTGTCGCTGATTGGTAAAACACACACACAGCTTCATTCATGAACAAGGACGTACTCTAGTATCAATTTAGGACCATTTTAGGACGAGGGGAGAGCATTTCTCTTTGTTTGATAACAGTGGAACTAAAGTTAGACTCTGCTGTCGGTCTCCCGACACTTCTAAAGCACAAATAAAATAACCATCAAACACTCAACAGATGATTTACTGTGGAGACAGACGCTCTCAGTGCCATTTTCCTCCTCTGCATTTCATTCATGGCATCCAACGCGTATCAATAAATATATGCAGCAATAAATATTGTCACAGTGAGACAAAACCTAAGGTTTATTTTTATTTGTTTCAACATGTTTTTTAGAGTAAACAGGCGACACACTGAACTGCAGGCTGCAGAGTGTGTTTACTGCTGTGACCACCAGCAGCTCTCTTCAGGTCATGTTGCTTTTTCATATGTCAGCAGACTAATTTGCCTAATCTTCGCAGGTCTGTAGACCGCGCTGGAAACGCAGACAACAGTGCGCTATGGGGAACCTTTTAGATCCTTGACTAAAAGTGGAAACCTGGCTTATGATTGAAACTTTTAGTCCACATTTATGAAACATATTAACAAAAGAGGGACTTTGTCAAGTTGTGTCTTCTCCTACATAAAACGGAAAGACAATCTATACTGTATACATGAACACCCTGGACAGGTTGCACAGAGATAGACAACCATTTACGCTCACATTCACACCTATGGGCAATTTAGAATAGAATATAATAAAAATACTTTGTCTACTTTTTGCATGCAAAAGGCAGCCATTTGTCAATGGTTTGTATGTGCAAAATCTGCTATTAAAAAGGGTACATTAAATGAAAGGAGCATCAGGTACTCAATGGTGAGGACTGAATCCAGGGTTGGCTGTGGACGTCTAAGATTTTGCTTTGCCATGGTGATGTAGAGTTTGTGTGTTCTTTTGGAAAGCGTCGTCTTGTTGTGAGTATTTCTATTAATGATTGGTATACTCTGTTTAAAGTGCATTATTGGCTGACCTCAAAATTCCACTTAGAGTTGCAAATCAACCTAACCTGCATGTCTTTAGACTGTGGGAGGAAACCGAAGCACCTGGAGAAAACCCACACAAGCGCAGGGAGAACATTGCAAAAGTACACAAAAGTTTCCAGCCCAGCATGGTGAAGTGAAACTAATTTGGACAATGGATGACTCAGCTTCCTCAATCTCCTCCTACATCAAAATGTATTTATAGCCAATTATAAAAGATTGCACATTTAGGAGGTCTAAAGAGAAAACAGCTCTGTTTTTCACATCAGAGCGAGGAAGTTAAAGCAGCAATGAAACCAGCTGTTGGATCCACTTAATGAGATTTCACAGCAATAGTTCCTCAGAAACACGTGTCGCCCCCTCTGGCCCAGTAGTCAATTCTGTCAGACCAATCTCTCCTCTGCTTAACTCACTAATTCACTATTAGCCTAATTAAGAGTAAATATTACAAAAGGGTGAGGAGACTGCTCTCTCTCTCTCTCTCCTGTAAAACCTCTTTAGGTGCACTTGTACAATTCGGTTCATGATCAGATTGAAATGGGATAAACATCGGCTGTTGCTTTCACGGGCTATTGATTGGCTGTTCAAGAGAAAAACAAAAAACAAATGAGCAGCTTTCCTAATTAAGCCCTATTTTTACTTTCTTATTCTCTAAGATAGAACACCTGCAGCACTGAGATGGAAAAAAAACACAGTCTGATTTTTTTTGTTTGTAACAGTATGAACCACTCATACTTGGCTCCCACTGTTCATTTGGCGCAGCCATTCAGTTTCTAAGTAATGCAATGTTAATTTGTAAAACTGTCAAAATCCCACCAACATTAGTGAAACAAAGTAGATACAGTCAACCAGCAGGTCACTGAAATCAGTGAACCACCACACAGATCATTGATTTGGTCCTTCAGGAATACCAAGTTCAGCAAATCGAATTGCTACACTTACTACACACATGATAATGTGATAATCGGTGTGTTTGTACTAGAGAGTCAAAGGTGTATTAGTCCCAAGTAATGAAGATGGATAGAAGAATTGGACCCTACCTGTGTTCAAACAAGCTTTGGATCATGAGGTGTTTTCAAGACCAAGAAAGCTTGGAGTGATGGAGAATGAGGTGATCTGTACCTTAATGTGCCAAGGTAATGATAGTCAACTTTCAAACAATGACCGCAAACTCGTGCAATAACATGGCATGAGGATTAAGATGGGGGTATGCTTCATATGTTTAAAAACTATCCATATTTTTGTCATCCTGATTGTCCATACTGTAATTTTACTACAGTATGTCGATCTATTGCATGTCTGTTTGTCCCGGAAGAGATGGATCCCTCCTCAGTTGTTCTTCCTGACATTTCTCCCAGTTTTCCCTCTTATTGGGGTTTTTCCTTATCCGAATGGAGGGTCTAAGGACAGAGGGTGTTGTACGTTGTAAAGCCCCTTGAGGTAATTTTTCAGTGCACATTTTACAGACAGTCTTTGCTGGAAGCCATTCATAGTGATGCACTTGTTTGTGCACACGCAAAGTGACAGAAATGTACAAAGAGAGTTTAAATCCTATACTTTATCAGCTACACACACCTGGCCTGTTGCTGCATGAAGTGGGTGTGAATGTCTGATAGAGGGTTTCGGAAAGTTAGAGAAATCAACGGATGCAATCCCCTAAATTTCGACGTTTGCCTTCAGGGCCTTGCAGCGGTCCAGCCAGGCTTATTCAATATTATACGACCAGCCAGGACACAACAGATTGCAGCCTCCTGCAGAAAAGGATGGGGGCTGGTCAAGCTGTTTGTTCCATCCAATATACTACACCATGATTAGGTCACATCACCAGAAAATATGGTTGGTTGATAAGATCCTTGGTCAGTCTTGTGCACAGTGGCAGCACAAGCTATGTGGTTGATAGTGACTTGTCTAACTTTTGAGCCTCTGTTCCACATCTGTCTCACCAAGAACCAAACGTCTCGAATGCACAACAACAGCTCACATCAAATATACTGTAGCTACAATATGACCAATGTTCACATGTGAGCGATGACATTCAAACAAACTGACAGATTATGCAGTAATGATGTATCCCATGCCATTTTAAAGTACTGATGTTCTGAAGGTTGAAAGCATACAATAAAGGTGCAAGGTGAACCACGTCGGCTCCAGTGAGAGACGATGGTTTCAGATGCACAAGCTAATGTGTTGTTTATCCACATAAAGCAGCACGCCAAAATTGTCCAGAGACACAATGCATCACCGCCTTTCAATGAGTCAGCGATCTTCACTCCTCTGACTCCCTGCTGGTAAACACTCCATCTCTTCATCAAGCCATACTTACAGCTGCTTCATGAGTGTACAACTGAATGTCATAATGAGATGTGTGATGATGATGATGATGGTGTTCGTGTCCCGCGTGAAACTAAAAGTAATGTTGACTTATTTTGTCACGTCAGTCTGTAGTCACGTGACTTGTTGGTATCATCAGCCCCGTGAGTCGCTAGTCAATGAAGTTAACGTCAACCACGACCTTTTCCTAACCCTACGTAGTTATGTTGGCTAAACTGTCCCCCGTCCGTCCAAAAGTAAAAGTAATGTAAGAGGGGTAGCCCATGCTGTGTGCCAGAAACTGAAATTTAAAAAAAAAAAAGTTATTTTCTTTTTCTCCTTCACATTTTAACAGTAGTGGCGTTTATATTGCAATACTTTTAAGAGTAACATTACTTGTGATTTGCAATTGTCTAGTGGTTAAGACAAATATTCTGCTGCTAAAGTTTTGCATCCTGTTGGAACTCTCTCTGTTAGATCTTCCCACCCAGTTCCAGCAGGTTTTTCTCCTGACAAAGGTAATATACCAGAGGAAGTGTTCTGTGTTCTCGGCTTAGTATGCTAGGCATACAGAAGCAGTCTAGAAACCTGAGACAGAGCTGAACAATGTGCTCCAATACTGACTCATTAAAAATACAGGTTTATTGGATGCTAGAAACTGCGTGTCACTCAAACCAGAGTGTGCAATGTCATTACATTTTTGAACACCGAGAATTTACAATGTACAACATGGGTGATAAAAATGTCGATCCTCGTGTGGTGGATGGGAGGCTGACTCAGTCTTCTGTTGTTCATCTGGAGTACTGTTGTTGATAAATGTTGCACAGATGACGGAGGCACTCATGGGCCCCTAATCACAGAATGTCAACACGAGTCAACAACAAGATACTCAAACCTGTACAGCATATCACTCAATGGTGTCACAACAGTTGTAGATATCAAAGTCCACATACTTTTTACCATTTGACCCAAAGAGTGTGACTGGTAGCAGGCATGTGCCTTCTCTCCTTAAAATAAAAGAAAGAAAACAAAGAAGTCCAACAACGGAAGGGATTCTAGGGGTAATACTCTCCAATCATGAGCACGCATTTTGCCCACCGAATTTTGCATAAACGTAACTTGCCAATCAGGACGTGCCTACCAGAACACGTGCGGACCCCCACAGTACAGCAGCGTCCGTCACTCTCAGACATCCCACGCCCTCTTCAGCGATCGGCACAGGAGCATCAGGGCCCGCTTGGTAGAGGGCTCCGCCTGTGCTTATAGAACTAGGGTTACAATATCGTAACCTTCGTTCTAACACACAGACGGAGCCCTCTACTGGACTCTATGGGTACAGTGGGTGGAGCCCGATGGATTTACGACCTGACACCACATTAACCCAACCACGCTGATCCAGACCGGCTAAGGATTAGACACCGAAACCCAACTACTTCTACACTACAAGTCCACCGACACCGCAACGCTACTAATGTAATGTAAACGCTAATGTAGAATGTGTGCAGACCACAGGAAGGTCTCTTCCTGCTTGCCTATAGACTTTGTAAATGCAAACTCCTCAATTATTGGGAACAAAGGAGGGGTTCGGTCTGAGAGTAACCCTACTGCGATCACCACTAAGCATCAAGCAACTGGAGTGCACCGACAGGACGGTTAGTTCACATACTCTCTTAGCTGAGGTCAATGCAAGCAGCAAAGCTGTCTTGAATGACAACGCCTTTAAAGAGGAACGCTCAAGAGGCTGAAAGGGGTCATTCACCTACGCCTCGAGCACCAATGGCAGTTCCCACTCCAGGGAGGAGGCACGCATCACTGGCCGCTGCCTCCTGACCCCCTGCAGAAACCGCTTCATGACGCCAAACCCCTCTTGGCAGGAAGTAATGGCTGCTGCATACACTTTAATAGTGGCATGAGACAACCCTCTATTCATCAAACACTGTAAAAAGGAGAGAATAGTCTTGAATGCACAGGACAGAGGATCCAACCTTCTTTCCTCGCACCAATGTTTGAACCCTAACCACTTTGCCTTGTAACAGGCAGTGGTGAATCCTGCTTTTTCCGCCTGGATAGTCTGCACAACCTGTACAGACAGTCCAGCCTTCCTCAGCCTGGAGAGGATAACCCAGAATAGGCATCACACCTGTTGCCCCCGCCTCCTGAGACAGATCCCCCCAGAACTGGGGGATGGTCCAGGGCTGGGCCACCAACATCTGAGTCAGTTCTGCATAACACTATGCCGAGCAGCAACCTGGGGTTACCAGATTGACTGACAGCAGCTCCCGCCTCACTTTCCCCAATAGGGGAGGAATGAGACGGAGGGCAGAAAGGCGTAAAGCAGCTTTCTTGGCCATGGCACGTGTGCAAGCGCGTCCGGCCCCTGCGGTGGGTCATCCTGCTGTGCCAGGGAGAACCATAGCGGTCAGTCGGTGTTGTGTCTGTTAGCAAACAGATCCACTTTCGCTCTCCGTCTTGCGGAGAGTGCATCGGTTTAGGACGCAAATATCCAAAATGTCTGAAATCTCCCGAGTTCTTGGGAACCAGGAAGTACGCAGAGTAAAGCCCTCTGTCTGTCATGAACGGGGACAACAGACACAGACTATCTCGGCCCTCTCCGCCGCCATGGGGGGCCGCCATGGAAAGAGCCGAGCCGGCAATGAGGTCCTTGAACGCACTGCCGGTTCGCCCTTAACAATGGACGTCATATCACTGTGTTCCATCCCTCCCATCTGATGTGTGGCGAAGAACACTGAAATGACCGAGCCTGCGATGAGGTCTCTGAATGCATCATCCCTGGGCCGTCCGTGCCTGCAGCCGCAGACATAAAGGCACGTGCGCGTGCTACATCTCTCCGTTCTTCCATGTAGTGGTTGATGAAAGAAAAACAGACACGGGAGTACTCCCTCCTCCCTGGGTTAAGCTGGACTGATCTGTATTTCTCCCTGAGGTAATGCAGACAGCCATCCCATAGTCAATCCGGGGGACTATTTGTGCGCGTCGATCTGTGATTTCACCACAACAATGGCCAATACGAGGGGTAGCAAGTGAAACACACTGTGCTGACTTTGAGGTCCTTGAACGCCTCATATTAGACAGCTCATCTGTAACGTTAATCAAAGCTGCTACACTGGGTGAGGTGTGTTTTCTAACAGCCTCACGTTGGTTATAACGCTTATGAATGGACACAGCCTCATGCCGCCGGCTCTGTCTGCTTATGTTAGCGTGATCGTGCCGGGCGTGACTGTACCGGCCCACTGCATCCTTCACCGGAGGTGGGGCCCGGGTGGCCGGTACGTGTTTAAAGTGCATTAACACTGGGCAACCATGAAATGTCACACTCGGTTCTGGCTGAGCTCAACAAGATGCCGTGAGAAGCCAGGGATGTGGAGAGAGGGGAGGAATGTGCTCTTTGAGAAATGTAATTTGTTTTAATAAAAAAAATGTTCACATTTTCAAATACATTATCAACAACAGCTTTGTTAACAGCATCAACAGGAACGTGGGAGGGGCCAGAAAACCTGCAGATTTTGACAGAAAGGATGTCTGACAGCGAGGGACGCTGCTTATACTGTGGGGTCCGCACGTATTCGGGTAGCAACGTCCTGATTGGCCAGCTACGTTTATGAAACATTCAGTGGGCGAATGCGTGCTCGTGATTGGAGGAGAGTATTAACCATAGAGTCCAGTAGAGGACGGAGCCTGTGTGAGTTAGAACAGTCTGTTCTACACAGCCTGCACAATAATATATGCACAAGCATGTAGCCTTTCACAAATAAGAGCCAATCAATGCCCCCCCTCCTCCCTGCTTATCTCCTTACAGACAGGTCTGTCACACTTGTGTCATATTAACATTTGAATTCCCAGATCCCAGCGTCAACACAAAAGACAGCACAAAAGTAAGTCATTATGAATGCAAACATCTTGCCTGATTAAGTGAAGCATGGACACATGAATAGCAGTTGGTTTCCTTCATTCTTCAGTAAGGCATAATGGCATAAATGCCATTGAGTATGCACAATGCAACTATCCTGATTCTGGACATACTTGGCAAGGCATGCTTGTACATGCATAATGCTCCACACTGTGTTAATGCTCTCTGCATTAATAATGCCATTCAAAGTGCCTCCAGAACATTTACATCCTTCCTATTATCCTAATTAATTAGTCCAATAACAACAGGGTCAGTTTACTTTCCTGCGAACAATTACGTTGTAATGATGATCTGGAAACAGGTAATGATGGGTACTAAGTGAAGCGAGAAATCCACTAGGGGTCAAACAAAGTCAAAGATGGGGCGATAAATGGAGAGGGGTGAGGGGAAGAGAGAGAGGCAGCGAGAGGGACGGTGAGGAAAATGAAGTAGGAAGCACAGGGAATGTGTTACGTTTATGAGATAAGTGTGAATGTAGCAGACAACTGGTCTGCAGCTAATGTACTTATTTACGGGATATACAAGTTACCTGAAGAGGAGATGAGTTTCCAGCTGATGGAAGGCTCTGGTTTACCGCTGGCTTGACACATCAGGGTGACATTGGAGCCTTCATTTACCACAATATCTCTTGACAGGTTGATGATTTTCGGTGGTACTGTGAAAGCAAATGAAAAATGTGTAAATTGGGAGAAGAGGAATAAACGATAACAATTTTACACATCAAGTTTGTGTTTTCTGTGTTTTTAATTGGTCTCTTTCAAGTCCCCCTAACTTCAAGGAAGTCTACATAAATTGGCAGAGTAAACCTTTAAAGTCCGCAAGCTTTGACTGGAATGCTGCTTTCAAGTTAGACGTGTTCATAAATATTACGTTTAAATACTTTCCTAAAGTGCTTTGTCCTTGTTGTTCATTGTGACATATTTGATACAAACTGGCAAACGACAGCTCATATCAACACATTGAAAACAATCACACATTTCACACTTCATGAAAAGTTGGATTTTCGTCAGTAAGCTGCACTTTAAATTGCTGTGGAAGTTCAGGTTAACGGCTGTTCACAGGAATTTGCAGGTAGCACAAAAAAGTCCCGTGAACTGAAGTGGATCGTCAATTTCTAGCAGTTTTACAAGCCTGAGACGTTTTGAGTGAGCCAAAGGGGGGATTCAGAACCGACTCAAATGGAGGGGAAGTCATTTCCCCATGCAAACAATTACACTATCCAACGTCTGCTCACTACAGAATAAAATGCACAAACTTGCTGCATTTGTGAAACATGACAAGGATTTCACTGACTCCACCTCCAGTGTGCTACTTGCAGGTAGAGAAGATGTTGTGTAGGTGAGGAGTGGTAGCTCGAAGGATCCAGGAGCTAGTTTCTCATGGAAAAAAATTTGTATTGCAAACTGAATTGTGTCATTCTGCTGCACATGGTAAATGCACCTCGCCTGTTTAAATGTGGAGAATCGTCGATGAGTGCATGTGATGTGTAGAGATGGAATGATTCACATTGTGGTAGTGCAGATGAAATTGTGTACAACGAGGAAGAAGTGTCAGTCTCATTCATTTATGAGACAACCCCCCCCTATTTCTTTTCCCACTGACAAATGTAAAACACTTTCTAATGAATAATGCAACCACTTCACCAGAGTTTTTGAGCATAAAGATATGAATAATACCCTACAACAAAACAAATTTAAGTCAATATCCTCTTTTGCGGCACATAAATCAATAAAAGGAAATTATGTTTAAATGCAAATGGAATCGTTGTCATATTTAAGTCCCTCTGCTTTGTGTCTGACGTTTTTAATTCCCTATGGACAAGTACAACTTTTTGGTACTGAGCTTTGAATCCAACAAGCAGAGAGCGAGATATGTTCTTTGCTGCCTTACTCCACTGGAAGTCATGGTTAGTGAAAGTGAAACTGATTGGTAAAGGGCAATTAGTTTTTGCAGGACTGGACTTTAATAGTTCATGTGTTTCAGCAAGATTTCTGCTCATGTTCAAAACGCTCTGCACATTCAAAACATCTCCCACATATCTGTGTTATTATTTTGAGAAAAAAACAATATTAAGAGAATAAAGTTGATGATAATAAGGTCATATTTTAAGAAAAAAGTCTACCTGTCCTGTATATAGTCAGCTGTCCTGTGCATTATGTTATCTCCCCAAAATGTCTGACAGACACACAACCATGTGCGCCGCTCTTCATCGGAGGTGGAAAACCAAAACTTACTGAATCAATACGAGACGTGATTTGTCCCGTATTTTCGTGCACAGACCTGGTAGTGTAAGGACAGTGTCTCCCTCAATATAACCACTGTTAGACAACAGTGGTTATATTTAAAAAAAATGTATCAAAATGAATGCAAGGGACATTTCACTAGTCGCTGGATATTGGTAGGGACATGTCCCTACAAAATTCTACACCCTTGGGTGAAAAGGAGCCCTGAACAGAGGAAGGCAAGGGCGAGCTGGGAGATTCAAGTTAGGAGCTCATTTCCAAACAGTGGTGAGGGCTTGCACCTCTTCAACCTCGGAACCCGTCTGCTATCGGTCTGACAACGACAGATAAGCCTCTGGGGGCAATATTTCTGGGGTTCCGGTGCAGCCAGTGGACTTTAAACCGATAAAAAACTAAAACATCATCTGACGATAGCTGGTGGGTTCCTAGATTGCATTTTGGCCAATGCGTTCAGCCTCTTTTGCTCTCCACACAGACTGTTTAACTGCATTCAACCAACGCCTGCTTGTGATTGCTTATTTTGCCTCAGCAGTTATTAAAACAGGGATTCTACAGCAGAAAAGGGCTTGTAGCAATATAGTTTCTTTGAAAAATCTATTGTTTATGGGTGTGACATCTCATTAGTTCGAACGAGCATGATCAACAGCGCTGCTGGCTCTGTTCCCAGTTCCCGGCACTCAGATTTAGTGTCATCCTGCCCGGGGCTAAAATTAGCCTCTGAAAACTACACTGTCAAGTTTAAAAAACAATGTTGTTTTCCTTCATGGGTTGAGATAATTTCACCTGTTTCCAATGCAATTTCACTTGTTAAGAATTCCTGAGGATTACTGTACTGTACATGTTGAGCTGTATGTGTTTGCACTTTCTGCTGTATAAACTTGGAGGTGCTGCAAACATGTATTGATTTCTTAGCAGCTAGAGAATTTTATGGCTACCAGTCTTTTTCTCAAAGCAGACTGCTTTATCAAGCTGTCTTCTAAATGAACTATTGGGCAGATCCTCTCAGGCACCACCTTAACTATTCACAGTACATGAAAGGAATGGTACTGTGTAGAATTGCAAAGCAGGTGGTTAAATGATGCAGTCTTTCACAAAGGTCTGTGAAATATCTCTGGAAAAAGACTTTAATTTCCAGGTTCATAACGTTCACATGCAGCACTAACCAAGCTAAAGGAAAACCGTTTCTGAGAGCACTTCACATATGTAAAAGCTTTGAGGAGACAAAACTATCAGTTATTTCAAGTACTGTAGATGACGTCAAACAAACTGTTTTGAAAAAAATCCCCCCAGTGCTCAGTGCTAAACTTTATACGCCGATTTTAAAAGGAGCACAGAGCAAATTGCCTCTGAACAAGTAAAGGATATAGCTACAGTATAATACAGAGCACTCTGTTCAGGAAAGGTATTACCAACTCCATCGAGAGTGCTGCTCCAAGGTGAAGACAGATGGTTACAATCGGGAGTGTAAACCTGCATGTGTGGATCACATGCTTCGTTATGCCCTTTCCGTTTTTAAAGATCACTCAAAAGAACCACCCAAATGTTGTAACAATGAGATCAGATAGCTACTCCTTTTAAATGAAAAAAAAAATCCCACACAGATGGCACCTACATCTTTGGCAAGAAAAAACGACACGGATGGAAGTCCGCGGTAAGTCTGAAGAGGTAGTGTAGTGTTGATAGCATAATATAATAGCTGACTATACTACTAATAATACTTGCAATGTTGAAATACTTACAAGTTACATCACCCCTAACTAATTTGACAGTGTTGACACATGATGCAACTCTGTCTCCTACAAAATTAAGTTCCCGTACGCTCCCAAACTATATTCTCAATTGCATTTTGAGGGAAACGTAATTTCCCTGCAGTCACAGTTTTATACACGTGGTTAACGTTGTAAATTGAAACAAAACAAAACAAAAAAATACTTGCTTAGGTTTATTAAGAAACATCAGGGTTTGGCTTACAATGACTATGTTTGTTAGGTTATTAAGCTACGGACATAAATTATAATAAGTGAATGTTGACTTTGAGTTTCACATGAGACATGAACAGTGGTCTCCTGGGTGGATGTCCTGTGTTTGTTTGACCCAACTACCACTCCGAAGTCCCTACGCAGACGAAACAAATGTAATCTGCAACAAAATATGTTTACCTCGAAACACAATGCAGTTTAGTTGTATGAACGTCATTTTTAGGAGACAGAGCTGCATGGTGAGGGAGGTTCAAAATATGACGTACAAGTACCGGCATGTTGTTTCCTTCCCTGTTAGATATGTTTGCCTGTATTGAAAAGACAGTAAAGCTTTCCTGAATTAGACAATACCATTTCACATTCTTTTCAAAAGCAGCAGGTCAGTTAAAACTGAGTTTCATCTGGATATCATGTCCCCACTGATTTACGCTGCAAGGAGACACATCATTGCAGGTTATACTGTAGTAAACAAGGTCCGCTTGATCACAGCTCAGAATATGCTTTACATAACAGAATATGAATGAAAAAATGAGATGCTTATTATCGCCAGAGTTCCTCAAAGTAATAAAATAAATGCTTATTCAATCTTGTGAAGGGCTCATTGCATGGGTGGAATATGGTCTCAAAAAAAGTACAAAATGCAAGTTTCCCTCAAAAATAATCCAAGGCAAACTGTAGCAACTGAACAAAATTAAAATGCTTTAATTTTACATGGCAATAACTGTTTAAAATGACCAACACGTTGCATCTAACATAGGTCTTCATCAGGGTCACTGTCAGCATTCAGCAGTAGCTTGCACACCTATATTTGTGTTACTAATTTTAAACAAGTATTGCCATGTAAAATAAAGACATTTTAATTTTGTTCAAACACTACACTATTTTTGATTATATATATCCCACTGCAGGTAATGAAAAGCAGACTAAATACATTTTCATTTCCACTCTAGTGTTACGATGTATGAAACACTTGTCTTGGTTTTTCAGTAGCCTCGTTTGACTTAAAACCATCTAGAGAAAACAAGGATTTCACTTCATTCAGTATATATATTTTGCAATATTACCCCAAAAATGTTCAAAAATGTCATAACCTGACAGCTTGTATCTGAAACACAACCTTACATTTTGATTCCACAAACAGTGGTTTAGCCTTGGCCTCTTGCACCACAGCTAAACAGAAGCAATGTTGACACGCTCGCTGTATGCTTTTGTCATTCATGAAGGGTAAATGGGGATTAAGCTGACATCCAATAAATTATTCATAGAGATTTTGTCTTACAAACAAGTCTGATGTGACTGAAACAAGTTAAAGCACTGGTGACGCTCTATTCATAGGATTTCAGTTGATGATCCGCAAATGTCAAAACAGATATGTGTCCTTGTTACTTTGAAATGGAAATGACAAAAAGATAGCTTGGACGGATCTGTTAGGAATAATAGAAAAATAATATTTATTCAGGAAAACTTAAAATAAGTGTGAGGCATCCAGAATAAATTGTTAGTCAAACGCAGCCAGCTATGTCTTCAGATGTCCTGAGACATGTGTTATTTATATGTCTTGAGACATCCAGAGACACCTTCAGATGTGTGTTGTTTTTTTATGATATGAGTGAGTCTTAACACACCACACAATGCTGATCACTGCTCTCTGCTTTGTCTGCACAGAGCCACTGGAAGCAGGCGTTGTGAGGCCTGGCACAGACCAGGTTCTTGAAATGTCGACTCCATCCACGGAGATCAGCAGTCAGTGCGCAAGCACGAGTTCCACCCGGACACTTAGTTAAGCCGTATACGCTGTTAGCAAAATGTGCTGAGGTTAGCACAACAAGTGGATTGGTGTGCGAGTCAGTCAGGAAACGGCGGAGATAGAAGACCCGCCTGTGGGTTCCCGGTCAGCTACAAAGAGAGAGTTGTGTATAAGATGAGGACGGCGTGTCGGCGTTGTTGGGTATGTGAATGGAAACTAATGTTAATTGTAACATTCTTCTAATGCATTTTTTTTAATTCTATATATCTTGTATTTACAAGTTCATAGCATAAGAGATGTTGCCTTTTGGGAAAGTGTTTGTTGAAGTAAGTTATTAGCAAGCCTAGCTAGTAGGATACAGCTTATATGAAGTATTATTTATTCCGTCTGCCCGTCAGCTATACCGCCACAAATAGAATCAAATTCTGTGGGAAACACTGCTTTGTGTGTATGTCTAGAATCAGCACTGACAAAGAGAAAGCAAACAGAAAGCTCTCCTTCAGATAGTGCCTCACCCACTCACTGTTTACATTTTCCAGTGACACAGCCAGTCTGTGTGTTGTTACACAGTCACACTAGATTTCTCTTGAGTGTTCTTAAATATTCATGGGACACAAGGACACATTTTCATTATTCTGTAAGACAGAACAGCCAGATAAACAGCTACTTCCTGACATCTTTGGAAGGAGTTATATGGTGAACAGAGGTATCAGAGTCTTATCACTTGTGTTGTGGTCACTCATATTTCAGCTGGATAACCAGAGGTCAAATCCCTGTGTAACCCTGAGGTGAACTAAATCTCTATCGGCTCCAGGGCTGCTGCTCTATAGTTGACTCTGACCTCACATACAGAGGGGTGAGATAAAAATGTTCCTACAGTGATTGATTGAGTATCACACATTAACAGTAATGAAGCCTATACTGTCCACATGGATCAGAGTTTATCCAAACTGCACAGCCTGGACTCTGTCATTTTTTTTGGCAGCAGGATTAATGAGTATACAGTAGCTGGGATGAAAGAAGGATTCATCAGTGTACTGGACAAACATCTCTCTCATTATTTCACAGTGCACCCAATGCAGAGTTTTCTAAAAGGGACACAGGGAAATGATTCAGCTTGTTGTGTCACTTCCAACAAAGGCTGGCTCTTCGAAATCACACAGTGGTAACAGCCATGTCACTATTTATGCTGTCAAGAGAGTTTACATTCAAATCTGCAATAATACTGGAATTCTAGGAAAAGTAAAGAGTATTAAGGCTTTTGCTTAACTTAGAAATAAAATGTTATTATTTGTTTCTAGAATGTGTATAATTAGTACACATGATTTAAGAGACATGCCAACATTTCACCAGGTCAGAAAACCCTCCCTTAAGGAAAACATACAAAAAAAAAGTTTAATTTAAACATGATTTTATGCAGTAAAATATAGTTTAACAGTGAACATATCATATCAAACTGTCTACTGTTTGTTTATACTTTGGTGGAAATTGAAAGGGTGACGGCAATGTGATTTCATTGTTCCTCTCTTCGGTGCTACCACTTGATGTAGTCATATCTCTCTTCTTCACTGAAAATATACATTTTTTACAAATGCATTTCCAGTCATTTCTAGATATTTTGTATGGATAAGTCCACAACATATGTGCTTTTAAAGATAGTAAACCTATATGCATGAGTACGGAGCAGTCTGAAGGGATGATCTGAAATGACAGTGATAAGAGCGTGAAAATGAATATGACCTGAATATTATCTATCATGCAGGCCTACTGAATACACTGTATGAGGATGAACCAATATAACCAACCATCTGGAAGCTGTTTACTGTAAACTGCAGGGATACTGTGTGTTCTCTTGTCTGCTGCAAGCACCTTCTGGGTGCATGAAAAAAACATAAACATAATGTACTCCAATGTGCATCTTGTCAAAAAATAGGGGTGTAACGATCCATCAATCCAGATCGATGTATCGATTCAATGATCAAAGATCCAATATCATCATCTTTAAGATACGCCTTTAGTTTGAAATTCCCATGGCACGTCTGTTTCTCCAAGCGCACCTCATTCCTGAATGGTGTAAGCTTCGGTTATGCTTTCCACATGGACGGGAACACTGACATGAGGTGACGGCAATGACTATACTGCCCCAGACAAGATAAAAAAAAAAGAACCATGACGAGGAAACAAGCGCCGTTAGTGAGCGGTGCTAGTGGTGTAACGTTAGTGAGTGTGCGGTTTGCCAAGAGGGAGAAAGAGAGCGTGTTGTGTGTGACGGTGAGTAGCAGTAACGTTATAGCTGTGAACCTCAACCTAGCAGTGCAGTGTGTGTAAGTTCGCTGAATAAATGCTACAGCTCCTCAAGACCCAAGCCAAGTTCCTGTGTCTTGCTTGCTACCAGTTGATGAAGGGGGTTAGCCCCGACGTTAACAATAACTTCAGCTCAGGCTTACTTAAGACAGGAGGTCTATTTTATTAAAAAGAATAGATGAGAAGAAAAATTGAACTGAATAATTTTCAAATCATATTTTAGTTGTTTTTTGTGAGTTGATATAAAAGTAACTGATTGTGTTAAATGGGCATATGATACAGTCTCATATCAATTGCAGGCCCCTGAATTGAATCTAACTGAGATCCTATCGTTGTCCAAAGAATCAATAGAATATTGTATCGTGATGAAACTGGTGTTTTACACCGAGTCTCAGTGAAAATACTGTAGGTAAATAACTAATAATATAATAATTATTGGTTTAGGGGTTAACAAGACCAAAAGGCTACAGCCATGCTAGCAGCTCTTTGAGGCTGTACAAGAGGTGCTTTGTTTAGCTGATCCTAGCGTGTTAGCATGCTAACATTTGCTAATTGAACGTTGGTGGGAATTTCACTATTTTTGCAGCATTTGGTCATAAACCAAAGTATTGGACAAATTTACATGTTGCCATGATGATGGTGCGGAAAAGGTAAGGAATCACCAAAGGTATAACAACTCATCATGACAAGCATTTCTGTATCAAATGTTATGACAATCCATTCAATATTTTTCTAGACATTTCACTAAAAGCCAAAAATGTGAACGTTGTGGTGGCACAAGAGGAAACGTCAAGGGATCCCCAAATGTCATTAGGCTTCATCCTTTGGGGACCATTAATGTCTGTACAGAATGTGGGCCAATCCATCCAGTAGATGTTAATATATTTCATTGCATTACATGAAAACGTCAGGGGATCGCTACAGTCACTTGCTTTGTCCTCTGGACTCCATGGTTATCGGTACCAAATATTGTATTAGATATTACAGTCTGGGCCAAAGCGGTGGCCGCTTTGGCCCAGACTGTATATATGTTGATATATATGCTCTGAATCAAAGTGTAGGATGAACCAACAGACTGATATCATCATCCTCAGGCTCCGCCACAAGAACTATTTTTTTGGCAAGAACCATTTGAAGACCATTCTCTACAATACAGTAAGTGTTTTTATAAGCAACGCTTTCTGTGTGGGCTGTAAAAGAAAAAAAATCTGTAGGTAATAGACTATCCTGGAGGGCTTTTCTTTCTACACCATCTGCTACAAGTCTGGAGAACTGGAAGATGGGCTTCAGGTGGAAAGGTACTTTCATTGTTGTTTGGTAGAGAGTGGCAGCAGCAGCAACACATACAGTAAGCCCACGTTGTATTCTTACATGTTGTCTCCTTGGAATTATCAGGTTCCAGACAACTTTTTTTTTGTCAAAATTTAGTTATTCACATATTCTTATTCTGTGACATTTTATTAACATTATGAGTTTTGTTTTTTTTGTAAGCATTTTTGGACTTTTTTATTAAGTCAACAAAAAGGTTTTATCTCCAAAGTCAAACTCTAACTTGGTTCTATAAGGTTGTACACTTCTACATACTACTGAGGAACACAGTATACAGTATACAGTATACAGTACATACTGCATACTGCGTTCCTCAGTAGTATGCAGGACGAAACAGTTAAAGCAATTTATTTTGCAGTATGCTAGACCAGGCTTTAGCCTTTAAACAAGCTCTACTGGAAAAAAAACTTGTACCACTATTGCAATATTATGAAAAAATACAACTTTGACTTTTTTTGCTTGTGACAAATGTTTGTTTACTTTATAATATACTGCAGATTTAAACAATTTATTCTACCAGCTCATAATGAAGTCAGACAAACAGGATCATCTACGAAGGGAGACGGGAAATATAAAACATTGCTCGACAAAATTTACTCAAACTGCTTTTTCAGTTACAGCAGCAAAACAGTGGACTGATCTCCCTCCAGATATTAGAGTAATGTTAAAAAGGGTCATGTTGTCTCATCAGGTATCTCTCAGAGGTCTGTGCAGAGTTTTCTTGTGTTTCAGTTTTAATGAAAAAATGGAAGATAGAAAAAAAAATTAAAGCATTCATGAATGAGTGAATAATGAATAGAAGAACTGTCAAACTGATGCATGTTTATTGTTTCCTCGCACACAATCTAGGGTCTAGGTCTAATCTGTGATGAGACTTTAAACACTCCGGTTCAAGGTTCTCTAAACTACTGTGGGTAAATCTCTACTGAGATCTTACGTGTTGTAAATAATCAATGAAGTCATCTAAATCAGACACTGCCGTTTGACATCAGACGAGTTATAGTTATCGGGCACGGTTCAAGGGACTGACTGCTTATACTGGAGAGCCATAAAGACCCTCTGATCACATATTCTAAAGGAGAGAGAGGGGATCCAGTTCTATATAATGAGCTCTCTTTAAAACCACAAACAAGTGCTCATCCCCTTCACAAAACGTGACGCCACTGTGCCTACGAAGCCGCTTTCAATGAATGTCATTAGAGTTGCTGTTTAATTTAAACTCTGTTGCAGCAAAATAATAGTTTTTGCACGGAGCACTGACAGCACAGTGAGCTCATGGCTTTAAACATCTATGCATACATAAATGCAGTGATGTAGTGAGTGTCTGAGTTTGAAGATCATACTTCATATACTGTGCAAAACAAATCCAAATAACCTTGACTGTTGTGAATTTTTAATTACCATGAGAAAATGACAGCACAATGTCATATACATTATCAAATTTTATTCTCAACTGTTCAATTAACGTATAAATAAACCTTCAAATAATATTGCAAAGGTGTTGTTTATTGGATAGAATATCAGCTGAAACAATGTCCTGAGACAGATCATTGAGACTGATGGCAATTCATAGACCAATTTTCATTATCCATCATCCATAGACTTCTATTCATGATCAGGAGAGCTTCTCCAGGCTTCGGTATGTGTTAGTGTGCCAATTGTGAAGATTTTGGTGACTCAGTTTCCAGGTTTACATTTCTAAGAAGTTTAAAGAGTCAGGACTTTTAGGTTTTAGTTAGTTTTCAGAAGAAGGAAAAAAGACTTGACTGTACTAAGCCTTAACATAATGTAAGTCACCATCTCTATGTAGAAGAAGGTTGAGCTGGTGGTAAAAAATATCTCAGTTTGAACTAGTGACCCCCCCGTGTCCGCACCAGTCAACATGCTCTATAGCCACACACTCAAAAAGCCTGCAGGGATGTGCATCTGCTCACTCTTGCCCCTGTGACCTGACCTGCTTGCTACATGGCATATGTATTCATCATAAGTGGGTGTGCTGAGGGCGCTGCACCCCCTGTTTTTTGTGTTTTTTTGTTTTGTTTTCTGTAGGCCTATTGTTTAACCTGCAACTGCTGTCGCCAGTCTAGAGGCATAAATGTTGGAAAAAGGAAGACAAAATAGCAATTTCATAAATGCACATATTTTTTCATCCAAAAATCAAATTATCCAAGAAATAAGAACAACAATAAGTTTGTGGATTTGGCCGAGGTGTTTCATTCACCACTTAAACTAATGTCTGGTCCTTTGACTGGATACTGTACCTAGCATCTATTGTATGTGATGCTGGCCCATAAATCTCATGAATGTTGAGCAGACTAGAAGTTTTTTTTTTTCATTTATATTCAAATTGTTCTTTCTGCAGAGCCAGATATTGCTTCAGTTTTTTGAGGACAACAACAGTTTATCATTTTATTTGCATTATTTCATGATGACAACTAAGATGAATCTTCTTAATTTCACACGTGAAATTTGTGCAGAATCATGCACAGTGCAACATAACGTGAGAAATGTGTATTGCTGTCAGCAGTTGTATTTCCAAGAGAAGGTGTTTATACTTTGTTTTTATATAACAGCTTGTTATCAGTTTCTTTAAAAGATATAGATCAGTGTAGGTGGACACTTTTATAACCATAAAACAAAGCTTAGTAGAATTCTCTGTTGTCTCAATCAAAGGAGCTGTTTGAAGATTAGAGAAGCTGTCTATTTTTATGGTTGTCACAGGAATAAAAACAATCAACTTTCCAGGATGCTGAGATTTTAACAGTGTCAAATTTTATAAAATGAAATGAATAGACAGATAATTTACTTTGAAGAAAACTTATTTAAACAAAACTAATGAGTGTTACTATCATTACTATTTCCATAATTCAATATTTTGATCAATCCAGGAGTTATAAATAAAAGAGACCTAAAGTCAATTAACAGCGATGTGGTATTAAAATGCAGGTTGGCGTTGGTTGAACTCTACTGTGTCTTTATTGTTACATCTTATTTGGCATCAATGTTGCAGAGAAAATAGAGAGCATAAGAAATCCAAACTTATCTTTGAGGATGGCATCTTATGAGCAGCACCTTCTGTTACATGAATCATCTGCATAGCGAACTGGGAGCGTTAAACTGTGCCATTATGCTTTGTGCACCTCACTGTGCCTTGGATCTCTATGAGGACACTCATCGCAACTCCACACATCATTTTAGTCAAAGGATCTTAACATCTGGTATTGCCCATTAACCTCACCTCAACATAGTGAATGAGGATCACACTCCCCTCCCTCTCCTTGAGCAAGGCATTTAGCCCCATAATTGCTCCAGTGGAGCAATGAATGAGGAAATGAGATTCAACAAAGAGAGTACGCGTCTGTTTTTACTCTCTGGTTTGTTCACTCATGCCCTCATGTGCTGGTGCTCAGGAATAACATGACCATCAATCATACAGTGTAGAAAATAAAGAAAATAAAAAAAATATCTATGTGTGTGTGTGTGTGTGTGTGTGTGTGTAATCACAGACTGGCATGTTCATTAGAGGGTTTGGATGTACTGAAAGTAAACAGGAAGTGTTTTTTTTTAACAATGTTTCATGAGACACCTGCCGGTCTGAGACTACAAGATACAGATTTATTGCTTTACATTTTAAGAGAATATTTTAGAAATTCACTCAGACAGTTACACTAAAATTGTTATTATTGCTAGTATTATTTAGTAGCATGTAGTAGTAACAGTAGCTGCAACAGTCGTAGTATATGTGTTACCTTGGACGAGGATGTGCACTGAGGTGGTTCTCGGTCGACTGCTTGTCTGGACTGCGCACACATACTGGCCCTCATCTGTCATGTCCACGTTTTCAATCTTGATGGTAAACTCTTCTTGATTAAGGGTCACCAGACTCACTCTGGGATCCACCGACCATTTGTCTTCTCCGGCGTACAGTATACTTGACCGGTTTAGCCATGCTGTGTGTGTGACAACGTCCCCCTGTGCACACCTGTGAAGCGATAAAAATAGCATTGAAAATAGGGCTTTTACCAAAGTGCACTGGTTATTTTAAGATAAAGTGAAGTACTCATTGAATTGACAAATATATAAATATGTATATCTATAAATGTAATAAATGTTTATCTAGTATTCTTGACATGATGTATACAATCAAGCCCCATAAACAATTCACATGCCATGTTTTTCATAAACAACAGTCACTCCTCTCCCATACAGTACAGTAGGCTACATAAGGACTCAATGCAATATTTTATTGCCATGTCGACACAGGTGATAGGAATTTGCCTCAGTGAAGCTCTTAAAAACAAACAAAAAAACACACATAAGTAAATAAAATATGTAAAATAAGAGCATCACATTTATACATTCAAACATACATAATATGATAATGTCTTTCAGTGCTTTGTGTCGCTACATTTGTTTTAAAGTGCTTGTCGCTGTGTGCTGTACCTACCTACTTTTTAAAGTGTTTGGCTGATGCCTACTACTGCAAGAACATGTGCGTCAGAGTTCAAGGAGCAAACAGCCTCAGGATATGTGCTATTCTATTCCTGAGGCGAGATTTCCTTCACCTTAAACTCTGAATTTCCTTCTAGAGGGGAACGTATTTGAAGAGCTAGCAGGGTGAGATGAGTCAGCGATCAGCTTCTGCGTCTTGCGTCTGACACGCGAGGCATATATGGAAGAGGGAAGGTCATTGCCAATGATCTTAGATGCTGTGCGTCCAACTGTCCCATCTCAAGTGTGGATGTGTTGCCGTACAACACTGTTACTGAGCCGGCTGGTCTCATACACTGTTCCTAGATATACCTACGAGAAATAATGCACTGCAATTTGTGAAAAAGAAAAGATTTTATTTTTTGGAGATGGTTCTTAATTGTAGAAAAAGTAAGTCAAATATGACTCCTAAGTTTCTGGCAGTGCGTGTGGCAGAGGGAGCTAAGGAGCCCAGCAGGTGTTGAAGCACTTCAGCCGCTCAGTGTGGACCAATCAGTACAACCTCTGTTCTGTTATTGTTTAGCTGTAGGTAGTTTTGATGCATCCGCTCTTTGCTCTCATTAGGAAATTATGCAGGGGAATGAGGCTATTGGGGTCATTAGGGATGATGGGCAAATACAGCTGGGTGTCATCTGCATAACAGTGTTTTGTTTTAGCGATACTTATAACCAGGTTGTTTGCCCTACACCGCGCCACTAGGGCCCCCACCTCAGCCCGGTAGGCTGATTCCTCTCCATGCCTGCCACCTTCAACCAGAGAGGAGGAACTAACCAGTGTAAGCAGCTGGTGTAGTGTTTGGTTGAGATGAAAACGTTCACCACTGCAGTAAAGGCTCACTGATAGTGTACGTCTAAAAGGATAAAGCTGTACTGTACGACAGTGTAGTGAATAGTGCATGGGTCAGCTGCATTCATACGGGCTTATTCTGGGTAAGGATACTCTGCATAAAACAGGTGCTTTAGGTGGTTTGTTATAATTGAAATACATTTCCCATAATCCCTTTTTTTAAATCACTTTCCAATACCCGGGGCATTATCAGACACACCAACATTCGTATTTGACTTCACTACCAAATCGTCTTAATTAAATTTGTGTTGATTTTGCAAAGTCATGATATGGGTCATTATACAATATTGGCAACAGTTTCCAATTCAGTTGTGAAAAAGGAGGACATTTAATGTATAATAATAGACAAAATCAAAATGGAAATATTAACAGCATTTGAGCTATTGCAAACATGTTAACAGCCTGCTTGGAATATTGACAACTTTTCAATAAGCTTGGTAACAAGACATACTGTACATATGCAAATGCAGCTCTCGAGCAGTCATCAGGTTTCTTTTGTTAATCTGCCCACACACTTGGTTTGTGACACTGAAGTGATTGAGACAATGAGCCGAGAACTGCACCACCGAGCTCCGTCGCAGTCACAACAGATTGGTTTCACCAGTCACAAAATGCTGCTTTGATTCAGGAGCTGGGCCACTGATCTTTGACTGTTTCCACAGAGCAACACATCTGCTGTATTTTCATGACTAATCTTCAGATCCTGCTGAGAAAGCACTGCTAAAGCTGCAGGAAAAAAAAGAGTCTTACTTTTGAGGGAGTGTGCTAATGGAAGAAGAAATTCATACTTTGTACAACCTGTGCTTCAGGCTGCCGATGCCTGTTCATCGTCTGGTTTTATTTAACTTTCTGTAGCCTAATTTTCCGACATACAGAAGAGCGGGGCGTTAGAGCATTAACAGTTTAAAATTGTTAGAATGTAACAGGAGCTCAACACTCAACACTGCAGCTGAAAGACTCTCAGCTCCATTTACGCTGTCACAGCTTTTGTTACAGCATCAGTCACTTCCACTTCAGTGGTGGCAGTAGGGTCAATGGCATCCTTGGGGCATTGGTGGTGCTATGGTGGGGAAAGAAGACAAAAAATGGTGTGTTTGTGTGTGTGTGTGTGTGTGTGTGTGTGTGTGTGTGTGTGTACAATCAATACACAGGAGCAAAGGCTCTCAAAAATAATGGATCACAGTGTATGTGAGATGTCAAGGGATCAATTTACGATGACAAAGTGGATTCAAAGTAGGGTTTTCATTTCTAATGGCTTCAGTAAATTAATTTCTCTGAGCTGCAAATGTATTTCCCACTGTTAAATGTCAACCTTTATAAATAACACCAACAACAGCAGAGTTTGAATTGTGCCTGCCCTGTAACATTCCTTCAAAATGAGCATATCTGGTTTGCCTGATAACATCCTGATATAAGAATTTAAAGAGCGATATAACATCCCCCTAAATATCTTGTTTTTTTTCCCGACCACCAGTGTTTTAACGTCTCACCTTGCTGCAGTGATGTGCATTAATATGGCCCATATTAGTTAACGGATATCCGCAATTCAATTGCGGATATCCGCAATGTGAATTACGGATATCTGCAACTGAATTGTGGATATCCGTAATTCCAGTTTCAGATATCTACAATTTAATTCTGACTAGTCATAATTGTAGTTTAAAATAGCTTAAATTCCCCCTCAATTGTAGATATCTACATTGTCATTTTTAGACTTCTAAAATTAAATTTTGACTAGTCAGAATGACGTTGCAGATATCTGTAATTACGTCAGCGTCTACAGCAAGTGGCAGGTGAAGCTATTCAAACATACTACGGCGCTGCACTGCAGCTGTATGAGTTTATAAAGTGTGTCTGGAGACAATAAATCTACAATACGCTGTAAATTTCTAACACAACTCTCTAGTGAACAAAGCTCTCGTTGGCCACAGATTCCTTGATGATGGGGTCATCTTCATTTTCTAACTATCTGATCCACAGCGGTCCCTGACCACTCGTCTCACAGCCTGCTGCACATAGAGACCGATGTTATGTGTCCAGCTTGGAGGACTAAAGGCTCGTTTTGATTAAAATGAGGTTGTAGCTCGTCGTCTACCTTACTACGGTTAGAAAGAGCCCTCGTTTGGAAGGGGAGCTTGTTGAATCACACGTTTTCTGATCTAGGCAGCCCACAAAAAAACTGACTGGGACGTCTTATTACACAGTTTGTGGGTTGGTTAGCACTCCAGATACCCAGATGTATGTGCACAAGCACTGAAAAAGTGAGTTTTTCATGATATGTCTCCTTTAAATAATTCAATAATCCTCCTGTTTACTTATCGGTCTTCGAGTCCGAGGCTATGGTCAGTGTCTCCAACGGAAACACAGTCTTTAGTGGTTTGTGTTTAATTTAAGAGGGTCAGTGACACAGCTGGCGCTATCCTGGCAGTGTTTACCCACTGCCTTCCAATTCCCAATTCATGACTCATGTTATGTGAATGAGAGTGCTGCCACTTTGAGCGTGATGAAAGAGAATGTCATAAGATATGAGATTGCAGTTGCTGATCTTTTGATGAGGAGGAAAAAGAGAGTAAAAGCAGCTTCAGTGCCTCTTGTGTTGAGTTTTACATTAGCAAAGTTTCTCAGTCTACATGTGCAGAAATTGTCATTCACATCTTTGTATGCATGTTTATTCAGCACTGTACTTAAAGGATGTAGTGGCATCTAGTGGTGAGGCTGCAGATTGCAACCAACTGAATAACCTTCTGCTTGCTTATCTTACTACGGTGGCCTTCAGGTAACGTTAAAAAGGCAAAAGGCTCTCTCCAGAGCCAGTGTTTGGTTTGACCGTTCATGTAGATATTAAGGGCTCATTCTAAGGTAAAACAACCCCACAACAATTCCTAGTGATTATTCATCTAAACTAATGAAAACATATATATGAATATTATATTCCACTGCTTCCAAAAGATTCCCCTAATCATACACACTGGTCCTTTAAATCACCTGGTGTTACATCCCTAGAAGTCAAAATGTTCAGCGGCTAATTGGAATGATCCCCTTGAGTATATATATATATATATATATATATATATATATATATATATATATATATATATATATATATATATATATATATATATATATATATATATATATATATTTCTAGAACTTTATTTAAAAGAAAATCTGGTTGTTATCATTATGAAAACTATATGCGTCACCAGCTAAATCCTCCTTGAGAGCAGCAAGAAGAAAAAAACAATGCAATATATATAAACAATAAATATATTACATACTATATACTGTATATATATATACAGTATATATATATACAGTATATTCTCCCCTTATCGCTTCTGCACACATTGCAAACAAAATTTAATCCCCCAAAAAAATGTCAATCCTCTCAAAAGCATGAAAGGAGGAAGGGAAGGGGAGATGTGAGAAGGGGAGGTGAAACTGTAACCGTAAGCAAACAGTTTTTCCACCCCCCCCTCCCCCTGTGTGCTTTCTGACAGTAATGTTTGGATCATTAAAAATACATGACACTTGTTGCTCCACAATTAGATGTCGCCAGTAGACTCTGTTTACACTGTGGATCAATTGAGTGAATGTTTAATGCTATGTCATCAGTGGCTTTGCTTCCAGGAGTACAACATTCATCTCTTTCAACATTAAGTCACCGAATAGGTTAACATTGCCTTCTAATGATGCCCTTGAACTGAAGATGTTCATCAAAATGTGTGTTTTTTTAAATGCTACAACAAAAGAAATGTTTCCCAATGAATGCATATCATAATGTGATGTGGGCTTGATTGACAAAATGCAAAGAATTTGATTGAATGTGATGGAAATTCTAAGAATTTCTTAAGTTAAAAAATAATTGCAATGTGCATGTATTTAGTGTCTGAATGATCAGATTACTCATTAACAAAGACAGATGCCATATGGGCTCACAAGTACCTCTTTTCATGGTGAGATTTTGCAAACCCACCCAGTCTCAGTAGGTTTGTGTGTTCTTGTTAGGAGCTTGGGGACTGTCCCTCAGACCACAAGGAGACATTTCATCTCAACCATCTTGGATGATTTTGTTCTGCTGTCTTTTGACTTGACAAGATTTCAGTCAAGTACTTGACACTTTCTTGCTCGATCACTTCTCTGCATCTGATAGTTGCCGGGAGTGAAGCTCCATCCTTTCAACACCCACTGACCGCATTGCATCATTTAATGATGCCTTTAGCACACTGTCACGGAAGTGTGTTGTCAAACAGGTTCCATTAACTACAAGTGCGTGGGATTTACATATATATGAGGCAGTAACCCCATGTGGTGCACCATTAGAAAAACATGTGCTTCATTTGAAAAAAAAAAAAATTACATGTACAAAAACACAATTGAGATCAAATGAAATAAATTGTGGTGCATTGATGAAGTGTGTATGATTTGTCCGTATCTAGCGGTGAGGTTGCAGATTACAACCAACTGAAACTTCTCCCTTGTGCCAAGCGTGTAAGAAAACTACAGCGGCCGATGCAAAAACGTGAAAACGCAAATGTCCCTATCTAGAGCCAGTGTTTGGTTGGTCCATTCTGGGATTCTGTGGAAACATGACGGCTCATTCTAAAATAACGAAAACACAACGATTCAGGAGATTGTGCACAAAAGAAAACATACTTATTAAGGCCCCAAGCACCGACCAGGGGTCGGCGAGGCCCCATTGAAATCGCTATGTTTATCATTATTCTCCTCTGCAATGAATCACATTTTTGAAGGGCTAAAGGTGCTCATAAACTTATGCAACTTTGCACATGCATCAGAAGTGGAGAAAAAATATATATTTTATGGGTCTAGTGCATGGGTGTGGTTAAATGGCTCGACAAACGTAAGACCTTTGCAATGCTAATTTGTGAAGCTTTTGAGTTAGCAGATTAACGTCGGTACTCTCCTCCGACTCTCCTCTGGCAGCCGAATTGATGCATTTGCATAATGGCCGTATAAGTGCATTGAGACAATGGATATGGCTGTAGAAACTATTTTGCACGCCAATATTCACTCACATGCACTTATAATCACACTAAGATATGTAGGCCCACAGTATTCATCATATGATATGTGTAAAATATCAGAAATGAAAGTGAAAATAATCACAATTTTTGTCTCAAGTATAAAACTCTCTCTCTCTCTCTCTCACAGTGAGCGATGCGGCGCTCCGTTCTCTCTCTGTAATTATGTCAGTCTTCAGTCCAAAAGTCAAAATGTATGTAAAAATATAGATGTAACCATTTCAAAAATTCACAACATGTCTTTATCTAACGGAATATTCTGCTTTAATCCATATTTGTTTGTATTTAGCCTTCAAAGACAACATTTTGTTCCAGTAATTTTGCTTCGTCGTGCACTATTACTGCATCGGTTGGCAGCCTGAAAATAGTTTTTCTAAGAATAGAGATCATATGAAAATAGCACATTTTACACTGCTAAGGGTGAAGGTACAGATATCATATGAAACTAAAAAAAAACATGTCATGCTAGCTTGTCGGGAAGGAGGTTAAATAACGCTCCAAAGTTAGGCTACATTTTGGTGAGGAAAAACTGTCATGGCCATTTTCAAAGGGGTCCCTTGACCCTTCATGTGTGATGATGTTTGTCCCCACAGTAGCTATTTTATTATAGTGACACTGTGTGTGGCACTCCATGCAGGGAATAACGTCTAAGTTTTGCACGCAGTGTCCGATGGTTGCAGAAATGCACAGCCGCATCGACCAGTGTCCTGCCAGCACCCCCGACGTGCTGGGAGGTGCGAGGGCTCGTTTAGTGCTGCTTGCAAGTCTTCACAGCTTTACTGTCTGACTGTGAAGTCAGTTTCTCCAATCTACACACTGCAGTATTGTATTCCTTTATAACTATATTACATATACTTACATTATAGCCGTGAGAACATGTTTCAAGTAGGGGTTGGAAACAATTTATGTTGGAAATGTCTTTATGTAAACACAATATTCAGATGGCAGGTGGCAGGATGCAGCAAGGCTCTCAGGCATTCTGTATCACTTTCAAATATTTATTCTCCTGTAGATCAACTATTTAATGTTATCTCTGCTCAGTCAACACACTTGTAGCCATGATGTACTCTTCCATCCTCTTCTGTGTCTTTTGTTTTTGGGAAAGTAACCTCTTTAAATGTGCACGTGACACCATATTCACAGTCAATAGTAGCCTAAATTAATTGATTTGCAAACCCCTGGACTTTAATAGCTCATATGTGACCACACACACTCTGCCTTCCCCTGTCACCTCACCTCTACCGGTTACATCTTCACCACTACAGGAAGCTGTCTTTGTCCGTCTGCCTATTAATAATAATAATATTTCATTAATGTGGAAGGTGTGATTTTTAACTGAATGTTACACTGAATTCAATGAGAAGATAATATAATAAGTGGTCTCCAGTAACATGCTTATATAATATTACAGACTGGGTCTAGAATACAAATTCATTAAAATGCATCTGAGTTGAATCATGTTTATCGAAATCTATTCCTCAATTGCTATTGACATGACTTATGTTCCACTGTGATGAGAACAAGTGATTCATGGAGCCATAAAAGGCCTTGAATCAAGCTTCATCTATTGTCAGTAATACAGAGATGTAACCAACCAGTGCACTAAAAATTAAATAAATAAATAACAGCAACATTACTTGTATAACAAACACCTACTTGTGACATTGGTATCCTTATTCCTGTATTGTGTTTAATGCAGTGTCTCATGTCTCTCTTGATAAAAGGAGGAGGTCAGTAAAAAGCTGGTCTAAAATAGAAGCACAATTAAATCTATCTCATGAACCCACAACAACACACCTTTCAACCTTTTCAAAGTTTCAAGTGACTAAATGTTCTGTTCATGTCACAAAAAGTCTTGTGAAGGAATAACTAACGTTGAATCACACATCACAACAACCAGTACTTTGCAAGTAAGATGACAAAAAAGGCCACAAGATCACATCACTGATGTGTGCCTGACTAAAGCATTTTATTTTTAATTTATTGTATTGTTCATAGGCAACAGTTAGTAAAACTATTCTGACTGAAAATGACCACATAGAAGGCGGATGAACATTTCTATCAGAGAATAATAAGTGCATGTCCTTGTGCTGTGAGCAAGTATTCATGTTTTCCATCTCTGTGTTGAACAATGCAGACAAACAAGCGCTGTCATGACCTGATGGAAAGGAGCCACTTGAGCTGCCTGATGTCTCACCATAATCACAATGATATATTAAGCCTCACCAGTTATGCTGACGGGGCCATTAATTAACCCAATCCATGCATTCATTAGCAAACGTTTCTGTGTCAACATACTTGTCTCCGTGTAACATGTGGGTGGAATAAATCTGCTCGGTGCATCTTGAAGCACTACGGTGGTATTTTCACTGGGAAGGTTCTAATATGAGCTCTTCACATTATGACAGAGATGCCACCACGCCATGACATGCATCACAGGGTGTACGACGGTGAATGGACAGATCATTAGTAAAACCAGTTTAAAGGAGGAGTAATCACTGAGCCTGCCTCCTCAGTGTGCAGCTAAAATGACTTTAGACGGGTGACTATCTCAAGGTTAACTGAAAACCGCATGTCCACAAAGCTACCTGATAAAGCAGCGTTACTGATGTATGCATACTTATGTACTAGTTGTCCTTAAGGCAGGATTGGCCAAGTGCTGTGGTGCTGCTTTGGTAGGTGGGTAAACACTTCACACTGACTTCATTGTGTTCACTTCATATTTGTAGTTGTGTGTGCTCACTTACCTATGAAGCACATTTTGCTCCCCAAATGTGTCCTTAAAGGCCATTACACGCCAGGGGTGGGTTTTTTTTTTGTGTGATTAATTTGCAGCTCAATATACTTTTTCAAACTGTTGCTTTTGTCATTAATATTATCACAAATATTGTGAATATTACGCAGAAGAAGTTACATTTTTCTGAGCTCTTGCACCACGAATAAAGGCATCAACCAATCACGTTATGTGGAACGTGTTTAGTTGTGACTATGTTTAAGAAACGACACGGAGGCTCCGTAGTCCGAACCAAGACCAAGGTTACTCCTTTCAACCTTGACAAAAGCAGCGCATACCAGATCCACTTCGTTCGTTCTTACCTTTCACAATAAAAGCCCTAGACATATAATATTTGCAGGCGAGTATTTCACAATTTTGTGTTGTTTATTCGTCACGCTCCCTCGATGTGTAAAGGGCTTAAGACAGCATTTATCTTGTTTCCATTTTGAGGAGGTTGTTATGTTGCCTGGGAGGATGCAGTTCCTTAAAGGATAAAGTCAGGGAACAAAAGTAAATTTGTACAGTTAACACCAAAATCACATGAAAGACTGTGAAATGCAGCCTGCAACCTTTATGTGGCTACTTTATACCTGGGTATACGCACCATCAGACCTCTGGATCCAACCCTGTCTCCTAGAAATACATTTTATATACTACAGTAAATAAGTTCAACTTAATGTTGCCAAAACGTTCTTTCATGAAATCTGGGTGCCATAATAACGAAATGTGGTTGAATACGTATCCGTCAAAACTGATATTTAATTTGTTTTCTGCCGGAAAAATAAAATAAAATCTCCGCTCAGCGCCTAAAGCATAATATCTATTTTTTTAAATATATTTTTTAAGATTATATTTAGGCACTCACAGCACTTAGTTAAAGTTAGAGATGGTAGTTATATCACATAAATGAAGCATCACTTCCAGTAATAACACAACGTCCTATATTTTACAGTATAGCAGCGGCGCTAAAGTGAATTGTATCACGGTTCACTGTGTGAAGGACATGCAGTGTGAGATACATTAAAGAGATTGCTTAAACTGTCGCTGGCGTATCGCCAGTCTGTTTAGCTGAGCGTTGGCTCAAAGAATGAATGAGGATGAGTTTGTTTTAGACTGAGGGCATCTGAACCACCTTCCAAAAAAGAGATGGAGGGAATGACACGTGACAATTAATATAACCTTTCCTTTGTCTTCTTGGTCTTTATTTCAATCTGTGTTTATTTAAATAAACTGCAAAAGAATGAATCAGTGTCAGAACAGATTATAGCAATAGCTGGCGTACCACACCCACCCCAATTACCAAAATGTATAAACAAAGTAAAAAAAAAATGTTGTATTGAATTTCTATATTGTACTGCACATTTTTAAATAATCTGCAAGATTACTCCTGAGATTCACCTGTTTTATTAAAATTAATCTATTTTAATGTATTTATTATAACCCTTTATTATTTAAGCATATATACACATTTAAAGCAATACCTGCTATGTTTTAATAATTTAGTAAAGAGAGCATTCCCCAGTGTCAGTGAGGTGAGTCTCCTTCAGCACCTTTTGTATCACACATTATTTCTCCTGCAGTATTAATCGTTGACATTTTCACAAACATGCATTATTGGATTGCTGGTTGATTTAACGCACAATAACCTGCTGCAACTTCATGGGGAAAAAAGGATTATTTTCTCTCGTTGGTGAATTGTTATATTTCTGGCAGCAGTGGTTTTTTTCTGCAAAACCATAAGAGGATCATAGATAGATCTTATAGAAAGTCAGAAGAAAGAAGAAGGAACACACAGTAATGGACACACTTTGATTCATAACGTCTTGGAGGTAAAATCCACAGCAATGTCATAGACACAAATAGAGAAAAAACTAAAATCATATAGTAGCCTATACTTGACTTTCTTTGGTGTTTCAAAATCCCAAACCAACAACATTCTCCTCCTCATATCCAAGAGCAGCTTTAGACATTGCATTTATATGATATAATTGCATCTTAATGTGTAAAAAATGATTAACTCGACCGTCCCGGCCCACAGGAATAACATGCAAACTCTTAAACTAAGTGGTAATTCCACTTGAAAAGCATCAGCGGCTGCCTGGCAAGCAGCAAGTCTACTCTATTTTATTTAGTCGAGGCAGGCGTGATTAAGAGCCGCAACACTTGAGAGTAATAAATAGTTGTAATATATAAGCTTGGACATCTTCCAGTGAGCATTACTCTTTCAAACAGTCAACTCATCATCGTCGTGTAGCATCCTTGTAGTGTAACTGCTGAGCCGTCTGTACGACTGCTGCGCCGCCCCATGTTGCCAGTTGCCACAGATTTGTAGTTAGTTACCGGTGTCAGTTCAGCTCAAAGCAGTGATTGAGCAAAGAGGCCGAATGTGAAAGAGACTATTGTGATGAACGAGACTACCAGTTGAATTACCTTTTGCTCGCATTGTTTATCGGGGGCTCTATTGAGATCGTTCCAGCATGCAGGCATTAGAGTGGCTGATGGAGAAGAGATCCTGACCGCAGCACAGTAAGGTCATGGTTCACCTTTGTTGTTTTAGGTTTGTTGAGCTATTTTGATCCATCTAATGGATGTTGTCTGAAAAATGTATTTGCAATGTCTCCTTTTGTGTCATAGATATGCAAGAAAGAAAAAAAGAATGGAAAAGACAACACTCCACTTCAGAGATACGCCTGCTGAATGTCTGGAGATTTCTAAATGCAAAGTTGTTGCTAGAACGGCGGTAAGAATGGCCAATAAAAAACCTCCGTCCCTCACATGTCCTGGATTCGAACAGGCCAATTACAAGCGTTTATCGACATGCCGGGGGACGTAGGGGGGGGCCACGAGGGGTTAACACGCGGTTATTGGTCGACGTCGTCTAGGACGCAGCTCCGGGGGAGAGAAACGGAGATTCTGAACCACGGGAGGAGAGCTCCGACATGATTTTTATTTTTCAAACTTTAAACAGCAGCTACAGTGAGTGAACCGTCTGTGTGTCTGTCAGCACGTTAGCAGCTGTCGCAACAACGTTTCTGTGCAAGTGTTTCTGATATGACAGTGTTTATAAGCACACAACTCGGCCAACATTGCTTTTTGGGAGCAGGGGGAGATTTTTCCAACTATTTATGTAACGTTTCTCAAACATTCATTTTAACATGGTAAAAAATGTAATATTCAAACTGTTCCTGACCTGTTTGAGTTAAACATTTACAGACTGTATATACATTTGAAGTATTTGCCTTGTGGACCAGCAGACTTCGCATTCACCATCAACTAGTAACTACACTAAATGTGCCACGCTGTCATAAAGCTTGACACCTGTCTGGTAAAGTATTACATATGTTTAATGTTCAGCTACTTTTGAGAGCTGTTGAAAGGAGAAGGAGGCCGATGAACACTGTGTGTCTATTAGAGGTGAACCAGGAGGTCAGTACTCAGAGCTTTTATATAAAACAAACTATAAAATAAAGACAGAAGCACTAGATAAAATCTCAGTGACAGTTGATGTGGGCATGTCCAGTATTCGAGTAATCCCCTCACTACTACTGATGAAAAGATAAATACAAGCAGTGGGGGAAGTGTGGACACAGTTTGCATCTTCAAACTGATGTGACAGATGATTATTCCAGCCCGTTTACACTCCCAATTCATCAAATATGGCAGCTTGATCAGTCGCCCTAAGCCTCAAACTATGACGCTCTACAGCCAGTAGTTATGGCAGTAAAACATAGACTGTATATAAGAAGTGGACATGGTCACCGTGGCGTCACCCATTGGTTTGGCGATTGCCAAATCTTGGGTTTTTGAGCTAAATACAAGCTAATGAATGGAGGTTCCATAGAGTTACATTATTATGCATTCTATTCAGTAAAAATTTGCAATTGAGCGAAGGTAAATTATAACATTACCATTATGTGTTCAAATTAAGTCTTGTAAAATGTATTTTTTTGCAAGAAACTTGAATAAACTCAGTTGTTTAAACAGCAATATAAAATAGATATTAGAGAGGAAATAATGACCTGTTTAAAACTAGCTCCAAGCGGCTTATAATACATAATTTAAACTACCAATGCCAATAATTTAATTTATTTTTATTTGTTCTATCTGGACCATGTGATCTGTTACATGCCTACTAATCCGTGTAGTGTAGAAGTATGAATGCAATGAGAAACAATTTCACAATTTCAAAACTACTTAAAGTAATACTCTGCAATTAAGTATTGTACTTCCTCAAAGCTAAATGACTCATGAGAGACATATTTAAAAATATATAAAATAAGCAGAGGCTGACTTTTGGTCCCTATGGGTCAAACTCCAGAAACTTTGGATCCTACATTCCCCATAATGCAACTGGATATCATCTTTCAGAAGCCCATCTCTGCCTGGTAAACACCCACTTTTTCAACTCCACACCTCCATTTTGTGATGCAGGTTTTCTATGAAAACGATGACTATGATGACATCACTATTACATCATCTGAGTTATTTTCTCAAGCTTTGAAAAGGCTCACCCTGAACCACGGAAGACATTATACAACAGAGCAGTGCTACAACATGACGAGTAAACTGACCTTCAGGTGTAAATTCAGCAGAGTTCCCCTTTAACACAATGTTCAGAACAGAAAATATTTTCCTTTGAGGTTTATCGACAAAATGATTCATACACAAACAAACTGTCCCTACCTAATTCCACCCACTCTCAGAATACAGGAATCACTTGTCAGATTTTTTTGTGTTGCATGTGTGGACTTCCTCATGTGGATGCTTTAAATTGTTAAAATCACGATGAATTCACAAGAACAAATATTCTCCTTTTCTCTCATCATATGCTATCAGTAAATCGCATATACTTCACCAGGTGGTCATTTGACCAAAAAGTTGATTGTCATACCATATTGCTGACAGTCCTGCCTGTGTTTGCACATCCAATCAATGCGTGCATGTAAGATAATAAATAAATAAGATCAATAAAGTATCTATCTATCTATCTATCTATCTATCTATCTATCTATCTATCTATCTATCTATCTATCTATCTAATAATCTGCTGTAGTGTAATGTCACCTGCACCGCCACACTGTATGTCTTCGTGCCGAGTCTGAGCTGGAACAAACACCATCTCCTCGCATATCAGTATTCTGATTTTGGCTGCCCTTTTGTGAGCTAATTTCCATTCTTAACTGTTATTTATACAGGGGCTCAGTATTCAGGACAGGCTCTTTTTACAGTTACACTGAACAAAAGATAAATATAAAAAGAACAGAGGGAAAGGACGGCATAATAAACAGTGGAGGCAAAGTAACGGGGCAGTAAGTGGGCAATTATTGAAAATGGTCTTTCTAATACCAGAGGCATACAGTATCTCACACTTTAGATTTTTCTTTTTTATGTTGTTCTTCCAACAGCAACAACAACAACAACAGCAGAAGCAGTTGTTCCTAAATAGAACTCAGGGTCATACAGTCATAATGAATTAAATGAGGGGTGGGAAGTAGAGCTCAACTTTTATAGTTTTCATGATTTTGACAGCAAGCAAGATCTTGACCTGAAATCGACCTGATTTTGGCAGGAAGAAAATAGGCTGAGGATGGGACACAGCTTTTAGCCGTCCATTCATGCCCAGGGGAACATTTTTGTTTCATAATTCATCCATGACCACATCGCTGCTCTAGTTTATCTCCCCATAGCTTGGAGTGGTCACTCATGGGTCATGTGGCAGAGTCACTTTTTGCCTGTTCTTGTCCTGGTGGGGGTGGGGGTGATGGGGGGGGGACTTAAATAAGAGGAGGAAACACTTGTTTGGGGAGTATGGGATTTGTCCCAGAAGGTGCTTCAGTGGGCTCAGAGCAATTGACATGGCCAAGAAATATCCACACACAGGCACCCAGTGTTTCTCCCGCTGTGTCCCAAACTGACACACAGAAATAGGCCAGTTAGACCCCCACCACCACCGCCCCCCTCCCTCCCTCTGTTTTCACAAAGCTGAAAGAGAGCAAGGACACATGCTGGTGGGACGTGGCCAACAGCTCCTCTGATGATAATCGAGGCTCAGTGTCTGAGAAAGTGTATGAGCTTTGCTTAATTGAGCTGGACACAAAGCTAAGCCAGGGATAAAAGTACCCCTGTGAATAATATTGAGGCACTCACAGCTCTACACATCAGGCCAAATTCGCTGGAGCACTCACTTCCACTTGTCTTGTATAAACGTTTTCACACAGCGTACAGTAAATGCAATAAATCAGACGCCACAGACCAGAGGACTCCTGCGCTTCCGTTCCCCCTGCAACAAAACTACAGAAGCTTTAATGGGCTCATTTAAAGTATTACGTTTGCTAATGGCTCGAACGTCTCAGACATTTTTCAGTCTCGGGAGATTCAGTGAGTAGCCGGCTCATATGCAGGAATCATTCGGTTCATTTATCAGCCCACTCCGGCCAAATTCCATTAAAGGCTGTGATGCTTATCACTCGGATAGCTCTGTCTGGTTCTGATGAAAAGGAACAAAACTTTCAAATGTGAGAGACGTGAGACAAGTCTCACAATGTCATAAAAAAAAACATCCTTCTGCTGCAAAGGCAGTTAATATAATTTACAGTAGACAATGCCCAATAGGATGTTATAACTTCTAAAGGACTGTTCATGTATTCTTTGAGTTCACAACTCTGAAGTATCAATAGAGAAACTTTTTGTCTTTTGATAATATCCCAGAAACAGAAGACTTTGTTCTTTAGTTTATAGCTTTGTGATAAAGTTGTGTTAACTTATGACTGAACTGCACTATGATCAGAAGAATGACGAACAGAATATGTATATATTTTCTTTTTTTCTTAGTTTGCTGTTTTAAAGTGAGTAGAGACTTGGATCAAATATATTTGCCATCCTGGGTTTGTGCAGGTATTGGCACAAAACAAAAATGAGTCTGCACATTTCTCATTGTTACCCTTAATGGATTTCATCTTTTATTATATTTTATGAATAAAAACATGAGAGGAGATGAGATGAGAGCTTCAGCACACTGAGGTCAGTAGAGCTTCCTGTATTAGGAGATCATTCATAAAGGCCTTCAGCGATGTCCTAATGAAGGTCACCATGACGTTACATTTGTGTGCATGTCTATTTCCTTTTTCTATTTCCCAAATGCATCTACAAATAGGTACATTTGATGTGCTATTGTACAGTTAGTCTTCAATTGTATTATTACAGTAACAACCAAATACTGTACTGTAATACATGTTTATTTCTGCTTACTTGTGTCCACATTTCATCTAGTTTTTGAACCGTTCTTATAACAGTGCATTAACAAACTGTTTTGCAAAAAATAAATGAAAAATAAATATTGCAAGCAGTCAACATTTGTGCAACATTTTTTTGCTGTACAAAGATGTTCTACATCACCGAGTGTGGTTTGTAAATGGTGTGCTATTGCCTGCATCAAAATTCAGGAGGGCTTGCTCTACCAGAGGCACTGGAGCCCAGAGTAAATTTAGTGTGGATGGAGATAAATGAAAAGAATGATTCCTACAATATGGGCTGGCTAGCCATCCTCAATCTCCAATTCTCTCTAGTCTGGCACACAGAAACAGTCAGTGGCAAAGGCTAAGTGGATAGTTGGGTCTAATGGCGTGGTGATCCTATAAATAATAGCTACACAGTTTCCTCCCCATTGATCACACAGCCTTGGCTGACTGATAGAGGGGGTTGGTGTATGTTGGATGGAGCTGACCTAAGAGCATGCTTGGCTGCCTTTCCCTCCACATGCTTCTGGTGCATGATCTATCAAACGGGGCCTGTACACCTCGAGGAATGACACAGCCTAATTGGCTGCTATGAGAGGCCCATCACTTAAGGCGAGCGTGGAAGTGGGGGGAAGGACTGACTCTGGACAAGGTTAACTAACTCCACTGCTAAATCTCTGGCTTTGAAAAGTTTCTTGGCTTCAAAAAAGACTAATGCGTGAACAAAGTGTATTTCAGAGTGAAGACTTTAACGTGAGAAGTTCAGGCCCGATACAATCGGAGCAACAGAAAGAATCCCTTACTGACTGTCTTTCATTAAAATCAAAAGTAGCCTTAGTTTTTTTGCAGATCTGACATCTTAAGTTGGTCAACCAGGTCAAGTGTCAGGGTCAGAGGCCCTCGCACAAATCTATGCGAGGTCTGCTGATTTCCATTTGAAAATTGCCGGGTTGATGAGACTGAAGGGCAAAGGCCGCTTACACATCTTAAGTATCACAGTGTGTGTCCTTCACAGTGGGGAGAACGCAGCAGGGCATGACTGCAGGGGAGATTTCACACTGAAAGAACGTGGAATATTAATGTGATTTATCTACTTATCTTTGTCAAACATCACAGAGGAAGACAAAATTGACTCATATTAAATATTAAATAAATATTATTATTATTATCATTTTCTTTTGTCATTCAATATTCTTCTGCTACAAAACACTTTGGAGGACACTGATTTGCTTATTACTTTCTCAGTTTGTGTATATTTCCCTTAACCCTCTCATTGCTGAAATGAAAGGTCCCATTTGTAAAAAGTGAGATTTTCATGTCTTTTATATTATAAAGCAGGATTAAGTGCTTTATAAATACTGTTTAACTATCAAAACACTCAATATAAGGAGAAATACACACAGCCCGTATTCAGAAATTGTGCGTTTGAAACAAACCGTCAGGATTTCTGTCCATTTGTGATGTCACAAATATACAATATTTAGACCATTACACAGTTTTAAACGTAAATATTCTAAATGTGTCCCAGTTTATTTCCTGTTGCAGTGTATGTGAATAACATCTGCTGACAGGAAGTAAACATGGACCCAAGCTGTTGCCTAGCAACGCAATTCCTTTGAAATGCACTAAAACGGAGTGTTTCAGACAGAGAGTGAATACAGGTATATTCAGGCAGACAGTACGAGGAAAATAAAGTTTTTTTTTAACATTACAGCATGTAAACATGTTCTAGTAGAAACACAAAATACAAGTATAAACCTGACAATGAGCACGATACGGGACCTTTAAGTTAAAAGCAATGATTTTTCAAAGCAATACAAGTTACTGAGTCTTGTTATGAGTGGAAGCCAAACTAGTTCATACCAAATATCAACTGAAGGTTGTAAAGATTACCCAATAGATATTGGAAAACTGATAACAGAGCGATAATGTAGGGCTATGTCACTACACAATCTTGCATTTGTCAAAAATGAAAAATACTGTCAATCTTTCTCAGTAACTATCTGTGTGCTCTTTGTCCTCCAATGTTAGTCTGTGGATGTGAATGTCAAAGTGAGCGACCTTCCCCACTCCTGGTAGCGAGCTACGTTCCCCAATCACACAGTTTAACCTACTTTGTGCTATCCACTTACAAACTCCCTCACCTAAAGCAAGCTCAGACTACCGCGTGCAACGCTGCCTCATTGTGTTTGCAGTTTACAAAATGCTCAGCGGTATCATACAATATGCCGGTGGCACAATTCTTGGGAACCACTGGGATTCTAAGGACACTCTAACTGTGGGGGGGTGTCATTTTCTGAAGCTTTAAGTAATTACCAGATTCAATCCAATAAAATGCCTCAGGGTCCCCCAAGAAGAGCTGGAAAACAATGCTGGGGAGGGGGACGCCTGGGATACGTTGCTTATCCTGCTGCCTCCACGACCCAGCCCCGGATTAGCGGATGAAAATGGTTGGCTGGATGGATAGATGGAGTTGAATAAACTGTTTTCATGTTGTAACTTTAAATTGTTTTTTTACACCTCACATCTTGAACTGCCTGCTGTACATTGACTGTATATAACTGTGCTAGTCTAGTATGTCATATTGTTGTTGTTATTGCTGTTTCCTAAGGGAAACCCAATGATGATCCAGACCACTGAATTATTTGGCTAAATATCAGGATTTTCTGGCTTTGCAGTCGTTATCTGATGGTGAAGAGTACTTCATGGTACTGTCCGGGACTGCTGGGAGATCCAGAAATCCAGTGTAACCACCTGGACAGAGTTTGAATCTACTTAACAGTCAGCATTTCTTGCTGAGGACTACGAGGTCCAGATAGCTTAATGAGTTGAAACGTAGCAAACAAGGAAAGGGAGAAAGCATAAGCGTTCTCCTATAGAGCACTGTGTAAAAGATGGAACCCCTTTCTCCATGAGTCTATAGTCAAGATGGTTTTAAAGAATACCAAACCACATCTGGCAAGCCTACTGAGGGGTAGAGTGGACAACATTGACAATCTGGTACACCTAGGTCATCAACTTGAGAAAGATTTTGAACAGCAGCAGGAATATAAACGACATTGCCATTCATTGTCTATACAGATGCGAGTGAGATGGGACTTGGAGCTGATGAAATGATGGCAATACAGAAGAAGTTCTTGCCTATTCCAGCAGGACCTTGAATCAAACTGAACAAAACTATTCAGCTACGGAAAAGGAATGCCTTTGGGCTTTGGACAAATGGCAGCGTTACCTTGAGCCTAAACTGTTCACCATCACCACTGACCGTTCTGCTCTGCGACGGGTTTGGAGTTCCACAAAAACCACTAGCTGTCTTATTAGATGGGCTCTGCGTCTGCAGATATTTGACCACATAGTTGAGTATCGGGGAAAGAATTGAATGCTATATCTGATGCTCTCTCTAGGACGCCTGCCGGTGGTATGGGTTAGAAAGACGCCAAAATGGAAAGAATTTTTTAAAGCTTTGGCAAACAATGAGTATGCTGTTGAACCAAATTTTCATTTGCCAATGTCAAGTGTAACTCAGGAAACACATGTCAATCAATTTCATTTCATTTCATTCTTCAAGAGATTGCTCTTTGGCCTGGGATGTGGAGAGATATTAAACAATTTGTGAAATGTTGTTTGAAATGCCAGAGGCTGAAAGCAGATGCCAAGAAACTCCAGAAATCCACAGTAACAAAGCACGGGGATTCTTTGGTTTGAATATTTTGCTTAGTGTACACATCATAATAGCTTCAATGAAGAGCTGGAACACTCTGGTACAAGATATACAGTTTATATGATACTGTCAAACAATGTGGAATAAGATTAATTTAACACTCTTAAAAGTACATAAGGGGAAATCAAAGGGGAAACCTGAATGTTAAAGGGATTAATCTCTAAACTACAGCCAGAAATATAATCTCACAAGAGTTAATTAAGATTGTGCTGCATGTCTTTACTTCTCAGTTCTTGTCAAAAATGTCAACTCTCAGTAAACCAATCTGCAGGTAATTTTTTACAAATATTATATGCACATCTATAAAGAAAGCTGAAGGCTTTTCATCTCCTCCTTCAAGGAGGAAACAAACATAGAACAGCAGACCTCGATATTGGAGGCTGAATATTAAATTAAAGCCGGTCATACATCAATGAATAACATGCAATCCACATTCAGATCTTCTGTCCTCTCTGGGATTCATCAAGCACAATGGATGAAATATTTCCGTTCTGACTCGAACATCTTTTATAATGTGATAGCCTAAGCTTATTGAGTTATGCGTCCTTTGGTTATTAACAAATTAAAAGGGTAAAGGGTAAGTGATACACTGCAATATTAGGAGATCTGATGCATTCATACAATCTATTAACTACCTCAAAATGTTAAAGAAATATACACCAGCGTGTAGTTAATAAATAACATCTCATACTGCCACGGCATCATTTATGGAAGTTACAAGAACTTTCAAAATAAAGTGAGCAAAGTAGTAGAGAAGACACGGATACAGTCGGGACTTCATTATAGCTGGAGTTTCCTAAGAAGTCGTTATCATTCAGTTATCAATTCTGTGACCTTTGAAATAATTTATTTTTCACCTTCCAAATTTAAATCAGCCAGAAAAACTTGGCAGAAAGAGAAAAAGAAAAAAAATATGAGAGAAGCATTAAAGTTAGCACAATAGGCTGCGGTATAGTGGAACGTTAAAGAGGATTATGAGCAATGCTGAGCCTTTGGATCTAAAAAATCAGTCTGATAATTGCCATCTAGCATTCTGCTCTGACATTTCACATTCAGGAGAGGAACTGTAGTTCTGCAGTCAACCTTAAATCTACATGGCAGCTGTGTTTTTCTATTTCAAAAACACAACACCCTCCCAAAAATTCAATTAACTAAATGTCATAACAGGAAATATGGAATTTCTCCGCCTCCACCCACTTTGATGTTTTGTCTGCGAACAACAATAAATCTAGAATTGCATTTTTTTTTTTCAAATCTCAAAAACCAACTCTCAAAAGTCTAAATATCAACCACCTCACTATCACAAGAAGCCCAAGGGTGTCTACTAGAGACACAAAGAAAAATAAATGCTGCAGGTCTTCATTCATCCTTATGTTTTACATCAGGACCTCATTACCCAGAAGTCCATCATGGAGGGAGAGTCCAAACACACAAGCAAACAAACAAACAAAAAAGCTGCTAGCAAATTGTATCCAGGGATTCCACAACTCTCTGCTGTAATTACCCAGCATTCAGCTGTCTCACACACCGCTCCACCTATCCACTCCCCCTGATGAACACTCACTGAATAGTAATACAGAATCTGGGTCAGTACCAGGTATTGATAATGCCATATGCAGTTTAAATTAGTCTGGGTAGGTGCTAATCAATAGTGCACAATTGTCAGGCCTTTACAGTCACCCCTGGCCTCTGCTGATGAACATTGATTCAGAGTTAAGTGGACCTAAAAGCCAAGGGAGAAGAGCAATGGTATCTGGGGCAGGTAAACAAAACTCCCAGAGAATAAATTCGGCAGGCTGGGGAAGAGTCTGTGTATTTATCTGTCTTACACCAGCGTGTTCCATTATTACGAGATTCCAAAGAAAGCAGACAGCTGCAAGGACGGGCCGCAGGCAGCTTTCTAGGCAGACACAAAAGGAGTGGGTGGCTTTGTTTAGCGGGTTTAGAACTTCACTTTATTGGTTACCTTATCTGGCAAATATGGATACAAACGCAGTGACAATTGGTGCATGTCAGTGGTGAAAGCCAGAATGAAATGAGCGACACACAACGGGAGTAAGTAATACCACGAGTAAATCTTATCATGTCTGTAGATGTCACATCACAGAGCCGATGGCTGTCCGTGTGCCTCTGATCATTTCCACACATGAAGATGAGGAGCAAACTAACACTACCGACAATTTGGGCCTTTTTAATTAAAGGTTGGTTCACTCAAATCACCCAAAGAAATACGACTATCTAACCATGCAACTATTATTTTTGTTTTATTTGACATTTCTGCCTCCACCCCAGTACAACGGAGGTGGTGCTCAGAGCATTGAACAATCTCATTTAAAATATTTAACAGCAACGTCTTTCAGAAACAGTCAACAGATCTTGCTGTGCTCATTTTTCATTGGATCTACTTTTAAAGAAATATTCCCGATGAAAACTGTTTACAGTGTATTTTGTGTGTTGTCCATAGAAACAGGAACACTGTTGCTGGAAAGAGCTGTTGAATTTCTCAAATGTCATTTTTCAATGCTGTGAGCACCACTAATGCATCACATTCATTTTTTTTTTATTGCAGACATCTCAGACACAACTGAACACATCTAAATGGCTAGACACCCCTTGAGTAGTTGTTCCAAAAAAAATGGCGATGCTGCTTTTAGCCACTACGCCCCAAAAATATGGAACACTTGACTTGCTGACTCAGTGGACAGTTTTAAACGGAAACTCAAAACACATCTTTTTAATATTGCCTATCAGCTGTCTGTTGTTGTTTTTTTAAATCTTTTATGATTTTTCATGTAATTTTTAGATAATAGAAACACTCTTTTTCTCCCTCTGTCTTTGTGTATGAGTTTTAACCTTGGTTTCTGGCGTTTTTGTTGCTGAATTGTAAAGCACATTGTGCTATATTCTGTGCATTCATTCATTCATTCCATCTTTTTCTGTCCAACAGCGCATCAGAACGGGTGGCTTCATGGAATTGTAAAGTGGCAGCACAGAGAAACCACAGTAGCTGTGGTGGAAAATGTGAATCCGTAAAATACACAGTGATCCTCAATGTTTAGGCTTTGGTCTCTTTCTTTCTTTTTTCGGTAGGTTGATCAAGTTTGCAGACATTCTATTACTACATTCGGCACTTCAGATGCTCATTTGGCATTTCAACCATTCATCCATGACTTTGAGCTTCGCATTTTGACTTCTCTGCTTACTTGTTAACGTTTTTAAAGTATTGTTATTCACTCTCAAGGCGTTACAACTGACTCAGTGTCAGTGGGAAGCTGAGGCATGTCCTAAGCAGTTGACCTGTGCCAAATTTAACCATTTTTTTTACCTCTTGAGAATTGATAAAAATGATCAATAATCCCTCCAGAATACCACATTAAGACACCCAGACCAGAAAAAGCCATGCTGGGATTTGATATAAAAAACTTTTGACATTTGCAGAATTCTGTAAGGATTGCATTCTTCGTCATTTGGATGGCGAGCACTTCTGTTGTGTAAACTGCTCAGAAACCCCCTTATTGTCAATCTAGCTAGGAAAGCCATCCATCCTCTGAATGCTCTAGGTCTCTAGTTTGATCCATCCATCCTCTGAATGCTCTAGGTCTCTAGTTTGATCCATCCATCCTCTGAATGCTCTAGGTCTCTAGTTTGATCCATCCATCCTCTGAATGCTCTAGGTCTCTAGTTTGTGGCTGTAAAGTTTCATGAGGCTGTGATTATCCTAAAGGTCACCACAGGTCATTTTATACTGTGAGGTAAAGTTTCAAAAAATTGTCTCATTACAATGAAATGTCTCCTTTGGGGACTAACATCATCACACATGAATACAGTTGGGCTCATTGGATCCACAAGAGCCTCAGTTTTACAGTGATACCCAATTTATGTAATTATGAACTGTTATTTGTGAAATGTATTATAATTCTGGCTTTGTGTAAATGTTTTTCTCAGGGTGAGTAGCTATATGTACATATCTGAGTGACTTATTTTAAACAAGTTCCTCCTTAATTTCTGTTGTCGTCACTCTTCAACATACATATTCATTAGAATGGATGCAGACCTCCTGCCAGATGTTGACCCAATTATGCAAAATAACCGTGGACACTCAAGTATTAGTAACCTGCAATTGGATGCATGCATCACTGCAACACTTAGTAAAACCAACCCAGAGTGGTTGTTTGAAGCTGCTGCTGTTACTCATTTAACCAGTGCAACAGAGCAGCAGCTGCTCTTTCATGAATCACTTTGGCAAGCAGAAGCTTGACAATTGGCAGTACCATTTATACTGTAAACATGACAAATTTCTTGATCTGTTTTCAATATGCCAAAGCTTTGCCCTTTGAGAGGTGAACAATTTGTTATTGCCCCCCCCCCAACCCCCTCTAAGTAAAAGCCAACATTTATCTGAACTCTATATCCCACGTGTCCTGGGGCACCGCTATCACCGTGAAGGATTGATTATGATATGGCGGCGAGTTACACTCAGTTGCCTCAGGCTCATTGGATCCACTCATGAAGAGAAAGCTGTTGTTCTGGCCATTGAGATTGGAGACAGGGATGGTCCAGAGGGCCGAAGTGTGCAGATAGCTGATAGTGTGCACCGGAGTGAGGACAGAAAGAAATAATAATGTCATCAATGGACTAAATCTTCTGCAAGGTCCAGAACTAATTCTACATGTTGCATTTTAGACAAAAAAAAAAAAATACTTTCAGCAAATACTGATCGTTGATATCATATAATGTATGCACATTATTTAAACACATGATAGAGTTAACAAATGTAGTAGACAACTAGAGATGTTAATAATTAAACGTTTAACCGTTAACGTTATGCCGTATGACCGTATGTACGAGACAACGGCGAGCATGAAGCCCCCAGCAACGCTACAGATGTGAACGTAGCACAAACACACCGTCTGTCGGACACTCACTAACGTTACGCCGGGCAGAGAGTGTAATGTTAAGGCAGGCAGACACACATCTGAAAACCTCTCTGCTAAACTAAATGGTGTGTCCACGACAATACACGCAGCACCGTGGCTGTAACTCTCTCAGACGGCTGAACTGGGGACTCTGTTGTCTGTTGTGCTACAAAACTGCAGCTGGCGCACCGCTGCATGTGACGCACTAATCTTGTTGATTAACAATCGGTTAACGAGGGTCGGTTATCAGTTTAAAAAATGTTTTCCCGTAAACAGCTCCCTGCTATTGTTTCTGTGCTGTAAACCAATCCAGCTGATCCTGGGCCAGCCAAATCTGACTCTATGGTTCACAATATAAAATACACATGAAGCCTGCCAATCCTCTGAATGATGGTCTTATTTGTTTATGGTAATTACAGTCCTGTCTCAAAGTTATGTGACAATAATTTATTACTCTATGACCTCCTCAGAGCACTTTTACTGTCCGTGTATATGTTTTTTTTTTTTTTCATTGTTTGTTGAAGATGATAATGCTATATTATCTTACACAAACTAAAGTAAGAGCATATTGTATAACATAATTGTATAATAAATGAGGTTCCGTCCTATGGCTGGGCAATAAATCTTAAAATCAAAATCACTATTTATTGTCACATTTACCTCGGTAACAAATAATGACACATTATTATGCTGTTATTAAAGCTGCAGTGGGTAGAAATCAGTGAGCTCCCTGAACCAACGCAAACTGCTTGTGGCCGTGGTCTTCCCAAACATGCTTTAAAATCAATATAATTGTCATGTTGAACCTAAAGAGCAGAATTCATACCCGTTCATGCTACATGTGGTCATCCTTTATCTTCACTCCAGAATGGTTTTCCTGAGCTTTAGTTGCATCATCAGTTACATCCTGCAGCGAGTGATGAAGAACTCCTCACTTCACTCCGCTCACATCTCCAGTCGGAATGACGGCTGACCGCAGAGCAGCTGACAAGAAGCGTTTTAAAGTTTGGCTTTGTGTGACAGCTAACTTTGCTAAATGCAAAGCATGTAGAGCAATGACTTCCTGAAAGGCAGATGATGCCTCTGAAATGACAAAGCATTTGTTTCAGTGGAGGAGGATGCTGTGCTTTTTGACACGTCGCAGTCACTCACTTTCAGAAACACACCAGACTGTGTCTCACTCTCAGGTACACCATCAGACTCTTCACATCACTGACTCAAATCAGTTTGTGCTGTAATGTAGCATTACTTGCAAGTAAATCACTAAAAATATTCCAAAGGTACATGCTTTCTGTGTTGCTTCAGCTGCTTCTTTCAGCTATAGTCTCCCTCCTTCCCACCAATCAGAATGTAACAACTCGTTTAACAAAGCAACACAGAGACAAGAGAGTAAAGGAATGTCTCCACATTGTAAAAAAAGATTATTGTGATTCATCCATTTAGTGCAGATAAATATTCATTACTGATCCTTTTCATCATTATTTATTGAGGGTAATTTGGTGTAGATCTTAAAAGAGATTTCTATGAATAGAAAATTTGAAATTGAAGTAGAGAAAACAATGAACAGCTGATGTTATTAGGAATATTGATATAATAAAGAAATACAGTGACTCTCCTCCCTTTTCACAGAACAACTGCTGCTAAACTGTGTTGTTACAATGCTTCCAATTTATCAACTGATATGAAGTTATAGTAAATGTCAAATTTGATAATATCCCTAGGATTCCTCTGGCAACGTGTTGGTGCAGCTGGATCCATCTAAACGAAGGGCTGCTCACAACAACAACAAATTGAAACGAAGGTCAAAATACACACATGGGGTGATGTCTTCTTTTTATTTTTATGATTTTATATCAATCCATATCAAACTGATCAAGGTATTTATGCTGTCTGGAGGAGGCTCTTTAAAAAATCCTGAATGTCAACATAATAAACAACTGGTCCTGTCAATGAAATTACAGTTATTAAATCCTCTCAGGCAAGGGTAAAGTCCACCAACAACTTTACATTCACCGCTGCAGGATGAAATCCGTGTATCTCCACAGATGGCATTTCTTCAAGAAGAAGCAAAAAGCAAGCGTCAACAACTTGACAACCGTTCATTTTCAGTCAATCCACTGGGTTTCTGATGGTTTTTATAAACCCAAGAGGTCGGAGAACTTCCTGAACCCACAGAGAGCCTGCAATCTGCAATCCTGGAAGCTTGGGTCAAGTTTTCTGCTGGTAGCAACGGTGAAGTTTTCTGAAACCGTACTGTATAGCTTTTGGTTCATGACAATCACCAAGAGGACTTAGAAGAAAGATTTGTGATTTGAGTGAGCTGGCTGTTACATTTCTTGAGTCCAGCTGTATTTTCTTTGTAACGCACACAGGTGGGCAAGGTTGGAGAAAAAGAAATAATCGTCAATCCTGCTTAGAAGACAATTTCAATCGGTTTCCGATTTGGAATTGAAATCGCGACCCCCCCCCCCAATTCAGAACGATCATCTTTATCCTCACTTCTACTGAGCAAGTCGTATATAATTTACTCATTAATGTTGATGCACTGTAAAAAGCTCAGTACAACATTATACCACATGTTCATGTAAACTGCAGCGTCTTACTGTAGAGAAAACAGAGTGTTCAGCTCGGATGCCAACGTTACTGATATTTCTGTGCTAGTCTGGTTATATGAGGAAAAGCCTGCTTTATTTTTTTATTTTTTTTTTATGAGGTGGTTGTGTAACTACAACATGACAGCTGACAGCAGCTGTAAAATAAGATAAAGAGAGAGAGGGAGAAAAGGACTTGTGGGTAGAGACAGCCAAAGAAAGACATTTTACAACCTACACTTAAAATATTGCGTTCCTGATGCCCTTATTGATATGCAATACTGAGCCTGTGTACATTCTCCTATCGAGGACTTTTGGTGCTGTGTATGTTATAGCACAGAGTGTGTTCACTGGGGTTAAATTAAGACGTAATTAAATCATTATTGCTGGTGTAGTAAACTTACAAACACAAGCAGACACACAGGAAGGTAGCACTGTTGAATGATTTCACTTCATTGGTATTTTTTTTTCCCAAAAGCATTTGAAAATTACAAGTCTTGCTTTCAAGTTGCAGCATGTAAATCTGTGGTACTTTGGGCTGTAGATACAGTATTAAGGAGTTATGGTAAGCAGCATTTATGATGATTTTAACATTTGCATGTTCACTGTTTCGACCAGTGTTTTGATTGCAGTTCACAGCTTATGGTTTACGTACTCTACAGTGCAAAGGGGGGGTGTCGCTGCTGCCGTATCTCTTTATTATGCCCGACTCCACACTGCAGTGTTGTGTGTCCCAGCAGTTCCAGTTCAGTCATCCACCACTAACGTTTCACAATGCTTTCTGTCTGATTGTTAAACTGAGCTCAAATGAGCACTTACAGTCAACTTACAGTCACAGAGTTTCATCAGTTTCCAGCTTTGTCACGTATGTTAGTCTATGACATTTTGATTGAGAGAACATGATTTGACTTAGAACTCATTTCTGATTTGTGGTTAGGAAGCAATTAGTAGACATTTTAAGCTGTTTTCTAGTATTGTTTTGAATATGTAGCATGTTAATTCTGTAAAAATGAGGTATTAAAAATCATAATAAATCACTTGGTTGTGGAGTTGATAGACACTGTTGGCCCATGATGCCATTCATTGCAAGGCGCAATAAAAATTAGAATAAATTGTATGGTGTTACAATAGCTGTAGGATTACTCAATCCTGGGAAAATACTTTTAATGAAATGATCACTTTAAATCTTCATTAATGCTTAAATCACACTTGCACGTACAAGTAGGATTTGTGACATCTAACACAAGTGTGATGTGGAAACTTGAAGCCTCCAGTGAACAGACACTGAGAATGGTCCAAGATGATCCATCGCCCAATGTTCAAGGAGAGCCAGACAGAACCAGCAGCAGATTGCACGGGGAGTTTGACTACAAGAGGAGGGCATCCCGCAGCCAGTCCATCTTTAAACTCCTCCCGTGCACCACAGCTCAAACTGAAGGTTCTCTATTGGAAGACAACAGTCTGTCACCGGTGTTTCAGTTAGAAAGAAATGATTGTAATTTATCTTACTTGAGGGATTCATATCAAAAATTGATTGCCAACATATCATCTACAATAAAAGTTGTCAAGTTTTTGAATTTGATCATATCGTGTGCACATCACATAATGAGTCCCTTAGCAGAGTGAAATTGAAAGAGTCATTAAAACATAAAAAATGCACAAGAGTAATAAAAACTGTGTGTGTACAACATGCCCCCAGGCTGGCATTAAGTCTCTCCAATCACCATCCTGAAAGTAGAGCCCATACACTGAAGCACAGCTCTCCTGGGAGCAGTTTGCCAAGTGCATTAGCAAGCACAGCTGGTAGTGTGATGTTTTCTGCTTGGAAGATGAATAGATTTCCCTCCATTTCAAAATCATACAAATCACTTTATTTAGAAATATGATATGGTAGATTTAGTGCTCACGTTGCCCCTATACGACTCTTCTCGGAATTATCAGCTAGCCTAAATTAAATGATTTTTCTTTTCACATTTACACACGACAATTGATGGCTTGTCTGATTTAACAATGATTACAGGGGGTTGAAAAGTGAGTGACGGGTTAATTAAGGCTCTGGGGAAACAGGTAAACACAGTGAATCTGCTTGACACAGTGCACGTTGGAAGGTAACTTCAGCTGCCCCCGTCTGCAGTAATTTCACAGAGGATTGTCTTCACATGCTAATTCTACCCTTTAATACTTCTCCCTCACTTTCATCCCTCTTTTTTAATAAGCTTGAAATTAAAACAGCAGCACACGCTGGCCCTTTTTAAAGGAGGAATGATAAGCCCCAACAATGCAAAGAAAAACGAGTCAGGGGGTTACATCAAACAAAAGCCATATCAAAGCAGAAGGTATAAAGTCACATACTGTGGGTGTGAGGACTGAACCAGAGGTTAACTAGATGCAGATCCATCACTGCCTGTTCCAAATACTTGTTATTAGGTTTCACTCTGTGGAGTATACCGCCACGCTTTCAAGGGATTCCATTCATTTTAAAACTTGCACAATTTGTGAGCAAACTGTAGAGATTAGGGGTGTAACGGTACGACAGAAGTCACAGATCGGTTCCTACAACGGTTTAGTAGTTACAGTTTGGTTCCTACTCCGGTTTAGGAGTCACAGATCGGTTCCTACCCTGGTTTAGGAGTCACAGATCGGTTCCTACCCCCGTTTAGGAGTCACAGATTGGTTTCTAACCCAGTTTAGGAGTCACAGTTTGGTTCCTACCCTGGTTTAGGAGTCACAGATCGGTTCATACCCTGGTTTAGGAGTCAGAGATCGGTTCCTAACCCGGTTTAGGAGTCACAGTTCAGTTCCTACTCTGGTTTAGGAGTCACAGATCGGTTCCTACCCCCGTTTAGGAGTCACAGATTGGTTTCTAACCCTGTTTAGGAGTCAAAGTTTGGTTCCTACCCTGGTTTAGGAGTCACAGATCTGCATATTGTATTGCATCTGAAGCTTAGACAAGAGGCATAAATAGAGGCATAAATACCCTTTTGTATGCTTTAATGATGCATTTAGCCATATTCCATTTCAATATTAATGTCTTTGCTGTATTATTTGCAAGTAAGTTACATTACCTTCCATGCATATCAGATACAATTATTTGTCAACCTGTTGTGTTTTTATTTAGGGAGCACTAGGCCTGTGCCATTTTTTATTATTACAGTCATTTATTATCACATTCAGTGTCTGAGGGGAATCCCTGAGCCTCTTTGCGACCATACTACGTTATATCAAATCAGGTAATTTTTTGATTATTTTTATTCTGATGGGTCTGAATTCCCCCAGCACAGCCTTGTGGGCACAGCTTTTTCTGTTGTGGTAATTTCTTGGTCTGAGTTTGCATCAGTAATTGTATGTATGTTATTTGTTTTTGTGTTCTACTCAGTCACTTTGCTTCAAATGCTTACACACTATCTACCTCATACTGTGTCAGGGAGGAGCAGACGATGGACCGGAAGCTGTGTGAAATCAGCTTTATCTTACATCTTGGACATGAAACCGGTCGGAAAGCTGCTCTATGAATGTCCCACATTTTCTTATCTCATCTCAAGTAGATAGATAGATAGATAGATAGATAGATAGATAGATAGATAGATACTTTATTAATCCCGAAGGAAATTTAGGCATCCAGTAGCTTAAACAACAAGTCCAACAGCAATACACCTTAAAAAGAGTTACAATCGAATATAAGTGAAATAAAATAAAAGTAAAAATAAGAATAAGATAACATAAGTAACATAAGTACGGCAGTGAAGTGTCATTGTGCCAATTGTAGTGCAAATAGTACAAATAGTGCAAATAGTGCAAGAGTACTGAGTACTCTTGCGCAGTACTGAATATAGTAGTGTATACTATGGTGTATGGTACAGTAGTGCAATGTAATGGTATAGTAATTTAAAAGCAGTCAAGTGCTCAGGTGGGTATGTAAACAATGTCAACTACACCAAAAATAACAAATATGAATAGATATGAATATGGGTATGAATACAGTACAATAGCCACCATACTGAGGATGTGTGGCAGCAGAGAGGCAGTGTGTCTGTCTATAGTCAAAGTTAAATCCTCCTTTGCTGTGAGGAGTTGAACAGCCGTATGGCTCGGGGGACAAAGGAGTTCCTCAGTCTGTCCGTAGAGCAGGACTGAGACAGCAGCCTGCCACTGAAGGTGCTCCTCTGCTGAGTGAGTGTGTGGTGAAGGGGGTGGTGGATGTTGTCCATGATGGATAGCAGTCTGTCCAGGGTCCTCCTCTCCGCCACTGACACCAGGGAGTCCAGTTCCATACCCATCACAGAGCCAGCTCTCCTCACCAGCTTGTCCAGCCGTGCAGCATCCCTCTTCTTGATGTTGCCTCCCCAGCACACCACAGCATAGAAGAGGACGCTGGCTATCACTGACTGGTAGAACATCTGTAGGAGTTTCCTGCAGATGTTGAAGGATCCGAGCCTCCGCAGAAAGTAGAGCCGGCTCTGTCCCTTCCTGTAGAAAAAGTCAGTGTTTTCTGACCAGTCCAGTCTGTCGTCGAGCTGCAGCCCCAGGTACTTGTAGGTCCTGACCACCTCCACATCGACCCCCTCGATGGAGACAGGTTGCAAACGGGGCCTGGTCCTCCGGAAGTCCACCACCATCTCCTTGGTCTTGGAGGTGTTCAGCTGCAGCTGGTTCGTCCTGCACCAAGACACAAAGTCCTCCAGCAGGCTCCTGTACTCTCCCTCCTGTCCATCCCTGATACACCCCACTACTGCAGTATCATCTGAGTACTTCTGCATGTGGCATGACTCAGAGTTGTGCTTGAAGTCAGAAGTGTAGAGGGTGAACAAGACAGAGGAAAGCACAGTCCCCTGCAGCGCGCCAGTGCTGCTGACCACGGTGTCAGAGGAGCAGTCCGCCAGCCTGACATACTGCGGTCTCCCAGTGAGGTAGTCCGTGATCCAGGTGACCAGGTGCATGTCCACCCCCATCTCTATCAGCTTGTCTCTCAGTAGCAGGGGCTGGATGGTGTTAAAGGCACTGGAGAAATCAAAGAACATGATTCTCACAGCACCTCCCCCCACGTCCAGGTGAGAGTAAGCTCTGTGTAGCAGATAGAGGATGGCATCGTCCACGCCCACCTTCTCCTGGTAGGCGAACTGAAGCGGGTCGAGTGCATGGCGGACCTGTGGTCGGAGGACATGGAGCAGCAGCCGCTCCAAGGTCTTCATAATATGTGATGTCAGGGCGACCGGCCTGAAGTCATTCAGCTGACTTGGGTGTGCCTTCTTGGGTACTGGGATGAGGCACGAGGTCTTCCACAGTGCTGGGACCCTCCCCAGCCGCACACTCAGGTTGAAGACGTGTTGGAGGGGCTCCCCCAGCTCGGCAGCACACACCTTCAGCATTTTCGGACACACCTTGTCCGGGCCGGCTGCTTTGCGGGGGCGGAGGCTCCTCAGTTCTCCTCTGACCTGGTCAGCGGTGATGGTGGGGGGGGGAGGGGTTGTTTCATAGATGATGGTAGCCTGGTGGAGAGGAGCCTCTGTAGCTGTAGGGGGGGGGGAGGGGGTGAAACCTGGGCCGTCATGAACAACCACTGGTGTGGAAGGTGGTGGAGTGGGGGGGTGGGGGGGTGATAGTGGGGTGGGGGTGATGAGTGGGCGTGCTGTAGCAGCAGGAGAGGAGTTGAGATCAAACCTGTTGTAAAAGCTGTTAAGCTGGTTTGCTCTCACAACATCCCCGTCTGCTGCACTACTGCTCCTCTTCTTGTTGTTGTTGCAGCCCGTGATGGTTTTCATGCCGTCCCACACCTCCCTCATACTGTTTTGTTGCAGCTTCTGCTCCACCTTCCTTCTGTATGTCTCCTTTGCCTCTCTCAGCCGGACCTTGAGTTCCGCCTGAACGCGCTTCAGCTCTGCCCGGTCTCCGTCCTTAAACGCCCTCTTCTTCTTATTAAGGAGGTCCTTGACATCACTGGTGATCCACGGCTTGTTATTTGGAAAGCAGCGTACAGTTTTGATGGGAACAACAACGTCCATACAGAAGTTCAGGTAGTCAGTGGTGCATTGTGTGACCCCCTCAATGTCCTCGCCGTGTGGTTCCTGCAGCACACTCCAGTCAGTGGACTCAAAACAATCCCTCAGAGCCTCCTCTGCCTCGGGGGACCATTTCCTGAAGGAGCGTGTAGTTGTGGGTTGCCTTCGAACCTGTGGCTTGTACTGGGGTTGAAGAAAGACCAGGTTGTGATCAGACTTCCCCAGCGGGGGCAGGGGGGTGGCACTGTATGCATCCTTCACATTTGCATACAGGAGGTCTATTGTCCTGTTCTTCCTGGTAGGGCAGTTCACATACTGGACAAAGGTGGGGAGAGTACAGTCTAGAGAGGCGTGATTAAAGTCACCAGAAATCACAGTGAAGGCCTGGGGGTGCTGTGTTTGGAGCCTCGCAATGGTGGAGTGGATGACGTCACACGCCGTCTCTGCGTGCGCCCGCGGAGGGATGTAAACACACACAACAATAGCGTGCGTGAATTCCCTTGGCATGTAATAGGGTCGGAGACTAACCGCTAGCAGCTCGATGTCCCGACAGCAGATAGTCTCCTTCACAGTAACATGTCCCGGGTTGCACCACCTGGTGTTAACAAAGAGAGCGAGTCCCCCACCTTTGCGCTTGCCGCTCAGCTTAGCGTCCCTGTCCGCCCTCACGGTCGTGAATCCAGGTAGCTCCACGTTAGCATCGGGAGTGTTCTCAGTTAGCCAGTATGTTGATAATGATCACATAATTAAAAGTAACAATATTACTGACTTTTTCGATATCTATATCATAATATCTGCTTAGGTATGGAAAATCACATGTTAATAATCAAGTTGATGCTCATCATACTGGACTGCATGTTAAGGGGATGTAAGATACAGTATTACAATGTTGGGATTCCCAAACATTTTCAGAATTGTGTGTGAAATCTGACTTAATAATATGTTTTGCTTTTTATCATGAATTTAGACAACAATAGTGTATTATTAAACCCATTATATGATAACACAGATGATAAGTACTGATATCTTACCAGCCCTATATGATATTGTGTTTTCCCAGACTGGAACGAGCATACTCCTGAGGCAGCAGTGGGAGACCAGCAGCCCAGCTCCGGTGTTCATTACACCCCAGTACAACAGCTCAGTACATCATCATGTTGTTTATGCTATGAACACTTCAGGAACTAATTTGAACACTCCGATAGATCTCCATTTCTCAGACCACTGTAACTGCAGCTTCATCTGTTGCCACAATGCACTCTGCATCAAAAAGTGATTTGCAAAAAACATTGTATGCACCGAGAGCTACTGGACAAGATATTGGATTAATGTATAAAATTGCATCTATGATTAATTGCTACTCAATATCAAATTATGAGACTGTCCAATCTTTGATGCAGGATTTTCAAAATGCATGCAACATGTTTTCAGAGGTGGATCCTCCCTACAAAAAGTGCATATATATACTGTATATATATATATTTTTTTTTAGATATTTAAAAAAAAAAAAAACTTTTCAAGCCCACAAATATGTGTGAATATTGTATGATTATATCTGCATGTTACATGTCAAATGTTTTATTGATTTTAATAAATGTCATCTGAATTCCATGCAAATGTTTATTTTGTGAGCACTTTAGTAGAATGTTACTATACAGACAAAAAAATGCATTTTAGGATCTTTAAAAAAAATGAAAAAAAAAAATATAAATAACAAACGTCTGTGTTATTTTTGTGTTTTTTTTAACACATCTTTGTGTTGAAATATTTAATACACAGCATGTGTTAAATGTGCTAACACAAAGTTTGTGTTGAAAGCAACACATACTGAGTTGTCCTATAGACACACAAGTGTGTTAAAGATGAACACAGGATGTGTTATTTTTAAGACATCTGTTTAGAGAGTGTAAAACAAAAATACAAGCTGGATTTAGCGCTGTGACTGCAGCGGCACAGGTTGCTGATGAAGGCTGCATTTTACTTTGCCAGAACATGTCATAATGACATGCATAAAATCAAACCGGTGTAAGCTTGGCCGGCAAAACCGGATATCGACCCAACTCTGATTCAGACGGACAGCATGAGAAAAAAATAATGTGTTTTTTTTTAACATTAAAGCATGCCGAAATTTTCTAGTAGAAACCCCAAATACAAGTATGAACCTGAAGATGAGCATGATGTGTCTCCTTTAAATAGACTCCAGTGTTTGTTTAGTTTTCTAGCGGATCCTTCTGCCAAGTAGGAGACACTTAAAGTAGCCAAGCTGAGCAGTTGGATGGAGTGTGTTTGCTTTTTTGATTCAATAATTAAGTTAGTTGGAGTCAAAGCTTTGTGCACCAAGCTAGACAACAATAACAACAACGGAAATGTTTCAAACTGGAGGAGCCCACATGAGAAATACACATCATATACACTGTATGTATATCAACCTAATTATGCTCTCCGTGTACAATTATTCTGGACAAAACAGACACATTTACCAACAGCATATTTTCCAATCTGAATCAAAGTATAAAGATTACAGATCTTCACTACAGTTATGTCCTCTATAACATTTAAATGGCCTTTTGTTACGAGGAAAAACATACAGAATACAGAATGAGAGCTGGACATTAACATAGAGAATATGTACTGTAAGGATCGTGGATGTTAATTGTCCCACTTCACATTAAACGCGACTAATTCTTTGCAAAGTCATAAGCAGGAAAGTTTTCTGTATTCTTATCATTCAGGGTAAAATGTAGCTCATTTGTTTCCCATTATATTTATCATTTTCTGTAGCTTGACATTTTAAAATCACTGCGATTGTTCCGTTCCAGATAACTCTCTCTGACTCGTACGTTCTGCGTAAACGCCGATAACGCTCCACCGTGATTTAATGGCCTCGTTTTCTGAGGCTATTTGGACTTTTTGTGCTGTGCTCAAATTTATTTAAAGTTTTACTAAGTCCTTCTTTTTTTCAACTCATTACTACTACGGCCAAGTTGATATTCAGTTAGAGGCTGCTACCAAAAATTAGTTTGACCACAGAACTCTGCAAATTATGATAACAGTTATAAAACAATTTGATCATTGTAACGCTGTTTTCACTCCAGTTGCAGTTTTAATGTACACATATATATATATATATATGTATATATATATATATATATATATATCAGGATGTGGACCCTGATCTAAATGTTGTCATTCAGTGGACTGGTGATAACGACCAAAAGGCATATTAGTTTTTTTTTATCTTACAGTAAGTGGTATACAATCAATAATCCAGGTACTGTATATTAACATGATAAATCAATTTCTTAATGATGTTTTGTAGCAACAAGATGCAAAGTAAATTAGACAAACTCTCATTTCTGAATTAAAGTTAATATTTGGCCTCCAGTCCAACATGAAAGCTGTGTTGCAGGTAAATTACTAAGGGGACAAAAACAGGCAAACACAGAGTGACGAGCAGCACAGGAGGCTGCTAACAAAATCATTTGTAATGGGTGGGTGTGCATTACATGCATAGCACAGTGATGTGTATTTATTAAGCACCAAGGATACGACTCTACAGGTAACAACATTGCAGACAGTGTAGTAAAGAGTGGTTTCTATATCTTGACTAATCAGTTTTCTGGATACTGAAGGAATGATCAGGGTGGAATGATTGGCAGAGGCAATCCAGCAGTATAATAAGACGCCTATCAGGGATAATTTTTGTAATTTTGTGTGACCGCTCCAAAACTTCTTTCCTATGTAAGAGAGACAGAAGGTTAATGAAAAAGTCCTAATCTCTTCCCTATATAATTGAAAGAGCGGAAGGTATCACTTCTAATAAAGTATGATAATGGAGACCAGGACATGCAGCCGAGTCCCAGATGACCTTCTCACCACTCTGTTTTTTATCATCTGCACTATGCTTAAGGTTACAGCAGTTGTGCACCAGCTCAACACTGTGCTGTTACTGGCCTTTCAACAGAGCCCGTCAGCAGCTCGCTGTCGCAGTCTGAGAAATATGTGACCCACCCCAGGCTGCACTGTGTATTATTGTTGTGAACTCACAAGAAATTAAACTGTTAATGCTCTTTGTATCCTTCATATTCCAGTTCTCTGGAATCGAGGCGCCGTCAGACTTCTATCCAGAAATGCCACATTGTGTCCTGTGAAGAAGGGTCCTATTACTGCAGCTTTAGCTTCACTACACTGATCCTATTTTTTTAGAATTGATTGAAAATGTATTTCCGTTACCAAGGAACTATGTGGCAAAGCCTTGAAGTACATTGCGGATATTTTATAATGTTACTGTCTATCGTGAAGTCTGCAGTCATCAGACCAATGCCTTCTAACTACCAGGTCTATGCAAATGTGCCCCCTTAACTTGAACCCTGAAATGAGTTTACCATATCATGTTAGACTCACTTGTACAGCTGGGCACTCTGCTCATAATCTGTATTTATTGTTCCTCATATATCATTGTCAGGGTTTGATCCAGAGTGTGCCATTGTGACCATGACTCCCTTAAAACATAAAACCTGCTGTCACTGTGACCTCCCTGCACCCAATTGTTCCCCATAAAACAAAGGGCAGTATCAATGCTGTTAGCTGGCTTCCCTTTTTTTTTGCTTAATTTATGAGCTGAATCAATGCTTAATTTGTGAATTAGCCAAACTACAAAATGAGTAGTTGGCTACTTATCTCTACTTTCTTAGATAAAAACAAATGATTTACAATATATCTTAAAAACAATCACTGCAGCCTCAGGATGGGAATGAACCTTGTGTGAGTAAGGTGTCAGTATAAACTGTCTGTAAACTGCTTGCTGTAGCGGTCCCTCGTCCATACTGGGATCCAGTCCCAGGTGAAGTGCAGTAGCACGTCACCGTAGTCCCGCTGTGGGTCCAGCCCGGACAGCTGAGGCAACGAAGCTCCACCAGCAGAGCAGAGCTCTTCATCCACTCCCTGGCAGGCTCCTGTTGCTGCTGCGCACCCCCGGCAGCCTCGACCCTTGTTCAGCTGACCCACGGCGGGACTACGGTGACGTGCTGCTGCACTCCACTCACCCAGGAATGGACCACGATATGGGCGACAGACTGCTGTACGGGTCCTTCGGGGCTGCTACGACAAACTAACTGTTGCGTTGGCTAACACAAGTAGCTATAGCTACTGCTCGATTAAAAAAAGGAAACATAAATCTGAAATAAAGAAAATTGGACTCTGTTTTAAAGGCCTGAATAAAATGGTTTTGTTTGTTATTTCTTTAAAAGTAGTTCACAATGTTATATATATGTTTTTCCTATACACTACTGTATGATACTATACTGCCAGTTCATCAGGTACAATACAGTGGTAGAGAATTGAGGATGTCCTCCCTTGGGTTTAATTAAACCAATTACTCTCTATTATATATTTTGATTCCCTTTGCCTCTCAGAAATAGAGGAGGAGTAACCTCCTCTGCCTCTATGGACCAGCCTCCTCTGATCCTTCGCATATCTCGAGAACCGTCCGTCCGATCAACTTCACACAATTTGGACACACAACGCATTCAATATTAAAAAAACTTTGAATAAGCGATAGTGATCTGTGCAGCAGCGGTGGCGGGGGCGGGGCTTCAGGGCTTCAGGGCTCCCTGGACTGAGTCGAGCATGTCGTCTGCAGCGGGCCTTTACAGGCCGCGGCTCATTGACTGCAGTTCACTTTAGCTGCTGGAGGCTGGATATACTAACGTTACAACCAAACTCTTCTTCACTTCCATGGAGTCAACGAGCGATGAGCGCTTCTCCAAAATGCTGCAAGCAGCAATACAGGGGGCCAAGCAATCGGCCTGCTGCGAACAGCCACGCACTCGTGCACGCCTAGTAGGTGATTTGAGGGGGGGGGGGTGCCATCCCTCTTGTTAGCAAATTGCCCAAAATGCACGCTCCTTGTTAACCTGCTACCCTCCTCTCCATCCCCGAGTAGCAGAGAGAGTGCAGGGGCAGAATATGTTAGTCTAGTCTGCCTGACTCACTGATCCTTTATCTGACTGAGTTTTAGAATCTATGGTCCCGACCATAGCTCTGAAATATCACTAGTCTAACTGTGCTGTGTGTTGATGAATCCACGGTGCTGTCCAAGGTGCTGAAGTAGCAGTCAGATATATGTTATATATATGATATATGTTATGACAGTTAGGTTAACTGTCCTACACTCCACCTCCAGAGAGGAATATACTGTCATTTTATAACTTGTAGCTTCTCATTTGCTCTTGTTGGTCAAGTCCAAATCTTCAGTTGGCAATCAAAGTTCTGAGATATACATCTATCCTCCGTGTTCTTCAGTAGTAAATGTTAAATGTGGACACGCTATTAAGAAATACTCTTGTTTTTGTCCCTACATAATAAGAGTCTGAATACAAATCGAAATAGTGGCTCATGTCTGTGCGGGGAATAGAATTGTAAACTCATGTACCGTTCCCAGTATAGTGTTAATCAAAGCTAAATATACATGAAACAACCTGTAGCCTTGGATAGAATCTAATCTGCATTTGTCATGGAAAAAACGAGGCAGTGCATTTTTCAAAGGGAAACATAATGAAGCATAACGTTTCTCATTTATAATTATTTGATTATCTCTCTGGCTGCTTCATCTGTGTTATGCACCGCTGGGCTTTTACACAGCTGCTACGGCAGAAAAATGCTGGAATTCAGATAGGACACAAAATGAATGTGCAATTAATGATACTGCTCTAAAAATATTGTGATTCAAGAGTCCTTCAGACTTAACTAGACACCAAAGTTCGATAACACTATCAATAGCGATTTATTTTAATTGTTGTGACGCTGACAAATATACTTTCATCGCCTGTAGTGTCTGAAATGTGACCCTAGAAACGTGGTGCTAAAATTGGCTCTGAGGCTGAGTCATCGGAGGGAACAGAAGAGCTGCTGTTGTCAAACTGCACATGGGAATGCTGAACTTCAAAACAAGTGTCAGTACTTTTAGGCTACAGCACACTTCAAATATACTCTTGTTGAAGAAGAGACAAGGAGTGTAGCACCCACATACTGTAATGAAATGTCCGGACTGATATTGTAATTAACATTTTTACAGATAATGTAATGATATTGACAAATAATGTACAATATCACAAGTATGAACCTGCAAATGAGCAGGATTTGTTCCCTTTAAGACTTCAACTTCGGGCTGGTTAATAAACACCTTAGAAGAAGGGGAAATAAAGTTATAATTCTAATCTTGACATTTCTGAATAACAATGTTCCATAATTGTTTTAGCAAAGTAGGCCACTTATAAAAAAAAGAAAAAGCTCAGGAAAATGAAGTAATCTATACGGTAATTCTAGAGAAATGCTACAGAGGAGATGACAGGAAAATCCCTGAACCTGATGTCAGCTTACAGCTTTGAATACACACATGCAGAGGCCCTAAATAACTTCAAAGAGAAGAGAAATTCATAATGGTGACGGAATAACACTAAGTTAATTCCTCATTTAGTCAACGTCTTCTCCAACTAACAAAAGCTCTCATGAGACATCCAGAGCAATAAAGCATTCTCTATTCCAACATGTCACCTGGAATGACTTCCAAAACAAAGAAAGAAGAATAAATGAGTCACAGCCAGCACTCTTATTTAGACTCTAATTCAAAGATAATGATCCATGAATGTGTCATGCAAATTATTCAGCGTGCCTGATCTGAGCAAGCACACTGACTATAATCCTGCGGGCTTCTTCTTATTCAGTGTGCCTGCTAGCAACAAGGCTGGAAGCCTTGTGCAAAGCGCACCGACTCTGAGGCTTCTTCTTCTGCCTCATCTTCAAAAAATACATCAAAACGTGCGGAATGATCGGGAATGATGTACTATGACTTTTCTCAGAGATTCGCCGAGCCGTTCTACGAAAAGTGCCAAACACTCCTCTTTGGAGACGTACCAATTCACCATACTTTTTTGACGAATTGGAATCAATCTGACTTACATATTTGACTCGAGGAACCAGTAACTCCAAGCAACTGACCCACAGAACTCAATGTTAACTGACACGAGAAATGTCAGCAGACAGTGGCAGTTTTCTAACCTGCTCCCATGCTCACGTGTTTGACTCTACACACATCAAACACCATCAATGTGTTCGGCAGAGTCTCTACTCTCTGATGATAATCATATTTTCCTGACTGGACTCGATTTTGACTGGGAAGTTGTTGTCTGCATGAATGCTGACATGTAGTGTAAAGCGCTTTGAGTGGTCGGAAGACTAGAGAAGCGATATATATAAATACAAGTCCATTTACCATTTAAGTCAATTTTATTTTTAGCCAATATATAACCAATATAGCCAATTATCATAAATCTGCCTCAGGGGGCTTTACAATCTTTAAAGCACATGACACCCTCTGTCCTTAGACCCTTGCATTGAGATTCATGAGCACACACTCACATCTCAAATACAGAGATGAGGAGAAGATGAGGAGCGACAACGTGGGCATTTTCAAGTATGTAAACATTATATATCAGCATCTTCAGTGATAAGAGGAGGGACGGCTCCTCATCTCCTCTCAAACGTAGGCATTTTCAAGAGGATGTAAACATGTTATGTCAGCGTCTTAAGTGATAAGAGGAGCGAGAGCTGGTGAGATGAACCAGGCACACTCTCAAAAGTTTCTCTTTCTGTCAGGTCCGTGCCTCATGCCTATAGTCATCTTCACCTATGAATGTACAGTATTCTGATAATGTGATAACACATGTTGGCATCATAACATCAAAGAGGGATGAAGGTTGAGAAGATTTATAGAAGTATTCAATTTAGCTTTACAAAAACAGTCTTGATCATTCCGACAGTTGTTTATCAGACATGATGGTGAGCGGCATCCATTTCACCGAGAGCTCAATACTCAATAATCAAGCCGGTGATGAAATTTCCATCAGCGACAAAAAGGTGCCATGCAGATGAATAGAAGCCATCAAAGACACATTATCATTGTCAGTAGCAATCTAGCAAGACTCCTGCTACACCGAGCAGCTACACCGACACACAGAATAAATGCATCTGAAGTCGTTTTGCACCTAATACACACACTTAAGGCTGTGATGTACAAGAGTACAGCATATGATGACTATTTGCTTTGTACCGTAGATAGACCTATATGTATGATAATTTATAATGATTTTCAGCATATATTTGTATTCAAAGAGTATTCAGATTTTTCTTTTAGAAAGTTTCAATAGTTTCTCAAGCTCTAATTGAAGGTGTTCATCAGTGAAAACACAGCAGCTAATACACTACCATTCAAAGGTTTGGAATCAGCTGTTATATACTGTATATATATATACATATATCAGAGATAAAAACAGTATCATTCAGATGTATGTATTATGAATGTATTATTTACATTTTAAATAGTTTTGGTCCCAGAAGAAGAAAAATGAAATGATTAAAACTTCCATTAAGTCGATGTCCCCACAGTGTTGCATTATGGGAGAATACTGTTGAACTTGGATGGAACCTGTTCCCATTTAGAGCAGCCACACAGCGCGTCTGCGCGGCGGCTCTGCTTCGTGTCAGCTGCATCTCTTCTAGAGATTAAAGGTCTTAACTACTTCTTTCCACGTGCCGCACGGTTCACAGCAAGGATAGACTGTGAAAATGATCTTATGACAGTATATAGACATCATATCAGCAACATTACTACAGTTTCAATGTCTATATCTGTAGAATATGTCACAGAAATTAAAAAAAGTACTCAACACTTCCTGTTTATGTTTCAAAATAAAAACCCTCTAGTGTTTTTCTGTTGACATAATCAGTTAATTTGCTAACACAAGGCTTTTATTCTGAAATATCTGCAGGTCAGTGGTAAGGAAAATGAAGTGACTTGCACGACTCCATAAATTAATAGAGTACCGGCTTTTAATTGTTGCTCATGCGGGCAGTGTCACCCGGGTGTAAGTGGCTATAGTTGCCTCTGGTTGTCTCCTATGAAAAAAAAAAAAAACAACTGCACACTGATCTGAGTCCATGGTTTGTGTTTGTTGACCCCTTATCATCACTGTTTACACAGGGTGAAGCCACAAGAGTCAACTGAACAGTGTGCAGAGTCAGTCTGTCCCTACCTGCTAACGGTTGCTAACCGGTTGTTTGCAGATATCAGACCCATGTCTTGTCAAGAACACAAACATCAGACGAGGATGAATTGGTGTGCAGACCTTTCTGCTCTATCTGTGCTGAAATGGATTATTCAACTGTCCATGCTCTATTTAGCTGGAGCATCTTGAACTGACAGAACCTGCATTTTACAAGACAGCACAAGGAACAGAATGTAGTATATATATATATATATATATATATATATATATATATATGTAGGAACAGCATAGCGATGATGGGAAATATATGTAGAGTGGACTATGCATGGATATTATGTGAATAAATGTGTGAATGTGCCTGATACATATGTGCATATGTCAGTGTGCATAGGCAGGAGCAGCGTTCAGAAAAATAAACTTGAAAACAGCTTCACCACATTTGGATCAGCAGATCAGTGTTGGCCTGCACTAAGGTAGCGACGTGGTGGTGGTTGTGTGTCTGTCAGCAGTTTTTCTGCACCCTTGTTGGATTCAAATGACATAGGTTTAAGGCAAAAGTAGTCTGGCATAGACCTCCAGTGCTGGGTCAGCGCTGTAGAAAGGTCTGGCTGCATACATTGTCATTCTGTTACAGGGGGGGAAAAAAAACTCTCTGCCTCGTTCCCTCATGGCCGGCTTGTACAGCTCAGGATCGCCGGTTACGTGATTGGCCACCTCAGCGTGACCCCACAGGCCGCTGCGTTTTTTATTTTGTCACCCCATGCAGTCCCCATGGCTGCAGGTTCAATGCACTACCCACATTCAAATGAACGGGAGGACTGGCGCTTTCACTGCAAGGCCTGATTTGGTGTGAATGCAGCCTTAAGCTCGTGCCACACAGGCAACGTCAGCAGCGCGTGGTGGCTGCCACTGGCAGCGTTTCTGCTGCTGCTGGGCTTCTGCTGCCCTTTCTTTCTACATATTTTGCCTTTCATAATGTCCATTTCATTTCATTATAAATGTCATTTGTATTTAATTTAGACAGAAAAAGGTTAAGAACCGTGTGCTCATTTGTAAATAATAGTAATAATCCACAATTAAAACCCCATTTTTTATTCGTTCATGGAGCCGTGCAAGTCACTGCATTTCCTAAAACACTGTCCTGCAAATAGTTCAGAATAAAAGCCTTGTCTTAACAAATGAGGGAATTCTGTCCACAGAAAAAAAAACACTTCAGGGCTTTTATTTTGAAATGAATGCAGGAAGTGTTGATTAAAAAATAAATCTTTACTTTTTTTCATGTCTGTGACATATTCTACAGATACAGACATTGGAACTGTTTGTAATGTTGCTGGTATGATGTCAATATACGGTCAAAAGATCACTTTCACTCAAAAATGTACTAATAATACATAATACATAAACAGCCTTAAGAAATGACTTTTTCGCTGCTCTTTCATGTTTCCCAGCTTCACTAAATATATAATACTGTTCTTTATTCTGGTCACTGCATTCACTAGTTAGTGATCTTTGCTGGAATCGGACATCTGGAAGCAGCAGTTCAAAGTAGATGAACAGCACGGCTGCTACAAACCCATGGAGACACGGTGTCAGTGGACACTGATGGATCTATTAATGAATTCATCTCAGGGAACCCCTTAGAGGAGAAACACTATTTCAAAGCAGTTCAAAGGTAAAGACACCTTTGTCATTGTAAATATTTGAGTATAAATTATCATAGTCTTCTGTACTACTCTGTGTTAGGTCTACTACACTAGAGTCAGTACTATTGCATATTGCTACAACACATGTTTGTCACTGATGACACTATATGTACAGTATTACTAAGGCTTATCAGCTTCTATAGCTACCCTTCATGATGTAAAATCATATTTATAAATGCACACAGTATGTAAATAAAGAAAGAAAGGAAGCGAACACTTGACCTTGAGGATGTAATCAGGCATCACTTACATGGATATGGCGACATGCTTGACTTTGTTGCCAAACACAGTCCTTCTGACCATAAATAATTCTCACTGGGGTTCATGTACACTCGCCTGCCTGAATTACACTTTCCGACTGATAAATGGTTCCAATGTGAAGAACTGCAAGCTGCACCTCGGTGAAGCAGAGGGAGAAGGAATGATTCTCTACAAAGACAGATGCCTCATACATATTTAAATACAGGTAGAACGAGGAGAACAAGAGGTGAGAGCTAAGCCTCTGGTGGATCCCAAATTATACCAGCTCAGAAAATATTTAGATAATGAAACATGCAGAGAACAGAGGAGCGGTTACAGAGCAGTGGAACAATGAAACCAATGGCTGGCCTTCCTCAACAGAATACAAAGACACTTATTGCGTACCCCCAGTAGCCTGGGATATCCAACATGCTGAGCACACTTTCACTATTCATGGTAGCTATCCATTTATTCTGAGATTTATCTTGAAACTAGCGATTGAGACCACAAACTCATGTTTATAATGTTTACTGAGGTAATAAATCAAGTGAGAGGTAGGCTCATTTTCTCACTTATTTCTGCAACCAGAGGAGTCACCCTCTGCTCGCTATTAGAAAGAAAGTATAACGCACTTCAGCACTGGCTTCACTTTTCAGACCTGGAGGTCGCTGCCTCGTCTTACAAAGAGCCACTAAAAAGCAACCACTCTGGTATCAGTAACTTTTTTTCCCACATGAAATCAGGCCCTTGGCCAGTCTTAAAAAAGATCAGTACTGTGTGGGTGTAAGAGTACAGGCAGGTCCATACAAAACCAACATCAGTCTCTAGCTGTGTCCCAAACCCTTACTCAACATTATTTCTTTCTTTCTTTTTTTTTTAGGATTTCTTTTTTTGTCTTAATTGGATAGGCAGCCCTGTATCCTAAAAAAGATGTTCCCATACAACGAAACTGCAATGTGAATTATGTTTTTAGGGAAATGTATTTTGTTGGGGACTATGTTTGTTTTTGACATATAACAAATACGTTTGTAATGATTGTCAGCAGAAGTCTGCGTAGAGAGGGGGTCGGGGGGGTGGATGGGTCAAACAAACACAGGACTTTCACCCAGGAGGCTGCTGTTCACAGCTGATATGTACGTGGTTTGTTTACATGACGTAACAGAAGTGCATATTTTACGTATTCAGTGTGGACAGAAAGCGTCGATAGTCGGATGCTCGCATCCAGTTAGGACACGGTGTAAGATCAGTGGTGACTATCTCCTGGTGAAGCATGAGCAGTTTTCTTTCATCTAAACTCTCATTCCCCAGCCCCTCCCTACAATAAGAAGTGGATCAGATCAGCTAATATTATGCTACTTAACTTCCCTCAACAGATTTTATGTTTTCTGATTTATTTGTGAATAAATACCGCAAGGTCAGCAGTTTGTTTGTTTTTACTCAGAAGAGGTTGGTGGGGAAACGCATGTAATTAACGGGTAATGCAGCAAATGAGAAAGAGTGCAGAGTTTGCAGAAGTTAGATGTCCTGACAATGATGAGAGAATAAAGATGTCCTTTTATTAGAAGGTAATGAGGACCAGGACAGAATGCTTCAGCAGTGAGGGCATCAGTGATGAGAGCCATTCTGCTGGGGCGTCTGCACCCTCATCATTATCTCCATCAGACACTCAGTGTGTTAAGTTGCTGTCTCAAGAGCTTCTGTGATGTAGAAATGCCTAAATAGATTTTTTTTTTTTCGCCTGCCAACTCTCCCTTTTCACTGCCACCTTCTTGAAAGATGCTTGACTCAACAAAAGACACGCTTGATACTTAGATCTGAGAGCCTCGTTTGCACAGAGTGTCAATAAAGATGCTCTTAACCAACTGTGTTGGGGATCATTAAGTTAATCTGAGGTGTTATCGCTCTTCACAACATCCCTACTGACATTCATGAAACTGTACAGTGTTTGACATTTGATCAAATTTTCCATATAAACAACGTTTTCAGCTCACATACTGTACAGAAGGCCTAGCTGTTGAATCAAAGTGGTAAACAAATGTAAATTATTATGATTGTGTTGCCATGTGGTGAGTGAAAATTCAACTATCTTGCAATAGGCACAGCCTGTTCAGACCTGGCATTAACATGTCCTGGGTGATCGGATCACAAGTGGACAGCTCTAAGTACAGGTGTGAACGCACTCAAGACACACTGAGGACGCATTAAGATCCGATCGCTCAGACCCCATTCAGAGGTGGTCTGGGCCACATATGGCCACATTCTTTTAGCAGTGTTTACGTGAATGTGTCACGGGCCATATTAAAGACCGCCTACTCAACTGAGGTCCCGCTCACTGCGCCCATGAATACAGGCAGACATGAGCGCTTCTGTGCTCTACTGTATCCTGTAGGTACAACTGTATTTTATTAGATATATCTTATCTATAGGCTACATATCTACAGACTATCAGACTAGGCACACAAAGTGCATTATCATCATACTATTGGGGAAGTGTCGGTGTTTTTGGTCTGGTGCTCTGCAGTGACACCCGCCCGACCGCCCGCTCTTATCCCCGGCTCTGACGCTTTCTACCCTGCTGTTGCCTAGCAAAGGTGGCGGTGTCAACGGCACGGAGGTTATGAGACATAAGTAAACATGGGACATGAACATCCCCTGTCCTCGCCCCCTACTCGGAATGGTGAGGGCTTAACTGTCACCCTGGTATGGTCTGTAACAGGCTGTTAATGGAGCTTCAAATATACATTATTATCCTGCAATGAGTTTGTGTATTTGTTTTTTAGGGTTGTACCGAATAGTTTGAAGCTTCATTCAAATTTTAAATCAACATTTGAATGCTGCCCAGCTTCTTTTTCGTTGATTGATCATTCTGTTTAAAGCTGGCGTTTATATTTGGTAATTATGTTGCAACCATGTTCAGTATGTTGCAACAAACTGTAGGTTACCATGAGTAAAAAACAGATACCCTCTCAAAAAGATGTTCCATTTGATATCAAATAAAACAATAATAAAATCCCTGCTATTCTGGCTGATACATGGTAATTGCAGAATTTTCTTAAGTGCAAAATGACAAACCTGACTTTGGCAAAAATATTTCCCTGGCTTCTGAAACAGATTGTAATAGCACTCACAAAAGGCATTCAAGGGGAGCGCAGACAAAAACCACAAGAAACAACATTTCAAAGTCAGCTTTCTCAGGCTCTTCCTATCTCTCTCTATCTCACAGACACACTGACACACACACACACACACACACACACACACTGACAGACAGGTACAGCCATCAGAGACACGCATCCACTCCATTGACATTGACAGCTTGTCAGACTGTGGACTGGGTCTGAGAGGACACACCTTGCAATCAGCCCAGCATGCAAAAGTGGTGAATCAGAATGCATTATGGGAGACAGCACTGACAGTGAGCTGGTCCCTGATCTACCCTGTGGACGTTATCAATTATTAATATTAATTAGAAATATGAAGAACTGCAATGCCCCAGTGCCTCTATCAACATGTATGAGCCTGTATCATGTCTGCTTCCTGTGTGAAGCACCGAATCACAGACGCCTTTAGTGGCACAAAATCAGAAGCGTATTGATTTAAAATACGTTTTGTTGAATCTATCAAAGCTACAGAGCTGAGCAGGAATCAGGGGTATATTTTGGGATACATTTGTGAGCAGAAACCAGTCATTCCAAATCAGCAGCGTAACATAATTGTCATAATTTTCTTAGGCCCTCACCCCAAACACAAGCACATGCTCATAAGCACACACGTATACACACAACCACTCCAGACAATTGCTATGCCACCAACGAGAGGCTCACAATGCAACTCCAATACTGCAAACAGCCTCAGATCAGCACCACGGACAGCAGCCGGAGCGTCAAATTTATCAACGCTAACTTACCAGCGTGCCCTGGACTCAGCAGTTCTCACAGACACAGATTACAGTAGGTGCACATCTTCCAACATATGAGACGTAAGTATTACAATGCTACAGATTTAAATCCCTGATCCCATAATAACAAAAATAAACCAGTATTCACCCACTGGGAGTTTATCCTGCAGTTTTTGTGCTCCGCAAAGTCATTTACAACACTGCTGAAGAACCATGTCCTTTTTTATTGGAATGTCCTGGCCGTGAGCGACGCAGCGCGACATGGCACGCCGTTCTGAGCTGAACTTTTGTCCGACGCCCAACTGTTTATATTTATTCCTGTTGCTCGCCTTGAAATAGCCTCAATGGACCAGGAGCTGCTGATTGCAGAAGTTGAAATGAAACAATACCTCCTCATTTCACTACAAAAATGTTAATAAGGTGGCAGCTGGCTGGAGGGAGATCACCAGGGAGCTGGAAGTTTCCTACTGCTGTTGGCTGTATTGTATGTTATTTCCAGTAAATATCGCAATATTAAACGTGTGTTTCCTGTTTAAAAGGAACAAACGAAGGAACATAGGTGGTTACGTCTCCAGTCTGATCTCGAGCGCACAGCTAATAGGTAGCCTACGTGGTCTGCTGAGGCTACATGACCTAACAGAATGCATATAATGGCTTCAGTATGGACAGTGTAGGAAGGTGGATTTGGGGCCATTGACAGCTTCTGGGCCCCGGTGCACTGCACCGGTTGCACCGTCGATATTTACGCCAGTTATTGAAGCACTGAGAAGTGAAGACACAGCATCCTGTGATTAGCCACCAGGTTTGCTGTGCAGAGCAGGATAGAGCTTGACTGATGTTCCACAGGTTAGTTTTTACCTCTTGATCAGACATTAAATGGTAAATGTGCTGCATGTATGCAATGTTGCCTCTTATTCATCCATTCACACACACCGATGGCAGTGAGCCCAATGGTTAGGCCAGCACCTTACGCCGTGCAATTTAGGGTTCAGTGTCTTGCTCAAGGACACTTTGTCACATGGACAGGAGGGGGGGAATATCATAACAACCCGCTCTATCTCCTCAGCCACAGATACTGAAGCCGGGCACCTCGGTGACTTGACAGCAGATAGAAAACTGAAGAGCTGAAGCTGGGATGGTCCCAAAAGTAATCATTAGCTGCAGCCCTGATCCAAATACAGCTATTTCTATGAAACAGGCCGATACAGATACAGATAGTATATGTGTGTTATACTCTACCCTCTCTGCCTCATATAGTTTTGAAGCAACATTGGACAGTTTTAGTGCTTTTTGTTTTGTTGTTCAGCCTCGGCTATTTACTGCAGTAAATAAATAGCTGAGTACTGCAGTTCAAAATAAATGGCTACAACTGTCTGGTCATGGACAGTCTGAATGAACTACTTTTTGCTTGCTTTGTTTTTGGTCTATTATTTGTGTCCACAGATAGTCAAGTTGAGGAAAAAAATGCAGTAATCTGAAGGCAAACAGAACTAATTTGTGCAAGTTATGAAATATCCAAAACCTGTCAGGCTCCCAAGCAGAGAGTGACCATATACACGTGTACAATGTTCTGCCTGCATGCATGTATACAGTAAGGTGTCCCCAACAGGAGGAACATGTGATGTAATAGTTTCACTGACCTACAGCTCTTTTCTGATTATGTTAATAAGGAGATAAAATAGAGTGACAGACAGGTGGCAACATGATGATATAATGGTGCTAAGACATACTGTCTACAAATACAGCAGAGATATCTTAAAGCTTCAGTAGGCAACACGTTTTTGGCATCATTGGGCAAAAATTCAATAAAATGTTTCAGCATATTGTAATTCAAGTGTTCTAAGAGAAAACTAGACTTCTGCTCCTCCTCATGGCTCTGTTTTCAGGCTTTAGAAAATCTAGCCCATGACGGGAGACTTTGACCAATCACAGGTCATTTCAGAGAGAGAGAGAGCGTTCCTATTGGCTGTGCTCCGGCTGGTGGGCGGTGCTTGGTATTTCCTCAACAGATCTCAACATGGCTGCCGGGTCACAAACTTTCTCATTTTACAGCTAAACAGTACACTACAAGATGCGAGTGATTGAGCATTTTTGTTTTTTGCATAACTTGAACTTCTTGAAGCCACTGAAAATAGAGGATACTAACAACTTTTTTTTGGTTTAAAGTGTTTATTTGTGCAAGTTTAGCATAAATAAATGTTAACTTTTTTTGCCATTTGTGTGTTTACATTATTATCAGTTGATATAACTTTTTAAAATATTCTTTCACACACACATCAGGGCATTTGGGGGACTCTGCCATTGTTGTTGGAGGTCTAAACACTGGAGGCGGAGCTGCAAATATGCAGCAGACGGCGGCCTGGGTAGAGCGTGACGTCACTGTGTGTGAAAGAATAAAAACCCCATAATCTTTACTCTGCTTCCATGCCATAATTTGCCACACCGCCTTGATCCTGAAATTAGCACCCCTATGTACTGGATATAGAATTGATTTTGAATCGAATCGTGACCCCAAGAATCGAAAGCGAATCGAATTGTGAGATACTGAAAGATCCACACCCCTAGTAGTAGTAGTAGTAGTAGTAGTAGTAGTAGTAGTAGTAAGTCCTGCTACATCTTAACTTGTGAAACTTTGATTTTATTTGACTGATTTGACTTCATCTAGAACCAGTAATGTTTGTCCAAACCCATAACCCCTTTTAAATTATATTTAGAGGACTATTAAATAACTTTGTCATGCTGTTGTAACCTGTTCATTCCTACCATATTTTTTACTTGGCTGTTTTTCCAACCAAAACATGAAGTAGATACTTTTCAAGAAAGCAAGCTGAACTAAATGCTGCGCTGTAGAACTGTCTGTATTTCATTTCATACTGTATTACAGGGATGAATGGAGACACCAGGAGTGAATCTCTCTGTGGGTGAACAGAAAGCTGCTGTAGCTCTGTACTTACTGTACCAGTATACTGTGTTTCACTGTGATACAGACGCTCTCAGAGTCTGTGAAGAAAAGTAGTGGTGAGCAGGAACATCCCTGCCTTACCTCCTCTTTAATGCTCCCCGGTGCATTAACGATGGAGAATTCCCTAATCTCCAGCAGAGTAGATCTCTGCTCCCGCTATAGAATCAGACATGTGAGCGCTTTAGGTAAGTGAGGTGAACCGCTGCTCAGGGGAAGATAATCTGCTTTGAATACCACCTGATTTCACTTTATCCTCAGGAAGATACCTAGCTTCTCCTCTCTATGTGGTTAATGATGCAGAGATGCCCAGGAGGAATAGAACGTTCTTGGAAACAAATCATCAACTTATGAACTACCCTAAATGTAATAAGGCACCCAGGGCATTGTTAAAGGCACGATGAGTAGGATTTGTCAGTGGCGGTTTGTAAACATTCAAAGCTGGCCTCTCCCTCCCTCAACGACACCAGAAGCGCACGCACCCTGACCTCCGTGGGGTTAGGGTGCTCGCCAGCGGGTGAAACCCCAGATTCATTCTCATTTTTGAAGCTTTGGCCACCTGGCATTTCACCTTGCTATATGTGCATTTTTTCTGCGCTGTGTCCGCCATTTTCGTTGCTTCCTCTTGGATGCGGGTTTACAATCTGACACCTGGTCGCTATGTTTTAATAGAGGTTGATGCCCAGAAACGTCCCAAACACAGCAAAATAAGAAAATCCAGGCAGAGGGCTGCAGGGTCTCTGCAGATACAGACATCACCACACACTTATAGTGGGTCAGAATGATGATTGAGAGGGAATACTTGTTTGTATGATATATTGGGACCTACTGTATTTAAACGATCTATAGTGCCTGGTCTAAAGTGCATGGCACATGTGCATTTAGGTCATGTCCAACTCCACCTTTGCTAGTTAAGCGGCGCATAATCTGGGCCCAAAGGGTTGTATTTAGTCTCTTTTACTTAATCGTAGGTGTGTTTTGGGCGTAACAGGAATTAAACCAATCAGTGTCGTCTCCCATTCCCTCTAAAGGCCGGGTGCGCCTGCACATTGGCGCATTGCTACTTAAAAGGCGGATTCGAAAGCGAGCGGTTTTCTGCTGAGGAAACACATCTGCTTGTGCGCAAAGAGAAAGTGTGCGAGCAGATGTATGTGGTGCTTGGCCAGTGGACCATCTGCCTCCATCTTCTCCCAATCCTCTGGGGGGGGGGGGGTAGAGACCGGAAGAGCGCTGAGAATGTGCTGGAGTTTGAGCAACACAGAATGCCTGAGAGCCTTAATTCATTCATTCATTCAATAATTCATTAATTAATTAATTAATTATCCGTAACTGCTTATCCTATTCAGGGTGGTGCAATCGCTTTCTGCTCCAACAAAGCGTCTGACCTCACCTCATTTTAAGTCCAACACGCCCATGGGAGTACGTTTGCTACTTACAAAACGTGGGCGCTGGGCGTGAAAATGACAACTGCGTTGGTGTGAAACTAGCAATGACAGGTGCACTACGCTGTGAGCCGCTTTGCGCCGGGTGTAAGATAGGGCCCAATGTTTTTTTTAGCAAAATCCTACTCATTCTGCCTTTAATAAATGGTATGTGTGCATGTGTACACGTTACATCTGCAACAAGCTTGGCATTTGGGAACAGTCTAAAAAAAGGGATGTTGAAATGAGGTTATTTTTCACTGAGTATTGAGTGATATATACTGCACACCCACTCCTATCTGCTCTTCCCATTACTAAGTTCACTGACATCTAATACTCAGGGAAGACACAACTACTCATATTTGTAGCAAAAGAGGAAGAATTACAACTAATATGAGAGGAGCAAATTGTTAATAAAAACATTTGGTAAAAAATGGATTTTGTAAAACTTTTCAAAACTACAAACATAATTGACCCATAAGTAAAAGATTAAAATCTAACAAGGTGGTAAGTGGTTTACGAAACTATGTGATTCAGATACATGTTCACAATAATATGTCTAAACAGACAAAATACACTCAACATAGAATTAAATAAATTTAAAAAAGACACAAGTCTAAGGCCATGTTTGTGTAATGTTCATAAAAACACAATAACTTTGTTGAATGAAAACATACTGTAGCTGCTACAAAGACACATTTCTGGCCATGGGATCATTAAAATCAAAAGCACTGATATAAAAATGTTACATGCTTGATCGTGAACATGCTCAGCTCAGGTAATGACAACACAATCTTGTGTACAGGATCTTCTCTTTGCAAAGTTGACATTTTGACCTGAGTGCCGAGTAACAGGAGAGCACGTGGAGCGTCCAAGGTTTGAAATGGTTGCGGAGAGTATTTATGTGCTCGTTATGTGCTTTCTCGTACGCTGTGATGATGGCACGAGAGGAAAGGTCAGGGTGTATCCATGGAAATTGGATATCCTGCACAATGGAGCTGCTCAGAGGAGCGAAGAGGAATCTATGAGGAAGGCTTGAGAGAAGATATATATTTCACCGGACCCACAAATCCCTTTATAGGAAATCTGTATATTGGAAGCTACAGCTGATCGGGCTCCTTTAAAGCCACAACACCACCGTTTTATACCATCACACATAACAGAACCAATGTATGTGTAATTATAGACAACTGCTTGTTTGTATTTATTCATTTTTGACTCACCATCTCATTTAAAACGGTTTATTTCAATTACTCTTTGTTATATCTTGATCTGCCTCCGATAGAGGAGGAGCAACATCCCTCTGCCACTATGGACCAGCATCCTCTGACACACTGAAGACAGTCCGCCCTATTTGTTGAACAGACAGACTGACTAACCTCCTCATCGCTCACCCATACCACCAGCCCTGTAAAAACATTTCTCTGATGGGGTATAACCCCCACAGCCATGTTCTCCAGTCTTCCTCCCACACCTGAAGAGTGTGATTTAGTACTTTGAGTGTATTACATATTTATGCACCCATAGTTAAATTGCCTGTCAAATAAATCTTGCTGTTTTACGACGTAAATAACACTCGGTACCTGTTGTTGACCTTGCCTCCCTCCCCCCAACACACACTCCTATCCACTCTACCCATCAGACATAACCCTCAACAGTGAGTGTTTGAGTGAGTTCATCCCATCCGATTTCTCCGTTGACCTCCATGGTAAAATTAAACAGGAAGCACTCGCACAGAAAGGACACTCACTTTTGTCACATTTCTTTTCATTGAAATGCTAGAAATGGACAGCACACCGTACAGTATACAGGGACACGCTGATAAGAAAGACAAAATGTGATATGATACAAAGCTGGTCGGCGGTTCGATGTCGAAGTGTCCTTGTACAAGATACTTAACCCCAAATTGCTCCCAAAGGCTGAACCATGAGTGAATGAGTATTTAGATTAGATCCTGATGTTGGCTCTTTGCATGGCAGCCTCTGATATCAGTGTATGAATGTGTGTGTGAATGGGTGAATGCTGACATGTAGTGTAAAGTGCTAGAAAAGCGCTTTATAATTGCAAGTCCAAGTCCATTAAACATGTTCTAGTAGAAACCCAGAATACAAGAGCTTCATATTTAAGATAAAGTATTACTTTGCTGCACATTTAAATTTAAAGAAAAGGTCCAGTGCACTATAATTTTGCCAAAGTATGGCATAACTGAATTGTTATACTAAACATTATTGTTATTACAGTTCCCATAACCTTAAACACAGGTCCTGATGCCATCATATCTCAACTGTACCTATTGATCTTTATCCTAAATCAACCCCCAGCCTTAAACTTGAGTCCTAACTCAAAAATGACCTTCACATAACCAAATATGGATCCCAAACTTAAACTAAACACTAGTAAAAATTGAGGACGAGCTAAATGCTTTCCCTCTGTTGAATATCCTCACTTGTGTATCCATGTGAGGACACTTTTATACATAAGTATAAGGAGATATAACCATCAGCGCACACACACACACACACACACACACACACACACACAGACAGACAGGAAGACCGTTTCTGATCAGCCATGAAGGGTGTGTTGGAGTTGTAGCCCGGAGCGCTTCCTGTTCTAACTCCACTATGCCGTCTCTCCACTTTGAAGTGTGAAGTCAGTAAAAACTTATTTTAGCCAGAGGAGAAGTTCGCTGGGCACAATTTGGGCTGAAAATAAATAAAGCTGTTTGTTTTCCACCTAAATGCCAGCTGGCTTCTGAGTGAAAGCAGAGGTTTAAGGTATTCGCATTGATCGCTCATTCGATCACGCATTTGTTCTCGCCGATAGCTCACGGGAGAGAGAGAGCTGGATCCTGCAGCTACAGTGTATGTTTACTGCTGATGCTGCAGTTTATCATCCAATGACACGTTTTATGGAACCCTTCACAGATGCAAGGACATATGCATCTGGAAGAGCAACCTCTTTTTTTTCTATTTTTTTTTTTACAGTGTCTGCCAGACTTAATTTTCTGAACTTGCATTACTTTTGGCTTCAAACCCACCATGCATGAAAGTCAGAGAGGTGACTACCTTTAACAGAGTATGACTGCAGTATATGTGTTTGTGTATAAATAAATATAAACACTGTATAAAATGGTACATGTACTGTGAGCCCACACTCACCAAACGGCCCCATAAAAGGACCAATAAGAATGCACAGTACCTTTTTCTTTAAAAATACTGATTTAAAACATTAACTGTATATTATTATGAATATATTGTATTCTGTAAGGTAATATTAAATATCATGCATCTGCCATTTTAATCTCTGTTCTGGTGGCATTATAGGGTCCATACAGTGTCGTGTGTCTGGTACCCCTTGAGGGGGCCCTGTGAACTTCATTTTGCTTTGTTGTTTTGTTGGACTTGGTAATTTAGTTTTCTAAATGTATTTTTTAAAACATTGGGTGTAAATACTTTTTCAAAAATGCATAATTTCATAAATAACCTAGTTTGACATAAATGAGTCTGATAAACCACAGTCTATGAGGGCTAAACTACTGCAAAGTAGGAAAAAAATAAATCTAGTGCACAGATACGTTAAAGGGGACATACTATATATCATGAAAAACTCACTTTTTCGGTGCTTGTGCACATCCATCTGGTATCTGGAGTGCCTAGCAACCCACACAAAGCATATAAACATGTTCTAGTCAACCAAAAATACAAGTATGAACCTGAAAATGAGCACGATCTGTCCCCTTTAAGGTTGTCGTGTCATTGGCCGGTTTGTCAGTATAAACCACAGAAGGATCTAAAATTGAATATTAGCTTGTATTTAGTTTGTTTGGAGTGAATAATTCATTATCTTGGAGTAGAATCAGGCATCTTTGAGAGACAGAGCTGGGTAAGTATATATATATATTTTATTGTGTGTGCGTTTGTCTGCGTTTGAGGCTAATCTGCTAATCTTAGCGTACAGGATAAGCAGTTTAATTCATACTGTAGTAAAACTGATGACAGTGCGGATGGTGTTTTTGAACCTGGTTTTACAGAGTAAGGTTTATTGATGAAGTCAGATCTGTGGAGAGCGCTCTCCTTGGTACTGAAGTCATGTTTTATGTTGCCATTTGGCAGACAGCGGTGTGGATTACTGCCTTGCTTAGTCTGCCCGTGATATTTCCCGCTGATAAACCAGCAGTGAAGGCCAGTAACACCAGATCCTGATGTGGATGTTTTAGGAATATTTTTGCCTGCCCTATTCAGCTTTGGCAGCCGATCCTGTTGTCTGGAGAGACTCTGGACATAACGCACAAAATGACAGTGCCCATCATATAATATCATCATATGAGAGAAATATAATAAACTCACTGTTGAGTAGCAAAAGAACATAAGTCATTATTATATGATAAGATGAATGAATACAAAGATAATACTGGGTATGCCATGATGTGAAAATACAACATATATACTGTATATATCCATCCCATTGTGTTCCTGCACATGCATTGGGTTTGTTATAAAGTTTAAAAATCCCTGCTCATCTTTATCTTTAGTACCTTTTTTGAAATATTTTTTTTTATTTGGTGATTAGCAAATGTTAGCATGGTAACCTGCTAAACTAAGATGGTGAGCACGGTAACAATTATACAACATCAGCATGTTAACATTGCCATTGTGAACATGTTACCATGCTAACTTTAGCATGTAGCTCAAAGTACTGCTATTCATACGTAAAGCCTCCCAGACTAAATAAAATGCAGCCTAAAATGAATAAAATGCAGTCTAATGGCAGCTTTCAGTACCTCACAGCGTTCAACACTCAGTGCTACTGACGCGTCTCAGTTTATAGAGTATTGTGGTTCGAAATCCAGCCCTATCTGAGTGGTATAAAATGCATATTTTATGTGAAATATCAGCGGAGGATAATGGATTTCACCTGATTTCACCTCGTCCCTGATGACCCATATGCTCATTGTAATGCTGTCTGTGGAACAGAAGAACATCCTGCAGCCAGTTCACATCCTAAAAGCTTTATCTGCAAACTTCATTGGGGCGGCAACAAACACTTATTCACCCCATCGATATCCTGCTGATAATTTTCTTGATTGATCTATTGGTCCATAGAATCTCAAAAAAAGAGTGAAAAATGCCAGTTACCAGTTACAATTCCCGAAAGCCAAAGGTGATGTCTTCAAATAGCTTATGTCCCACCAACAGCCCAAAAGTCAGATATTTAATTTACTATCACTAACGACAAGGGAGAGATGAAAATCCTCACAGTTGACACGCTGAAACAAAGGAACGTTTGGTATTTTTGCTTGAAAACACTTATTATTATTCCAATAATAATTATATTAATTAATAATATTATTCTAATAATAATTTTCAATAATTACCCAATTTGGGATCAATAAAGTACATCTATCTATATCTATCTATTTTAAGAATAGTTGACGATACATTTTCTGTCAATCGACTAATCAAATAATTGTTTCAGCTCTAAACTGTATATTCAGTTTCTTTGTTGTTGTTCTTTGTTGTTTGTCTTTCCTATAATGTTTAAAACAGATATCATTACTTATAGTTGTGTCTCCTGTACAATTAATGTGGATTATGTTCTAGTGCTTTAAGACTATTGCTTAAACTCTGTGTTTTCCCAAAATAACTTTTTGTTTGCTCATACTTTAAACCACATGGATTTTTTTCCAATCATGTTTCATTCCTCTGCAGATTTTATGACCTCTGTGGGAGCTCTGTATATTGCACTGTGCCTGTATCTGATCTGCCAAAGCAATGGTGAGGTATATCCATAACTAATATACCTCTGTGTTGGTAAACAGTGCATGTGTGTGTGTGTGTGTGTGTGTGTGTGTGTGTGTGTGTGTGTGTGTGTGTGTGTGTGTCTGTTTGTGTCTGTGTGCGCGCGCATGAGCATGGTGCCCTGAAGTATCGATATCTTGGCGCTAAAGGGGAGGTGGAGCTGAGAATCTTTTAAGCACATAATCCCGAGCAGCACTCCACCTCTCTCCCACCCATCTCCTCTTCTAATACCCAGACAGGACTCGAGCCCTGAATCCACGAGTCGCTGCAGCAAAGCTGTGCTCGTGCTGCCCATGGGTCAGTCTGTTTACCACAATCACACACCAGAAGTAAGACGATTACTTTAAACATGCTGGGGGCATTAGCATAGGGAGCTCCAAAGTGTTCAATATTAAAGAAATAAATACAACATATGACATACACATACTGATATGAATACATATCAAAAACATAAAAAGTAAGTCATTATTATATATAGATTTATCTAATTTTATTTTTTATTTTATTTTATTTCTATTTTTAGGGGGGCTGGAGCCGATCCCAGCTGACATTGGGTGAAGGCGGGGTCCATCCTGGACAGGTCTCCAGACTATCACAGAACACATAGAGACAGACAACCATTCACACTCACATTCACACATACGGGACATTTAGAGTCAACAATCAACCTGCATGTCTTTGGACTGTGGGAGGAAACCAGAGAACCCGGAGAAAACCCATGCTAACACGGGGAGAACATGCTTACTCCACACAGCCGGTTTTGTATATATATATATATACAAATATAGTGTGTGTCTGTGTGAGTGACATCTTTAGAATTAAAACAATGCTGAGGTAATTCTAAATTAGCCAGCTAGCTGTTGCTAACACTGGCTCCTCACTGATTCTGAGTAATAAACCAAACCCACAATTCAAGCCAGCTATATAGCATGTGTAGCCTATAGAGTATATAAAAGGAGAGGTTAGTTACTGGGTTGTTAGCAGCAGCCTGCGGTTTGGTATTGTTGTTTCTCCAGCTGATATGAGCTAAATGCGTTTTAGCAGCATTTTTTTTAGTCTGCTGAGAGGCTGAGAGCACATGCAATTGGCTGAAAGGTGATAAAAAACAGCATAATGAAATTATAAGTGGTTGACATTATTTATTATGTTAAATGTAACATGAATTAAGGTTTCAATTGGAACAGTGGCATGAAATGGTAGATTTTGAAATTAAAAAAAATCTACAGTGAAATAAAAATTAATATCATTTCATAATTAGTTTTTTATAATAATGACTTGAGTTTTAATACTTTGTAAAATGACTCCACAATTAACTGGTCCATTTGTTTATATATATTCTCTCTATCTCTCTATCTCTCTCTCTCTCTTTGGGGCTCCATGCAGGGGAAGGTTTTATTTCAGAATGGCTGAAATAACTTGAGGATGACAACACTAACTATCTTGGAACATTTTATTTGTGGTAAAATTGCATGCTTGAGCTGTTTAAAATGACTTAAACATCTTGGTTATTTGGGCAACAGCCCTATCAGAAGATTATCAACTTTACAGAATGGGTACCAGAAAGCTTTAAATTGCTGGGCGCTTAGGCTATAAAAATCAATCTGCATAATCCAACCTTCCTAGTGCTCATTTCAAACTTCCTGGATAGCCGAAAAATGAATGTTCACACAAGGGCACTTGTCCAATCAGCCACACTTCATTACAGAAGCTTTGTAATTTCCTGGACAGCATTCAAGGCGGAATTAAATCACTTCAAAGCAAGACAAGTATGAGAGGGGAAAAAGAGAGAGGAAAGAAAAAAAAAAAATCTTCCAGAAATTACTAACGATGAACCGCCACTGTTCCACAGTTCAGCAATTCCTCACTCCGTAATCCACGGGAGATATGAGATTATTCTCATCAACAATACAGAGAGCCTGTAAATGTAGGCCAAGCTTATTCAATGTCATGAAATAGAACACCAGACATCTTTGGTCTATTTTGATTAAAGATGTGTTGATGAAATGTGTGATTGCAGCACATGACGTGACCTCACAGTTTTCAGCCAGCTGCCTTTTAGCTGTTGGATGCTTAATTATACAAGTTTGATTTGGCGGCATCTAGCGGTGAGGTTGCAGATTGCAACCATCTGAAACTTCTCCTGTGTGCCAAGCCTGTAGGAGAACTGCAGTGGCCCACATGAAAACTCAAATGGCCCTATCTAGAGCCAGTCTGTGCGTCCAATACCCATACTACCATTTAGTATACCAGAAAAATATTTAGTATGTGCCAATACATAGCATGTCAAATGCAGTATGCCAAAAATACCAGGATGCTTTTCACAATCCTCTGTGCAGCAGATATATGAGCAAGAGGGTCAGAGTTCAAGGCACAATATTATGAAGAAGTAGTATGTCCCAATTGTATGCATACTGCATGCAACAGTATGTACTTTGTAAGGGAAGCTGCAGTATGCAAAAAGAAAAGTATGTGATTTAGAAAATGCCCAGTGTTTTTCCATGCTGGGCTAATGTAGAAACACGGCAGCTGGCCCCAAAGATAGCCGGCTTTTCAAAATAAACTTCCGTCTTCACAGGAAACAACTTGGTTAAGTTTAGGCAACAAAACTAATTGGTTAGGTTTAGGTAAAGATCACGGTTTGGTTTGAAATAACTATGGAAGTGGTGTTATTTAAGTACCGAAGTTATGTGACTAATAACTCATCGTTTGGGTTGAAATAACTATGGAAGTGGTGCAACTTAAGTACGGAAGTAATGTGACAAATAGATCAACGTTGAGTTTTGGTTTCACACAGGACGCAAACAGCATTTTCCGGGTTGAAAGTTGAAAGAAAAAAATTTGACTTTTTAGTTTGGCCCATGTCCAATCCGCTAACATGGAGGGGGGGTAGGATTTAGGACCTAAACTGCAGCCAGCCACCAGGGGGAGATCAAGATGTTTTGGCTTCACTTCTGGGGAGCTGCCATGTCGTCCATCTTTATATACAGTCTATGGAAATAACACAGGGAAGGACTTTATGATTCACGGATTGTGCATCTGTGCTCATTTCACTGACAACATAGTGCTTAATCAAATGAGAAATGCTTCCAGCTATATTACAACTCTATTAGACAGGACTTTATAACTGATGAAATCGTATAGTGGTCCCATTCGTCTGGCATTCTTGCTATTAGAGCCTTTTTATATTGACGGTGAAAAAACTTTTCTGGGACAGTAACGTGAAGACAATAAGTGAAAATGTGGGACTGATGGATGGCAGCCTGGCTAGACGATGCAAGGTGAAAGAAAATGGAATTACAGAGAGAATCGTTAGCATCCCTCTGTGAAATCAAATTATCAGCTTTCCAATCTTGGCCCGTGGCATAAGAGGAACAAAATGAATGTCCCCTTGAGAGCTCTTTAACTCCAAACATGGACTGGATTGAGAAATCCTCATCGCTGCAGCAAAGCTTTGGGCACTGATAGTTCCATTCACAACATCGATGAACCAAACAAGTCACATGTAAGAATTCAAATTCATGTGTCAAGCAAACATTTCTACATGGAATGTAATTATCAAGGCATTAAAAGCTTCTCCCTGTTTGGAACAGAGCCTCTGTACTGAAACATTTAACCTGAATCCTGAATGCGTTCATCAGGCAACGAGGAGAGAAAAGAATAAATGTTAACATGATGTGGTTGTGAGACCAGCATGGTCTGTGCAGGTAGATAAGCGTCTCAGGAGGTTGGCGGCTCACCTCGGCGACTGTGGTGACATTCATTAATCGCACTCTCTGGAGGCATCGTGTCTCTTTTTAAATCCATTTGAGTGGGCAGAGCCTCGGGAAATTAATGTGCTTCTCATTGAGTCCAGTTATATAGTCTGTTTTATGTCAAGTACAGCGCTGTACATTTATAGTTGACAATTTATTATGAATGTAGATTTACAGTCACTAATTTAAAATAGTTCACAATTTGCTTTTTGCAGTGGTGATGTGGTCTTTGTGAAGGAAGCTCAGCTCCATAAATCAGACACAAACACTTCCCTCATTTAGTTCTGGGTGCAATCAAACTGCATCACAGTTTGTCAGAAATCCTCTCCAGACTGTCTGCTTCTGGTTGTACAGTCAGTATGTAATCAACAAAAAGGAATACAGTTGCCAGGATCCTTTATATATACAGCATATATAAATTAGGGCTGCCAAAGTTAACGCGATATTAACACCAATAATTTCTTTAACGCATTACATTAACGCAACTTGTGAAGATAAGTTAATTTTGGCAAGGAAAACTTACCATGAACCTGTTATGATTTGAGCATATTTTTTATGCTAAATGCAGTACTTGTGAGGGTTTCTGGACAATATCTGTTGTTGTTTTGTGTTATTAATTGATTTACAATAATAAATATATACATACATAAAGCAGCATATTTGCCCACTCCCCAGTACTTGACAAATCTCCCTTTAACCCATAAGAACCCACGGTGACACAGGTGTCACACGTCCTTTAAATGTTCTGGAAAGTTCCTTATACAGGTTTATCCTTGACTTTAACTCATGAAGTCCCTAAGTGACACATACTGAACATCCTGGTGGGTCATATGACAGGTCATGTGATTTTGTGTTCCTACAACAACATCTCCAAGATGTCTGTGTACCAGGTTAAGACATCTGACAGAACTAGCTAAATTAAAAAAAGCTTGTTTTTTGTTGCTAAAGGTAAGATTCAAGCCATTTAGGAATTATAATGCTTACATAACATGTCCTTTATTACATTTAACCTGCTTTGAACACATTTCTTGAACAAATTGATATAAAACAAATCAGATAAATATCGTTGTGACATATATGTCACATCGGGCCTTTAACCTTAAAATTGTCACGGAAAACCTAATGTGACATATATGTCTCAATGAGAAGAATTATTATGATCTGCTCAGTTAATTTAGGTGATTCAATGACATTTAGTTAATATATTTTATATTGTTCAATTCAGTACAGTTTTTGTTACCAAACACAAAAAGACTGTCAGGCTGATTCATTTTCAAATGAGACAAAAATGTACCGTTAACGCCCAATGTGACGTGTATGTCACTTTAACACTAGAGGGCGGTATTTTGAAAACATTTTCAGAAATGTGTTCTATGTGGTCTGTTTAGTCTGTTTTATATCCCCCATAATTTTCCTTGAAGGAGAAATGGGTCTGGGTTCTTATTTTGAACAGATAAAAAATGTGTGATTAATGTGCGATTAATCAAGATTAACTATGGAAATATATATATATATATATATAGCTTTTATGTACAGTACGTGTCCATGTTATATGCTGTAATGATGTCGTTTTGCTGTCCTCTCTCCACAGGAGGTTTTAGGATTTTTTGCATCAACCAGGGAGTCAGAGCTCAGATCACATAAGATTATTAACTCCACAAATTAGGCCACAGCCCTGAAAACAACCCAAACACAAAAAGGAAATGGCAGCTCATGGCTTTCTTTTATTTAAATTTTGATACCACCCTCAGTTTTGGCAGTTGTCAAAAAGGGGCAATGGGAGCTTGTTAGCAGAGCACACAGCGGGGGGGTGAGTCCCACGTCTATAACATCATTTGTGCCAGAGGAATGCAATACATCCAAATTTCCCACGGACTATAAAGGTAATACAAATTGGCTCAGCTATCTAATGGGGGGTGGACTACCTGCATCACATAAGCTACTGCTATTATTTTTGGCTTTTAACCTTGCTGTTAAATTCAATGTGCTTCAAATGTTCTGTTGAATTTTCATGCTGTCTCTCTTCTTTGCTCTCTTTTAAGCCCTGTAAACAACGTTAGTACTCACAGTTTTGTGTGCTAAATACAGCTGACTTAAAGGTCATTGTGGACATCACTCAGGATGTCAGTTGACTAGTATATCATCAGAGTGAAAAGGAGTCTGCAGTGAACGTTGAAGTCAATCTTATTAGAAGCTGTCCTGGGTGGGGGGGCTGGATCAGACAGGCAGCCTGATCACACCTACTGACAGTCCACTGTCCTAGCTTTAGTATGTCTCAGGAGAAAATGGAATAATATGGACAAAAAAGAAAAATAATGTCTGAGTGTAATGTATTTATCAGTGCTGTGCCAGTAGTCTCATAGCTTCAACATAATATATTCCCTGCATTCAAAGCCATGCAAACATGACATGTAAGATTATTGACATCAAAATCAGACACACGCCTAAAATAAAGACAGTTCAGCTATTTAAATCAACTCCTTAGTCATCAACCATAGTTGTTTTCCATTGTCAAGATCCCTTCCAACTTTGAAAATAATAATAGGGCCCGACTTCACAGGCAAAATCATGAGCCGCAAAACAATTGTATGTACTTTGAAGCAGCCACTATAGACAGCTGGACAGCATTAAAAGTTGAGCATCATAACAGCATGCACTTTAGATTGAAATGCCTTTACAACCCATGTGATTGTATGAGTGGGCGCTCATCAACAAGATGAAAGTAAAGTACGGCCGAAAAATGTGTGAATCAATGCGGAATTGAAAACCGTCATTACTGCTCAGTCTGGAGGATAGATGCACGTCATAGCAAGTCTAGATTTGCCGGCCCCGTTGACCTGTGCAGGGCTGAACACTGGAGTAATAATGGCACCGCATGCCAATTTCAAGAGGGATAGGAGCAAATTGTGATGATTTTTCCATCTAATACAAGCTCTATTGTGCAGGCCAGCTTGCATATATAGTAATACATAATTGAGCAGAAAAAAATGATGAGCTTTGACAGTGTAACATACAACAGAAACGTGGGATTGTTGCTGATTGGTTCTCTAACTGCTACCACTTACAGCCTGCTACTATGGACATGGCAGTATGCTATCCAAGGTCCTGGAGGAGGACAGCAGTGAAGGCTGAAAGTCAGGACAGTACAGTACTCGACTGGAACTGTCAAGTACCTCAATAAAAGCCTACTACTACGGCTCCTAGTGTGCTTACAATTCAAAATGTGGTTATTTAACAATTCTATGTATTATGAGTTTATATGAATTATAAAAAAAAAACTTCTGCATTTTTCAGCCTGGTATCTCGGTTTGTTATTGTGTGTTTCGCTCAAGTCTGACATCTCGTGTCGCATCCACATTGTGGAAAATCATCTAAATATGCAGCCACTCTAAGCTACGCTTTCTGTACTCCAACACAACAAACTCTGACAACACCAGCACTCCTCTCTCCACCCTCACTCACATTTCCACCAACAAGTCAACTCCCTCTCACAAGACTTCTCCTTGAGTGAGACTTGGTTAGACACAAAAACAACACAATAACAATCTGAGCCTGTCAGTGGCAACAACAAGCACTTTTAGTGGATGTACATTGACGGTGAGGAGTTGCCCTGAAGGGTTACATTACAGCCTGTTATCCCTCAATACTGGACCCATTTCAAAAGTTGTTGTCCCCATTAGTCACTTGGACACAAAAACAAATGAAGGTTGAAAAATAACAAAGTTTACATTTAAGAGGACATGTGAATTTATCAGAGCAGAGGCCTGTACTACGAAGCCAGTTCAACATACCCAGGGTATCTTCTCTAACAAACGAGATCCAGCTAAGCGGTCCTACGACGGTGGTTATCAACTCGGTAAATCAACCCAGGGTTTCTCAATCTGGCTGTGTTTGTAGCATCTGACCAATCACTAACATGGACAAGTCCACAGACTTGCAGACAGACAGGCAGAGCGTCACATTTTACAAAGTAGGAACAAACTATATTAGACATATACGAAGAAGTTAAACACGTAATCCAGACTAAAATTAACACAGTTGAAGCTGCCAAATGCAGGAAGAACAGCTGGCAAAAGAAAAAACTCCCGATGTGTAAATGCGCAAATTAACAGATTTATTAATTTAACGGAATACTCAAAAGTCAGATACAGTCGTCTAGATATAAATAGCTTTTAGACGTGTAATGGATAAAGAGATTACACTTCATTATGCCCTTAAACAAAGATGTGGCGTGTAGGACTACTTCAACCTTCTCTCAGCTGCGTCCCCGTCTCCGGCGGTGTGAAACAGACTTGAGAGCAAGTAAAAAAAATAAATATAAAAACATAATTCAAAGCGGTAAGCACCCACAGCATAAATCCAGCTGTCCTTCCTGCATTTGTCAGTTTAAACTGTGTTGTTTTCAGTCTGGATTATGTCTTAAACTTCTTCATATTTGTGTAATATTACCATACGATCTGCGGACCGAGCTCTGATTGGTCAGTAAGCGGTGCTTTTATACGAGTTGATCTCTTATCTGGAACATAACCTGCTCCGGAGCAGGTTAGCTATTAGGCATAAATTACCATGGCGATCGACCCCGGTAAGAAGTGATCCACCTTCGTAGGACGGAAAACCTTGAAAGGTTAACCCTGAAGTTACCTCGCTAACGCCAAATCCTGCTTCGTGGTACAGGCCTCTGGTCTGTAAAGCCACCAGATTTGTTTTAATCTCACCCATGAGCGTGTCCCAGTAGGCCATTAACAATGTTTAAGCTGAAAACCAATGTAATACCTTGCACTTATAAAACAGACAGAGGACAGGGATTCTTAAACTGATTACATATAAAATAAGCCCAGATCAGCCCACTAGACCTCCGTCTGGTTTAGTTAGTCTTGCTGTACAGTTGTGGAATCTGGAATCTACTGGAACACAAAGGACTCTGGGAGTACCTGGACACCAGTTTATGAATCAATGTGACGTAGAAATTCCAAATGTCTTGGTCCTAAATACAACATGTTGCGTTATCAAGATAATTTGGTTAGAAATGAAGTCAGATAAGACCTTGTGTCAAGAGCAGCTTTTAACAGGTTCTTACTTGATTTCTGCAGCAGTGTGAAGTGATTAAATTGTTAGCCAAAGATTACTGATAACAGATACTGTACAGGAGAGATATATCCTGTTGGATCTATACATGAAAACATCAAGCATGTCCGCTTACAGGGTACAACAACTATTCAGGAAATCAGATTTTAGGCATGGTCATCAATTTGTCTAATGTCTGCAATCACTAGTGAATCACAACTGAAGGAAATTAGTATTATTATTATTTAGGGGTGGGAAAAAAATCGATTCACCTCTTGAAATTGTTTTTTAATGCCAGAGTCAATATATTTGCTTCATTTGAGGTCATATCGCTTCCGTTTAAGTCAACCAAAACAAACCGAAACGTACAGATTTTGTACAGAATTGTAGATATTTTATCAGTAAAAGTCCCTAGAAGAGTATGATTCAACTTTTTCCCCATGGTCTAGTGTCTATGCAATACTTGTAGAATCACAATACTTAAAAAAAAATGCAATACGTATCAAATCGACTCTTATCGTGAGAGTATGGAATCAGGAGATAGGTGAATCGTCCCAGCCCTATTATTATTATTAATATTATTATTTATTATAAGGGTTATAGGATTTTCAATTGTTATGATGTGCGCACGGGCCTGTGGCAGCTCTAGTTGGACACAGTACCCTTAGCCTATGCATCATTTGGGTGTTTTTGCAGTTTTTAGTCTGACCTCGAGTCCATCAAGTGAAAATACTGAAAACGACTGTCAGTAAGAACAACCTGGTGAAAATGTAATCACTTTGTCTAGACAATCTCGAACACACTTCCTTTCTCACTTCCTTTAAACTCCTTCCTACAGGTGCATCCTATAGCTACAATGTGCAAAGCAGCACAGCAACACTTTAACCATCAGCTGTTAACATTGCCCCCGTGCCCTCCACCTCCCACACAGCACATCTTGCCAACTCTGGCATCAAAGAAAATCCCCTTCCTTTGGCCATTGTGATTATTACTGGACATTTCCGACAGCACTTGAAAGCAACATAAATCCGCCTGTGTCCAGTAAGCCTCTGAGGGCGCAGAGGAGGGGAAAGGTCACCGCAGACAATCCCCCATCTTCAGGAATTGCTAGTCAATCCATTTCTGCGCCCGCAGTATTTATTGTAGGAGTTTTTTCTTTTCACTTGCACCCCCTGCACCCCCCCCCCTCCTCCCTCAGTCCTCAGCACACACTGTTTCTGCTCTTCCTCTCCTTCCACAGACGCACTCTTCCCCTCCACCTTTAGTTCTGCACCGACACACAACAATTAAAACGCGCTAAGTCTCTCGTTAACAGCTGCTAAAGATTAGCAGAGTATCGCTTCTCAATTGACTGTTTTCCAGAGACTAATCCTCTGAAATCCCCCTTTTTTTTTATTCAACAGCAGGAACATGATAAAACACACAGCCATGGTTGTGTTTCTCACTACAGTAACCACTCCAGTGAGGAGGACAGGACAGCCTGCAGGCAGCGCGACACTTCGGAGAGAGAATCCCGAAGCAGCAGCAGCAGCAGGAGTAATATATATATGGAAGAAAAGAAACACGGACTCACCTGAGAAAGACTGTCTCTCCTTGTCGGACGGTGATATTGTCCATCACTTTGTTGTCGGATTGAGAATCCCCTTGGCTGCGGACGGGCAATCCTGCAGGCACAAGAAGCAACATCCTCAGAGAGAACAGAAGTGTGCATTTGGAAAAAGCGACAAAGTATCCCCGGACAGACATCGTCTAAAGCCGAGAGGTGGAAAAAAAAAAAAAAAGAAAATCCCACAGCGAGACAATGAGTCCGTTTTCGCCCCGTAACGGTCCCGTGGAGTTTATTTAGCCCAGTTCATTAGTGTTAATCCAGATCTTGTGTTCAGGTATCCGCGCTCAGCAGGGGAGGAGACTCGACCCTTATCTCACTGCACTGCTAAACATCCACTGTTTACTGTGGGCTTCTTATACAGGAAAAGAAAATAATCCCGTCTCCTCACTGACGGTCCGGCAGAGGCTGCTGCTGGTATTTTACCAAGTTCTTTAACATGACAAGTCATAAACAACCAAACTGTATTTAAAACTGTCCATCTGCCTGAATGTGCGCAGAAACTGAGCGAACAACGCAAAAGACACGAGGGTCACATTCAAAAGAGAAAAAAAAGGAGGGAGATGCCAAGTTTGCGATTTGCATCGGTTGTCAATGAGTGTGTCGGTGCTGTCGGTGTGTTATGAGCTCGTCCCGTGTGTCTACGTCACACACGCACGCTCTGGGTAGTGCTGGCTGCACAGTGGATTCACATTAGCATCAAATATAGCCTCATGAAATAAAAAGGAAAACTTCATATAAATCATGCAGGCAGCGAGTCTCTCTGCTACTCCACATGGAGTTTATAATGCTTTATGGATTATTAAGTGTAACTGTGCCTCTGGTAGGCTACAGTGAGATTATAGTTATTGTTGGCATTTTTTATCTCGCACACCAATTATAGCCTATTCCTACAGGCTATTATACAACCGCCCAGATATTGTTAAAAATTATTTACTCATCATAAAATATCCGTTTACAGAATCCTACAGAAAAATGGTTTAGAACCATCTGTGATAGATAGATAGATAGATAGATAAATAAATAGATAGATAGATAGATAGATAGATAGATAGATAGATAGATAGATGTACTTCATTGATCCCAAATTGGGGAAATTATTGTGTTACAGCAGATTGAATGTAAATGTAAATAACAACACCAAAGAAATATATCCATAGAATACAAAATATAAAGAATATTGGAATACATAGAATAACCCACTATATACATTAGCAAAGTGTGCAAGTTACAATGTTTTGTTCTTTAATAAAAGATAATTCAGGTAGTAAATGTGCAAGAATATTACAGACTAGGGCTGCAACTATTTTTTTTCCATCCGTTGATTATGTTCTTGATTCACAAAATGCTAGAAAATATTAAAACACGTATACCACCATTTCTAAGCTCAAAACCCCCAAATATTTAGTTTTCTATCATTGACCAATACTAAATCAGCAAAAATTCACACGTCAGAAGCTGGAACAACATCATTTTTGACATTTATTTTGCTTAAAACATGACTTAAATGATTAATACTGTAGATAATCAAAATAGTTGCTGATTAGTTTTTGTTGACCAATTGACTAATTGAGTAATCTACTAATCGCTGTAGTTCTAATTTACTGCTCTATCTCTAAACTTTTAATAATACAGAGTAAAAAGAATAACCAAAGAATGAAAAACAAACTCTGCAAAGCAAATTTCTTCTGCGGACACAATCTTTTTACTGTGGGTTTTTTTTTTTCTTTCTCATGGCTAATTTGCAACCAGCATGATATGAAAACCAGCATGTCACATTCCTTCTCTTACAAATGAAGAGTTGAATTCATAAGAAATAATACGCAAGCTAATCTTGAGAAACCAGCAAGAGTACACTAGATTTTCCTGCTATGATAAGTCAACAAATACCTGACAATAACTTAAACATTAAAATGCCAATAGAATATAGAAATAATAATAAAGTCACTCTAAGCTATATTTTTTTGAGTTATGTGTGCTACCATAGATAGCTCACCTTATGTCAACAATGCATGAATGTATTCCTTAGATAAAACATAACAGCATGTCGTGGTAGTTAAATTGAAGCGTCCATTAAAGTCACGTAGCTCCATCACAGAGCTACATGACCCAAGCTGTACATGTTGTGGATGATGCTGCCATTAAATATCAATATTGTTAATACAAATCTCTTTGTGATGGAGCAAGAAATTACATTGGAAAGGAAAACCATGTTTGTAGAAATAAACTCAAACATTGAGTGGCTGAAATTCTCTACCTTTTTTCTCATTCACACACATAATGCATATATTATGTTTTATCATTCACACTATTCATTTCCAATTCCTATTCATATCGTTTTCAGTCTGAAGCCCCGCTGCTTGTAATAGACGCAGCTGCTAGCCTGAGATGAATATGTGCAAACGAGTATTCTGCATTTGCGAGCCATGTGCTTAACATTTACTGATTCGTGTTGCGATGTGTCTCCTTTTGTATATCTGTTGGGCGTTTGCTGTGTGCACTGTGCATCAGACCCTCCCTGGCTCTCGCAGCACAATCAATGCTTGATTACTCTGATTTCATTTTAACAACCTCTGAGGATTCTGGCTTCTGTCGTTCATATAAGCCATAAAAATAAAAAAAATACAACTTTGACGGTGGGTTAAAAAACTGAAAACAAGCCAAACGTTTTGCTTCAAACAACTGCATCATGACAGCGTCCCATTTTTAGACTGTGGCTATCAAAGTGATACACAGGACCCAGGACGACAACGCATGAAACCACATGAAGAACAGAGGCTCATTGTCATGTCCTCTGTGACCTGTGTTCACTTTACAACAACACAAATGTCACAACACAGCAACAGACCAACATCAGGTAGCACCAGCTCTGATTCCTCTAAAAAAGTATAAGCACTTGATACATTTACCAACATAAAATGTCATGTCATTTAACACCAAGGCATTACCATGAAACGGCCACAATTATGTTTAGGCAACAAAACCACTCAGTTAGGTTTAGGAAAAACATCACGGTTGGGCTTCAAATAAGTACGTAAAGTAAGTAAAATAAGTATTTGAACAACGTCAACGTAACTTCAAAATAACTCGACGACACTTTGGGACATGAGCACCGATCTCCTGGTTGAAAGTCCTGTGTTTGTTTGACCCATCCACCTTCCCTCCCGTCCACCATAAGCACGTCTTTCTCACTATTTATACTACGTCACTGCTTTTACATCTCAGTCAGTACAGACCACATGGTGTTAAATGACACGCCAAAAGCAGGAATGCTGTTGTGATTGCACACAAAATGACTGAACAAATTGGCGTATCATTCATGGGCTGCATACCCATATGTTGCAACAATGCCAGTTTCATCCACACGGCTAGATGAGCAGCAAAAGTTGCTTTTTTAATCATGATATATATGATGCTTCTATTGTTTATCCATTCATATAATGCCTGATGTAATAAAATGAGAAAGGGTGGAAAGACTGCTTCTGTAATAATCACTCGAATTCATGCTAGCTTGGTTCAGCCTAAATACTATAGTCTGTAGGTTCTCTGTCTGTCAGCAGTGTCCTCAGCCTATTCCCATTCATAGCATGGCATACAACAACCCCGCTGAAAAAAAAGTCAGCATGCAATTATTCAGTCCTGTGCTCGCAACAGCTAGTACTTTCACTCATTTAATCCCAGCATTCAACCAATGCTTTTCAATACCCAATATTTGCCTCTCAGCACTTTTACCTCAGTGTGTCACACTAGTGCAGGTGATGAAGTCTTACAAATGTAAATCACAAGAGCTGCAATCGAAAACATATTACTAATGAACATACATTTTTACTTTTTAATGCTATAGATTTTCATCATGTTAAAATCTAAAATAATGTACGTTATTTCCAGGTTTCCTAACCTTCGGTTTGAGGTATCCACATGGTGGGAATGATTATAAGTTTTAATTAGTTTGACTCCCAAGGTGCAAGTTAGTCATTTGTGTCTGAAAGGCCTCAAGAAGCTGCAGCTGCCTGACCAATAAATGCCAAAATCCATTATAAATCTGAATATGACGACCTGCATTCATTACTGGATGGAATTCAAGGCTAGAACATTGACCGCTTTCTGCAAGAGCATTATTTGGTAAAAAAAAAATCATATGTTCTCTCAACCAATGTGAAATCATATTTAGCTTATTTGTCGATATCATATGGATAATATGGATATTATACTATACTGTATCACATTTCTCCCCGCCAGCACTAAGCATTATATTATGAGCCTAGAGGAAGTGGGTGTGCTTCAGGCTTGACAGCATCGAAGCTATTTTATAGTCCAGATCTTGAAAGGGACAGAATGAGATGTCACCATCAGAACAACGAGCCTCCAGGCAGCACATTCCCGGAAAGCTATAGAGTCACGTCATCCGACTTGCTCGGAGCACTGCAGCTCATAATCGAGGTTCCACCTCCACACATGTAGACTATAAAGGCCACTGCTCTGCAACCCTCTGCATCTCACCTGGAGGAAGTTGTCAAGTAAATGAATGAGCGAGGTAAAGCCTCCTTCAGTTGAGTCAATCACTCACTATCACCATTTGGATCAACGCATGCTAAGTCAGTAAATTGGTTGGATGGCCAATTGATGATGATTGGATGAAAATATGGCAATATTTTCAAATTATTAAAGAAAAATCAGATAAACTAACTTTTAGATCCAGCATCAAACAGCAGACAGACAACGTTTGGCACTAGCTGGTGAACATAGGGGATAATTGAGCAGTTAAAGAGTCAGACATCTTACTTATGGGTTGAAAGAGGGAATTGGACTTAGGTGACCAGAAATACAACTTCAGATGAATAAATTGAATGAATGAATTTAGGCAATAAAAGTACAACTTCTTTAGGTTTAAACCTTTAGGATAAAACCTATTATAACGCTATGGTAACGCCTATTTAATAGCCTGACAACAGATATGTCAATGTTGTATTTTCAGCTTGTTCTGCTGCCTCCAAGTGGCCCCAAAAAATAATGATTTCTTTTCTTTCTTTCTTTTTTTTTCAATTTCTTTAAATGTTCGACTTTGTCTTATAGCCTTTAATTAACAACGACCCATTACAACCTGTGAATACTAAACTTGAAATGGAGTTGCAAGTGAGAAACCTCACACACAATATCTTCGGAGATATGATGCGTTGACTCGTTCAGTGTTTAAGCAAAACCCTGACCTATACTTATAACCTCAGGTGTTTCAGTTGCCTAAATATAATAACACATGGTATGCAGAATGTTGTATTATAATCCCAACCATTCACCCCAACTTCCCCGCTGACTTCTATGCAGTTTAGGGATTTTACATTTCATAATAAAGAAAATAATCCATAGAGCATGCATTACATTTCCAACCTGTATTTGGAAAAGCTAATTAGTCATTTTTAATCATATGTATAGGATATTAGGAATTATTTGGGTTTTAAAGATGATGATAAATAGAGATACTGTGAAAAATGTGTCTATGGTTGCTGTGCCCAAAAGAAAGTAATGAAGAACTCATTGTAAGGTAAATTAAGACCACAAGGAGACAACAAGCATGCAAACAAACCCCCATCTACTTGATGTCTAACTAAACTAATGGTAATCATGCAGGCCTAATTGGGTGGTTTGAATCTAAGGACCTCAGGGGAAAGCAGGGTGAAAGCAGTAAGTGACCCTCCTGCTTCAAATACTGTCAAGATGTCATTGAGCAAAGTGCTTAACCTCCAGCGACTCCACTGGAGCAGCCTGGGCAGCTTCCCGGCACGACCCAGTGTGAAGCAGTGCGTCGCTGTAAAAACACATTTACTCAGCACAGTTTCACTTCTCTACCTCACTGTAAACTGACATTCTGTTGGAGAAGCAGATTTTGGGTCTTTAAAAAACACGAGATTCCCAACGCGCCTGAAGGTAATAAAGGAGCTTTTTATCTGCTGTTAATTGGAATGAATGACAGAGGGAAAAGGACTGACTGAAGAGTGCATGTGAGGAAGACTGACAGATGAATGTCATCGGTCTTTAGTGTGTCATGATGTCACGCTAATCAGTGTAATCAGTTTAATGACCACTATTAGGCAATCCTCCACACATGTCAATCAAACTGTGATGTGTACTTTCAGTGGAGGACGAGTGATGGGTTAAGTGTGATGTCACACAACAATCAAACCCATTAGAGCAGATAATGGCAATCAGTCGGACTGACCACAAATGTAGTCCACTTTTCAGCAGTTATCTGTACAGTAGACATAATGTAGGTATGCATAGCTGCTCATATTTCAAGAATGCTATCAAGTCAACAAAATTGTTGCCAGTCGATGCCAGTGAGAGATTCCAGAGTGTATGTGCATTAGTGGATATGAAGAGATTTATTCTAAAATAAGATAGGCACCATTAAAGACGTAAACACTTTATAGTATTATAGTTATATGGATTTTGAACATTTTAGTGGAAATGGACCTGCGGCCAAAATGAGGGTAAGAAAGTCCGCTAAGGGCGGTTGTTTCGTATGTTACGGTTGTTACTGCTGTTCCGTTACATTGTTCAGTTCCGTTGTTACGTTCCGTTTGCGATACGTTGTTGCGATACGTTGTTGCGATACGTTGTTGCGATACGTTGTTGCGATACGTTGTTGCGATACGCTGTTGCGATCTGTTTTTGCGATACATTGTTGCGATCCGTTGTTGCGATCCTTTGTTGCGATACGTTGTTGCGATACGTTGTTGCGATACGTTGTTGCGATACGTTGTTGCGATACTTTGTTGCGATACGTTGTTGCGATACGTTGTTGCGATACGTTGCTGCGATACGTTGTTCCGTTACGTTGTTCCATTACGTTGTTCCATTACGTTATTACGTTATTATTTTAACACAAACCATGATCTGTTTTCTAACCATAACTAAGCAGTTGTGTTGCCTAAACCTAACCAGCCGTTTCACAACGTTAACCACGTGGCATTGTGTGTTTCTGAAAGCGTGATACGAGGCTGATACGAAACGTATTCATGAAACTTTTTTTGGTTCAGGAACGTCAAAATTCAACGTAATGTTAATACAGTAAACACGTCTTGTCACATGCTTCAAGTCACTGTTAGCTTTTTCCAATATTAAACAATGACCACAATCTTTCTCTAACCTTAACTGAATGCTGTAAGTGCCTAAACAGAACCAAAAAAAAACAGGAATCATGCTTCAGTTGCTGTGAGCAGATATTGTAGAATGAATGGAATACATTGTCATTGAAGATAGTGCAGATACGTTCAGAATGTAGGCTACATTCTACGACTTGGCAGATACAGTGCATTCATTAACATGTCTTTGTCATTTTGATAAAATACATAATCAGCATGTCATTATGTATCTCGCCAAACATATCTGCTGTAGCAACTTAGTAGCATGCAAACATAATTACTAAGGGACGGAATTGGCACATAGTGTAACACCAGATTAACAAACATATAGTCAGTCTTTATGTAAAGCAAACTGATAATTAAATGCTGTCTGTCTTTTTTTTTTTTTTTTTTTTTATAATTCCTGTCTACCTTTGGATATGGTTCCTAGAAAATACTATATTTGCTATAATTGCCGGCTTAATTAGCCTGATGCTTCAGACAGCAGGATGCTTTTGAACCCTTTTTCCTGTCCTGCAAACCTATCAATTAGTATTTTACATAACAAATGTCCTCTTTATGTCACTGCCAGTCTGGCATCTTAACAGTGATTCACAGACACAGCGACTGAATTTATATAACAGATGCTTTGCAATCTTTTCAAACACCACATAACTACCTAGCTGAATAGCCCATAGATTATATTGCCATTGGTTGTCTTGACAACCAATGAATGCAAAGTGGAAGAAGTTGTTAGATCGGCTAGAAAGAAACCCACATGCTGTTGGTGCTGAGAAAACAACAGGAACAAACTTGATACGGCATCAAGCAACAACCAACAGTAGCCCCTGATCAGCTGCGGTCTGCAGCACCTTTCACAGTGTAATTTACACTTAAGTTGGGAGCCACAGGCCAGATGTGCATGAAATGGATCACGCTGGTGTTCTGAACAGCGAGTTAAACGGTTATCTCTGCTGCTCTGCACTGTGATCCCTCTTGATGACTTCCAGATGGTCATCCTCCATCTTTAAGACTCTCTTTGTCCACAAGGGAAGCTGGGGTAATGAGGTCTTAGTCACTGGCATTAATGAAATATCACCCTGCAGACTGAGGGGAGCAATGCGGCGGAAGGATCTCAACGAGGAAGTCAGCTGGACACCTCGACCTACTGTACGTGGTGAAACGATGAGAATGCCTCTTTAAAATGCTTGGTAAATCGTTCACACATTAATCACACACATTTCTCCCAGTGTAGAATTAAGCTCACAGTATGATTGGATCTCAAGAGAGCCTGGTGAGAAAAAAAAAAAGACAATGTGAATGTGTTTTTGCGAGATTTCCCCATTGTATGCAAGTGATTGCATGTCTAAATAATTGTGCTGGAGCACTTGCAGATGCGCGGACAGGAAGCACTTGACTTGGGGTTTGGGCTCTTGGAGAAAAACAATAATTAAGAGTGAACAAACAGTGGTGATGGCAGCTGTGGGAGAGGCACTGTGGTTGAGTGGCTGTGAAGACGGCTGGTTGTGGCCTGGGAGAGGTTTCCAATTGGCACCGAATCAGAGGACGATCGCGCCTGGAGGCTTGCGTGCCGCTCCACCCCCAACACTCACCAAGAGCATGCATTTGCCAAGATCTTAATCATGATGGCCTCAAGCAATCAATACCAAAGTGGCCCTTAGGTGTTAGACATCTCTGAGAGAAGTGACCATTACTTTCTAATAAAGAGATTGATCCCGGCAAAGTCATCCTCATCACCCCTTAGCAATGGCTTCCTGACTGCGAGGTGTGTTAAGTTCACTGCGGTGACATGTCCTCAGCTATCTCTCCCCAACTCCCCCGCAGACGGAAAACCACATTCCATTCAGCGACACCTCGCCACGGAGGCAGCAGCATTTTCAGAAGCATCTCATTTCGTCCTTTGCCTCCGTATAAGAGCTGGGTATGGACGGGAAATGGATTTGAGGCCATATATCATACGGCAGCATATCCATGTAAATAACTAGATGTGGTCACCCGGAGCAGCGTTAAAAAAATCTCGCTGCAGGCGATGGACTCACTAATTCACACAGGTCCACGCAATATAAGGCATAAACGCACAACACGAAGAACACACTTTATCTTCAGATGTCTTAATAATCTAGAGAGCCGGGGAGCGCCTCAGTAATTATTAATGGCAATGGTGTGGGCTTGTTTGTTTATTCATCTTAGCACATTTTTCGAGGGGGAGACAAACACACACACTGACACAACAGCTGTTTTAAAAGAGCTGCACCCTCCCACACACACACACACACCCACACACACACATACACGGACGCACTTTGCTTCCCTTGAGTAGACACACTTTAATAAACACATTTTTTGCTGCTTTGCCATTTTTTTCAGTAAAGCTTTATAAAAGTGTCAGCTTAAGGCAGAAAGGTGCACACATCTAATTATTATGTGGTTATATTCTTTTTGTTGACAAAATCAAGCCTCTGCGAGCTCTACGGGGAGGGGAAAAGGAGCGACTGTGACTAATAATAATACGTTAACCAAAGAAATATGCAAAGCCTGGTGGCAAGCCAAACTTTTGACTTTTCTAGGCAATATATATACAGTATATATATGTATATATAGTGTATATGATGCATGCTTGACAAGGGTCTAAATATTAATCCAAAAAGAAAAAAAAGTAGTAAATAGGGTGCTCTCGGTTGTAAAGTAGTAACTCCAGGTGAATGCAATGTGCTCTTAAAGCAGCAGTAGGCGATATTGGAGCAAATATGATTTTAAAAAGTTATTTTTATAAAATGTTCACTATATCCTGACAGTAGTGCATCAGACAGGTAATCTGAAAAATATCATGTGCCTCTGTGTCCTCCGGTGTCCTAACTAATAAAGGCATTTTAATTGCATCTTGTGTGTACCTGAAGTACTGTAAGCCCAGGGGCTTTCCTTTTTCTATGGATGAATATTTTAACTGAGGATAGCCTTATAATTGCTTGTACAATTGTATACATCCTGCAGTTTTCTTTTTTTAAATTGATGACAATTATAAGATATTATATTGAATCATAACAGATTGACTGTGTTAATAAGTTTAGAACTGCTCAACGGTATGCTCAAAACTAATAAAGACATAATATGATTGCAGTGGATGCTTCAGGAGGAGTTACAGTTGTTGACAAGTACATTAATACACACTTAAACACTTACTTATAGTGGTTATAAACATTGTAGTAATTGTTTATATACTGCTTGTAAATGCTAAAAAGGGGGGTCAAATAAAATGTTATCATCTTTTCCTGCTGAACTGAGGTTGTCACTGTTTTGCACCACTAAGCTGAGATTGATGCCAGGACACTGTGCGGTTTCTGACCTTGACTACAGTCCACATAACACACTGTGTGCTATTAATGCCTTCCTCTCACATGATATATTTGATTGTTTATCTTCTGCAGCAACTCGCTGCAGGACCAGGTCGGCATCCCTGGAACCTGCTGCCCATTGCAGGAGGAATTATGAACTCCAAATGTGATGTGCCATCAAAACAAAACAAGATAAATAGACCTAAACTGTCTCTCGATCCAATACAGAGTGTGTAATACTTCATGGAAATAGCTACCTTGTTTACTGTTGATGATTTAACGTCAGCCAACACGTTCTCATCCCAACTCGTCACATACCGCCACCTTGTCCCGGCCCTTGGCATCACGCCCCGTCCCGCCCCTTGGGGCCCCTTGGTGTCACGCTATTTTTGTCTTCAAAACCACTATAGTTAGATTCAGGAAAAAACAACATGGTTGGGCTTAAAACTACTATGTTTGTACAGTGAAAATGACAGTGAACGTTGTGAACACGGGACACAAGCGATTGTAACGTGACACACGGGACATGAACAGCGGTCTCCTCGATGAAAGCCTTGTGTTGGACCCATCCACCTCCCCGTGTGTCTTTTCACTCTTACGTCACCACACTCCCGGCGCACTTTCTCAGAGCGTTTACGTTCTCGTATAGTTTATATTGTAGTTAATGGAACGCCAGGTGGGTTTCATACTGCCGCTGAAGGGTGCCTTGTGCGGCGGTATCGAACACTTACGGCCGTGACAAAGCCTCGGTATTTGAAGCCCAGAGAATGAGAACAGGCTGCATCAGCACAGGTAGTCTCATAGAGTCACCTTTGCTTAATCAAGCACAGACAGTCAAACGGAGTGTGTAAATGAAACATATGCAGAGTTCTTACATTACAGTGAAACATGGGGGGGAAAGAAGAGAGGGAAAAGGGAGCTAACACTGCAGTTGCAGTGTATGGATAATCATGCATTTTTTATCACAATGTTTTATTATTGCATTTCATATCATATATAGAAAATGCAACATCATCCATGCACTGCCCAATGGTGATTTCACATTTATGCCATCCGTCCCTTTAACTACACTGACATGAGCCGTCTGATCTGTCTCAGCCTGTTATGGCCTGTTCTGACGTTACTGGTAAAGGTCGATGTGAGTACAATACAAATGAGTGGCAGCTAGAAGGCTGCTACACCTACACACCTCCAGGTCAAGGTCGTGGATCGACTCAGCGCTCTGAATTGTCTTTTCTGCTCCAGCTTAAACTGTTGCAAAGATATTTTGGTAGACCGGTGACAACTGGCCAAAACACGAACACATGCACCCAAACGGCAGTGACAAACTCTACAAAAGCTCTGTGAACACTGGATGTGAAAAGAAAAACAGAAGTGCCAAGAGAAACTGGGAAGGAGATGATAGTAGGAGCATGGCAGCAGTGTTAGACCACACACACACACACACACATACACACACAAAAACTGGACACTTCTAGGTTACCCATCAATTCTTCTCTCCTATCTAAAGATGATGCAGCTGCTGTGTTACTTGCATCTTGTGCCATGGCAGCGGGGTCATTGAGATTAAATGCCAACCTCAGACCTGCCTCTTAGTTGATGAAGCCTGTCGAGGCAGTGGGAGAGTGAGGGATTGTGCTGCAATAGAAGCACAAGTGTGTCAGATGCCCTCAGCCTGCCAAGAAATACTATGGCTTTGTAGTATGGAGTCAGGACACATGTTCATCCATATTAGGGCTCTCAATCGAGGAAAAAAATTGCTATTAATCGCATGATTCTGCACAATTAATCGCGATAAATCGCAAAATAATTAGACATTTTTTATCTGTTCTAAATATACCTTTAATGGAGATTTGTCAAGTATTTAATACTCTCACCAACATGGGAGTCCTCAAATATGCTGCTTTATGCAAATGTATGTATATTTATTATTGGAAGTCAATTAACAACACAAAACAATGACACATATTGTCCAGAAATCTTCACAGGTACTGCATTTAGCATAAACAATTTTCAAAAATTTCAAAATTTCCATTTTCATTCACATACCTTGAGTTTTTTCCTCGCAAAAATTTAGCATAAGTCTAGAGCATTATTTAGCCTCCTTCATGTTTCCTCCTAGTTTCATATGATGATATATACATATATAAATCAACAAGTATGTTTCATCAATTCTGTGCACAGCCATTCATTCTTACTTGAGCCACAAGTTGCAGTATTTATTTATCAATACTATACATTTATTCATTGTTTATATTTATTTATTTATTTATTTATGTATGCCTCTGCCAACCAGTGTCAGTTTACATCCATGTCTGTCTGAATAGTCATCACTACATCATTTCATCCTCTTAGACATTCGTGTGAAATTGTCATAATTAGCATATCAATTCTTGAGTTATGGCAAACAACATGTGTTTGGTGTGAGGTCACAGTGACCTTGACCTTTGACCAATAAAATCTGATCAGTTCATCCTTGAGTCCAGGTGGACATCTGTGCCAAATTTGAAGAAGTTCCTGAGATTCAGGAGAATGGCTCGGACGGATGGACAACTCGAAAACATTATGCCTCTGACCACGGCTGTCGCTGGCACGGAGGCATAAAAAAAAAAAAAATGCTGCCACAACTTGGGGATTTGAGGTGACTCAGTTTTGGATGGTTAAGGTTTATGGTTAAATTGATTGTACACTGATTGAGTGGACACATTAGCACATAAAGTATAGTGACTGAAAAATGTACATTTGATTTTCCCAGTGGGATCATGAAGGTCTGAGGCACAGGTTAGGGCAGACTATAGTGTGCATGTTAGGTCTTTGGCTTTTTTGGCTAAACTAATAGCCATTTTCATTTATATCAACGATTTCTGTCAAACTCTTACATATTTAGATGAACAATTACACTACGAAATGTTAAAGATATAAAAGGTTAATTCAACAGAGACATAAGATTGATTACATGTTCAAATCTGGGCCACATGTCCTATGGTGTAGAGAGGGTCATGCTCCCTCCACAATATTTAAAGATAGTCATTCCTCCCCCACTTTTTGCTGTGTCAGCCAGCTGTCACCATATAACTCCCCCCGAACACCCCCAGAAATAATTCTCTTGCTCAGTCAAGCAGTGAAGGTCACCCGAACACCTCCTAGACAGTCAACTCGGGATGCACATATGTACTTTACTGTGTGTGTGCCTTTGCCCTTCCCTACCCTGTACAACAGAATTTTGGAGAGTTCCCCCAGTCAGTCAACAGCAGATGTTCATTTTCAACCTTTTATTAAAACATTTAACGCATTTAATTTGCCAAGAAAGAAAGAGAATCTGTCTTAGTCATGTCCTTTAAAAATGAAGAAGAGCCTCCAGCTCTGTGAGGCTGTGCTTAAATAGACACAGCAGTGCATTGAGTCAGCATGTTAACATGCTTACAATGACAATGCTAACATGTAGATGTAAGAAGTACAGTTGAGGCTGATGGGAATGTCATTAGTTTTGCAGGTATTTGGTGATGAACCAAAGTATTGGACGTTTTGAATTTTGAAGCCTTGACCTGATGATGGAGCTTGATGGAACATTAAAGGGAAACCTGATTTGTGTCGTTGCCACGTGGTTGGTATGTGCAAATGAACGATGTTCGGCTTCCGTCCGTGTTACCCGCGGCCGAAGCTCCCCGCTCACCTGATGCAAAATCTAATCATATCTAGTTTCCAAACGAGCCGCCATGTTGGCCCGGTGTGAAACCCGGCAGCAGACCACGGAGCAGAACGTAGAACACGTACCCTCATTAGCCGTTCTCAGGTGCGGTATACATTTACATGGTAACAGCGAGCACCACCAATCACAGACGTTGCTGTTACACGTTAGGATTGTGGGTAGTGTAGTATTTCTCAAATTTTGCAGCAATCCATCCAAGTGTTGTTGAAATATTTCAGTCCAGACCATCAATCTCATTGTGGCACTTGAGGAAAAGTCAGGGTCTCACCAGTCAGTCAGTAGGATTCATCCTCTGGGGACAATGCTAACAACTATGCTAAATGCAATGATATCTGTCCAACATGTTATGGCAATCCATCCAAAAGTTGTTGAGATATTTCAGTCTGAATGCGGAGCCGAATGTCTGGCAGACCAATATTGCCATCCATAACACAATTAATTGCCTGATGTAGGCTTGTTGATTTGTTTTCTCATCATCTCAGTCAACCAACCTCAAGTCTGAACTGTCTCTCCTGAAATGCATGCATGGATGGGAATAATGCCCTCTTCAGTGCTGTTATTTGTGTACAGACTGATCATCAAATTCATATTTCTAATCCATATTGCAAAACAAGCTATGCTCATATATTGGCCCATCACCACACTGTCCAAAAAGAAGATTAGTGTTTCAATTTAAAACAATAACCTTCAAATTAAAACCTGCAACAGTATTTGTGCATATGGCTCCCCAGCTTCCTTGACATTTAGATTCTAAAATTGAAAGTGCAGTTTTATTGCTACCAGATGTTATCAATGGAGCCAAAACAAGAGAAAGGGCAGCGCCTGGATTGGTGACATTTTCTTTCAAACTCGCCAAAGTTGATTAAAGAAGAGCCCATTTCCTGCTGAGAGCAATGTCGTTAAAAATATACGAGAGATGTGCTCTATGTAATTGAATTAGCACCCAGAAAACAAATCTGTTTTATGATTTCCGTCACACATAAAGCTTTGTTTCTGTACTGCATACAAATGATTACAATAATAGTTAAAGGTCTGGTTCGTGGGATTTGGGGGCATCTAGCAGTGAGGTTGCAGATTGCAACCAACTGAACTTCTTCTGTGTGCCAAGCGTGAAGAAGAACTACGTTGGCTCACGTGAAACATGAAAACGTGAATGGACCTCCCTAGAGCCAGTGTTCGGTTTGTCCTGTAGAAACATGGCGGCCGGCTCCATGTGGAGATATAAACGGCTCATTCTAAGCTAACAACACAACAATTATTATCTTTAGGTGAATATACATTACAGAAAACATACGTATTAATATTATATTCCATTTCTGCCCATAAATCCCCCTAAATGCTCCACACTGTTACTTTAATATTGTCACATGTTTTGCTATTTCCAAAGCACAACTACACAACACCATAGAGACATATCAAACTGGAGAGATTATTTTATTTATTTTATGCATCACAATGCTCCTGCAGAAAATCTTCTATTTCTAGATAAGCAATTTTATAAACAACTAGTGAAGAGGTGAAGGGTGAGAGCCACAGTACCCAGACAATACTCCTGCAGCACTTAGATAAGTGTCAGGAAATATATACGAACCAAGCAGAGATTATATAGACTGCAGGTTTTTATTGGAAAGATAAACTAAACAAAAGGCTTCGGTAATTGCCCGATGCACTGTCACCGACTATAGTGGTTTATGGTTAGCTTTGGCAGCTATCTGAATGCTTTCAGCCCCTTTAAATGTATTCTCTTAAGTCAACTCCAAATCTATCTGCGCTGTGTGGTGTCCTTGGGTGTTCACACGCCATCTGTGTGAAATAACATAGTCTGCTTCAAATTACATTTCAGTCTTTAAAAAAAATACAAATAAATCAACACCAGCTTATCCAACTGTTACACCTCTACACCTTCACAGCTTAAATTTATTTCCTTAACAAGGCAACCGTAAACATGCCATACCCTGAAAATGATGCCATCCCCCTCAGGGCAAGGCAGTAACAAATGTTATCTTTTACCCATAATGTTAGTGCCCCTGTCAGGTCACTCGGTGTAATTCTGTGGAAATCCAGATTGGTGATTTCTAAGATATTGTTCTTGACATGTGAATATATGAATGAATAAGTAGTTCTTCCTGTGTGCCAGGACGGTTTTCTAATTTTGACACTTATAGCACCATTCTCCTTAAATATGTATGAACAAATGAATAAACATTCAATTGCATTATGTCTGCAGAAACCAACCAGAATCCATGTATCGGCTCTTCAACAGGGCTCATTCCTGTGCAAGTAGACATTTCTCAAGCTCCAATGTACAATGCCTGAAGTAGAAACCAGGACTACGCTGTTTAAAATTCTGTTGATACCTGCACCCACACTACCGTTCTCCTCTTCACGTCTGCCCTGTTTGCTAGACATATTCTCTCCATCAAGCTGGTGTGAGCCATCAGTGTAATATGTATGTAATATGTAATCATATGTATTATGCCTGTAGCGTGAATGGTGCCTGCTACTTTGAGAAGCATCTTATCTCATCCTGCATCTACTGGGATGAGAAAAACACATTCTTGTGTCCAACAAGATTTGGTCATTTACAGATGGAGGTCTCCAAAGAAAGAACAATTTGTTTGGATAAAGGGCCATAAACTCTTTTATCGACCATCGAGTGTCAGTTTTGACACTGTCCAGGAGGATAATAACTTTTAAAACTGTGGGAAGGGTTTTCTCCCCACTTAAACCAACAAGAACTGATAACTTTTCCTGACTTCAAAGTGATCCGTTTGGTCAAAAACACACACACACACACACACACACACTCCCCTGTCCATCTTACATTCCACAGCCTAGGTTTCTTAACCTTTCGGTGACCCAGAGATTCACTCCAGCGGTGAAGCGTCAACCCCACCTAGTTTTCATCTGTGGTAATGTGACCAATAATTAAAGTGTTTAGAAGTCATCATGAGTTAGATTATTGACTTCTTTGTGTATAATCATTAATGGTATTGTAATACGTTTTAATGTTTTATCAGTGATGTTCAATAGATGTAATACCTTAAGTTTAAAGTTGTTAAAAAGGAGTTATAACTTGAACTTAGAATTACATTTTTACAATCTTGATACTAATGTTTGATTAAAACATTAGTGGTTTTATAGTTTTTGATATGTATCTGTCTCGTGCAAAAGAAAGGAAAAATTAGTAAAGAGGGAATTCTGATTTTGCGCGTGTAAAGGTTTTTCAATAATGAATCGATCAGAGAAAGAGAGGGTTTCGACCCCTCCCTCCCAGAGGGGGTTAAAGAAGAGATGACACAGAGTCAGAAGTGCTGTTGTCAAGAAGAAGTTGAGAAAGTTGTCCGCAGAGAGATAGCTCCGTGGAGCTGATCTCCAGAACTTACATACATACATTTCATTTGTGTGTTTATTTTCTACCTCATGCTCATTTTTATGAGTCAAGTGACTTCTAAAGGACAGCATTTTTAAAGATCTTTTGTTTATCTCGCGTGATTTAAATGCTAAGTGCTTGGCCAGCATTTCCAGTTTTTCCGTGAAATAGATAAATTCTAAAGCTTCAGAAGATAATCCGACTTCAGCTTTTTGATCTCTTTCAACGAGTAATCAGCCAACGGACTTCAACTCCCACATTCAATGTTCTGACGAGAAAGTTGAATGCTCTCCACGCTTTGCTGTTTGGTATCCCGGGCCAGCTGAACCGATCTCATCCAACCCATCCAAGGGGCTTGTCTATCCAGACAACGTGTGAGGAAACGGCCTCTGGACCCACAGAACCAACTGCAGCGATAAGTGAATGTTCCGTGGCTTTATGATCAATAGTTGTTTGTCAGACATATCTTCTAAATTTCCTAATCTTCCAAATTATTAACTGCAACTTTTATAGCTTAGAGAGAATAATCAGACTTTCCCTCACTACTAAAGTTCCAATCAGAATTGCTTCATTGAATTTTCATTTCATTCATTCATTAATTAATTACCAGTGTTAATTAGTCATTTGTATATTCATCACTTCATTTATTCAATTATCACGATTTATGGTAAATAAATGTTTCACTTTATCACTACGTCATGTCTGTGTGTGTATTTCAAAGCAGAACTGTAGATCAATGAATTCAGAACTTATACTTCAGACTTGAGATTGATTAATGATCAATACTTCTATCACAATAGTTTCTGCTTTTCCTATAAAAAGTGGTGGTGCCCCGAATTGAGTATTTCTTTATTTAACGAGTGCAAATCAATAATTACATGTATTAGTAGTTAACGCTACAGTATAATTGGTGCCGTCCGTGTGAGGCGAAATCAAATCAACAAGTCTGCTGAAATGAATACACAGATATTTTCCGCTGATACTGTGAAATAGTGAATTTATCCCCGTTGAAAGAAATAGGTTTTATCAAACTTCACCTAACTTTAGAAAGTTAATTCTTATCTTGCTGTCTGCTTGACGATCTTTAATGCTGCTACTTGACTTTCTGCTGATTACTGGATGTGTGTGAGCATTCACATTTCTTATTGATTGTTACATTTGCCTGCGAGGTTATGATTTGAGCTCGGCGTTTAAATTGTAAAGTTGAATTTACACCGGCGGAGGCCCGGTTGTAAATGCGCCGTGTTTCGAGGCGTATAGCTGCATTGACAGAAGAAAGCGTTACTAAAGTAGCTTGGAGCTAGTGTCGTTATTGCATGCACAGGCGTATTGATACGCTTATTGATAAGGCCTTGACAGAAATCAATATCTTCCGCGAAGCCCGGTTGATCATATGGTTCTGTATTCTGTTCCTGGGATTGTTGAATAGCCCGTGCATGGTTCCTATCTGACCCAGATGCCTATGTTTAGCCGGATAAGCTTAGCTAACTTGCCGCTAAACGCCACCCGTGTGGTTTAAAACTCTGCTTGTTTAACTGTCGCGAACAGTAAGAGTACCCTTGTGGTTTGATGCAGAGAGATTAAGTGCTTTGAGGTACTTTGCAAGTCCCGAAGAGAACTTTTGTTGCGAAAGAAATCTTGCTCCAGCCGTGGAGTGAGTTTTCGGGCCGCCGTGCCTGTTTCAAAGTTTGTTATTGTTTGCGGAGACAACTTCCCTGTTCTGTGGTCAAATTAGAGACTGAGTTTGCGCGAGCGCAGAAGCTCTTAGTGGGCGTTGCTTAGAGACGTCATCCAGAGCTCCTCCCTTGTCTGCGAGGGCGAGCCTGTTGTCTCCATCTGGTGGACGATTTGGTTAACGAAACTAGGGGATTGACTATTCAACTTTTCTCTGTGTACCTAACATACTTTGTAAATGCAAACTTACCACGAACAATTGTAATTAAAAACGACAATAACATCTCTTCCTACTAACTACTCTTAAGTAGTGAGTTAAATCCATACTAATTCACCCTCCTGCATGCTACCACTTTGGAATGTCAACGCTATTTACATCTGAGATTTAATTAGTGGTCTATGTGTTTGCATAAGTGTGATTGATAATGCAGCTTCTGTTTGATTCCTGTTCAGTGTGATTGCTCCCTAATAATCACCTGTGTTCTTATACAAAACAACCACTCATTTACTAAATGAATGATCAACATAATTTAATAACCATTTGAGTTTGCTTGCTCACAGATTTTATTAATTGATCATTTATAACGATTGAACAACAATAAAACACATAGGATTTGATGATTCATTCACAGAACAACTTGAGAGTTGTAAACAACCCGTAAATAACTGCATGCAAGATTAACATACTTGTTGTGGTATGACAAAGAATATGATTAATTAACTAATTTCAATTAACTTTTCATTTTATTACTTTATTAACCAAGTTCTTTAACCAAACCACCTGTCAAAATGTCCAGTCCTGATCAACCTGGTCGAACCAGTCCAGCCTCATCTGATGGCTCATATGGTGGCAATATTCTGGACAATTTAGAGATTGCGCTTGTGGACTTGACTGAAGATTTATTACCTGGGTATGTAGCACACATCCAAGGTAAAGATTCCTCAGAGCAAATAAACATAATGTCAGACCTCATCCATGAAGCCCAGTCTAATCCACTAAAAGGTAAAGCACTAGCTAAGATGCTAGGCAGCATGACTGCCGTGTTAACAGCGCAGTTTAAACACACTCGGAGACTGCTTTACCTTGCAGCAGGTAAGTTGAAATTGCACGCGCAACAGGTCGCACAGCTACAGGAAGGAAACAAATCCCTTCATCAAAAACTTGAAACTTCCAAACAATCTTTGGCTCAAGCGGACACACGCATTACTGAGCTGACAACTCAACTTAACACCCCAGATGAGGAAAAGGCAGACTTGGAAAAACGGAATCGAGATTTGAAGCAGTCGCTTCAAATGCGAGAGCAACAACAGGTTGCCATACAAGATCGATTTGATGAGGTTAGTCATGTTAATGTTAAATCCAGAGAACTACTTGATAAAACATTGGCACAAGTAGATGAGCTAAAATCCCGCAGCAGAATCGATGCACAACACAGGGATGCAGATCAAAGGCAGTTACGACAGATGCAACACCAACTAACAGAAGCCAAGGAGGAACTGGCTGATGCCTGCCATCGACAGGAAGTGAAGGACGAAGAATTAGCATCTGCTAAAAGACATCAATATTCTTTTGAGATTAATAGAACCCGACAATCACTTTTCGATGATGCTTTCCTTGAAGAAAGGAAAAAGAGCCACGCCCGAGAAGCTCAACGAGACGCGGATGCGCAGTTTTGTTCACCGTACACTCCAGATCTCTTTGGAACCAACAAAACTCCAGCCACCCCAGCTAGGCTGGCTTCTCCTTCACGTCCTTCCCCACCTCAGGGTCCCCAGATTTTTCTTGGCCCCTCAGACCGAGATTTGGATAAGATTGCTCGCAACTTATCCCGCTTCGAACCCAAACCTGGTGTCTCTCAGGACACCAGAGCGTACTTGAAAGACATCGACTTCTACCTGCGTAAATTTCAAAATGTCACCGTCGATGAAAAGATATACCTGATCAAAGGTACCTCCAATCGCGACGTTAGCAGTTTTATCGAACGCCAGCCAGATTCAGTCAGAGCTGACTATGACCTGCTCTGCCAGGCATTGGAAAAAGAATTCTCCGACAGCTTATCGCTGACCGGCTTAACAGCGGCTATGACGGTAAGACAAGGGAGAAACGAATCACCTAAAGAATTTTACCATCGCCTTCTCAAAGCTTACTTTGGTTTTCGAAATGAACCTGGGATGGAGGAAGACTTGAACTTCAAAACCCTCTTTGTCCAGAACCTCCATCCCACCACGAGTGGTCAACTTGGTGTACTGGCAAACCCACTCACCTCAACCATCCAACACTTGCGTGACCTAGCCTCTCTGGGATTTGAAAAGCAAAAGCAATCCCTAATCAAGCCGGCAGAGCCCAACACCATCCTGAGTCTTAACACTAGACACTTGTCCATGGAGCTAGAAGGAGCCCCCGGCGGTGAACTACATGGTTCACCCAAGTGTCCTCCACACACCTACCGGCGTGTTGAGGAGCAGAGACCGTCTGCACCACAGCGAAACGATCAGAACCACGGGTACTCAAAACGACCTTGGCCTAACAGACTCCAGGGCCACTCCAAGTTCGATCAGAATCGCCAGTATAGGTACCAACCAAACCAGTGGGAAAATCGCAGGACTTATGACGACCAAGGAAAGGGCCGTTATAAATCACCAGATAATTACCCACAGTACAAACGACATCAGAAACCATCCCACCATGACATCCCTGAGGAGGATAAAATGAGAGATGGTAACAAACCAGCTTTCCAGCGGATGAAAAACAACTCCAAAGGTAAGTTTAACAAACCTAAGCTTGCCAGAGAAGACCTGGAATCCCTAAAGAGTCTTCTCCATGACATTTGCGAGGAGAACAGCAAGAAAGCTGATCTTTTCTCCGTGAATCCAACAGCCACTAGGGCTACTCCACAAAACAACCCCTCCAACCTACCTGAGGAGGTAGTTGGGGAGATTCAGCTGATTTCCCGTGACCCAGAGCCTGTTCCCCTGCAGAACCAGAACCATTCTCCCCAAGGGAATGGAGGTCACGAGTCAAAACAGGGGGGTGAAAAGTCTGTTCCCCCCAGCTCAATCTTGTTGATGCATCTAAACTCCGAGAACAAGTCCCCTAGCGACGACGAATCAGTCATTCAGGGTGAAACACCCCCTCAATTCTTGTGCAACCTCGAGGAAAAAGGAGTTGCTCGTAAATTCTACCTGCCTACGACTCTTGAAAACATGCTTGTTCACGAAGCACTCCTTGACACGGCTGCAGACATCACCCTGATGTCATCAGAGCTTTTCAGCAGGTTGCAAACGATAGCGCGCCGATCAAACAAACACTTGAAACTCCAGAAATGTTCCCTGGATGTTCAGCCGTACGCCCCGTTAGGCACCACATTGACAACAGTGTTGATGGTGCACATAACCATCGGGCCAATGCGTTGTGTTCACCCTGTGTACATATCTCCTCTTAATGCCATTCCTTTTCTCATCGGCAAAGACCTGCTTAACCGTTTCGAGCCGTTAATCGACTTCAAACGCTCAAAGATCTGGTCACAGGTTCGCCAACCTCTGCCTATCTCTTTTCCCCCAAGCGCTGGAGCTCAATGCTACGCCCTGGGGACCGCAGAGACCGAAACCCGGGTTCAGAATGTTCCACCCGACCAACCAGAAGCAACTGAAGTTGGTGAAATCCCTGAACCATACGTCGTAAAGTCACAGGGCGCCCTCAAGGCCCCACTTTGGACATTCAACCCGGAATCTCTGCCAGACTCCACCTCTTTTCCCAGCCCTCCCACCCCTACGGTCTGTGCTGTCACTCAGTCTCAGTCGACGGCCGAACCACCGGCAGACCCTGTCACTCCGGATGCTGTCTCTGTGACGCCCGAGTTCTCTGGCTCTAACCGGGTCTCACTTCAGACTTTGAACCCGGCGGTCCACACCATGGACCTCTATCTCTTTGATCCCTTGGCACATGACGTTTTCGATGCTGACTTTGAGTCTATGCTAAACTTGCGACACCTGTTCAAATTGCGCTCTTCCCTGCAGGTGAATACGGGCCTTTTGGTCCATGTTTCCGACGCACTCACTTCTCCTGCGCTCGTGGTGCCTCGAAACCACAGGGGGGTGATGTTGATGCACGCCCATGATTCACCCGGTGCAGGCCACACAACTGTTAAAGCAACACTCGCACTGAAACAAGTCGCTTGTTGGCTACAAAAGCAGGAAGACGTGGCGGATTACATCAAAGGCTTTTTAGTCCGTTGCCAATGCCAACCATCAAACCACATAAAATTAACAGGGAAAGCTTACCGGACGTATGCGTCCCAGACAGATCATAGACTGCAGAAAATTTAGAGCACCCTGAGGTGCCAGGTACTAGGGTTAAAACACAAGAGGAAAATCATAAACTCTAGTACAAGTTGTGCAGCGAAAGCTGTATTGGATGAAAGTCATTTCAAAGTCAGGTGCCTTGTCTCCAGTCAAGTCCACTGTGTATAAAACTCACCACCATTTTAAACTTGCTCTGCAATAATCACTCACTCAAACCACTTGGGTACAAGTGGGGGTTATCCTATAAATTACAAACACCCATTTGGTTACAAGTGGGGGTTATCCAGTAAATGACAAATACCAAAAGTTCACCATCACTCGATCGGAAGTGAGTGGTACCCAGACGAGAGAAAAACAGTGCATTGGAGGCTTGCTAGCTGCAGCCTCCGTCGTCGGTTCTCTTTTCAGTTTAGGTCTATCTTCTGTCAATGCAAGCGTCTCCTAGGTGAACTACATGCTGAAATTCCCTAAATACACGATCAGATTGGAAAACAGCCAAACCAGTTAGAAACCTTACAGGGGTTTATCACTCAAAACCATAAGTGCGATAGACACCCTACTCTTGGTCTTGTCGGTTGATTCTGCACACACAACTAGTAATCAGGCTAATGTACGACATGATTCGTGACATCGGATCCTCAGTCGACAGCCTAGCCACGGGTTGGATTTTCCCATATGTTGTCCCAGGAACGTTAGTTCAGGACCTCTTCCACCACTGACAAAGTATTCCACGCCCCGCCATTTTAGAACTAGTGTCCAATTAAAAGGTAGACCTCATAAGTTGGTTTAATTCTAAGTAGGTTAGAAGTTTAATCAACTGAATAGTATTCAGAACCTTTTGTTTTAAACCATATATGTATTTAGAAATTAGATACATCATATATATATTTTTTTTTTTAACCATTTAGCAGTTATCTATCAATTTTTTTTGTTTTTGTTTAAGACAACAACTCTGATCATAAAGCTATTCTGCCACCTGCCATCCCTGTCTATCACCATCATCGTCTCGACAATGAGGTTCCCTTCACAGCACCATCATCGTTTCGACAACGAAGTTCCCTTTACGCACCATCCTCGTTTCAACAACGTAACGATACTCCCTGGACAGCGAGTATCGTTCCGAGTGGGGGATATGTAGCGTGAATGGTGCCTGCTACTTTGAGAAGCATCTTATCTCATCCTGCATCTACTGGGATGAGAAAAACACATTCTTGTGTCCAACAAGATTTGGTCATTTACAGATGGAGGTCTCCAAAGAAAGAACAATTTGTTTGGATAAAGGGCCATAAACTCTTTTATCGACCATCGAGTGTCAGTTTTGACACTGTCCAGGAGGATAATAACTTTTAAAACTGTGGGAAGGGTTTTCTCCCCACTTAAACCAACAAGAACTGATAACTTTTCCTGACTTCAAAGTGATCCGTTTGGTCAAAAACACACACACACACACACACACACACTCCCCTGTCCATCTTACATTCCACAGCCTAGGTTTCTTAACCTTTCGGTGACCCAGAGATTCACTCCAGCGGTGAAGCGTCAACCCCACCTAGTTTTCATCTGTGGTAATGTGACCAATAATTAAAGTGTTTAGAAGTCATCATGAGTTAGATTATTGACTTCTTTGTGTATAATCATTAATGGTATTGTAATACGTTTTAATGTTTTATCAGTGATGTTCAATAGATGTAATACCTTAAGTTTAAAGTTGTTAAAAAGGAGTTATAACTTGAACTTAGAATTACATTTTTACAATCTTGATACTAATGTTTGATTAAAACATTAGTGGTTTTATAGTTTTTGATATGTATCTGTCTCGTGCAAAAGAAAGGAAAAATTAGTAAAGAGGGAATTCTGATTTTGCGCGTGTAAAGGTTTTTCAATAATGAATCGATCAGAGAAAGAGAGGGTTTCGACCCCTCCCTCCCAGAGGGGGTTAAAGAAGAGATGACACAGAGTCAGAAGTGCTGTTGTCAAGAAGAAGTTGAGAAAGTTGTCCGCAGAGAGATAGCTCCGTGGAGCTGATCTCCAGAACTTACATACATACATTTCATTTGTGTGTTTATTTTCTACCTCATGCTCATTTTTATGAGTCAAGTGACTTCTAAAGGACAGCATTTTTAAAGATCTTTTGTTTATCTCGCGTGATTTAAATGCTAAGTGCTTGGCCAGCATTTCCAGTTTTTCCGTGAAATAGATAAATTCTAAAGCTTCAGAAGATAATCCGACTTCAGCTTTTTGATCTCTTTCAACGAGTAATCAGCCAACGGACTTCAACTCCCACATTCAATGTTCTGACGAGAAAGTTGAATGCTCTCCACGCTTTGCTGTTTGGTATCCCGGGCCAGCTGAACCGATCTCATCCAACCCATCCAAGGGGCTTGTCTATCCAGACAACGTGTGAGGAAACGGCCTCTGGACCCACAGAACCAACTGCAGCGATAAGTGAATGTTCCGTGGCTTTATGATCAATAGTTGTTTGTCAGACATATCTTCTAAATTTCCTAATCTTCCAAATTATTAACTGCAACTTTTATAGCTTAGAGAGAATAATCAGACTTTCCCTCACTACTAAAGTTCCAATCAGAATTGCTTCATTGAATTTTCATTTCATTCATTCATTAATTAATTACCAGTGTTAATTAGTCATTTGTATATTCATCACTTCATTTATTCAATTATCACGATTTATGGTAAATAAATGTTTCACTTTATCACTACGTCATGTCTGTGTGTGTATTTCAAAGCAGAACTGTAGATCAATGAATTCAGAACTTATACTTCAGACTTGAGATTGATTAATGATCAATACTTCTATCACAATAGTTTCTGCTTTTCCTATAAAAAGTGGTGGTGCCCCGAATTGAGTATTTCTTTATTTAACGAGTGCAAATCAATAATTACATGTATTAGTAGTTAACGCTACATGCCTCATGGGAGATAATATCAGTTCACACATGAAGACGTTGAATAATGGAGCTGCTGAAGCTAAAATTGTGTCTTAACATCTATTTTTGTATTTTACGATGTGCCATTCCTCACCTACAAAGATGTAGTTCATCTTTAAAGGGTCAGTTCACCAACATCAGTTACAATTAGTGGTAGCTATGCAGATAGTTTAATTCTGTCAAGGTGAACGGAGGTGAATGTTGTTTGTGATGCTCAGAACGTTCAATTGAAAAACAAAAAAAGGAAACAAATAACAAGGAAACTTATTCCAGCCCAGTTTCCCACTGAATTATGCTCATATTGGACAATTTTACAGCACATTATTAACAACCAATGCCAATGTACAGTCAATGCAGGAAGCCTTTCTTTAACACAGCATGGAGGTTGGGTGGTGGGTGGGCGTAGGCACAGCTGACATTAATGTAGGACATGTTACAGACTAAATACTACGGAGTATAATAATGCATAATGCTGGGTTTTGCATTCTGCCTGGCAGAAACTGAAACCTGTCCACAATGAGATCCGTGAGTTACCATTAGGGTTTGTAGTAGTGAGAAAACACAATTTGGGTGAACTAACCCTTAAAGTATGAACTGGGTTTGACTTTCTTATGACAGGTGATCTTATTTACTTCATTATGTTCACACGACTTCATTTACTATAAGATATGTTGACACACTACAATTATATTAAACTGCATTTCAAGGCCACATAATCTGTCCACACTGATTATGCATTCAATCATATGATGACATATTCTTATGTTGTTATTTTGCAATTAACATTTTTATAAATGTTTTACAGTAATTATACTGTAAGAATAGCACAGCTGGACAATAACACAGATGGATCAGCATATAGATCAGCAGTCCAACTAATTTAATTCTGAAGAGAAACAATAAATCAATAACTAAACTGTGCTGTATTTTTCTAATAATGCACCCTAATAACAACCCTTGAGTTTCATTTATTTATCATACGTCTCTTGGACGTTTGGTGAAATTATCCGTAATTATTACCTTGCGGTATCGCTCGGTGGACTCGAAGGCGACTTGGCGACCTTAAATGATGTGGTAGGAAATGTTCTGCAGCAAAAGGCCTTGCACAGCTACGCCTTCTGTCTCCGTAATCACTGAGACCCTCGACGGCGGAGCGTAGAAATGCTCGGCTTTAACAAGCTCCAACTGTAACATTTGCAGCTTGCACTTAAAAAGACTTGTCATCAAAGATATCCTCCCACACAACTTGGAAACAAAACATATCTCAGCATCATCGCTCCCTAAACAAAATGTGACAACAGTAAGTATTCTGTTTCATTTGCATCTCCTCTCTGGCTTTCTTTTACCCTTTATGGATTGCTTATGACATACAACCCCCTCTACACACACACACTCACACACTTACAATGGAGGGAGTGTTGGAAATAAAATTGCCAAGCTGGAGAGAAGACAATGTAAAAGCAGCCAGTTTGATTAAAATCCACCGTACACATTATTGCGATGCATGTACAGCACCGGCTCCTGTTTCTCTTCTTCACCGATTTGTAGGAAACGGCAAATGTTGTTAAATAAGGGTGTGAAGGAGGATGAGAACATTCCTAACTGCCTTAATTTAATCTTATCGTATCGGTATAGGCTATATATAGAGAACAGACTAACCCATGATGGAACAGTGATTGGCAGTCAGCTCTGTAAAACACAGACATCAGCCCAGGAACATCCTTACAAACAGTCTGAGACCTGAAAAACGGACAGATATGCATGTAGGGCTGATAAACTGGGAGGGCCTTTTACTACAGCATGTAATTAAATTCTTCCAGTGCAAAATAAAGATAAGGATTCCATTAGCCCCCTAAAACATTCTGGGATAATGATTTTTTTTTTTGCGGTTGATGGAGCACCTCATGTGGGACAGGTGGGATTTACTCCCGGGCTCGACTCGGCAGTGCGGCAGGAAGGCACTGCACCCAACCACAGGAGCCAGCAACGACATTTGATGCACCATTGGCACCAGAGGCAAATGAGATTACGGCACGGGGAATGGAATTGACTCTCTCCTTGACAGATTTACAGATCCCCATTGGATAGAATACAGACGAAAAGGCTGTAAAACCCATCATCTGTGGGGTGAATTACACACGGCTTGGAACAACTTGTTTGGTTTAGGAAATCCACACACACCAGCCTCTTTTGATTTACTTGCACCCCACCCACCCACCTCCTTACTCCCCACCCATCCTCGTGGAAGTGTGCACGGGTGGCAGTGTTGCCCTACAGCTGTGATTCAGGGATCTCATCTTTGTTAAATCACTGTCCTTGGCCTTTTGATCTATTAGCTGCTTGTGATAGAATAATTCAACACTGTAATACTAACTGTACATCACAACACTTGTAACACTATTGATTTCTCTGTTGGGCAAATAGATACAATCTGAATATGAGCATCCAAGACCGCTGGCGTCTCTCTGTCCCCAAGCAATAACACGTGGAGGTCAAATAAAGCTGCACAGTCGATTCCACAATAAAAGTGTCTTGACTGCACTTTGAGAATTCTGAGACAAACTATGAAGACACCATATTAAATATTTAACCGTCTCCCACCTCATGTTGCCGTCAATCCATCACCTTGATCTATGTTATATTGATACACACACCCACACTGCTGGAGTCTGTGTATTAAAACCATCTAATGTGTCTGTGGAGAGGAGACACTGAGCTCCTGCACCCAAAAACCTCCAGTAGTCTGCAACCCCAGCCAGGCAGAACTGAACAATTCCATCTCACTTGTCTCTCAGCGGTGCAGAGCTACACCCAGATGATTTCAGCTGCATCCAGTCAGGGAAGATCATAAAAAGTCAAGATGTTGTATATAGTAGTAGCAGATTTGTGGTTATGGGATAATATGTCTTTGAGGAGCCGAGATATGTTCTGTATGATCCTCAGATCTGCAGCGTGTGACGCATGTTTATTACCTTGATCATATGATAAAAGGAAAAAAAAATAAAATAGCCATATTAATTGAATTAACTGAGCCAAATGTGAAAGCAACTCCATCACAAAACATTCAGGAGTGTATTATTCATGACATTGATTAAAAAATGTTTCACCTCAGTTTGTTCAGGCAAACTGAATGCTTAAATGAGCGCGAGGTTTATCATCAAAGGTACATGGGGGGGGGTGGAACACAGAGGAAGCAGCAGCGGTAATCAACGAAACAATGACAGATTGTTGTCATTGTCAGTGACTATGAGATTCATTATAATTCACAGAATGCATAATTCATATGCATATGCTCATTACAGTTATATTCCAATCAAATACCCTTGATTCAGGAGATTTTCAACAAAGGCCCACATGCTTTCTGAAATGTTGTCTTGCCTAAACAAATTTCAGATGTGAAAGAACAATTTTTTAAATAAATCATGGAATGAAATCGACTAATTAAATTCTGCACTGGGCAGCTTACATGCTGGCAGCTTGAAACTGGAGCAACTTCAGTGTAAAGCTTTATCTCTGAGTAACTGTGATAATCTTATATTTAGATTGAAAAGCTAGACAGGACTTGATTTGACTAGTGCTGACTATAAAAGACTGATTCACTTGTAGTAAATGTCACTTGTCTTGTCTCAATTAGAAATGTTATCTTTTTTTATGGTTATTTTTAGCCAGATACAAAGGACATGTACGTCATCATCCAGTATGCTTTAAAACTGATGTCAACCTCTGAACTTTATATATATATACACAAGGAACAGAGTACAAAGAACTTTAGAGATAACTAGACTTCTGCTCCTCATCATGGCTCTGTTTTCAGGCTTTAAAAAATCTAGCCAGAGACGGGAGACTTTGACCAATCACAGGTCATTTCAGAGAGAGAGAGAGCGTTCCTATTGGCTGTGCTCCGGCTGGTTGGCGGTGCTTGGTATTTCCTCAGCAGATCTCAACATGGTTGCCGGGTCACAAACTTTCTCATTTTACAGCTAAACAGTAACTAAAAGATGATTCTGGAAACATTAAGGTGAGAAATAGGCATGCAGAATGCACTTTTTAAAATGTTTTCACTGTAATTAAATAGCATTTAAACATACATAGATAGGCTGCTGTAGGGTTTTAGTGCATTTCACTCAGCTCAGATATGTTTCACCAATCTGGCCAGCCTGGTTCTTTATACCAAAGGAGAGAACGGTGCTGAGAGAGACGCAGTAATGGTGGCTCTAGTTTCTCTGTGGAGAGTTTGTTCAAGCTGTTACAGTTCACGCTAGAGCCGTTGCTCCTGCAGTCTCTTAATAGTCTTCACATCGCTGCCTGGAAATAGTGAGGGCAGCCAAGTCTACATTTTCATAGTGTCGTCTAATACGGCAGTGTGTCTTTTCTGCATTTGTGTTTTTTTTCTATCTTTCTTCATCTGCCCTTAACTATCGTGCTTCATGGAAGATCTTTTCTTCCTGTCTCAAAGAGGATTTAGCTCCCGAGGTCAAAGGTTTTCTTGTTATTTTGTTTCTGAAGAGGTGGTTGTTGTAGAAGTGTGCTCAAGCTCAGCTCAAGAACAGCATTGTCCTCAGGTTTTGTGCCGTTAAGTGATTCAGCAGAGTTTCTGTGACATTCAACCACACTTTTGTAGAAGCTGAATAGGCCGACGAGCTCAGCAATCGTCCCGTTTGTACAGTGATCGGATGAACAATGATTTAGTGATTTTTAAATGCCACGAGCGGCCACTTTAAACTAATAAACAGCTCTTATGTGTGACAAAATATTTTCATGAAAGCATATTAAAGGAAAGTGTTCACATAGTTTCAAGGTTTGGATTTATCAGCAGACATGAAACAATAGGCACAATACACCTCTCAGTGCTTTCAAATTGTAAAGTGATGCCAAAGTGCCTTCCTGCACTTAAACAAACACATAATTATCAGTCTGGTACCTCAACAGAGCTGCTACCGATTTCCTGTCATTACCTCATTGATCCAGCGCTCTCTAGCTGAACATGAACTTAACATTTTACCTCCATTCCCGAATTGATCTGAACTACAGAGCTGTCAGCTGTTCACAATCACCTTTCATCTGAAGGCATTTACACATAAATATAAACACATCTCCACATGATAATGGCACTGATGATTGCTGAGCAATAGCTGTGTCAAAGCACAATCTAACCTGTTTTTTAAACTGAGAGCTTTGAGTAAGGGAAGCAGATGCTGCATAGTTAGAAGGTTTGCTTTGGCAGGAGAGATGAACACTAAGCTCTCAGGCAGCAGTATGGAGGTGTATGGAGGTATGCACTGCACTCTCACAGTGAACATATTGATTCTTGCTGAGAAAAAATAAAGCTTATATATTATTTTTTTACTATCATCAGAACTGCTTTTCATTGTGAGAGTTATAAATGATGTCACTGTCACTGTCCTGATTAAAAAGCAGTTGGATTAATTAAAGCTTCCCTATTGAATGGGCTCTGTCAGTGAGGAGGGTGTTGATCACACACACAGGAGTGAAGGATCGGAGACTCATCCCGACAGAGAGCTAACATGAGTGACTGCTGCAAAGACACAAACCAACGTTCCAATTCCAACTCCAACTCAGAGATTTCTGACAGTGGCATTAACGTCGGGTTTGGCATGTAAAATAGCAGAGAAGCAGCTGTAGAAGCTGAGAATTGTGGTCGGCCGTAACGCTCATTTAAATGGGTTTAACACTTGGGAAAGAAAAGAGAAAAGAGACTTTGTCACTATTCATATACCCAGTTATTAAGAGTAGATTGTGGCAATTTCCTCAGAGAAAGGTTTCTTTCACATGTTGAAGGGAAAGAGCTAAAAGCAGTAAAGGGGCATTAGGCTGCATTCACACCAGATCCACACCAGGGTTGTACGGCGTGTGCAATGACGCATCAACTTGCAGGCTTACCGGCCTCTTTTCTTTCTATTCGCAATGTAAGGGGGACATATCTTAAGAGAGAACTTGGCTATTGGCTCCAAATTGAAAATGAGATATAGGCCTACATGTGTTTATAGTGACAGTCATGCTGTTGTTCTCAGTTGTGAGTGAACTGTTGCTGATTTCTGAGCAACCTGGATCTCAGCGATAAAGAATATTTGGAAAAAAATGATGTTTTTTTTAGCCTACTGTTGTTTTTTCACCTCTTTTCACCACAGCTAAACTGGGAAATAAATTGCATTTAATAGAATTTACATCTTTGAAGAAACACCTTTTACATCTTAACTCACGTGACGAACAATATTCTGTCCCTGATGCGTGTTCCACCTACACACAAACTGACAGATAGCTAACAAACAAGATTCAGAGAAGTCGAACACAGGAATACAGTTCAAGTGTTTTACTGAGTCCTCTTTTCTCTTTCTTTGTAAAACTGAATAAATAAAAATTTACAATGCTACAACATGTTACAAACTGTTCTCAAAAAATAGCACAAATGAATTCCCATTGCTTATAAATAGCCTCCATGCATACACTATTACAAGAAGCTACATGTTCGGCTTAGTTTAGCATTTTCAATCTTAGCAAATAAAATCTCACAAATTACTCTGCTTTTAATCCAAATTATTTATATGCACATTAACACAAAATACAGAAAAAGTAGTAAGACTTACAAGCAGAGGCTCTCCAAGGCACAAATGTAAAGGAAAAAGGGAGAGAAGCCTTCTGTCTGACCGCATGGAGGATTATTATTCACTAAAGCATTTCCTGGTTGACTTCTAACCTGTGAGCACATGATCTGAACTGACCACTGAGAAAACACTTTACAGTTACAACAAACTGCCACAAGGTGGTGCTACATAAAATGAATGTGAAGGCTACAGAATGTAACGAGACCAGTCTGAACTGGGTTTTTTTTTAACTAATGCGCACCGATAATAAAACAATGTTCAAATAAACATTAGGAAGTTAACCAATGAGAACAAGACTGTCACTGCTTGAGTTATAAATGTTAATTTTCTATACACTGTGAATCCATAACATGTGAAGTTAATTACCTGTTATGCACAACTTAATTATCATGTGTGTACAAGATAAAAAATATATCACCTTTTCTGGACTTTAGGGGTTCCGTAATATTTAGACTACTAATTTGAAAAAAGATGGCAAAACTGAGAACAGGACAGATCTATTGTGCTGCAGTATGTTGTTGCTGAATGAACATTATGAAGTCAACATATGCATATTTGTTTGCAAATTTGTTTAGTATTTGTCGTCTACAGATATTTTTCTTCTCTGTTTTGTAATGCAAAATGGATCACAAATAATCCCCGTGCCTCTCCCCATTCTCACATACTTCCTTCATATTAATTAACTCAGCAAACAAGAATTGACTCGACAAACACAGACAGGCATCTTTGTTAAATGGCAAATAGCAGGGATTTGCACACATGCACAATTTTAGCCTTGTAAAGTGAGGCAAAGTGCTGGATATAAGAGCAAACCAAATCGATCTTCATTAAAAATGCCTTTTGGTGCCAGGAGTGGCATCTCGAGAGACCACCTTTAGATCCCTGCTAAAGGAGCGAGAGCAGGTAAACCTAATGCATGTCTCTATGTTTAAAGTTCAAACAAAGCATCTGAGGTCCCATTGACCTCCCGCTGGATTCTACTGTATTCTGATAAATCACAGAGCTTCCCAATGAGATGCTAACCTTGGTTTTGTAGAACAGAAGGGAAATGCTGATGTGCTGAGTTGTGCCGGTGTGCTTATTGCAAAGCTTAGGGTCAAGGCTGGGCATTTTCACTGAGAAAGCCGAATGGCTTCTAGCTGAATATGAGAGGATTCAAGGCCTCAACGCGAAAAGCATAAACGCTGGCACGACAATGCAGCATTGTGTAGCGTCAAAAAGGTATGACCTATCAACAACAATGCAAATGGTAAAGGTATGTTTCAAAGCAGACAGCGATGGAGCAAAGTACTCACCGGTACTGTGTACTGAGGCACTTCTGATTTTTGTCCACATGAGTACCCTTTCTTCTTATCACATACCGCCATCTCCTGAGTAGGTACTCACTGTGAGAGTTTAACCCTCTGAGACCCACAATAGACACATTTTGGTCTTTTTTAGGGGGGTACAGGGGGTCTTTAGGGGGAGATAGCAGGTCAACAGTACATGTCACATAGAAGTGGTGAACATCATCCGAAAGATGGGAACCTGAAGATTAATGTGAGTAATATGAGTTGTTGCAGCATTTTTTGGGGTTGATACCATTTGTTACAGAGATTTGGTGCTAAATTTAACAAAAAAATGGCAAAATGTCTTGTGACACCCTCCTCAACTACAGCACGACACCCCCTCCCAAATCTCACTAGAAACAAGCTCTCATGCCACACTAGAGTTCACCATGTTACACAGGAGCCACCGGGGTCAGCAGTGCCTCTCTTGCTCTATTGCCCGTTAATGGTAAGCAGCTTCAAATATCTCCAGCAGGCAGAAATGTTCCCTTTGCTTTTTTCCTGCTTGGGCTCGAATTGATCTGGTGGCACAAGTTGGCAGGATGATCAATGGGCTCGTTAAGAAAGAAGAGGAATTAGGTCTGAGTGTGTCAGATAGGAGAAAGTCATGGCTGCCCCTGGGAGCACCTGTGTGGTTTCCCATTGCATGACACCTGTGCTCTCAGAAGGAGCTGTGCTCATTCCTGCTACTGGTCGGGACATCTTCTCTCAAAGGCAGCTGGGACGAGGAGTGAGCATTCATTGGATATTCTGTGTGGAGGAAATAGAGCTTTGCACCTATACGCTTTGCATGAGAAAATATGCAGAAGTCCTACAGGAAGAACATCCATCCATCCATTATCTGTAACCGTTTATCCTTTTTCAGGGTCGCGGGGGGGGGTTGGAGCCGATCCCAGCTGACATTGGGTGAAGGCGGGGTACGACCTGGACATAGAGACAGGCAACCATTCACGCTCACATTCACACCTACGGGCAATTTAGAGTCAACAATGAACCTAACCTGCATATCTTTGGACTGTGGGAGGAAACCGGGGAATACAGGAAGAACAGATTAATTTAAAGAGACACCTTTACCATGAGGTAGTGGCATAATATCTTGCACTAAAGAACCATATCCTCTTCTACGTCTATATTTGTTTCCTAGGAAACTATACAGGGTTAAAAGAGAAACACCATGGCTACACTGCAGGTCACAGGTCTCCAGAATCCTCTGTGAGACTCACTGAAGTCGATTTAGAGGAGAGAGCTCGTCTGCAGGTACTCAACAAGGCAACATTCATTATTTCTCCTCCTGCTGTTATTGGTAACATTAATGGTGTAGTCTATACTCATCTGCTATATCTCCTAACACAGATAGCCTACTGAAACAAATGATCTCAGCAATAAAAACATCACCAAGACTTTCTCTTCTTTAACTGCAACAATAGGCAGACCAACAGCACCACTGTGTTACCAGCAGTAAAATAAACAGACATTAATGTTAATGAAGAAATGCTGCGTGGGGAAGCTACCTCGGCAAGCAGCCTATACTGAATATTTGGACAATCTGAAGGAAGAACGTGCTTCAACCGCCTCACAAGGAATAACTGACCTGTCTGGTGCTCTCACAGTAGAGCCATCTTGTATCGGGAGAGACTTCAGAGATTTAGTCCAAAGTATACTGGAGACACTCCAGGTGAAAATCCATGACACTTCCCCAGTTGGTTACTTACATTAAGGCTAACATTTGATGATGACACAGGTCTCCCAAATGTCATGTTAATTAGGTGATAATGAGCAAGTAACCTATTTGAAATTTCTTTGGAATTACTGCCAAATTACCACAATATTTACCGCAAAATTTATCGAAAATTACTTTATCATAAACATGATTTAATAATTATATTCCGCTATTTCCCAATAGCTGATAATTTATTTAATACATTTAATAATATAATAAAAATAATAGCAAATAACTCCTTTGAAATTTCTTGAATAACTCCCTGAATCATGACATTAACTACCAGGTTACATTTGTGTTGACAATAAGTCACAATGGTGAGATTTGTGCCTGATCAGAAGTGTCTTCTATTAGTTTTGGCTTTCCACCTCCGATGAAGAGCAGCCGCTTCTCAAGCCTAAGGGCCCTATTTTAACCATTATATGCTATTTTAGCATATAATTATTAAATAATGTTATGGTAATGGTAAATATTGGGGTAATTTGGCAGTAATTCCAAAGAAATTTCAAATAGGTTACTTGTTAATTATCCCCTAATTACCATGAAATTTGCGGACCTGTAAAACGAAGTGTTATCGCATTTTTTTGTATTACAAGTTTTATTTTTAAATATGCAAATGAGGCATTATCTTATTAAATATGTGATAATTTGCATACATTTCCAGAACATACATCTGAACACTCTATTTCATAGAGTCAAAGGTTTTTACAGAGGGGGTTTTGAATATCTCTTTTTTTATGATATGTTGTCCAAATCAGAAAAATACTGTCATACATCTCATTAAAAATATCAATTTTTTTGCCATGTCTTTAGGAATAAAACGTTCTGAAAATCAGGCTATGAATGATGTATGAACAAACCGCTCTGTAAAAACCTTCAGAATATAGAGAGGAGTGGAACTGGGAAGTTTGGTGGATGTAAGTGCTACTGAAGTGGAGATTTCTGGCTCGGAGTCTGAGAAAAAACCTCACGGATTGTAAAATTCTGTATATTTTGCAGGACACTGAATAGGGTACCATGAAACCTCCCTAGTTGATTACTTAAGACATATAACAAGACGTATAACAAGTTTTCTGAAAGTTCATATTCATATAAGGCGTTATCTAATTCTAACTTTTGCTGAATTTAAGAGAGATCTACACATGCAAATAGACAAAGTAGTAAAATCCACACCTAAATGTGTATTTGGGATGTTTTCTTTCCGCTAGTCTGAAAGAAGACATGTTATGGAAGCAAAATAGCCCAAAATCTCAAAATTGACCAGTGCATAAAAAATCGATGTTGTTGCCTGGGGTGTCTCGCCTTAAGGCAACAAACTTTTTTTCAATGCCAGGTGCCTTGATACAAGAATAATTATTCTGTTCACTTTTTCAGCTGCAGGGCCAGAGCTGCACTGTAACTACACTCGCTATATAATTGCCCGTCTTGAAAAGGAGTACTTCCGAAGTATTTGGCAAATAATCGCAATGGTTTCTCTTTGAGGCGCGCCCTACTTGGCGGTGTCTGTGACACACATACACTCACACAAGAGAGAGAGAGGTGGCCAGTCAGCGAGGACAACAATCCCAGAGTGTTCTTCCAGCTATCTGCACTCAGATATGGACACAGAGGCAGGGGACGGCCAGCAGACTCTGGTGCACAGCCATTCTCGCTCTGACAATATGTCTGATGTCGGCCCAAGATGCACAAAGGGTGAAAAGACTCAAACCCTCAGCAGATGGGGGAAAGCTATCTCTCACTGAGCAAAAGCTGCTTATAGAAAACCAGGTTTTACAGAAGTTATTGTTAAATTAACTACGAGAGCTTTGACACCAACATCTCTAGATGGCTTTGGCGAGCTGTGCTAACATTTTAGCACACTATGTTGAATGATAGGAAGCCCCTATCAGTATAACAAGAATATTTAAGTAATAAATAATGATTTTTATGATATGGGTTTTACATTCATAAATTGTAGTAACTCTGTGAAGCAGGCTTGTTTGATTTTTGGAATTACTTAAGGTACAATTATTTCTGTTGATTATAATATGTCTTTTCTTTAGTAATCTCCGATACAAAACTGATATATTTAACAACATGCTATGTTGTTTAAGATAACTCTACATTTTGTGTGTTCTCAGATTCTCATGTTTGGCCTAATTTAACATGGAACCTACTGTTACTAAAAATAAATTTGCAACCTCAGCACTCCCCATGTACACCTTACGAAAAAATAAAAAAAATGTTACCGGTTGTTCAGCAGCTGGGTATTCTGTGACCTCACATATGTCTATTGTCTGGCTGGACTAATAAAATGTGAAACCAGTGTTCATATCCAACCTTTACCCACGCTGTGCTGCTGCGCTCTGCGCTTCGTCTCTGCTGTGCTAAACTATGGCAGGCAAAGGCAGTGGCCGGCACAGTCTGGGAACTGTTGGATTTAAATGTTGTTTTTGCCCAAGGAAAACATCATTGTCATTCCGGCCAGACGGTACACATTTGTGGAATCACAAAAATACTTTTGAGGATGCGGAACCCACTGCTGGATATCAGGTTAAGAATAACATTAGTAGTATATAGTATAATAGTGTAGAGATTGACAGGGAAGCTGTCACTGTGTCCAGTCTACCAAAAGGTGAAGAAGAAGAAGAAGAAAAAACGTTTTCCAAAAGTCTTGGTGTGAGGAACCCACAGTTTTGTGGGGGTTTTTTAGGTCGTTTAGGTCACACATTTTATACTGTATCTTTTATAATGTTTTTTTTTTCTAGTTTTATTTTCCATCTTAATGTTTTTAATACATTTTTATGTTAATTTTCATGTAAATGCACCTTTCATATTGTATGAAAGGTGCTATACAAATGAAGTTTATTACTATTATTATTATTACCTCCACCAAGGCTGAAGGCCTAGGAAGGAGGTTATGTTTTCAACGGCATTGGTTTGTTGTTTTGTTGGTTTGTTTGTCCGTTTGGAGGATAACTTCAAAAGTCCGAGATGGATTTGAATGATCCGGCTTCGGCAATTTGTTTTAATAACTCTGCTCAGCCTCATCCTGCTGTTGGATGCAGCCACAGATCAAAATAAGGGGGCTCTGCGGGGCCACATTCCCTCCCAGCACCTCAATAATGGTATTTTTCTAAGGGAAAGTGTTTACTGCTGTCTAAATGCTACCATTACTCATCATAGCGTATGCTAAAGTGTTAGAATGAACCATATAGTCAACACGGTGTGGGAGCATATCCTACACATGATTTACATTTCTATTTATAATCACTTAGCTAAGATAGCTGATTTGGACCAATATTCCATAACCTTTGTGTTTTCCTCTGATTTGGAATCAGAAATTTACTAGTACATACTAATAACAGTTTAATTCCACAATTCTCGATACCAATTCGATATTGAAAAACAAAAGTAATACGATAAATCCCACATCAACTCCTTTATTACGGTTTGCATGCTGGTTTTGTTAGGAAGTTAAACAGGTCATAATTCCCTCTTTATTATCTATTTTATATTGTTGTGGAAACATCTCCTTCAAACAACTGGATTTATTCAAGTTTCTCTCGAAAAACTACATTTTACAAGATTAGATTTTACGAGATTGAACACATCATGATAATGTTAGAATTTACCTTCACCCTATATATATATTATCTTTCAATAGAGCCTGAACGCATCATAATCTAAGTCAATGGTAACTATTGTGTTGAAATCGGCAGGACGAGCCAGTAACTAGCGTTAACTAGCTCTCGTCCTGCTGATTTCAATTTTGATTTGTTGTTTGTAATGTGTCATTATCAAACATCACATTACAATAGAAAGTATTAAGTTCCAGTCGCTGAAGTCGATATGAAATACTGATGCACACGAACAACCTTTAAACTTTGTTTCTATTTGATTTCAGCATGTTGATTGACCTTTGTTCATTTCATTTCACATCACAAACGCACAATGACCACTCTGATTAATTTCAATTTATGCGTTTCAGTTCTCATTCACTCAGCTCACCACATGGCCACATTCAGTTGCTGAATGGACCCTATTCTTTGTCTGGTGTTATTATCCAGTGGACGTGTCCCCGTAATTAAAGCTGTGAGAAAGCCTGATAATGGTGTAATGAATTAATAACTTGAAATAACTCACTGGAACTTGATATGCCATTTGGGAATGGCCTTGAGAATGATTATTTCAAAGGTTACTGGAGAGTTCAGATGTAGAAAATTAGAATGTTCAGCAGAATTCAACAGTTCATTGAATGAGATCAACTGTAAACTCTGAAGTCTGAAAATTCACAATATATAAGTTATGTCTTGGTGGTGTTAAATATTCCCAGTGGGCTGAATATAATAACAACCCTCTCACAAATTTAAAAATAATTCTAAACCATATTCTCCTCAGAATTCAGCCAGCATGCACACAATATGCCAGTTTTTTTATTACTAGTCTAACAAATATAAATTTCCCTGCATGGGGTAACTACTTAATCTCAGTAGATGGGAAATGATAAGAGCTAAATGAGCTATTTTACAGTGTAATGGTTGTAACCATGAGCACATCAACGTCATGGCTGCTGACATTATCTACTTGCAAGAACTAATGACACAGTTCAAGGACAGTGCAATTAACAGGACATTATAGGAGCACCTTGTGCACCACGTGCAAGCCACGTAACCGCAATGTCCCCGGTTTGGACCGTGGGACCTTTGTTGCACGTCATATGCCTCTCTCTCTCTCCCTGTTTTCAATCTGCCACTACACTCTTAATCTGTCCAATAAAGGCAAAAATACCCCAAAAACAATCTTAAAAAAAGTAGATTATAATGAGCTACAGGTATCTATTTCATATTTGAGTGAGCATACATATGCAAATATGTTTCTGCTAAGCATTTAATAAAAACACTGAGGAATAAGAAATACGTTGTCCAATCATCCTCCACCAAATATCTTAACACATGATGTTTTTTAAACTCACTAAATTACTCATTACCAAGGACTTAAAATCATCCCAAACCAATAAGCTCAACCCATTATGCATTAAATGAGGGAGAGAGAGAAGGGCAAAAAGGATTTAGTCTGTCCATAATTTTGGCATAAATCTATCAAGGATGCATTTCAATACCCCAACACGTTATCAGCAGTCATTACAGGGTGAATTTCCTGAGGGAGGTCACACATGTTGCAGAAATAACAAGCTCTCCTCGCTGTCCCCGGCAGTAATAATGCATAAACCACAGCGTACATATCTCTGGGTACTGCAACTTCTACCCGACGCTGGGCTTTTTTATTTTCAGCTTTAGAGGAGAAAAAGACACTGCAATCCTTGTTTGACAAGGAAACCAGCTTTGGCTGTCAAAGCTCAATGGCATGGCACACATAACATCTATCTTTTATTACTTGCAGTCACAGGGAAGAAGAACACTTTCTCTAAGTCCTTTCTTTTTCTCTCTCTTGACATTCTCAATACGCTAAATACATGCTCCTTTTCCCATAACCTTGGCCCAATTTATTTCTTTCTCCCTGCTTTGCTGGCTCTTGGCATTTCCAATGGGGTGAGTGAGGTCGCGATGGTGCTCAATTAAAAATATGAAGTCATGTGCAATCTCTTTGCAATCGATCCAAAAACAAAGTCAGCCCAAGGTGACGTCCGACACCCCGCAGTTGTGTTTCATAATAATGCTGGTCTTTTCTGAGCTGATCACAGCTCCTTCCAAGTCAGTGAGCTGGCATGATCCCCGACAGAACTGTCAATAAGACAGGTATCCCTTGAGGAAAATTCTTAAACAACCCAATATCTTACACTCATAAAAACCCATTTAACCATCGGTGTTTATATATATTTTCTTCATTGTTACTCTTTTGGAAACTGTTTTGCTGGACTTGTACATTTTTTGCCCTATATTAATGAAAACTATCTTAATTCTGTTGCATAGCGGGGAGTGTTGAGGGATTATTTTGAAGAGATCAAAGAGAAATATGTCATCAGCATGAGAGATGTGGACCAGTACAAGTTGCTGGGTGGTTGCGCATGGTAAGCCTTGGATTCCTGATGGATCACAGGGGCCAAGGTGAGCGTCTGTCCCCTCCAGACACATCCCAACACCACAGCACCGCCTCAGTTGCTAATTGAATTTGATGTTCCTTCCTTGGTAAAGGTTTCCCGCTGATGATAGATACCAGTCCAGCCTCTTCCTCTGTCATCTAAGCTCAGAGCAGGAGCCCATTTACATGAAACAGTTTCCCCCGTACACGGTTATTAGACGATCTGCAGAACGGAGGTGGGTAAGTCAAGGTGACAGAGGGAGAATTACAAATTCAAGGTGCATAGCAAAACAGGCGGCCATTTCGCAGATGAAGAACTTCTTGTATGTCACAAAGTCAGCGGGGGCTGTTGCTGCTACTGCGGCGATGGATCGCTGAATGCAGCCATGCAGAGGAAAGTCACCTGTACTAAGTAACAACTCCAGGAGCTGCAAAGGTCACCGGTACAAAGCTCACACGGGTATGAACAGATGGATGCAATGCTGAGGTTTATTGCCTCATCATTAAACCTGTGCTGAAGAAAAAAAGAAGCTTACCATTGAAAAAAAAGGCAGCAGTTAAAAAAAGTTTACTCAGTAATGAGTGCAGACGAACTGTGATACCTGGAGATCTCATACAGTTTCCTGAAGTAGAGGTCTGCCCTCTGTAATACATCTTTCAGACTATTAAAAGCTGTTAGAAATGTTGATATAATGCAGTTCACCAGTGCACTGTTGAATGATTTGACTTTGGCTTTGGAATCAAGATAATGTTTCACTTCTCTCTTCCGAAATTGCTGGATTAACATATTAATACTCCATGACATTTGCTCTTTTCCTGTTTTGCCAATAGCAGATCATTTTGTTCCAGTATTCAACCATAATTACTGTAAAACCATTCTGTTACATGAAAGAATTTGCCCTGAGGCACGATGACTTTGTTCAACATTTACATAACAGCTCCTCATTACAATATCCAACTGTAAATCAGAAATTCCTCATGTCTACACAGACCACAGTGGAATCCATCAATACCCGGTAGCTTGTTGTGCCTTGAATTTTGATTTCAAACAAATATTCAGTTATGAAATGAGACACAGCATATGGCACAGTGGCCCATAATGCTATTGCCCAAGATCACCACACACGCTATGTTTTATTTATAAATCCTCAAGGTCCACCGGTTCACTAATACTGATTTTTTTCCAGATGAGCCTTTCTTTTTGGTGTCTAAAATAAGTTGTGCTGCAGCTCCCGTCCACATTGCTTTGCTTCCGTGTGGTAACTTCCGTCTGATTCCCCAAGCTGGGGGTGTGCCGAACGCAAACTACTGTAGGTAATACACTGACTGGATGGATAAGTACCTCATACAACCCCACTGAGAAACACGTGAACTATCCCTTTAATATAAAGAGGTCAAACAATGGCTGCTAACAATGGCTCAAGCTGTTGCAAAAGATCCTCAACAGCCACTAACCATTCTTTGGTTGTTGTTTCATGGCTACAGGCTATCAGCATTAAAGCTTAATTCTGGTCCATTACAACTTTGCTCTTGTTTTTGTAGTTTTGCACTTCATTGCTTTGGAAACGATAACATTGAACTCCCCAAGTAAAAAAATTTGCAAAAAGTCAGACAGGACATGAAGCCCGAGCGCTGAGTTTTTAAAAAACCTCAACATTAGTCACAATTCCTTGGAAGGGATAAGGAAGGAAAACACTGCTTTACCAGACGGGCTTCACTAGATAGAACTTTGCGGTTTTGGTGCTTCCGTGTAGTTTGTGTTGGAGTCTGAGTCTGAACAGCGTAGCCACACACGAGCGCGCATTACAAACAGTACCTTTAATAAAAAAATAATTGTGGATATTGTATTGCAAGTTTGGATATTTGGTGGACTTTCAGTGAACATTTAACTGATACGTTCAATATCAACATTTTAGCAACTTTCCAAATATGTTAATTGACAACATCCCCTCATTATGTCAATAGATCCAGGCACCATTACATTTCTTTAAAATGTATTTGCTGTAAATTATATATATATATATACATTATTTCAAGGAGACAGGGCTGCATTCACAGATGTTGTAGAAAGAAGATAATTCCAAAATGCTGGCCATGTCTGGTGATAGGGTTGTTTGTAAGGCTGTCTGATTGTCGGCCTGCTCATTTTTCTTGCCGTATTGGCCTTTTCTGTAATGATGTCACTGTGTTACCAGAACTCAACATATTGTTTGCCTGGTATCAAAACCAAAAGCATCACTAAAAATACGACCCAATAAAGCCCAAGTAACAATAGAACTGAATATGTCCTTTAAATTGAGCACATTTATTTATGAAAATGTTAGATATTAGTTTGATAAGGGACCATGTGGAGAATTTAGACCAGAACCTGCCATATGAAAAACTCAACCTGGTAGGTATACACAGAAATGCAGGTTCTCTTTGCCTTTACCACAACACACACACACACACACACACACACACACACACACACACACACACACACACAGAGACACACACACACACACGCACAAAACACATTTCTGCAGCTCACAATCGTTGAGTTTGAGAATTGGTGCCGGACGTCTTGGTTCCATACAGTGTTTGTGACAGTGACATGACAGCATTCTTTTATAACTCGCCTTATATTCCCCTACAGTGACAGCGGGGGAATGGAGAGAGCTGCCAGGAATCATGGAGAGGAATCCCTGTCAAGCGCTACCCTGAGGCTTCCCCTCCCTCATGTCAAGATAGATAACCACTAGAACCTCATGGGAAGAAGAGAGCGATGGAAAGAGAGACAAAGACAGAAAGAGAAAGAGAAAAACAGGCAGAAAAAAGGTGCCACAAATAAACCCTTGCTTTCCAGGAAGGCTTGATTATGTCACTTTTTTCTAGGTGAGACATCATACCCCCAAATTTTTTTGTTCTTTTTCTGCAAAAATGAATAAAAAGAAGTTTGATTGTATTGGAGAGGACTGAAGATGGACATATGGATATATACATGATACTTTGTGCTCCAAAATGATCAACAATGGTATATATATATTTTTTTTTTCAAACAGCCGTCAGCCTGTCTTTGACTTTGTATTTAGAATTAAATCCCCTGCCATATAAATAAAAGCTTTAATCCTTTAAGTGAATGAAAAACTCTAATGGAGGGAAATGCAATGGTAGTAAACTGATGTGCTTGACGGTGTTGACATTTAACTTTTGATAGGTGTGTGTGTGTGTTGGACTTCAATGCCGTATTGCTCTTTGATTCTTCTCAGATTTCCCAGCTATTCTGCAAATGTGTCTTCATTTAAGGTTTCAAGCATACAACCTGGGTAAATTACTGCATTTGTCTGTTTAAGTGTTTAACTGTTTCATGCTGCAGGGTGGTGAGAAAAAAGAAAAACTAATCCATAATTATTTTCAGAATTAAAAAAAAAAAAAAAAAAGCATGCCCTAAATCAACAACATGGAGTCCATCACTAGGAGAGTATATTAACCCAGAATTTAAGAAGAGATAGATTTGCATATCAATACACTCATTTCTTAAAGCATTAGTACTGGTAGACATTTGCTGATATGTACAGTATATGGCCATTATCAGACAACCAAACCACTAATTTCAGTTATGTCACCCTCAGCGCCAAAGAGTCATCTGAATATCACATGCAAAACTGGGAACTATCCTTTCAGTTTTGCCTCCGTCCTCATTGCCAAACAGCAAACGGGTCAATAACCCATCATTATAGAGCTTCACACTTCGCTGGCTGCAAATTGACTGCCTGAAGGATTAAGGAGAAAGGCAATGATGCCAATGCTGGAGATGAGACAACATTGCTCATCTTCTCTACCTACTAAAAAAACCTGAGGTTCTTTGAAAAATACTGGAGCTGGCCTACAGAAAGAGAAGGCAGCGTGACAGGACATAATCCTGTCACTCGGGGTATTGTCGGTAAAATGGGAGGGCATATAGCCTACTTACTTGGATCAATGTCCTGTCAGTGTAGGCTACAATAGAAAGTAGAGCAAAGTAGTAAGTGGGTCAAAGTCACATATTAGACAAAGTCACTTTTGAGTTGTGAGTTTTCAATGAGATTATTTCAGGTAAACTGTTCTATTTTAGGGCTGCATGGTGGTGCTGTGGTTAGCACTGTCTCTGGTATATATTCTGTATATGAGGATATTGTGTTAAATCAATCAATCAAGCAATCAATCAATTGATCAATCTACAAGAAAAACCTGCTGTCCAAATTACTCGTTATGAACTACTAAACACGGACAACATTAATTATGTTGGACACAGTTATTCCATGAAACATTAATTTGATAATTTTATTTTGCATGCATTTGGTATATTGTGATATTGATAATGGGAAAAAAATATTCTCATGAATATTGTGATATTAATTTCAGTAAAATTGCCTATTTGTAGCGTTCCAACATTTATTAAATATGTATATGTTTAAACAACCGCCATCACCGTAGCACTTTCAATACCGAGAAATCCACATCAGCCCCTCACAGAATCTAAAGCTCATCTCTTATTGTAACACGTAGCACCATTAACAGGACTCAGAGTACTCATATGGGTTCATGATTACAGAGATTTTGTTAGTTACATCCTGGAATGAAGAGGCAACCCATCATCACAGTATAGCTGACAGCTATCTGTTGATGTCCCTGATTACAAAGCATATGTCTTTTTCTTTCTTTCTTTGCACAGATCCAAAGAAAAGTGGCTGATTTGAGGTGGAAAGATTTGGAAGAAGCAGAAATATTTCATTTGGAGGAGAAAATGTGAAAGGCCAGAAAAGAAAAGTAATGTCAGTCAACGTGGCTCTAATACAGCAGCACATCCCACGGGAAGTCGGAGGGAGTGGCGGCGGCTGGAGGGAGACGGGAGCTGTTTCTGATTCGCTGATACGGTTTTATTATCTCTTTGATTCCCGAACAAGTTGCTGGCTGGCTGACTGGGCTGCTCGGCGGTATAGCCGGGGCTGATGGGGCTAATGGAATTCGAATGCTGGGGTCTCATCTCTCAGTTGTGATGGCTCAGTGACAGGCCCTGATGGATCGCTGCAACTGAAGCCGCCTGACAGTCACGCTCGGCTGATGAATTGTGAAATGAGACAGACATACAAAAGCTGTGGGCAGCCCAGACCTGGACAGCCCCCCCACCACCGCCCTCCTCGGTCAAGCGGTATGCTCTGTACGACAGTGAGCGCCGCGAGCTCGCATCCATCTTCCACCCTGACTTGTTGCTGGGGTAATGTGGGCGGCTCTGCTGGGCGCTATGGAGACACATGGCCCAGCCTTGGGACCCGGCCAAGTTTTGAAGTCTTTTAATGACGGACTGTGGACATCCATCACGCTGACATTTCTCCTGAATGTAGCCCTCGCAGTATATCCCCTTAAAGAAACTTCCGACAGGAGTGTATTACTTCACAAAATGGCCCCAATTCTTGTAGTTTCAGACGAGGTATGAGAGAACTGCTACAGGAAACCGCATTTTGGAGGAGATGATCTCTCAGCGTTCAGGAATGAAACTTACAAGGCCTAAATTTTCTGAAGAGACTCTCAGCGAAACCGGTCTCTCTTCTTGGAAAGAGAAAGAAAATGGTGGACAAGGAGAAAGAGAGGGCTAAGACGTAGAGCCAGGGAGCGATAGTCCACCAGAGGGCTGTCTGCAGCAATAATTACAAAGTCTCCCATCGTAATCATAAAAAGGCATAATTTAACAGTTTGATGGTGTAGCTTTTATTAAGCCAATATGAGCAGATGGCAGTTAAGGCATCCTGGATATTTTTTTTTTCCGGGCTGAGGGGCGAGGATTAATGGAAATAAGCAGAGAGCTGCAGGATGTCAAGAAAACTGTTGCCTGTGGACATTAAAATGACTTATTATATGTTTATATGAAGGCATATTTCCTCCTGTTTAATTATCGCTCTCTCTCCCTTCCCCTGACTCTCTCTCTCTGTTAATCTGCACTTTGGGTGTTTATGTGACCTTTAGTCGTGGTCAAATTCGGTGAGGAACTCAGGTGATACTGCACCTCTCAACACACTCCCATGTTAAAGGGTAACTTTGGTATTTTTCAACCTGGACCAAGTGACTAATGGGGACAACAATTTTTGAAATCGGTCCAGCATTTAGGGAGAACAGGCTGGAAAGTAATCCTTCCAGGCAATGGTGTACCATATACCACAACGGTGGGAATGTGAGTGAGGTTGGAGAGAAGAGTGCTGGTGTTGGCAGAGTTTGTTGTGTTGGACTAAGATTTTCAATGTCATGGCTGAATATTTAGATGAGTTGCCGTCCTAATTTCCCTTGATCTGTAAAATCTTCGGCCTCATCTGTGTTGTTTCTATGACACCGTGATAATGAAAAAAGTTAGAGGTTGATATCAAAAAACACAGAGTGATAAGTAAACAGTTCTCAAGATGAATAGAAGCCCTCGATCATAGACTACCTTCGACACATTCAAGTTTTATAAAGTTTTATCATAAAGTGAAATCCCAAGGTTTATTCTCACATCATCAACATCACAGCAGAATAGATGTTTTGAAGTTCACCTTGATTTGTTTTTTTTTTCTCCCTCTAGTCTCGAGTGAATGTGCGCCGAGATGATATAAAATCCATTTAAAATTGAACTGAACTTTTGTGCTCAAACATTTGGCAGCGCTTGTGCAAGAAAAGTAAAATCACTGATGAAAGATCTTTCACCTTTCTGTTTCTGACAGATTTGCATATCTATGGAAAAGTACAGTCATGTTAAATGATTTGCCATCAAGTCAATTTTATAACATGGAATTATTTACAATTATGCGTGAGCGTGTTTTTTTTGTGAGTAGATATAAGTCAAATGCACTGAAAGATGTTATAGTTTGTTGCTCAAAGCCGTGTTTCTGTCACCTTCACCAATTTGTAATGTTATAAAAATGTCAATGTTGTTGTATATTCATATCTAAGGACTGTATTGTTTATTCCTCTAAGCAATCTGTGACCCAATCCAGCATTTGGAACGGATAATGTGAATTCTAAAGTTATTTTGCATACCAAGCATATTTTATAAACAATGCAATACATAAATATATTCATTCTCAGTACCTTTCAGCAGCTTTAGAAATTGTTCTGGACTTAAAATGCCTTGTGTTCTTTTAGCTTCATAGAAAAATACGATAAATAGAGATGTGCTGCTGTTTATGACTCATCTTCAGCCTGTGGTCACTTGAAAAAAAGAGTTTATTTTGCATGCTTATATATGATTTCATACACAGTTGAGAAATGGAAACCAGTTGCAGCAGCTTTCATTGGTGACCTCAGTGCACATTGCAACGTACCGGTAAATCTGTGCAGGAAATGTCAAAAGTCAAAAGTTTAAGTGAAAGGAAATGAGTGAATGGTGAAGCCAATAAACAAAGTCCCACTGAGTTACAGCAGTACATACTCAATGGTTTTGTGTTTCTGAGATGAATGACATCACAAATGCACAGTAATCTACAGTTGTACAACCGCATTAGAAATGTGTTTATCCAAGGATACAGCCAGGGACAGACCGGAGGAAAGAGCTGCTACATCAACTCTCTCTTTGCTCAACAGAAACACAATTCCTTGACATTGACTATTTTCCAGAGGAATTCAGATTCTGCTTTTGCATCATGATGTTATCACACTGAATTGATCTACCACAGCAGCAGATATTGAATCTGTTACCTTGAGGTGTCATGCACACTCTGAGCTCACAGTACAGAGCAGCTGTGATCCGTGTGAGGCATCAGGAACTGAGCAGCAGAGTTGGGTTTAAATGGCACGAAGTGACTAAAAAAAACAGGTGGGTTGTCGCTTGCGCACATTTATTGGTCGAGTGCCTTGATCTCTCTTGAACCGCTCTTTCATCAACGTGGCACTTTCATCTGATACAACATGGCTGCAGATCTTGTTCGCTGTCAGCAAAGTCTTCAACAGCACGCAAGTTAGCTGAGTAAATGAAGACAGGAAATAACTCCCCACTTGAGCTGATGAAAATTTCAGGAAATATATAAGAGAGGGGAATACATGAAGAGAACTGGGAAATACGGCGGTTTCGGACGACAGTTCAATTATTGTAGTTGATGGGATGGCAACCTGACCCTTCATCTGCATGCCGGCGAGATTATATTAACTGTGATCGCCATACCTCATGTGTCAGGTCCCGGCAAAACTGCTCGGCGAAGGATATTCATCATTTATTACAACTTCGCCTGTCCTAGTTTCTCTGCTGCTTTCACCTGATCAATCCCCTTGTGCAAATAAGGAAGGATGAATCTGGCATCGATGTCTGATGAGGACAGGGGCAGGGATGGGATGGTGGGAGAATGATATCTTTATAAGAGGATTTGTCAGATTGGGTTTCTCATTGTGAGGACAGGAGAGACTGCAAAGAGACATGCCCTCCATCCGGGCACCGTTAATGAGGATCATCTGCTCTCCAAGAGTCCGGGGACAGGGATGAGGACATTTAATACCCCAGGGGGGATAGGGAGAGTTTAAAGGCTCCGACGGTGAGTCACGCTCAGGGAGGAGGGCATGCACACTCACCTACCAACACACCTTCTACACATGCTGTAAACAGATCACAGAACATGAGGAAATGAAGGAGAGCTCACAGTCTTTTCCCACAAATCCCCTTAAACACCAGTACTGATGAAGGAGAGGTTGCACGTTTCAGACCCAAACAGAATCTGCAAAAATAAAATGTTTACATCAGTGACCATGGTCCTGAGTCCTGTCCTGGTTTTGTTCATATTCGGGACATGATATGTATATGTAGAACATTCTTATCCTGTATACATGACTGTAATATTGTCACAGTTTCTGGGTGCAGGTATATCTCCTCCGAATCCAGACACTTGTACCTAACCCTTACAAAAAAAGAAGTATACTCAAAGTTTATTTTAAGAAGTAAACTTAAGTATAGATCAAGTATATTCCTAAGCATACTTTATGTACTAAGTATACTAATATCAATGTACTAGTAGTATACTTGTAAGTGTACTACTTCAATACTTCTTGGGACTAAATTGGCCTACTTTTTAGTTTATAAAAGTATACTTCTAGGTGTACTTAAAATGTAAGAGTAATAAACTTTGAGTACACAACCAGTTTACCTCCAAGTTGTATTTTGTACTGCAACTATACTTCAAGTGAATTTATACTGTAGGTATACTGCTACTTACTTGTAGCCCATTTTTTAGTTTACTACTTATACTTTTCTCTTTACTTTTCAGTATATGCCAAGTATACTTAGACTTGTCTGTATACTTGTCAAGTACACTTAGACTTTTCTGTATACTTGTCGGTAAAAGCCAAGTATACTTAAGTATAATTTTGTTAAATTTAACTCTGATAAATACATAAAAAGTCATCTGAAAGCCTACTCTCTTATTTTAATTTTAAAAGACGTATTAATAGTATACTTGAATAAACATATTTCTTGTAAGGAGAGTTAACCAAGCAGTTGGGGAAGAACCCAGCTTGGTTTCTGCTGGACTAACCACTTGTTGTGGAGAAACCTGCATAAGGTTTTCTACATTTCAGGATTTCAGTACTTCAGCTAGCATAGACAGGTTTCTGAAACCAGGATATGATGTTTACATTAGGACTGGAACACACAGCTACCATCTGTGTCTGTATAATTCTGAATATATTTTTTAACACTGCAAAATGTTAAAAAATATCAATACTGCCTAATTTTTGTGAGTTAAATTGTTTTCTTGTTTGTTTGTTTTCGTGTTTCATTTATACTCCTCATATGTTATATGTTTAGCTGCTAAAAAGATACACAAAATAACATCCTATTTCAGGGGAGAGAGAGAGAGAGAGAGAGAGAGAGAGAGAGAGAGAGAGAGAGAGAGAGAGAGAGAGAGAGAGAGAGAGAGATAAAGCTTTTGACAAACATGTAAAAAGGTCTCGTGATTTTACATCCACTTTCGAAGACAGTTTCTTTACTGCAGCTCGTCAGCTGCTGACAAGTCGCGCACAGCGCTAAGCCTCTATATCAGATCATCATGTAAAAATAACACCCGTACAAGATCAGTCAAACTTTATTCTGCATTGAACAACAAATCTGGTTTAAAACTGGTGAAAGGTTATTGAGGATGCACCTTGCTGAAAGTCTGAACGTTGAACTTTGGCAACTAGCAGTCCCTGTTCACGCTGTACAGACAACGATCACCTGCATTACTTTGATACTAAAGAAGACCCCTGTCTCTAAAGTGTTTAATGGATGGATTCACAGTTCCACCACTATAAAGAGTAGTTTCCACTGGTTGTAGCAGTGTGTGTATTATGTCTGTGAGTTTAGATTTAACTGAGTTATGACTCTAAGAACAATTGTGTCAATCATTGTGCCACTGTGGGCAAAAAAAACTAAAATACTGCAGACATTTGGATGCTGTTCTTATCTGTTCAAGGCTCAGTACCTGTTTATTGCTGAACAATGTATTCATATTTATGTACCATTCAAACACTAATAGGGATACTCCAAAAACCTGATAGTGTATTGTATACTATCTATTCAAAACACAATAAAATGTCCTACTCCCATCTCCTGTGCTTATACACTTCTCAAATAACAGCAAAAAACACCCCATCTTCAGCTGAAGGTCTCTGCAGTACAGAAGCACCAGCATCTATATGCAACACCAATTAACGCTGCCTGGAGCTAGGCATTCAAAATGCCGTGTTTGCGTAGAAATCATAGGATCGAGGTTCATATCATTGTGTACCTTAGTCTCCCCCAACTGCGAGTATTCCACCCCAGAGGGATCAATTAAAACTTGATGCATAATGTGTCTCAGCACAGGAAGAAGAAGCTTAGAACACTGTGTAAATTCATGAAGAGAATTGGAGTGGGTGGCGGTGATGATGGTGGGTGGTAGGGGGTGAGGAAAGCTTGTCACGTCTCTGTTGCCTCTTTCTGTGTCTTCCTGAGATCCAGCAAATTGGCAGCTTTGCAGAAAAGGAGCACACAACACCGCTGCTGACTGATGTAAACACACGGTTCCTACAATGGGCCCGGCTCCATTTGCTAATATGTCCTAAACAGGTGAGCTCCACATGAAATTGTGACAAAATCATTTTCATCCAACACACTGTGAGGACTGATACCCTGCCATTTCAATTTCCATAGCAGTTTTCACCTCAGTTGGACTCTATATGTTGGCTCTTTGAGACAACCTCACTATCAGCTCGGCTTCCTGGCTTGTCTGAGTAAGAGGAGCGTATCCATGAAAACTTTTGGCAATCTTTTTAAGCAGCTGCCGCTGTCAAAGCTCTGAAGGATTCACTTAGTTCTGCATTACTTATGAGAGAAATGGCTATCCACATTCAACAACAGTGGAGGATGCAACACATGGGCAGCTTCTATGATTTCACAGTTAGTTAGATAAGTGAGTGGAAATCCACACCAAATATCACACCTTGCACACTGTTTGAAGATGCTGCAGTTGTTTGTTTGCAGGTCCTTTCAAGACAGATTTGCCTCTGGCAAACTAGAGCACAATGCAGAGGTGTGACGAATTGCAGAAATCACACCATATCTGCCCAGCGTGGGACATATGGACAGACGAGGAGTGGACAGAGAGAGGGAGAGAGAGAGAGAGAGAGAGAGAGAGGAGATTGTGCGCAACTCAGTCAGGTAACCTCCTGGAGATTCTCTCTGTTTACTGTACTTTCTACTGTTCTGTTCAGTCCCTCCTGGCATTTTGTTCACCTTTGTACATCATTTAGTTCAATAAAACGTAGATAAAAATTTCTGAGCTACGAGCATGCTAACGATCAGTTAGCAAACATCTTATCCTATCTCATTAGCTTAGCTCGGTCACTAACGGGACGAGTTCATTCTTTATATTGAAAAGAGGTACTATTGGCTCCAGTCTCTCTATGACGCTGTGTGAAGCAGTTTATACTCCGACGGAGGAGGTTCAAAGAAAGCGAATGGTCAAACACAGCTAATAAACTACGACAGCCTGCACCACCAGCTCCTCAAAGGTCAGACAGCTTGTTACTGGTCAACGACGCTGGTCAAAATGCAACAAAATTGAACTCGCCGCAAAACATTTGGGTGGATTAACTGCGCTGCTTCATCAGGACTGTGGTGTGGTTTCATCTGATTTGATCGGGCCTTTAATGCATCCAGTGTGCCTTTTTAGATGAAACACTAAATGCTACATTCTGGGCTTTACTCCTTAAGGTCGAGTCTTTAGGTTGCACACCTATCCAGTAAATAAACATAGCACATCATTAATCTGATTAAGGCATTAATATTTCTATGTCAGCACTCTTGTCTTCATATCACTGAGGTGGAGTATTAATATAATTGCCATATCTTAAAACATTAATATGATCTTTCTGTTCTAATTAATATGCAAACGAATGCAGCAAAGCGCTTTGAAATCTAATCAGATCATCTGTGACAGGAGGAGTATGTAATGTAAGCTAGCATTGAAATGTTGTGTTTGTGTGAAGACAAGACAGAGAGACAAACTTCAGTGAAGCTCCGTGTACCATGTTGACGTCATAAAATGAAAAGAAACTTATTCATGGTGCCAAAATTGGGATTTAATATACCTTCTCAATAGGGCCATATGTTACTGCTGTTATTGCTGTGTGGGTGAGAAGCAGCAGGATTCAGCAGTCGACCACCCACAGTTTCCTTGTCAAATGTGAAAAGTGCACTATTAATAGGAGGCATAGCAAAATACAGCAAAAGCAATTTATTTTATATGTGCACTGTACCTTATCATCACTCTGCAAATGAATGTGTTGACAAAGGCACGAATGTAACAAAATCATCTTATGGTGATTTTATTAGCAATTATTATAAGTTTTAAAAGATTGGTTTTGTTTGAATTAATTACACCAGAAGAAGTTAAGTTGGTTTCCTTCCAAAATAACAACCTCAAAATCAGTCAAATGCAGAGAAACACTGAGCCGCCTACATTTAATGTGGCTCTTAAAGAGGGAGTCGGCAATTCTGGAGAAAGATTGGTGATATTTGAACTCAGCACCCAAACAAATCCTCTAGATTTACCGCCCCTCTCGCTCCCACTGCCTTTCTTTTTATACATCACGGCCTTCCCTCTGTCCTGTGCACGGGTATGTGCGCACCCGGTTGCTGATTGGCTGGAATAGTGTCGTGTGGCTCGGTCCGGGCTACTTTGCTTGTTACCCATTTACAGAGCCAGGGCTGTGTATGAACACCAGATTGTTTTTTCATCGCACACAGAACGGACAGCCAGCGGACCGTGAGGAGAGAGTGAATTGGATTAGAATCGCTGACTGCACCTTTAATATCTAAGCTAGAGAGTTGAAACTTTGTAGAAAAAAAAAAGATTCCCTGCACTGTTTTTATAAATAAATCACTGATCCAAACCTCCAACTTACAAAAACAATTATTTTCTGATTTCCTTAGCAATTACTGCCATGTTGAGATATTTTCATCTAACCGCTGCACTGCGTAGAAACCAGTTACTGCTGACTTTAAAACGCAGCTACTGAGATCAAGAATAAAGACCAGCTTGTTACTGTTATAGCTCAGCACCAGCAGGTCTAACCACTGCATGGGCAGCGTGATACACAAACAGAATACAGGTAATGTTGCAGTAAACTGCATCGTAAGGCATATGTTGGCTATTCCCCAAAAACCCATGTGGACTCCCAGGAGTTCTGGCAGGCTGATCTGCTGCAGGAGAGTTAGCCAGCTGCAGCTTAGCCATATGTTTGGATACCATTAAAGGAAATGCCCTGGTTATACCTGATGTACCACACAGAGATGGTACTCACCAGCAGAATCATTTCATCCCAACATTAATATAGCAAAGAAGATATGCTGGATGATTGCAGTGATACGTGACTTTTATTCATACGAGTTGAAAATAATTATAAACCTGTCCAGACTTAATGTTAAATAGATTTCAGAGGAAGCGCAATTGCAGATAGTTGATCGAAGGAGGCAAGCGGGCATGAAGAATCGCTAATTTTGTTTTAACCCGCACATTTAACATTCATAAGCAATATATAAACCCTTAAAACACACTATAATGAGATAATATCTAAATACAAGGACATTTAAAAAAATTATCCAACTGAAAAACCAACACGTTCTCATCCCAACTCGTCATATCAGCTTCACTTTTTCTGTCACACTAAGTAGATGGAACAGTACAGTAAACACGTGCTTAATGTTGTCAATTAAACAAAATAAACTTGTTTACCATTAGGAAACAAAACCACTTAGTTAGGTTTAGGAAAAAAAATACATGGTTGAGCTTAAATTTACTACCTTGTAAGCCTTGTGTTGTTGGACCCATCCACCTCCCTAAATCTAAAGAGAAAGTCTCCACAGATACCGGATATTTTTCTTCTTTTTTTGTCAGAGCATGTGATTTATTGATTGCTGTCGGGATGAAATGAAAATTTCAACAAATATAACAAGAAGAACGCTACCAACTCCAGCTTTAATAATACTGTTTAGCATAGCTATCTGATTCCACTCAAGAACACATCTTATAATGTGTTTCTAATTCACTGTTTCTGTTTATACACGTGTACAAATCATTCAGAGGCGATTTTCAAAGTGTCAAAACTCATGGAAAGCCCCATAGCCCTCTTGTGTAATACTCAAATCTATAAAGTAGAAATTGTACTCATTATTTATTCTTCATCTACAGTACTGACTTGTTAAATGAGTTATTAATGGCCTCTTGATCTAACCAATCAAATGAATGGGGAAACAAAATGCTTCCCCATACATACCACATTGCTGACGGATCACAAAGACCTGTCTCCATAAAAAAAAATAGTTTTATGAATATTCTCCCTTGAGCTGTGTTGCTGCCCACTGCACATGTCTGAATGCTGACTTAGGCTTGTGTTACACCATCCAACAGAGGAGAACATTTTATGGCTGCTACATCTGTGGTCAGCAACGTGTCCATCACAAGCTTTCTTTATATATATATATATGTAGGCACAAAGCCCCAGCAGTGTGTCTCAGTAACATTATTAGGCTTTAGAGAGGTAAATGTCCTCAGCTAGTCTGAGGGCTCTTTGGCCAGCAGCCTCCCGCTGTCACTGTTTGGTATTCAGCGGCTGAGGCTGAGATGCATGTTGTTCATCGGCAGCTCCCTCGCTGACTGGAAAGCTCTCCTCCGTCTAACTCTCTCTCTCTCCAGGCTAATTGACTGTAATGAAATTGCCGGAGACAATCTCGAGAGCAGACTTAATTGATAAAGGGAATCATGGAAATGAAAAAAAAAAGAAGAGAAGGTGACAGAATGTGGAGTCTGTCGGTGAGTCCGGATGACATTTCCCTCTATCTCTGTGAAAATAATTGCGTCTGCCTCTGTGCATATGAGATTGGAGGCGTTGGTGGCGGCGGGGGGGTTTAGTGGTGTTGACTGTAGGGGTAGTGATGGTGTTTGTGTATCACCTAAGATCTCCTTAAGCAAAGAGCAAGCATTTTAAGCAAACAACAATATGTCAACCATAAGAAGCAGCTGTTTAACTTATAATAGATCATGTAACCCCGCCATCATCAGATACATGTTTCTAAATTCATCTCTTCTCATTGTCAAGTGATTATCATGGCATCATGCTGTGAAAACATACTTTTCAAGCTCACATGCAGTGAAGACTGCGGTGATATAGCACAAGAACCCCCCTGCTGTTAGAGTAAGACATACTGTATATGCTCTGTTTGTACATATGATGTTGTATTAGGAGACCTATTTACCAATTAACAAAAGTTTTTGATCCCAAATCCCAGCATGTCTTTTTCTATGGTGTTCCTCAAGGTGTTGGTGTCTTAATGTGGTATTTTGGAGGGATTATTGATCGTTTTTAGTGGTAGAGTGGTAAAAGATTGTTAAATTTAACACAAAATCTGTGTAACAAATGGTATCAACCCAAAAATTGCTGCAACAACTTATGAGACACAAGTGAACATGGGAATGGCAAACACGTACTTATATGATAATGTTTTCAGCCCTTATACACTTTCACAATTGATTTTGTTAAAGTGATAAATAAATGCACTTTTTCATGACTTTTCAACATACTTATTTGTCTCCGGTGTGTCTAGACACCCCATAAGTATGAGAAAAGACCATCCTATCTATTTTTCTCCTGCTCCATCTATCAGAAAACGTGCGTAACATTGAGCCAGTCTGACTTGCAGCTCCATATGACGTCCTATAGGGGATGTGGTAGCATAGATCCACCTCCAGCTAGGTGTCCATCCCTGCCCAAGAATACCTTGGACTTAGAAAAGTCTAAGTCAATTTATTTGTATAGCCCAATCACAAATCTTTCTCAAAGAGGGTCAGTACACAGCAGGGTTCACTTCACAACTGAAGCTCAAGGATGGATCAATTATGATCCGTAAGCTGTAAGTTTTGCCATTTTTATGTTGTTTTACTGTTGTTTTGCAGGCTAGTCTGTTGAAGTTAGCTTTAGCATGTTGTGCGGCTAATGTGGTTAGCTTTGATTGTATTGTACATGTGAAAAAACAAATGGTCAAACTGTGAGGAATTTCAATGATACCTTTGCTGGCAACATTTTGTAACTTTTAACGTTAGCACCCACACACTAACATGCTCAGGCCCAAAAGCTGTAGTGGCCACATGGATAATTTTGGTGTCTGTGTTCTCTTTACTTACGCTTACCCCAACAAGCTAATCTCTCATAAACTCAATATACTCCTTTAACAGGTTCACTGACGGCGGCAACATCCCACTTTTCATCTAGCTGTGCTCATGAATAAGGTCAACACAAAGGGCTAGATGCTGCCAATGTGGTGGCGGCATGAACATCTGTGATGGGGAGCTGCCGCAGTTGGCAGGAGCCGATGCCAGCTGTGTAGACCCATGGATCTGCCTGTCCCACCGGAGCACCGGGCCACAATGCTGTGCCGTACAGCAGAATTGCAAAGCAAGCTGACTGTCATCTCATCAAAATATCACTTTGCTGCCACGCAAGCTGCTCACTGCCAACACCTGGGCTCCTCAGTGCTCAGGGAATCAAGGGAAGAGAAACACAACCGCAGCAGCCAATGGCAGCTTTTAACGAACAGAGTGGACTTGAGAAAAGTTTGGAATATTGCTCTGCCTTGTCTGACAGCACGGCTAAACTTCAGTTGTTATGTGACACAGAATGAAGCCATGGGGTGTTGTCAGGGGTTATTAAAGCTGAAAGCACAGGCAGATGATGGATTTTCTACATTCTGACAGGCACTCAAATATAATTACATATTAGGAAGATGGCTACAGCATTCCAATTACCCCTTTCTAAATGGAACAATGTTCAAATGCATTTTATTTTTTGTTCTGAATAAAAAACAAAACAAAAAAAAAATGTCTTAATCGACTGCTGATTACGTGGAGTTTTGAAATAGCCCTTGTTCTTTCAACAGATGCAAGAAACCATCAACACTGTACTATCAACTCTCCATACATCATGGCCTCGCAGAGTAAAGTGTGATGGCTCACCTTAAGGGCCATTACACGCGGTAAGTGATTGCCACCTGGAAGTCATTCATTTTCAACAAGAAATGAGCAGGCAGGGGAAGAGCTGCAGGCAGTGTGGTAGTCAGAACAGGGATCACTCATCACACAGAAAGTCATATTGAGGAGTTACTGTCAAGGACTTTGCTTGACCGTTGAAAATGACAGCTCGGTCTTTGTGGTGGAAAAGTGGAATATTGCTGTGTGGTTTTCATGAATTATAACACTGTCACCGAAATAATGGGAGGGAATTTGCATAGCTAAGTGGGTTGATGAACTCAATGTTAAATATATATTGTATTGAACTGTATGCTATTCTACTCCACAATAGCCAGGTATATACGTAGGTTCTTCAGACTGTAGAGTGTAGTTTACTGGCTGACTTGTAAAGGACCAACACATCCTCACTCCCAACTCGTCAAATGATTGGTCAGTCGCCCTCGGCATCAGAGAATGACACACGAGGAACCCCTCTTGCGTTACTTTTGGACGGACTGGGGACGGCGTGTCAATATATGCTCGTTACATGCATAGTGTCCTTTCAAAATAAACTTCCATTTTCAAAGGAAGTTAGGTTTAGGCTACACAACCACTTAGGTAGGGTTAGGAAACGGTCATGGTTGACTTTAACTTCACTTACTAGCGACTCACAGGACTGACAATACTAACGACTGACACAATAAATCAAGGGACTCGAACCGCGGTCTCCTGGTTGAAAGTCTTGTGTTTGTTTGACCCATCCAAGTTAGTTGATAGCCCGGTTCGTCACATACTGTCGCTAAAGGTTGCTTCCGTGCATCGGTTTACGATGCTGAGGGGCGCTGCCCAATCGGTGGTATTTGACGAGTTGGGAATGAGACCGGGTTGTAAGGACTGGTGAACAAAAGAACAACAACATTGGTCATTTTTACCTTTGCACAGAATGAATACTCTTTACAAATATGGCCATATATTAGAGCAGTGGCTTTCAACCTGGGGGTCGGGACCCTCAATGCTGATATTGGACAATTCTGCAAACCAGTGCATCCGGTGCCAACGCTTAATATTCTCACTTTCTACAATATCTACACATGGAAACTAGCGTATTGATAAAGTTGGGGAAAGATTGTGGCAAATAAACTATGGTCAGGGTTAGGCATCAGGTTAGGGTTAATGTTAGGGGTTTAAAAAAAAAGGCCAACATTAATTGCAGGTCTGCGGTGGGACCTGAACTCTCGTCTCCTGCGTAAAAGATCCACACTGAATGATGTCATTAAATGTAAACTATGAGGAACAAAACCGTCCAATATGAATCTAACTCCAAGTATACTGGACCGGTTTATAGCACATGGAAACAAACCTGAAACCTGATAGGATCCAGTGTGTTTCATTGTTTAAATAAAGACTCTACAATGTCGTGCAACACAAATGATTGAATGTTGTTTTCCACGTTATAAGAAATGATGAGTGCATGCACCGACTTCTGTATATTATGTAATGAATGGTATTTGATTAAAAAAAATGCCAGTTATATATAGTATCAAAAAAGATTGATATAAGAAAGGATTATAACTTTAACACAAGGTTGGAAGAACATTGCTGTTATCCTGGCATTACATGGGTTGTCTGTCAGTTTCAGAGTTGATATCAAGATTATACTGATTTCTCTGACAACTCGTCCAGGCCTCCGAGCGATATCTCAGACCTTTTAACCCATCAGGAGCTGAATGGCAGCCTCATGTCCTCAGGCGGAGATCTGGCTGTTCATAAGTAGAGACTTAAGGCAACAAGTGATCTGGCGTCAGCTGTGAGGGCCGTGAGGCTTCTGAACAACCTGCCCGAGGTGAGAATTCTTAGACCCATGTCATCGGTTAAATAACTTCTCAACGCCATGTGAACGGACAGGCCTTGTCAGACTTTGACTTGCACATAAAATGTCTTCTTCTCTCACATATTGTAGCCTGCTCTATATCTATTCTGTGATGGCCTGTCAGGATATTCAGGATTTAATTTTACCCAGGCCCTTTGAATCATTCCCAGCTTGTCACTTACTAGCTTTCCATCAAACTGCACAGTACAAGCAGTATATTTCCTTCATTAGTGAGCTGGGGATACAGAAGTGAAACAAATATATATCATCGTAAAGGATACAGAAATAGAAGTGAAAAATAATCATCCCCTGCAGATCGACATTCATTATCATGGAAGAAACTGAAGCTGTTTGTGTCTCATAAACCATGTAATGGTGGGTCAGGTTGTGGGACCCACAATGCATCTTTACACTGTGAGAAAAAAATAATTCTCCTCAGGTTGAGGAGATGGCTCATCAAATGTGCTTAGGCTGCATTTACACCAAATCAGATGTTGCAGCGATCAGCGCAGGGATGTGCGGTGGAGTGGGAGTGTCACTTAATGGCCCGTTAACACCAAGCGAATGCACAACGATAACGTCTTTTGTTCCCTCACGGCTGGATTGTACAGCTGTGGGTCGCCAGTTACATGATTGGCCACCTCAGCGTGACGTCGGGTTGTGTTTGTGTGTTTGTTGTTCACCACAGGCCACTGTGTTTTTTTTTCGGTATCCCCTGCGGTCCCCACTGCTGCAGGTTAAACTCAGTGCCCACATTTAAATGAATAGGAGGACTGGCGTTTTCACCGCAACTCCTAATTTGGTGTGAATGTGACACAACTGAGAGACTCTTCACTTTAAAGTTGAGAAGACTTTAAACAAGCAGCTGGATCTTAAGCATAGTGTGTGTGCTTGACTATAAAATCAAGCCGAGGGAGAAACAATAGCACCTCTTAATATCTATCCAGAGCCACAGCTACAGCAGTTAGCTAAGTAGCCACATGGGGTAAAACAGTGGGGTTATAAACTGAAATGATCATCCTCTAGTAATGACTGTGATCCCAGATGTGGCTCTGCTGGGTGGCAACGAGCAAGTGGGTCAAAGGTAAGGGGGCGTGGCGATAAGATACTGTGGGAAGGAAATGAAACATGTTCAGACACCGGCATGTTACTTTTAGAGTAAGGAGGGAAGGGGTGTTCAAGGATGCTAGTTAGAGTGATGGAAATGGCTCTGTGATCCTCCATTATCTGTCTTCCTTTCCTCATAATGTGCCTTTCCCTCTGCCCCATCGATTGCAGCTACTGGATGTTGTCATTAAATCAATTCTTCCCAGAGGAGAAATGGTTTGTGTATGGACAGTCCTTGCCCTTACTATCAATGACAGCACTAGCAGCGGCATTGAAATGGATAAGGATGAAACCAGAGACAACTGGAGTGCATGGAGCAGGAAATTTATTTTCTGCTTGCTCAAGCTATTCCATTAGGCGTGCATGTTTGTTTCCAAATAGGACCGTGTGCCACATGCATGTGGACTGCCAAACACAATATAATCTGACAGTCACTTATTCTTCCCCTTTTCAAGGATGAAAGTAATTTCAGAAACACTGTATCCCCCAACATGAAATACACTGAGGTAGGGCTATTTTTGTTAGCAAAACAACAAAGAATAACTTTGAAGTGCCTCAACAATATGACGCCAGGAGGAGAAGTGGAATTGTGATGGGCAAAACTTGGTTTTCTATAAGCCTAATAACTGCCTCCTGCCTTTTTCACAGTGGTCTAAATTGGCACTGCTTTATGATCAAAACGCTTTTAACGTATGACACAGATTACTTCCAGTAATGGAGGAATACTTTAACCCTGCCGAGAACCATGGCTGCCGTCCTGCTGTGGCTGCAGTCTTATGGTCTTCAAGTCCTTAATGTATTTGCTATTAGAGTCATCTCAAGGTAACATTAGAATTAGCTGCAGCCATTAGCTCTCCACTTTAGGATTAATTCAAGAACTAATATTCACAATGATCCAGACACCAGCGCCTACATTAGACAGAATACCTCTCTGAAAGGAAGATGTCCTTCAAGGTGCAGCTACAACATTGACTCTGTGGTTCTCTAACATCTTGTCATGAAATCCCAATAGGAACCTTTCATTGTCTTCCTCCGCAATACATCATCAACTTATTTGACATGCTGAAAACAGCAGAGTGTGTGTGTCAATCTGTGCAGAACCACTGTGATACTCATGACATCTACAACTGATTTTCAGCGTCTTCCTACTTCACCAAGGCAGAAGTATTTTTTCTTTTTTCCTGCACAGGGAGAGAGCAACAAAGACAGGTATGTATGTGCAACACAGTAGAGCTCTTCTGCCACCAAGTGGGCAACTACATTCAGGCTCAGTTTTAAGAATGTACATTCACACACACACACACATTCCTTTGATACACACATATAGAAAAATCTAATTTGGCAGGATCATTGTGCAAAGTCACCCTTTTCAAGTCTTAATATGGCCAGCAGTAAGAACCTGACGCACCGTGGTGTAGGTGCATTAGGGCAGACACAAAGCCTTACACAAGAGGCAGCCAGATTAGCCAGCCTTTTGTTTTGCCATGAAAACTTAAAGTTTCACTGACTGTGTCCAATTTGCCCACTCTGACACCCCCCTTTGCTTTTAATTAGCGCGTCTCAGGGGGACCCTTATCAGTAATGGACTATGGTCTTAATGAGGCTGTTATTAAGTCGTTCTCCTCCGGGCTGATAGACTCGCAGCCACCTATGGCATGTAGGCTGATAATACCGAACCTCGGTTAATTCCAATTCCCCCCTAAAAGTGCAGTCAAAGGTTTTTAATCCCCTGGCCAAACACCACACACAGATAGTCATGCTGTCAGAAGAATAGGGGGGGGGTAAAAATACAGATGAAGATTTGGTGAGGAAGAGCAATGGGTTTTGCTCCCTCCATCGCTCTGTTCCTTTTGCAGAGTGTGGTCTTGTTCTAATGACTGAAGGAGGGGATGCTCAGGATGGCTCCCTTGGCCTTTCAGAGACCTGTCTGACTGGCTCTTGGGGTGGTATGATCTGCTCTAATGAATGGGACTTGAAGTGAATGGGTGCTTTCAGGGAGAGGGGAGAGGCAATCTAGTGTGGGAGGGTTCTGCCTCAGGGCCGGCGTGGTGGTGTAAGGACATTCGCTGCCAGTGGATCATGCTCAGAATTTGAGATCTAGAGAGTGGATCTCTGTGCTGAGAGGGCCTGACTAATGCTATCACCATTTTTTTTCCCACTATGTCACTGTGTCATTAAACAGTCTCTGAGTGACCCCTTTTATTACTATGTCATGGTTATTTATGAATTCAGTCTGAGACCATTACAGTTGTTCTTCCATTGCTCTCCTTTTTGATTTGAAGGGTAGAAGATGTACATACCACTAAAAAGACCCACAAAACCCATATAGGATATGTATGTACAGTATATAACATGTGGGACGTATGAAGTGACTGAAGCCATTCGGCCGTCGGACATCATGATGTGAAAAGCCTGAAATAAGCCATAAAACGGCGCTGAACTTCTTCTTCCCTAATCAGGATGAGATGCTCTGCGTGTAGCTTTGGGAAGTCCGTTCGAAAGTCAGAGGTTGCAGAACAGCCGTCTTCCAGTGCCTTATCCACTCTGGGGGAGGTATACCAGTTATACATATGCTGCATACCTTCACAGCTCATCATCTTCATCTTCATGACAGAAAGTACAGATTTCCTCCAGCACTGTCTTCTTGTTAAGGTGGAACAGCTTCTGAAACAGCATTTAGAGCATTTCAAGGCTTACTGAACAGGGCACATTACTCCCTCAAATTGACAGTAAACACATCATCTGGCTTCTTCCCCATCCACAAATAGCCCGGCAATCCATTTTTGATGATGATGCTGCAGAACTGGCCCAGCTCTGCACCGCCTGTCTGATGCTTGCATGACGCCAATGTGCTTTCTTGATACATTTCTAATCAGGTTTAATTATCATTGTATAGTAGCTGTGTGGATATAGTGCATTGTGTACTTTGTTGTTAAAGGATGAGACTGACATTGTTCTCATATATTATTAACTGTCCACAACATCTGGCAAAACAATCTGAAAAGACCTAAACCAACGATGTGTTAATCCATTTCTCAACACTTTCTGACTTCCCTACTCTGTCTGTGGCTCTCAGCCTCAAGACCATTAGTTCCTACCGACGATGCAAATCTTTAAAAATGGCTCACAAATATATTGTTTTGTATGTGGGTGCAGTTTGCTGATGTATTTCTTCTTGATATGAAGTAGCTGCTTATGTATTGCAATGTATGCGCTGCTTGTTTTTTTTAAAAAGCAGTAAGTTCACATGCAGAGGAGGACATAGGCACAGTAAACAGAGGCTTTGAGCTTGAGAAAATCCTATAACGGTGAACTAATAGGCCACTGGATGAAGCTGAAGATGGATCCACAGGGTCTGATTAGCTGACGCTCAAACTGGGACTAAGTGCTCTGCAGATTGAGAGGCTGGATAAACTGTGAGTGCCCCGTCTCAATTAATGTGGATATGATCTGTCCTCTCCACCTTTGAAAAAAAAAGAGCACACTAAAAAGAATTTGACTCAGTTTGTTGCTGCCACCAGAGACAGAAGGCTTTGATGATGTGTTAGCTAGTCTCAGGCCTGATGGATGCTGATAGTCTCTACGTCATTGAACTTCACTAACTCGGCCTGCAGTTCTTTCTTTCAATTGAAAAGTAGCTGGTAAGTTTGAGAGTTAACTTAAGAGTTTGGCATCTGTTCAGCATGATGATACACGATGGGAGCCTTAAGTGTTACAAACTTTCTAATGCCTGCTACAAAGTCAGACCACCATACATCTTCATAACCATACGCTGCTCATTCAAGCTTTGGCTCCTCACACGAACGAGCAGTTAATTTAGCAAGTGGAAAGCAATGTGAGTACATCTTGTATTCAGCTTATCACACTGATACTGCAGCAAATATCCATCTGAACAGGTCAGATTGTTCATTCTCTGCATGAGTGTGTGGATATATGTTTATGCAGGTGTGTGAATCAGCCTCGCTGTTGTGTAAGAGCTAAACCTTGGACATATGTAGCCTAAAGAGTTGACATTATGACACCAGGCACCTCAGAAAACAAAAATCGACCAATCAAATGAGCGGATGATGAAGTTATACCCCAGCTTTAACTGTTAAGTAATCATTACAATTGCTGGGGAGACTGGAACGGTCATCACTGCAAACATCGATATGAACAAAATCCACACAGCACATCATGCTACAGCACGTTCAGGTAACGCTGCATTAATTCTGAGACTGACAGACTGACAGTTTTTTTTTTCTTCTCTACACAAATCCCTGCAAACACATGATTCACAATTCTGTCAGAAAGCCTGAATGAAATGATACGGTATTGATCAGCAATGATTAATGGATTATGCAAACCAAACTGACACCGAAGTAACACTCATTTTTCCTGCTTCATTCCCAGACAGTTCTGTTTGTGTTCATGTGATGAAGATAAATAGCATTGCCTTTGCCTGGCAGAGACAGAAGATGGGGCTGGTGCTCTACAAGAAATATCCTCAGGTTTGTCAGGCCTGTTTCTGCTTTCCTGCAGAGTTTGCAATAGAATGGAATTGTGTTTTTTTTGGCCATAGCATTCAATCACAGCCTGTCAGAGTCTCTGACAGGTAATAACAGTCCACAGACTATAACCAACAGTCAAATTCAGGCCTGCTTTTGTAAAGAAGGCATGCCTGGATCGTCCTATCATATGATAACAAGACTAAGAAAAACATCATTTTTTTTCAGCAGTGTCAGATAGCTGCAGGAGATGGAAAAGTGCTGCCTAATCCAACAGCAAGCATCCTCCCTGTATGTACATTATGAATAAAATAATGGGTGCATGCACTCTTCTATGCTGTCGCTCCAAACATATCCAACATCTTTTTTGCTTGGTGATGGAAGACAAACAGCATTTATCAACATAAGTTCAGCTCATGAAACTGTTCCCCGGAGGAAGTTGTGAGGAAATCTCCCAATAAACAGACACTCTGAAGTTTTGAATATGTGGAGATGAGCAGCAGAAGAGAGAAGAGAGGAGGTGGAGGCTGTGGGTTGAATTGTAAATGCATGTGTTTTTTTCAAACTGTGGGCATCAGCTGTGTGCCCAGCATGGGTGTTTGTATGAAACATACGGTGAGAAGAACAAATGCAAGTGTCATATTTTACAATTACACATGCACCTGCTCCTCAGATGGTTTGCACTCTTGTATGTTTCTTATGTCACTCAAAGTTCTTTATCACTGACACAAATCAACAGAGTTTAAAGCTTCAGTAGGCAGAAAATCTTTGGCATCATTGGGCAAAAAATCTATAATAATCTCTCAGCATTTTGTAATTCAAGTGTTCTGAAAGATAACTAGACTTCTGCTCCTCCTCATGGCTCTGTTTTCAGGCTTTACAAAATCTAGCCAGTGACGGGAGACTTTGGCCAATAACAGGTCATTTCAGAGAGAGAGACAGCATTCCTATTGGCTGTGCTCCGGCTAGTGGGCGGTGCTTGGTATTTCCTTGACAGATCTCAATATGGCTGCCGGGTCACAAACCTTCTCATATTACAGCTAAACAGTACACTACAAGATGTTTCTGAGTACATTTGAGGAGAGAAAAAGGCATTACAGTAACAGAATATTGATTCAATCTCACCTACTGCTGCTCGAAGTCCTTTGGAGCAAGTCCAAGTCAAGTCTCAAATAATTTGAGACGAATCAAAGTCAAGTTTAGTCAGACTAGTCTCAAGTCCTTATCCATACTGGATATGTTACTATGCTGCTTTGCCAGGTCAAAACTGTTTTTTGTTTTCAAGTTTTTGTTTTGTGACTTAAGTCTGTCTCTAGTCTACTGATCTGGAATTAAAGCCTTCAACACTGTGGACATGTTTTTTGTCCATACCCAGATGAAACCTTTGGATTTAATCTGGTCCACTATGTATTTTTTTATTAAATATATCTTAAACACTGTTTTTATTTTACCCCTCAACCATTTGTGAACCGTTATTTATTGCAATGCTACACTTCTGTATCTTATATGCAGCTCACAGCTGTACGAACCATGTGTCCATTGACGTGAACTCTAACTCGACATGAAGTCTGCCAAAAGTAATCCAAGCATTCACTGCATATCACCTCCAATCCAACTTCTCCCCCTTTGGCCCAGCCACAAGGCAGCATCCCAAACTTTCCTTTCTTTTTCTTTAATGGTTCGGAGTTATTCGAATGGATATAAATGTTTTTGCCGCACCATTGAGCAGGGTGAAAAAGCGGTGATGGAAATGGTCTTAAAAAAAAGAAAAGAAAAAGTGTTCCTCTTGATGCCTCTGGCTAAACTAGCTGTGCTCTCGACTATCTGTTACCACCTGCACGCCGGTCAGTCAGAACAGCTCTTTGGTTAACTTTATATACATATATATGGAGTTGTAACAAAAAGTACTGTCTGCACCTTGGAGTGCACTGTGGGTCTGACCTGGTTACCAACAAATGTGGCCCGTGGAAATATTCACACCAGATGATGATGAAAGCTCTGCTGAGACTAAATTTCCGCAGTGGAAATTACCTTTCCTCTGTAGCATTTGTATCAAAAATGTGCTCGTCTCTCCTGTTCTGTCCCTGTGACTGAATAAACCCACTGGGAGCGGGGGAATGTTTCAGTGCGGGAAGTTGAACTTGACATAATTACGACTCAAATTTAGTTTTTCATACAAAAAACAATACAGCACACAACACAATGGGGAGGTTAGGGCACTTTAGTTCACAAGTCAAACCAATTATTCTCAGTTCCCACAGGCCTGCTTCACTGTAGTGAGCTTATGCCACACCAAATGATCCACGCTGTATATCCTCTCCTGCATCTTTCGAACATCGTCACCATGGATTGTTTCACAAAGATGGAGGGAGGATGCACACTGTTTCAGAAGTATGCAGGCTTGCCAATATTAATGGATCTTTTCATGCTTTGCCTTGCGCTCTAATGTCTGATGATACACTGAAGAAGATGATGGATTTTTAAAAAGTAGAAAACAGTCAATTATGATCAATCTAGAGAAAAAGGGATTAAACTTGGAGTTGGGATGCGATTCACTCTGGGAAGTAGGCAATGACAGTCTAGACTACTTGCTTGACCTGATACATATAAATGAATAAGAATTGTGTGCTCTGAATTCACTGCTCAGCTAAAAGATGACGTCCCAGTCTTATCGAAGGTCTACTGCTGGAGGTACGGTATGAATAAGTCTTGCTTTGGATTTATAGGACTACACCGCTTTGAGTCTTTTGAAGTTACAATAAAAGCCACCAAGCTTATAAACAATCTTCACCCAAAAACTTTCTATCTTTTCTTTCTCTTTGTACAATTGCTGAGAAGACTGAAATGGATTTATGTGTTTGTGATCATTCGTGCATTGCTTTAACGCGCCTTTCCCACTCAGCCGCATTTCTGCCCATATTCACACACAGCTACGGAGCTGGAACTGTTGCCTTCAATTCATCTCCCGCTGATCTGGCTGCTTATCAACACACTCAAGATTTGCTGCATAATTTCAAGAGGCACATTGCTGCCTTCCACAGACTCGAGCGAGCAGGATCGAAGGCGGCGCTCTGGCCCAGTGACCAGATTTGTGCTGTGTCGAGCGAACGCGATGAGGCTGAATGTAATTGCAGGACATATTATCAATATATATTTGTGCTGGAATCACACACTACTTGAGAGGTGACAGTGTGAAGCAAAATCAAAGAATTTATCCACTCTGAATCTCTTGCACAGCGAGAATCAGGTGATCCTGAGGGACAACGACTGCAATAAAAGGAGTCTTGATTGATTTGACAAGTGCAAAACAACAGTATCCTTTTAGAGATATACTGTACATACATTGTACTTTAGTTAAGTGCTTTCATTTTATGCTACTTTATGATTCTACTCCACTTCGTGCCAGAGGTAAATATTATACTTTCTACTTCACTACATTTATCTGACAGCTATAATTATTTTGTAGATCAAGATTTTTCATACAAACTGTATGATTAGCTTCCAAATTGGTGCATTAAATGATCTTCGGTAAAACAAAACAAAAAATCTTATGAAGTCATTTCAGTCTGCAATTTATTCCTGAAAGAAGTTTTATTTTTGTCATGACTGGAGCAGAAATCTGCCTTATCCTTCCTTGTCTCAAAGGGCTCATTTAAAGAAGAAATGTTGAAATACTCTGACTGGACAGACTGATTTTGTCATTCGTTTTGAAACATTACAATGTTTTAGGACTCCCATATATATATATATATAAAAGATGTAGATTGGGCCCATTGGAGGTTGTTTTTAAATTGCTGTATTTCTACTTTTACTAAAGTAAAGAGACTGAATACTTGAAACATTTTAATGTAAGTAAATGAATTACCGCATTGCTATTAAGTCCTCCTCCCCACATTGTGTGCCACCCAGTCATGTGGGAAATCTGGTATATTGATTTACGGCACAAAGTGTGATTACTTTACAGAGTCAAAACAGGAAGGGGGCATTGTTCCTCCATTGCAAACAAAGCTTCAATTTCCACAGCTGAAAGGTGGGAGGATTGAAAGGCCGGTAGAAAGATCAGTTCTAACTAATTTCTCTTCTTCAGTGGAGTCATGGAGGGATTAAATACACACAGAGGGAAGACGGGGCACAGATCCAACCATCGTCTTTGGAACGTGGGCCATCACACTTAGAGACAAAGACTAAGCCATATGTATGGAAACCATAAACTAGGACAAACACTGACACAGAAGCTACAGTACTGTCTTCAACATGGTCTAGTTTGTTGGTCATTTAATTTGACAGTTACGTTTAGACATTAAAGCAGCAGGGGGTAGAGATGGAGCAAATATGATTAAAAAAAGTTATTTTTATAAATGCCTCTGTGTCCTCCGGTGCCCCTAATGGCATCTGCAAGATTTCACAGACCGTAGGAAAACAACCAGTAAGAGCTGATCTGGAGTCTGCCGTCCAGCTGCAGTCTATGAGAGCCGGCTGTCAATCACTCGCAAACTCCGATCAAACGGTCAAACTAGGCAGCGCTGATCAAATATGAATCAATATTCTGTTACTGTAATGACTATTTCTCTCCTCAGATGTTCTCAGAAACATCTTGTAGTTACTGTTTAGCTGTAAAATGAGAAAGTTTGTGACCCACAGCCATGTTGAGATCTGTCGAGGAAATACCAAGCACCGCCCACCAGCCGGGGCACAGCCAATAGGAACGTTCTCTCTCTCTGAAATGACCTGTGATTGGTCAAAGTCTCCCGTCACGAGCTAGATTTTTTAAAGCCTGAAAACAGAGACATGAGGAGGAGCAGAAGTCGAGGTCTCTCTCAGAACACTTGAATTACAATATGCTGAAAGGTTATTATGGAATTTTTTGCCCAATGATGCCAAAAAAAATGTTGCCTACTGAAGCTTTAATCCATGCACACATGCTACACACACTAATTACAGTTTAGGGGGAAACTAGAATAACCGCATCGTGGTTGAATGCCTCTGCCAACCATTCAAGTTGCAGTTTACATCCATGTTTGTCCGAAAATGTCATTTTATCATGTTAGACACTTGTATGAAATTGTCATAATTAGCATATGATTTCTTGAGTTATGGCCAAAAATATGTTTTGTGAGGTCACAGTGACCTTGACCGTTGACAACGGAAATCGAATCAGTTCATCCTTGAGTCCAGGGGGCTGTTTAACAAAACCTAGACAGTGGATTAAGCCGGGATTTTCCAGTTATCCTGGCTGAATTTAGCATTTCATTAAATCAGTGGCCCATTAGTCACCATGAAGATTTATTCTGTGCTGTTAGCTGGTCGGTGATTTTTCTTGCTTCTGCACGCCCCATAAGAGAAGTCATTTTGTGACAAAGAAACCACTCCCTCCTCATGCAGTAAATTACCAAATTTAGATATCACAGAGGCTGGAGTGATATCTCCAGCCTCTGTGAGACGGATCTGTCTCTGATAGATGGGTAGATGTCTGCACCCAGTTAATGTTGAAAGCAGTTCTGCATCTGTAAATCTTTGTTAACGCTATAAATATAACAAATTTATTTGTGTTCCAATCTCCCAAGTGACATGTGCTATTTAGCAGCGGTGAAAAATATAATGGCATGCGGGCTACATTTAAATAGGCCACAGGGGAATTACAGGTTGCACCTCTGCGGTATGAAAAGTCAACTTTTCTCTTCCGATTGCGAAACAAAAGCTCTTTTCTCCAACAATAAACTGTCAGCAGCACTAAAGGCCAAGCTCATATTTGTATTTACTCACTGACAGGATGATGTATGTGTCATTAAGACACAACTACACAATTAAATTGTGTCAAATTAGAGAGGCAATAACAATGGGAAGCGCGTGGGAGCTAGAGACTCTACATGCTGGTCAATTACCCCTCCCTCCTCTATGCTCCAGCTCCGAGCCACTTAACCCAAGCTGTTGCTAAGCTACTAAAGTTACAAAAGCAGGGGAGAGTCTTTGTGGCAGAGGCGGTAAGGAGCATTCTTCTGTATAGTCTCATCCACTGATCTGTCGGGGAATTAATAGCATACAAACATAAAATTAATGCAAAGTTGAGGGGAAATAAATGTCTTACTGAGCGAGACGAAAAGAAGACTCATGAAGAACATGACCTGTGAGGGATGATTGCAGTGACATTTTCACCAAGCTACTGCAGAATATAGCTACTGTGCTCTCTTGACTCCTTTCATGCCGATGTCTTGATTACGTCACAGTGTTAGCTGGAGGCAAAACAAAAGAAAGATTTTCAGACCATCTTAGCAACTTTATTTTTAAAAAGCGTCTAGTGACAGATTTAGTGACTTATCCACATCAGGGAAAAAATAAGAAATATATTATATTTTAATTTATTCTATGCATGCTGCTAATCACAGTCCATGGATGCTCTGCCAATAGCACGGGGTGTCTCTCTCTCTTGCATTTGTGACCAAAAATCTGTCAAGAGCGACTAAATATTTTCATTGATCGCACAAGTGCATCTGACATTTAGCAGGTCTGTGTCTCTGTGTGTGTGTGAGAGACTGCGTTCTGTACTCCTCTTCAAGCGACACCACAACCATGAAACATACCGCTAAGTTAGGAAGGTCCTTGGAAAATAGTGATATAAGGCACTACATTTGATGAAGCTAGAGGTCCCTCTGTCTACTGAAGAGACCTTCGGTTTTTATTGCAATTATTCAAGTTGAGTAATTCAAATTCAAATACAAATGATTCAAATTCAGTTTCTAGACACATATTTTTGCCCATACTCACAATGACGCTCATGATCTTTACTTGCTTACTGTCCCATTTATCTAGTGCAGAGCAATAAGACTCTCAGCTGCATCTGCTGCATCCATTACACACTGAAAGATCAAGTTAGATTGTAACTGTCATCTTAGATGTTGAATCTCATATCCATGACTGCTCCAAATACAACGTATTGTGACTGCACTTTTTAAAGCATTATATTCTGAAAGAAATGACTAGACTTATACATCTGCCTTTGAATTTTCTAAGCTGTCTATATCCATTATCCACACCAAACACCACATCAAATCCATGCCACATTTCATTATAGGCAGATGAATGGAATTTGCAATTCCAGATGTAAATTTCAGCATTTTGGACATGCTCATGGTAATATGGTTTAACTCTGTTAGTGTGTAGCAGTGCTTCCCACAAGCTACACTCAAAGCACATGCTATGTGTGGCAAAACCACAGGGTACTATTTCCCATCTCCACTGTAAACTAGAATATCTACATGGTAGTCAATGAAAAAGCCACTTTGCTATATGAACGTTCTCAGAGTGGGCTTTTAGGATTAGTGGGAGTCCTGGAGAGGTTCCAGGACTGTTGGAATCACAGACATTACTGTTTGTCATTGTGAGTGCTATGGGTATCTCTTTAGTCTAAACTGATGAAAGAAAAGTCTAACTATGCTGGGATCCATGAGGGAAAAGAAATAAGAATAATTTAGGCTTGCGGCGTCAAGACGAGATGAGATGTCTTATTGTAAACATGTTTTATTAAAGATTCTCCAGTGGTTGAGCAAGACTGAGCATCTTGTCCACAACTGCAACACTGTAGGCAAGGAATACCCAGAAAGCATTTGCCTATATTACACAGAAAATGCTTTAACCACCAAACTTCCACTGGTCTTACATTGTACACAGTCTACAGTCAACCCACATTAGTATAAAATGAATGTGCGATTTTCTAAGATTCAGAGAGCAGCTTCAGACAATGTCAAGTCTTTATCACACTGCATTTAATTAAATTGTTTTTACTAGCCATGTTTCCATTCACATATTTTATGTGCATTTATGGAAATTGAAAAAAATCGATAAAACTTCTTCAATTGCACAAAAAAAAAATAAGTTTTTATGCTCGCTTGAGGTGGTTTTTACCATTGTCGAAAAAGAGTTGATGTGCTAAATGGGAAATGGAAACTCCTTTGCCGAATAAGTTTTACTTTTAACTCACATGACAGATCAGCTGTATGTGCTGTTGCCGTCTTTCTGGATATATATTTACTGTATATTTTATTCTTCCCAGCATGAAACATCGCCGATACTAGCAGACATGAAAGAACTATTAAAACTTGCCTGATTGAAACAAATTCCTGAAGACCTCTCTCCATTTTTCTCTTGTAGATGGTTAGATGACCAAGCCGACTTGTTTTGTTTCCGGTTCACAACCTCTACTTCTTCTACTCTGTTACAAACTGGCAGATTACAGCCATGCGCAAAGCGTAGCCTATATGTACTACACTGTAGTCGAGTGTATTCGCTCCAAACCAGTTGATGGAAACACGCTTAAATCACATTTCTTTTTTGCAACATTTCAAAAGTTTGCTTAAAATTCGCTCAAAAATTTAATGGAAACATGGCTACTGATCTACAGTCTGTTGCTTCAAGGTCAGGATATATTAATTATTTTATATCCATTTACTTAATGCATTAAAAAAAAGCCTTGCATAGACAACAAAAAGAGCATTAACTCTACAAAAATGGACAGGAAAGTGGTTGCCACCTTAGACAGTATGTGTCACAAACAAGCTTGTCCAAAAGGTTAGTGAGCTCTGCTTTGTGCTCATGTAAACAAAAAATGTGATAAATCCTGAACATTCAGGCAGGTAAAATACAGATGGATGGAGCAAATTTAAAGAAAGAAAAAAAAAAAAAAAAAAATTCAAACCTCAGAGTCTGCAGACAGAATGAGTCATGCTGCACATATCTTGTAAGATAAAAAAAATCAACACATCTCACCCTGCATGTTGCTTTCAGTTTGATAGAAATGCCAGAGCATCTGAACAACTCGAAATATTAAAACAAGTGAATAAAGAGGGATGAATGAGAGGTGGAATGAAAACATTGAAATACAGGAATATGGAGGAGTCATGTTTCAGTGTGCAGTCATTGTGTCCTCGCTCCTCTCCTATTCAAACGTCCTTGGGCTGTCATACAGTTCTGCTATTGCAGACACTGCAGAGGAGATACGCTGTGATGTGCTTCATTTTCCTCTAGAGGACAGTAGAGCTGCAAATAATTAAATAGCTAAGAAAGGTCAGCCCAACAGTTTTCTATCAAGTGGCTATCGCTCGTCTCTTTTTTTGTTGTTTTCTCATCCCAACATGGCACATTTACCCATATTAGAATTTGCTTTCCAATCAGGGAGATTGAGCTTGTAATTTCTGTATTGTTTTGAATGTTTCTGTCATCCCTTCTTCATTGACATCAACGGTCCATAAGAACTCAGCCCACCCACAAAGCAGCTAATTCCACAAACCCCCAAGTCACGCTGGCGAGTGAGTGTATGAGGAGATTAAAACAAGAAGAGGAAGACAGAGAATGACTCATTTTTAACAACAGCTTCTGAGAGTCTGTTGTTTCCTATTCATGGCAATGTAGCCTATTCTGCAGCATTAGCCTGGTTGCTAATGTTGTGCTATCAGTTTTCTATTAATCTGCTCCACAATAGGAGGGCGAGGGCACCAGTCTTAATTCTTTCTGATTCTGTGCCTCAGCTCCCTACAAACCAAGAGGATTAATGCAGTGGTTGCAGTGAGCTCGTCAAAGGTTCGCCCAACACCAAACCACAGAAAGGTGACAACAGAAGGACAAAAAAAATAAATAAAACAGCCTGCCAGTCAGTTTTATTCCTTTTAAAGACAGGAAAATGGGAAAGCTCAAAGGATGCATTTGTTCAGTGACAGTGGAGAAAGAGTTGAAGACTGCAAGCAAGGGGATCAATTTTCTCCCCTAAGGGCTTGTGTGGTGTCCCCAGCTAAACGCAGAGAGATTGTTAGAGTGGAAGGGCGGAATAGCTGTATTTTACCATCTGAAAAAGAGCTAGATGGAGGGGGCCGTTGCAGCTTAAGTGTGGATATCTGCCTCGAAAGCAGAGGACTAGATGGCATAAGCAGGGTTTAATTTGTGCTGGATGCAGCCAGAACGAGAATCACACATCATTCAGCTCTTTTCAGGCACCAAGGTCCTTCACATTCAATAATCACATTTATAAAAATCCTCAGAGAACTAACCTGCAGTATCGACCTTTTGCTCTCCTCGCGTACACCAGGCCTGCCGATTTCTTCTCTGCATTATGCTCATTGTTGAGAGTTGTGTTTGACTTGAATACAAGTGCACACATTGGCAAACAGGAAACAGCAACAGCTGGGGCGGTTGCCTTTGAAGGACAGAGCCATACAACTACAACTCAGTGTGGTTCATAACATATATAACAACAGAGCCCGAGAGTATCTCAAAGACCACTATCGTAGGGTTGGGAAGCTCATGGCCATCAGACTATAGTTAGTGTTGCTGCCTAGCTTGCCGAGGTTCGATACCAACATTCAATCAATCATCAATGCCGTCAAGGATCAGTGGAAATAAGTCTTGGACTATGGAGTCAGATCACTCTCAATACTAATGTATGCACACAGAAGGATTCACAAACATACTTGCAAATGTGCAATTTATGTTCTGTGCTTAATTTACTTATAAATCACAAGGTGCTGGAGTATGGAGCGGGAGATAATCCGCTGGTACAGGAACTAGAGTGCAGGTCTCACAACACTTGTGAGATCCCTGTTTAACATAAGGACATCAGACACAGATAATCTCCATGCTGATGTGCCATGTCAAAGATTAGAGCCTCAGAGCCTGTGCCTCATGCCAATGCATAGACAGGACAGTGTTTTTTTTTTTTAGATAACACTGCGCTTATGCTGCTGCTGCAGAAGTCAGTTTGCATTCGTTGATCTCAAGTATGTCTACAAGAGATTCCAAATTAGTACTTTGTGTGACAGTAGCCACATGCGGAGTCACATGCGCATACCATTCTTACAAAAAAATAATTAATTGGCATTTTTTTTCTGAATAGGCTTTTAGTCCAATATGGAGTCAGACCAGTCTCAATATAAACAAATGCACACAGAAGGATTGAGAAATGTAATTTTACGATTTATATATAAATGAATCTCTCAAAAATATGTTTCAATGTACACAAAAATAGTTATCGTATCGTAAAATATAGCTTTATCCATAATGACTCAAGTGTCATACTCAAGCATCTGCATCTTAATAAACACAGATGAAGTGGGTGTCAAGACAGTCATCAGATATTGCATAAGGTGACGTGGGCCAAACTCTAAAAATGTCAATGCAGTGGTTTTATAATAGGCCTTGAATATTTCCATCATATATAAAGACAACCAAACACTCAGGGACATAATGTAACGACAGGACATAATATAAATGTTTGTTTAACCAAACTGCAGGCTGCTTTGCTGTGGGAACAAGTTTGATTGCACACATCCACAATGTTTTCTGTATAAATGTCTGTGCATCTTGATAAATGAATCCCACTGTGGGTGCTTTGTGTAGTCTATCTAGATGGAGAACGGGGGGGACTGCACCACTCCAATCTAGGCTTACTGTACTGCAGCCTTATTAATATAATGGAACTGAAAGGAATTGCTGTTTATGTAAGCAACGAGCAAGTTATAAATATCATGAAAGTCTATAAAGAAGATTGACTACAGTGCATTTTATTGTGCCTTAATCTACAAATGTTACCATCATGAGTGAAGTACCTTTAATTAGTGTATTATGCTAAGCACTGTGCAATTGAAATGGAGTGTCTGGTGCAAACACTTATTGAATTTCAAGTACAATGGAAGTGAGTGGAGACAGTTGGCTGCAAAGCAGCATGTTATAGATCCAAGAGTGAACACAGCGTCCTGCATCCTGAGGCCAAGCTGCAAAGATCAGCTTACTGAAATGAAAGTTGTTTCTCATCTAAACACTGAATGGGCTATAAATATAAAGAGTCAATGGAGCGCATTGATGCCAACATTTCAGTAATCACAGACAAATGTTACCGTAGTGAGTCCCACCTCATATGAGAAGTTAAAGACACAAGTAGAAGAAAAAAATGTCGGGATGCACAGGATACTGTTTATATTGCTAAAAACTAAAAATACTACTAAAAACGAGAGCTCAAATCTTTCTTACCAAACCCTAAAAATGTCATTATTGCACATACTCTATATTGTCAAGTGCAATGATGACACATAGTTTTCTTTTTTTTTTTTTTTTAATTCAAACAATAAGAGAGATAGTCTCTAAAGCAGCATATGTGCAGGCTGAAAGATGTGACAGTTTAGTGAACAGGCTTTAAAACAATTATCATCATGAGCAACTGGGGATATCTTATGTTAACACCGAGAGAGTCAGATAATGAAAGAACAAAGCCGCCCATTAATTGCAATGTATATTTATAACTCAGACTCTTCAAATGCTGTCATAATGACTACCGGAGAGTCTGATTAATCTGTCTATTAAAGTTTATCCTTTTTGTATCGTAACGGAGTTCTATTTTAAATATTCCCTGCATTCAATTTGTGTTATTTACTTGGCGCACATTGAAAGTGACAGCAACCTAACAGCTCCAGTGAGAAATTCAGTAGCCAAAGAGGTCTAAGTAAACTTTCCTCCCTCAAGGGTTAACAAAAATGCATTTAATAGAGGAGCAGTTCAGATGTGTCAATAGTCTAAAATGGCTTCTTTAGCAGTGATTAAAAGTGGAAATGGAGATTGGAATGGATTCCCGCGCTGCTAAGTGAGGCACTGAGAGCAGGAAACATTTGGCATTTCTAAATGGACTGGAAGGCCAGTGGATATTTATTCACAGTGTTGCAACTGCACAGATGTTTCTACCAAACTTTGATGGGCCATATTAGCAACAACATATCTTACTATAAAGCCAGGAATCTCTCTCTGTGAGTATACTGTATGTCCTTTGCATATCTCGAGAACCTCTCTCGATCTACTTTACACTTGGTGGGTGTATTGCTCAGTACCCAAGGGAGTGCAGTGTCGAATGTGGTGCAATTTGACCAGGTGGTGGCGCTATAACAATGAGCTTTACGTTTTGGCCTGTAATTTTTGAACCGCGAGTTTCATAAACAACATTCTTTCTGTGGGTCCAGACTAATCTATCCATAAGCCATGCCCAGTTGCGTCGATATTGAATTTTGTCCAAATCTGATTTTTTGATACTCCTACAAATTTTGAGTGATCGTCACCAAATTTGGTGCAGATTATATCTACATACGTTTATATCTACACAGGGAGTGGGTCCCCTCTCCGTGGAGTTCGCCATGTTGCACCGCCACGTTTCTACAGTAGCCCAGGAGGCACCAACCAAACTCTGTTAACTTTTCCCTGCTTGGGCCGGAGTCATTACTAGCTCCCGTCGCTGCCGCCCTCTATCTCTTACTTCACCACTCACTTGTCTCTACGCACTGGCTCTGCTCCAGATGGCTCTAGAGGGCCATTCACGTTTTTGCGTCGGCCATCGTATAGCTCTTCAACATGCTTGGCACATGACTGAGGCTTCAGTTGGTTGCAATCTCCTCACCTCACCGCAAGATACCACCAGATCCTACACACTGTTCCTTTAACATAAAAAAATATAAGGTTATTGTCCTAATAATGCACTTCCCATGCTGAGTCTGATAGTCTGTAGATATGTAGCCTATAGATAAGATATATATTTAATAAAATATAGTTGTACCTACAGGATACAGTAGTGCACAGAAACAAACCACGAGGCAGACAAGCGCTCATGTCTTTCTGTCTCTTCACATAAGGGGCACAGTGAGAATGTGGTCTGAGCGTTCAGATCTCAATGAATCCTCAATGCGTCTTGAGTGCATCCACACCTGTACTTAGAGCTGTCCACTTGCGATCAGATCACCCAGGACGCATGTTAGTGCCAGGTCTGAACAGGGCTGTGCTATTGCAACCACATTTGGTGGACATGTGTAGATAGGATGTCTGAGTGACCTTGACAAAGGTGGTACCATTTGGCCAGTAGGTGGTGCTGTAGCAGCATCATCTAACTATAAAGGAAGAATTCTCTGTTGTCTGTCTGTGTATGTGTGTACGACTGTCCTTCGCACATCTCGAGAACCGTTAATCCAATCAACTTCACACTTGGTGGGTACAAGCAGCCAATCCGCAGTTGTCGACAACGCTGCAAACAGAACTTCTGGGGGCCAAGCAATTGGCCCGTTACGGTCGGGCACACGCTCCGAACGGGCCCTGCTCTAGTTAGAGAAATGGCAAATATACAGTTCCTTTCTAACCAAATACTGAAAAACTCACTCAGGTTGCCTTCAGTATGTTCTGATGTTCCTACAACAAAAGAGTTTTTAGTTTTTTTCCACCTTTCTTGGCAATGCAGAGTCCATTCCTGAGAGACACTCTTCATTTCACTGTAGTAGCAGATAGGACTGGACCTTTTTATCAGTCCACAGCTGCTCGTGAAATAAAACTGTTTAAATGTTTCAAATTTACCAGATTCCTCTTCAACAATGTTTATTCTCATGTTAAAAAAGATAATGAATGCTAAGAGTTGTGTCACACCCACTCAATGCATGGCAAATGAAATAACTCAGCTGTGGCATCCTCCTGCAATGAAACAGAGAGGGATCATTACATAAATCCAAATCTGGGGGAAGACAGATTGTTGGTGTCAGCTGCGGAAATCTGTCAGAGCACGACAGGGAAAACCTCAGCCCTGACCGAGCGAGCCCTGGGAACAGCGCGAGAAAGAGAGGGAAAAATCTATTTATTTTTGTTGCTCCCCCTTGGGATGTACAGAGTCCACTCCAACAGAGCTGCTGCTATGGTCATACCTGTGTACAGCAAGCAGGCCATCCCAAGTGATGCGCCTTCGATCAATTCCACCGCCATCGCTCAGGTGGGTTAAACATCAATTGATTTGTGCTTTGAGATTTTCTTTTCTTATTTTACCTTTTTCCATCCAGATAGTCTGCAGGCGGGGAAGCTAGTCAGCGATCATTTCAGGGATATGTTTAATTTCTCATATCTGAGGAAGTCTTTAGGCAACCTAGAAATGCTTTTTCAGTTGAACAGATAAGTTAAATGAACTGCTTTGATAAGTAAAGAGCATTGCACCATGTGGTAGGGCTTCTTTTTTGCCCATCATGCAGGGATTCAAGGCCCCAGGAAGCGAATCACATTACATTCCCCTCTCAATTATATTATCTCTAACATCCTGAGACGTGAGGTTTTAGAGAAATGGTGTCAAAGGCTGTGTGAAGTGACTGCTTACTAACCTGCACACATAATCTCATACGGATGCACATTCTCTCATGGTCATTCTGCTCTTCTCTGTTTTTGAGTGATGCATGAATACATAACTATATGTGTAGGTATAGGACAGGAGGTGATGCAGTGATTTGCTTGGAATAAACATGAGAGCAGTATTGACCTTATACATTCCAAGGAAGTGCTTCGACTCCATTATTTTGTCGTCTTACTGTCCACACTGAAAATAAAAGGTTCCGATATTGTAACCCTACTTCTATAAGCACATGCAAAGCCCTCTATTGGACTCTATGGGTATTACTCCTCCAATCATGAGCAGGCATTCACCCATGGAAAATCTGTGCGTACAATAAGCGTAGTCCGCCAATCAGGACATGCCTACCTGAATAAGTGCAGACTCCACAGTATATAAGGCCCACGTGTGCTGCTTGTAATAGCCTACAAACTGTCATGGGTAAATAATAAGCTATCTCGGCATTGTAAACATTATAGAGAAAGATTTTGCCCTATGTTGCAGCAGCCACAGTCATGATATACTGTATGGTGTATAGATCTGCTAAAAAAAAAATCACTGATTGTCCTAGAGGTCCAATATAGAAGCCTCAAAGCTATTTTAAAGCGCTCTCCAGACCTAGAGTAGAGCTACCCAGGTTTATTGGGTGGAAGCTCTGTAATACAGAACGTAACAATGACAAAAGACATGGGGAACCAACAAGGGCAGACTGGCTTTGCAGAGTACTGAGAGGTTTCCTGGCGGGCCGCTGCATTCATTGGGCCGATGCAATGAAAAAATATTAATGTGCAAAAGAGAGAGGCGCTAAAATGGAGTGTTTCAGACAAAGGGTGAATACAGGTATATTCAGACAGACAGTATGAGAAGAATAATGTGTTTTTGGAACATTAAAGCATGTAAGCATGTTTCTAGTAGAAATTCATACAAGTATGAATTCGAAAATGAACATATATGCCCCCTTTAACACAAACTGAAAGAGACAGCATCCAGGCTCATCAATTGAAAAAACACATTCCTCGCCTGTTGATGGAAAGTCCTCTGGCTGCCCTGGATAACAGTGTGTGTGATATTGCGGCTGCCCTGGATAACAGTGTGTGTGATATTCTGGCTAACCGCATGGTGAGTGTCTGAGGGCCCTCTGACCTTGGGAAGCGAGCTATGGAAGCACGCTGCTGCTGATGGCTCTATTGAACCTAAACGAGGTAGAGGGAGGCGCTCTTTAGAGGGGCCAACCGGCCAGCTGCTGCTGAATAACACACAAACAGGGAGCACAGCAATAAAGACACCCAGAGCCGCTTTATCCACAACCTGTCATGAGCAGCGCTTTAACTACTACCCTCAGGTAACGCGGGTGCAGTGTGAGCAGCAGAAGGAAATGGGGAGACTTTTTCAAATTGCCTTTTTGACACGTTCACTTTTTTCGTTTATTTTATTCTTTGCCAGGCCAAAATTTCAAAGTGATGGAAGAGTGACAATGCCATATTTTTTTCTCCCAACACTTGCTAACTGTTTATCCCAAAATAACAACCGTGCTTTCGAAGCTACCCACTGTGCACACTGTGCTGTTGCATGGCAGCTGAATATATTCAACTGTAATACCTTTCTTAGCTACTTAGATTTAGAAACAAACATACACTGTAGATCAATATGTCCTTGTCTGGCAGATAAAATTGAGAGCATGAGTAGAGCTATGCTTTTTGCTCTGTGAAGAAAGAAAGAGCGAAAAAAGAAATAACCTGCACTCCCCAACATCATCAGCGGGCATATTTTTTGGTATAAAACATTGGCTGGATCATTAAAACAAAACCGTAAACGGATCATGAACGGATGAGATTTTCTGCAACTCTATTCATGGTCTATTCAGGTTGACATGCTGGAATCAAGTTACTCTGATGCGTGTGGAGGCCATCTCGATAAAACATAACAACTAATGGAACATAATCTCACACTGCAGCCTACCACACCACTCTGCTCTTCCCATCAGAATAAAGAAACCCGTGCATAATGGAGCATGGTGGAGCCAACAGCATTAGCAAGAATTTGATTCCTATCAGAGACTTTTTCACATTGATCATCAGCAAGCCCATTAGGGCTGAAACGATTCCATGAGAAACTTGAGTAACTCGATTACTAAAAATCATCGACGCAAATTTGTTTAACCGCCCCGCCTACGCCAACTTCGGGGCGCGGGTCTGCTAATCAACGGTGCGCAGATTGTATTGAACAAAAAAATCTGTGTTGACATTGGCTGGAGGAGGAACATTAGGTGTACAGCACAGTCCTACTTGGCTAAATAATGGAGCTAACAGCAACAGCTAACATTAACGAAGGTTCAAATGAGTTACATTATGATGCATTCAAGCTCTATTCAGTAAAACAATGAGTAGGCTATTGGGCGTAGGTGAATTATAATGTTACCGTGATGTGTTCATATGTAATCTTGTAAAATGTAGTTTTTGGTGAAAAACTTGAATAAATCCAGTTGAAAATGAAAATGACTAATGGCAAAATCTTTTTAAATCAAAGCAAATTATTTAAATAAATATACAATAATTTATTTCCTAATCATTTGAATTCTGTGTTTTTATGCAAATAATCATAGATGACAATAACAACTTTAATCTATAAACTTTAACTTTAAAGTAAAAGGACAACATGCATAACTGACTTTGGGACGGTTGAAATAGTGTTTTTGGGACAGTGGTGAAAAAGTTGCCCCTAAAACCCAGAATATAATATGACCCTTAACTGCTCTAAATGGGTTTTGTTTGACAGATAATATTAATTTGCAATTATGCAATTTAAGCAATAAAAATGTTGTTTTTTCTAAAAAATTAACCAATTTATTGTTTGTCTTATTTTCTCGTTTGTATATTTTCTATTGCTCATTAATAAAGCAAAAGTATTTTTTATCTGTTTACTTGATTAATCAATGGGAGAATTGGTAGAATACTCGATCACTAAAATAATATATATATAGCCCTGATCCACATTGTCCCTAGCTGCTTCTTATGGTCTATTTATTGCATGGTCCTCAACCAAGGACTCAACCAAACTTTCTTTGAGTACTCGGATAAAGGTTAATAAGCTGAAAGTTGAAGAGCCTTCTTAGGCCAATGATAAAGAAGGTGAAAGAGTAGAGTGTCGTTATCATGTGTTCCCCATTATACTGATATTACTTTTAAAGCAGGAATTGGTTTGACCTTTAAAGGTAAAAAATCTCTTTGTGGTCAGTCCTGTGTGGAATTATGGCATTGCACTGTTCATTTTTATTGATTACTGGACAGTAATGCATATGTCATTAAACCTCTTAGCAAGAGGCAAAACCAAAAAACACAGATTCCACTATCAGTGTCCTGCATCCTAAATAATAAAGTATGTTCCCTGCTCATCTGGATCATCTTTACTAAGCTTGGTCCTAACTGTTAAAGCTGCAGTGGGTAGAAATGGAGCAAATCTGATTAAAAAAGGTCACTATATCCTGACAGTGGTGCATGAGACAGATAATATGAAAAAAAAAAAGCCATGTGCCTCTGTGTCCTCCAGTGTCCTCCGGTGCTCCTAATGGCATCTGCAGGATTTCACAGACCGAAGGAAAACAACCAATCAGAGCTGATCTAGAGTCTGCCGTACAGCGCTGATTAAATATGAATCAATATTCTGTTACTGTAATGCCTATTTCTCTCCTCAAATGTTTTCAGAAACATCTTGTAGTGTACTGTTTAGCTGTAAAATGAGAACGTTTGTGACCCGACAGCCATGTTGAGATCAGTTGAAGAAATACCAAGCACCGCCCACCAGCCGGAGCACAGCCAATAGGAACGCTCTCTCTGAAATGACCTGTGATTGGTCAAAGTCCTCTGTCACAGACTAGATTTTTTTAAAGCCTGAAAACAGAGCGAAGAGGAGGTGCAGAAGCCTAGTTATCTCTCAGAGCACTTGAATTACAATATGCTGAAAGGTTTTCAGGAATATTTGTCCAATGACGCCAAAAATATACTGCCTACTGTCACTTTAATGGAACGCCCAGTGCGTTTCCTACCGCCGCGAAAGGGTGCAGTGTCACACGATGACGTCCATGATGAAGCATCGGTATTTAACGCCCAGAGAATGAGAACAGGCTGGTAGGCTATATGAGATGCACCATTGTGTTACAAGCTGGTTACTATTGCAACGGCCAAGATTTTTACTTTATGCCTGCTCATGACTAGTCATAATATGCACGCCCGGTTTTAGCGAGGAGAAGGCTTAAGCCTAGTTGGTGCAACCAGCCTGGAGCTTGAAACAAGCAAGAAATGATTGTCGCAGGCCCTTTATTACAACATGAAAATTTACAAAACACAAGCCATAATTTCCCCATGTTATTACTTCACACACTTCATCCAGATCCAAATCATATCTACAACCCACTGCATGCTTCGCAATTACCAACGATCTGTAGAGAAGGTGTTGCCTCATCCATTAGCAGCAGCAAAGATTCATCACTGAACAGGAATAATGAGCCCCAAGTTTCCCCACCATTAATTTTCTGTTAAAGAATGTATACCCTTTTTTTTTTTAACCACGCCAACTGGACAGACAAATGAGTCCAATTTATTCCTATTAAATGGGCACTACGGTGAGGGGGCGGAGTCTGTGCCATATGGCAGTTGGGTAGTGTGACACGAAGCAAACCGCCCTAGTAGACACACAGCTGTTCAAGTGCTGTTAGAAGGCAGAGGCATACCTGGCTGCAATTCCCTAATGGCTACATGGATGTGGTCCATTTGCTTTAAATTGCAAGCGTGTAAGATACTGTATGTGGGTGTGCTCAGATGTTTGGGTCTGTTTCACGTCTTAGTGTATTTTACAGTAGATGTTTTTGGAGTATTTCTGAGTCTGTCTAGTTTCTATGTACACAATCATTTGTTTTTGGGGGCTGAATTTTAAATTACATTTTATGTTATTTCTAAATATATTCTTGATTTTAGGCTATCAAATACCAGGTCTCCTAAAAATTGCAAATTGCATAATTTTCTCCTGGATTACATTTGTTTTGCAGGAGGTCAGGGTGGATGGATGGGTCAAACAAATACTGGACTTTTACACAGCAGACAGACCATTCACAACTTTATCCACGCGTTTAAAACTGAAACCTTAATCTGGGAGAAAATATGTTGTAACTGAGAACGCAGTTATTTGTCAGTTAATGCAGTTAACTGAGAACACAGTTAATCTGGGACCGTCGTTTTTAAGAGACAGGGTTGTAAATACTGTAGATGACAGTTAAAGCCTCAGTAATGACTTGCATACATTTTATATGAATCTGGTAACACTAATAAAATGTAGCTACTCAAAATGAAAAACTACAGGCTATGTAGCAGGGGTTCTTAACATTATTTTGTTATGCCACCTTTGAGAAGCAAAAATAATTTCATACCCCATCCTCTAAGCTGTTTAATGTTGGTAAATTATTAATAACATTGGGGAAGTTTCCAACAAAACGAGCCAAGTTGGGGACTTGGTGCAGAAGCGCGCAGCAGCAAAAAGTTCTCATTCGTAGGGCCTCAAATATCATGGCTTTGTCACGGCCATTGGTGTTCGGTACCACCACACAAGGCAACCCTTATTTCCAGTATGAAACGCACAGGGCGATCCCGGCAACAGTAAACGCTACGTCATCGTGGGGGATTTGGTCATGGATCGGCCTGGACCCCAGCACGGAGGGAGAGGAAATTCAAGAGGGCTGCATCTGTACATTAAGACTGACATCATGTTCATGTCAGCTGATTTCTGTTAGAAGAAGGTTACTGTGTTTTGCTCTAACTGAGTGACGAATGATGGAATGATCCCATTGATGCTGCGGTAAGAGCAGTTAATCAGAGAAATATGCTGATTCAATGCGGCAGTAAGCAACAATTTTTTGGCATAATTTGGCAAAAATTCCATAATAACCTTTCAGCATATTGTAATTCAAGTGGTCTGAGAGAAAACTAGACTTCTGCTCCTCCTCATGTCTCTGTTTTCAGGCTTTAGAACAATCTAGCCCGTGACGGCAGATTTTGACTAATCACAGGTCATTTCAGAGAGAGAGAGAGCGTTCCTATTGGCTGTGCTCCGGTCATGTGACCAGAACTTGGCTTCCTTCAACAGATTTTACAATGGCGGTGGAGTCACAAACTTTCTCATTTTACAGCTAAACAGTAACTACAAGATGATTCTGAGAACATCTGAGGCGAGAAATAGGCATTACAGTAACAGAATATTGATTCATATCTGATCAGCGCTGCCTAGTTTGATCGTTTGGTCGGAGATCGCGAGTGATTGACAGCCGGCTCTCATAGACTGCAGCTGGACAGCGGACCTTGTTTTCCTCCGGTAAGTGAAATCCTTCAGATGCCGTTAGGAGCACCGGAGGACACAGTAGGACACAGAGGAACAGGATTTTTTTCAGGTTACCTGTTTCATGTACTACTGTCACGATATAGTGGCCGTTTTCTAAGAATAACTTTTTAAATCATATTTGCGCCGATCTCGCATACTGCAGCTTTAAGAGTTATTATTCCTAGCTGTGATGGTCTCATCCACGCATGTTGCCATTTGTCTATCATTATTTTTCCTATTTTTTCTGGCTCTGGCTCATGAAGACGACAACCCCATTTGTAATCCCAACAACAAAGCCCTTATTGGCTCGGTACTTTTCGGGCACAAATCAGTTAACACAACACCAGACCTATTTGAACCACTGAAATACAGCATGTGAGCATAATGACAAAACAGCCATGCTGCCACAGCACTAGTGCCTTTAGTTTATGTTTGCATCAAGGATTGTGGGGTGGGGAGTTCTTTGCAGAAAAACTGCCTGCTTGCAATGTACCTTTCTTTAATAGGATTCTTTCTCATTCCAACCCGCTAAGAATAGAGATATTTAATTCAGTTTATCGCCAGCTTTCAAATTTCAATTAGTGCCTCTTAAACTGCAAAACAAGATATTCTCAAACAGTGCACTTTCACGCCATTTGCTGTTAAGTCAGCAGATGCCGGCTCGAGAATGCCGAAATAAAGTGTTATTTGCTTGAAAACAAGAAAACACTTTGCTGTTCCTGTGAACTTCCCAAATATTGCGACATCTCAAACACTCAGACAAGTGTGCGGTGCATAAATAGACACTGGAGGCTGAGAGTTAGTGAGCCCGGCATGCAGCCGTGACCGTGTTCGAGATGATGACATGCAGAACATTAACAGACTTTGTCATCTGCTCTGCTTCACTGTTGCTTACATGAGATACGCCCACTCACTTTCTCTTTAGTTGTGACCTTGAGAAGTGTTTCAGAGAGGTGCAAAGAAAATGAGCCGGAGTATGTGTCGATGTGTGCATGTGTGTGTGTGTGTGTGTGCAACAATTAATACCCTTGGATACTACGCCTACGAGTGCTAAAGCAAAGGAGGGAAAAGAGCCCCTCACATCATTTGCCAGGAGGGGTGGCTGTGGGTCAGGAGGTAGAGCGGTCGTCCACTAATCAGAAGGTCGGTGGTTTGACCCCTGGCCCCCTGCCGTCTGTCAAAGTGTCCTTGGGCAAGAACCCCAAATTGTAAGCATGCGTGAATGTTTATCGCTCCTGATGAGCAGGTTGGACCTTGCATGGCAGCCTCTGCCACCAGTGTATGAATGTGGGTGTGTGAATGTGTGAATGCTGACTTGTGTTGTAAAGTGCTTTGAGTGGTCGCTAAGACTAGAAAAGCGCTGTATAAATGCAAGTCCATTTACCTGCCTTCGCTGTTATCTTTGATTGCAAAGGAGGTTCACGTGGCGCCCGTTAGACGATGGATTGCTCCGATGGAGTCACGGTGACAGCCACGCAGGTTGTTTAAAGGGCCATTCGGATGCAATCTGAGAGATTTCAGCCTGGATTTATGCCTCCCCTATTGCCGGGGCTCCTCACTCCGGAGCTATGGTAAACGGGAATGAATTATTGTGTCAGGAAGCAGACTTCCCCCTCTCTCTCCCTCCCAGCCAGCAGGCCCTGAGCTGAGCAGCCTGGCTTGTGCTGTGCATTTCATTAGCACTCTGCAGCACTTCACCTGCGTGTGCGCGTGTTTGAAGCCCATTAACACTTTCATTAGTGGAGCTCGGTTCATGTCATGTTGAGGTCAGAGGTGTCCCCTTTCTGAAAGAAAATGCAATTTATTAAAATGTCCCATGCACTGAATGTTGGGTATTCTTAAACAGAAACCACTCACTTTTCAACTAAGGCTGCATGTGTGATCATAAAGTGTTATGGCTGGTATCTGTTAGATATAGATGTATAGATATAAGCCCTTCAGACACTGAATATGTAATATTGCTCAGGCTGTTCTCATACTGTACATTGCTCGCTATACCTACGAAAAGTACTATGATTTGTATATAACCCACAAAATCAATTCGTATGCAATCCACATAATCATGAGCCAGGACAGTTGACGTAGTGTAAAGAGCGAAAAAAGTCTGTGTAGCGAGGGGGTTGAGGTGGATAGTTGGGTCTAAAAACATCGTCCTTTCACCCAGGAGACCGCCGAAACCAGAAGTCAACGTCACGTAACTTCTTTGCTTAACGCTACTTTTCTAGTTATTTTAACCCAAACCACAATGTCTTCCTAAACCTAACCAAGTACCGTTGTGCCTTAACACCGCAGGCACACTGATTGCTCGTGTTGCTGGACATTCATTGGAAAAAGCATGAAAAATAACAAAATAACTTTTCGGAAGATAGAATAGGAACCGTTGTACCGCTGGCTTCGTCTATGTGTTAAAGTGATGCTTTTTGTCATTCAGACAGGGTGAGTGGGTGTCTTTTACATTATTGTTCCTCACAGCTTCACTCAGACATGACAGGACTTTTATGGAAAGAGACACAATGCTTGTGTGGTGCTTGGCACCTGGTGAGGGAGAAGAGACGGAGAGAAAGAGAGAATGCTGTGGAGACTTAGAAATGTTCTGATAGAAAGGAAGAAGACTGTATTCGGTTTGTTCAGGATACATCATTGATGGATTTTAAAACATATTTTTGCCATTGAAGCCTTAAATAATGACTATTGTGAGCATGCACGCCACCACTTGTTACAGTAAACCCACTAAAATCCAACACATTTATGGCGAGCCCTTACGGCAACACGTTCTCATCCCAACTCATCACATACTTTGTAACGCCCTTTGGTGCACAGAACACAAAACGGTTTCCTGGATGACAGCCTTGTGTTTGTTGGACCCATCCACCTCCCCTCCCTCCCACCCGATGTGTCTCTTTTCACACTTTAAACTACGTCACCACACTCCTGGCATGCTTTCTCATAGCGTTTACTGTTGCTGCAGATGAGTTTATTTAATGGAACGCCCGGTGCGTTTCATAACCGGCGCTAAAGGGTGCTGTGTGCGGCGGTACCAAACACAGACGGCCGTGTCAAAGCCTCGGTATTTAACGCCCTGAGAATGAGAACGGGATGCTTACAGATACCTTTAATTTAATTATGGATATCAGTAATTCTCTTTTTCACTATACGAATAATGATTACAGATATCTACAATTGAATTTCCACATGTTGAATAAGAGTTGGGACTAGTGGAAATGTAATTTCCCATTTCAGATATCAATAGTTGTTGACTTTTAAATATGTCTTATGGAAATGTGCACTATCCTACATCGGCTGGCGCCATAAATTTGTTTCAGAATGGAAGAAGTTGAGCAAGTGATTATTAAAATCAAGCAGAAATGTTTTGCTATTGAACGGGCACATAAAAAGGTGTATGGAGTCGGAAGGATTTACCAACTTTCTACGTTCATTTTTGATAGAACTCCCAAATAACTATGTTCATTTCCAGCTCTGTCTCCTAAAAAAGTATGTTCCCATACAACTAAACTGCATTCTGAATTAGGTTTAGAGGGAAAAGTATTTTGTTGCAGATTATGTTTGTTTTTGACATATAAACACGTTTGTAATGATAATCTACCGAAATCCACGTAGGGAGGAGGTGGATGGGTCAAAAAACCCAGGACTTTCAACCAGGAGACTGCTGTCCGTGTCCCGTGCAAAACTAAAAATCAACGTTCACTTATGTATTACTGAATTATTTTTAATTTATGTCCGTAGGTTAATAACCATACAACCATAGTCATTTCAAGCCAAACCATTACGTTTTTTTTTTACTAAACCTAACCAAGTAGTTTTGTTGCGTTTTTCGTTTTGTTTCGTTTCGACATACAACGTTAAGCACATCTTTAAAACGACCATAATCTAAGCTGATATATCAATAATTGAATTTCGACTAGTCAAAGTAGATTTTTAGATATCTAGAATTCCATATATGACATTTTGTAATGTAAGAACATTTAGACATATCTAAAACGAGCATTGCCCCAAACGGAACTGAATTGTTGAGATCAATAATTAACATTTTGACTAGTGAGAATTGAGTTGTAGATATCGGTAATTAGAATTGGAACTAGTCAAAATTACATTATGGACATGTCGACTTGGAATTATAACACGTCAAAATTGAATTATAGATATAGGTATCTGTAATTGAATTTGAATAGAAGTCAATGGTGAAAGTTCACTGTAATCAAGTAAAATATATCTACAACATTTCCACTATAAGAAATTAATTATTCAATAATTAACATTTTGACTAGTGAGAAATTAATTGTAGATATATTTAATTGGAATTGCTACTATTCAAAATTAAATTATGGATATATTGGCTTGGAATTGTATCTAGTCAAAAAGCAATTGTCGATGTCTATAATTTCTATTACCGCTACAGATTAAATGTTTGAAGGGCTTGCCATAATACATTTGCATCAATTTCATCATTTAACATGATTGGAGAGCGGATTCTGCTGCCTGTTTTAGAATTTCCCACAGTGCACTGGTGTGAATGGCAGGACAAATTGATTCCGGTTTTGTAAATGCGTTTAACTGGATATTAATTTATTAATCCATGCAGTTGGCACGAATGAAGATTGAAAATATAGGGAGATGCTGTTGGTCAGATTATACTGGTTTATTTTGTGTGTGCTGTCTTTCACAGCACAATGGGACTCTTGACATTCAAAATGGATATAAGTCAAATAAAAACAATAGGAATGACAACACCCATGACAATTTTATTTATTTTTGCTTTACACAACCAACATATATTTTTGCCCATTTTGTGTCCCACCAACATAGTTCCGATAGCCCTTGAACACTGACATTCTGCTCTATAAACATACACCGCAGAGCATTTGCCATGTGTTGAAAATATGAATATATAGGCAAAAATATTTTAAATTGCATAAAACTCTTCTTTTTTTCTCCAGCGTATCCAGCAAAAGTCACCACAATTAGAAAAAAAGGCTAATGACGTCGGGCACTTTTCCACTCAGAGTTGATTTTCTTTCAACTCTTGGCATTCAGGGTGCTCTTGCAAAAATGCGAGGTGCACAGAGCGGATAAACGTGAGGTGCTCAGCAATGCAAAAGCAGAGCACACAGCGCTTCAATCGCATTGAAAACAATTACAGAAAGCCGCCGCAGGCTGCATAAACACACTCTGTCTGATCACGGCCTCATCCTGATCACAATATATTGCCTGCCTGGCTAAGACATGTAGTGACCATGCCAAAAAAAACTGTAAATAAATGGAGTTATAACTAGCAATAAAACAAGAGCAATCCACCTTTATTCATCAGAGCATTTTGTGGGTTAGAAATAGAAGTTAGAAAAAAAAAAAGGCCATGGGAACTCAGCCAACAGCGAGGTCAAACACACAGAGAACTAGTTGCCAAATTGCCATTGTGCATTTTTCAAATCTGTATCTGTCAGGGGCCTCCTGATGTGAGTCAGCTCTCCTGCAGTGCTTACAGATAAACACTCACAAAAAACACAGTGATCATAACTTCTAGGAAAAGAAACTCACTTTGCTTTCAAATCGGTGTTATAACCACACCAAAAACAACCAAGACTGTGAGCTGAAAATTACACAGGAAGTGTTGATTGCTCTGAGCTGTCAGTAAAAATTGATATGTTTGTACGGAAGCATTCAGCTTTAATTTACGTGATCTGAGCTATAGAAGCATCATATCTGGGACAAAGTAAACTCAGATGATGGAACTAAATTAATAAAGAAGGTTATTGGTGCCTTCAAATGGGTCTTGTTTACCGTGTTTACGAGAAGAGTCCATATGAATGCCCCCCCCCCCCCATGTGGTATTCATAACACCATGAGTGGAAAGTTTCTGAGAGCTCAGAGTTCAAGAGTTGTGACGTGTTTGCTGACGTTGTAGTAATTTTGCTCGTATATAGTTTGTCTTCGTAATTGTATATGTCTTTTTCCTCTGTCATTATGTCTTTGCATTTACTGCATTATGTTACCCACTTGCTAGCTTGCTAAATTGTTAGCCTCTGTGGCTTCTAGACGCCGACAGTAACGTTAATATTGCCGTTGCTTAGCGACTTGTCCACTTGAAAGCCAAGCATATCGTGTACACGACCTCCCATGTTGTAAACACGAGCTCACGAGTCTCATTTGAAGGCACCATAATACTCAATTCTGATTGGTTGCTATGTATAACAGACCGTTGCTATGGACGTAGTTCTGATCTCGGACTCTGACGGACCGTTTTTGTGTCAAATTTTTGATTTCTGAAGTAAGTAGCCGTGTGATAAGTGTGAGAATGTACAGCTAGCAGGTCATCGTTGTGAAATAAACCCTTCAGCTGCCCTCTAAGTGAGGGCGTGGATGTCAGGGTGCTAGATGGATGTGCAGAGCATCAGAATTTCATGCAGGACACAGACCAGAAATTAATGTTGGCTTTTTAATTAAACCTAGCCACAATCTTGATATAAAAAAATGATGTAGTTTCCATGAGGAGATATGATAGATCCACGGTCCACGCCCGGCTCACTGTGCATTATCCCTCACTTAGAGAATGTCTGTGGTCGAACGCACTATGTTTGAGGATAATACAACTGCAAGACAAAAAATGGAACAGATGTTTTCTTCACAACACATCTGTCTGTTTGTCTTTCCATCAATAACCACCCTCAGACAAAGAAATAGTGCATGATTAAAATGTCACTGTAGCGCAGTTAATATAGTCGTGCTACCGGCATGTCATCTTAAGAATGATGAAATAACTACCTGAGCACTGAGGAATCATTCAGGCTGTTTGTCTCATTGTCAACTGACAACAACCATGTTCAGGCTATGTTTAGTATACTCCCACTGCACTGTGGCACTTTCCACACCATTTTAATCCTTAATCAACTACAGAGCAGGGTTTATACTGAAGCTTGTTTTCACTTCAAAAAGACTACCTGCCATACCTGCTGCACGTACTCAAGCGACAGCTCAGCTCAGCTCAGCTGAGAGCCATCCACTCGGGACCAAATTATAGCTTGCATGTATTGACTGAATTTTGTCGGAACAAATTTCAACAGCTATAATTAATGAACGTCTATGCACACCCAGTCAATATCAGAAGGGAGGATGGATCAGGAGATCACAGAGCTGGAAAACTGAAATTGGTCACATCATGTTTGTGTGTGAATCTAATGTGCCGTATTCACATAATGGTCTGTTGGTGAGATAAATACATGGGTGGTAACCTTTAAACACATCACCAGTTCTCATCTGCGTATGTTTAATTTGCTGTCACTGATTTTAAGGTTGCAGTCAAAACAAAAGAGATTTTTTTTCTTTTTAATTTATGTTTATGACACCATGAAGTCCAACTTTAGCTCTCCTCGTTATCTGTTACAAATCGAGAACTGAATACATTTCAGGACTCTATCACAGAACATAGATCCTGAAATAGCTGATGTCAGTGACGTTTGAAAGAAAGAAAAGTGTGATAGCTCTGGTGGGCTGAGGATCGTATTTATAATATTGTTGCCAGCAGTCAAAATGTGTTCAGAAATGGATACTAATGTCCACACTGTGCTAAAGGCTTTCTTTGCAGACCACAGAAGACAGTATAAAAATAATGTTTGCTGGAGTGAGATCATAAAATGGCAGCGTGCACCACTCTGCAATCACTCCATCTCCTCCAATAAAGCAGCAATGTCATCACAGAGCTGGGTGAAGGACACGCCTGCTGAGAATCCAATGCCTTCTGCTCCACTGTGTTTCACTTTAAAGTGGCTCATTTAGGAGCCCTGAAGGGGGTCACCTCATTTTTATGGCACATATATTTGGGTACATTTACGACCCTAACCTTCAGCCCCACGGCTTTGGTAAGGTTACTGACTTATTGTATGTGTGAAGATGTCTCATAAACTCTGATGTCCCTCCTAAGTACGTATCGAGTACAAAAAACTGTGCCTCTGGCTGGTGGCACATCGATTTTCCATTCAACAGATTTTTGGTCAAATGTGTATGTGTGTGTGTGTGTGTGTGTGTGTGTTTGTTTTATGTGTGCGCCTGCTGCATGCAGCAGATGGGGAGAGAGAATGATCTGAACACCAGTATGGAAATGTGATAAATATCCCTTGAGATGAAATCATCTAAAGCCTTCCAACACTGGAAGTCTAATTAGAAGCTGGTAATTAATCACATGTTGCTGTGGTTGTTCTGAATAATGGGACTCCAAAAGGTGCAATTTATGAATCTGAGTTGGACTAAGCACTCTGTTTATTATTGATCACCGACATAACTTGATGATCACCCCGTGGCTTATCCTCAGAGAGGGCAAAATGGCTGAATATTAGATTTTATTTCACTCTTTCCTCTCTAAGAATTCTCATTTTCCAGAGCTTACAGCACACTCCTAGGGAAAAAAAAAATGTCTATGAACACCAGGCTTGTGAAATATTAATTAAGCAGCAGCTGATAAAATAATATCACATCATCAAATGACATCTGCTAATTGTGTATTCCCGGACTTCATTATAAAACTCTGCTACAGTAATTCCAAACAAAGTTATGCCGGTGCTTCATCAGGGCAGCTTCCTAAGGGGCCTGGTGTAATTGTATCATCAACTGGAGCAAGTCATCTTATCCACAGTTTCACTGCGCCACATGGGGACCACTCCAAGCTCCACTCTGATAAGAGCAAGCCTCATGAATGGAGCCATTGCCAGCTACTGATGTAGAACTGTTTCAGAGAGCAGCTCGGCAGTGCACTTTCCATACATCTGTCGGCTTATTCAGAGTAAAATGAAGATTCTTGCAAAATATGCCCATAAACATTATCATCACAATCTTTTAGCCTGTAATTATCATGGCAAATCATTTAAATGGGAAGTAACTAAGATTTGTAGCGCCATAAAGTAATAAAATATAATAAAATAAATGACTGCAGTATATATCTGTGAGGGGTGATTTGGCTGGAGGTGAATACCAGTCTGAACCATTAATGAGATTTCTAATTCTAATCTTCAGCTTCTAATCCCCGCTGATTTGGAACAGAAATGTGATTATTCAATGTTGTTGGAGCGTATCACAAGGCAGATGAATCTGTATATGGAAACTACATCATTTTTAATATTAAGATTATGGCTAGGTTTAATAAAAAAGCCAACATTAAAGTGGCAGTAGGCAGAATGTGTTTGGCATCATTGGGCAATAATTCCAAAAAAACCTTTCAGCATATTGTAATTCAAGTGTTCACAGACCGGAGGAAAACAACCAATAAGAGCTGATCTGGAGTCTGCCGTCCAGCTTTCGTCTATGAGAGCCTGCTGTCAATCACTCGCAAACTCCGATCAAACGGTCAAACTAGGCAGCACTGATCAAATATAAATTAATATGTCATAATGTCTATTTCTCACCTCAAATGTTTTCAGAAACATCTTGTAGTGTACTGTAAAGTATACTCTGGCTGGTGGGCGGTGCTTGGTATTTCCTCAGCAGATCTCAACATGGCTGCCGGGTCACAAACTTTCTCATTTTACAGCTAAACAGTAGCTACAAGATGATTCTGAGAACATCTGAGGAGAGAAATAGTCATTACAGTAACAGAATATTGATTCATATTTGATCAGCGCTGCCTAGTTTGACCGTTTGGTCGGAGTTCGCGAGTGATTGACAGCTGGCTCTCATAGACGCAAGCTGGACGGCAGACTCCAGATCAGCTCTGACTGGTTGTTTTCCTACGGTCTGTGAAATCTTGCAGATGCCGTTAGGAGCACCGGAGGACACAGAGGAACATGATTTATTTAGATTATCTGTTTCATGCACTACTGTCACGATATAGTCACCGTTTTATAAAAATAACTTGTTTTTATCATATTTGCTCCATTTCTACCCACTGCTGCTTTAATTATTCAATAATACAATAATATAACTGTACTACTGCTGCTTTCATTTCTGGTCTGTGTGCTGCATGCAAGTCTGATGCTCTGCACATCCATCCACCACCCTGACATCCATCACCCTCACTTTCCACCTTGTTACATAGAGGGCACACTATTTGGCACTGGACATAAATTAAGAGGAGTGGAAACGTCCAACGTTGATGTAATCCCGAAGGATACCGGGGCTGTGCTGCAGTTACAGGCAAAAGTATAGCTCAATTTGATGGGAGTGGTACAGGGCTTAACCAGAAATGTGCATGCAGACTAAAATGCATTGGTTTTTGAGTGAGGTGTGGTTGATGGACACTATTGTCCCGCAGTAAAAAATACAAAGTAGAACCACTCACAGCTCCAACAACCGCTCAGACAACAAAAACAAAAAGAATCCTTGGGAAAAAAAAAAAGATTATTCAGTCTGAAAAATAGAAATACCTTTCGATAAATGTCCTTCAGTACAATGCTCTTCTAAATTACTTTGTACAAAACATTAAAATATTAATTTATTGTATATAAACACCTGATTGTCAACAATAGTGCATTGTAACATTAGTGCATAGCAGAGAGCGTATGGACACACTGGTCCAGTCCCATGCTGTCATTGTGAATGTTTAGTGTGTTCAAACTGAACAAGTGAGAAAATTACAATATACTCATTAAACTCAGCGTACAAACTAAAACGCTTCATTACGAGAGTGCTGCTCATGGACACTGTTGTCCTTGGATGCACTGCAAAAGAAATGGAGGAGCTATTTCCAGCTGGAAAAATTTAAATACTCCATGAAACAGAAAATAACTATTCGATCTTTAAAGAAACATTTTTCTTTGTGCAGTTTAATTGGCAATGACAGTCCAGTATCGCAGTTTGATCGACGTGCATCAGCGCAGCTGTTGCATATGTAGCGTGATGACCGAAAGATGAAAGTAATAAAGTTCCTTAATTCTTGAAACCTGAAGAACTAAATTGTCCGTTGGGTTACAGACATCTCTTTCCCAATGTAAGTCTAAGGGAAAAAAAGTCTTCTTGGGCCCATGGCATCACGTGACGGACACAGAAGTTGTAGTACCGCCGTTTGGCCACTAGGAAAATTTGCTTCACAGCCCGGTGCTCTTCCTGGAGACTTGATCTCCATCCACGGCTTGAAAACTTCGGAGGGGGCGCTAAAATGGAGCCCCTTTGCAACAGATTGCAATGTCATCATACCCTATAGATAAGCTGTGTTTACTCTCCATGCTGAGCAAACTCAGAATTCCGTTCAATTTAGAAGCTTATTGACTTTATTGTCTCCTGCCACAACACCCTGGACTTGTCACTCAAGATAAGAATTATAAATCGCAGGTGCCAGACATCGCTTGGAGGTGAGGCTTTACTGTAGTGCTTGGGATTCTTTATTTACAGTTATCAGCCTGGACGGCCAAATCTGTGTGGACTGCCATTAAAGGTGTTTCAATATGCTGTTTACCCCATCTTCCCATTTAATTACCTGTCATTGATTTGTGTTGACTAGGTGCGGTTTATGTACCTATTCTCCTCTTGTAATTTCACCAAGTTCCCATACTGAGTGATTGGTGCTGCGAAGATGCACACCCAAATTAATCTTGCATTTAAGAGCCATTCTCTCCCCCAGCAGAATTTAATTGCTAAGATTTGTTTTGTTTCCACCAGGCTCAGCCTGGGCCAATGCCATCTACCAAACATTTTTATTAGCAACACCCGGGTTCATGCGCATGCTCTCATGCCTCGTTGATTGGATATCTTATTCAAATTAAGATAATGGATTGCTCGTAATTTATCAATGCCTTCCACCGCCGAGATTTTTTGAATACAATCCGAACTTCCATTTAGTTGTCTGATAAACGTAGGAAATGTGCAATTTGGAAGAAAATTAGCCATTATCAGCATGAGACCACCATGAACCGACTAACAGCCACAAACAGAGTCCACCAGCCCAAAAACTTTCACAGAGTTTGAAAAGGCAGCTGAGAAAATGTCAGCAATGCTACAGGATTTGGACCTATGATGTTCACTCCTTTTTCATCTTTAATTACCCTGGTACTGTTTATTATTATAAATACTACACACACACATACATACAGTATATATACGTATATATACGTGCAGGTCTGCCTGTATGACGGGAGTAAAGGAGGAAGTTAGGTGACGTAGTATAGAGAGCGAGAGAGTCTGGATATAGGGAGAAGGTTGGGGTGGTGGATAGGAACACAGGACTTTCACAAACCAAGTGTCATTTTGGGTGAAACTGACTTATTTTAACTTTCGTATGTGAGTTAACTTACGCAACGTACTTAACTTAAGTTAGGTAAAACAAAAATACTTATTTTCACCCAAACCGTAATCTTTTCTAAACCTAACCAAGTAGTAACGTACTTGAAGGTCTCTAAAGGCTCATTTTCAGGTTGTATTTTGTGCTTTTAATAGAACATGTCATATTAAAAAAAAAAACTTAATTTTCCTCATACTCTCTGCCTTAATATGCGTGTATTTACCTTGTGTCTGAAACGCTCCATTTTAGCACATTACAATAGAACACTGCAATCGGAAATAACTGGCACGTTTAGAATGCTTACATTTAAAACTGTGGAGTGGTGTATTGTATAGTTGTGACATCACAAAATTACAAACATCCTGACGGATCGTTTAAAAGCACAGTTTCTGAATACGGGCTGTGTGTATTTATCCGTGGATTGAGCATTTCATTACTTTCACAGTAATTATATAGCACTTCAACCTGCTTTATAATAAAAACAAATGACACAATTACAACATGGAACCTTTAACTTAAGGTAACATAACGTTAACCATGGGTTGAACCCTGCACGTCGAAAAGTGACACTAAAGGAGTCCCGACCATTCATCCGTATGTGATGATTTGGGAGTGAGAGCATGTTGTATATATATGTTAAATATATTATTTTAATGGACCCGTATCAGTTTGCATATTCCCAATCACTGCGACAATTCACACACAGGCACAAGAAAAACGACCACATGAAGGCAGCCCACCCACCGTGAAACAGCCTGCACATGCCCAGACAGATCACGACAAAAGATAAAGTCAGCTGCACTGACCAGTGCAGAGCCGCGACACATTAAAAACCACAGATGACAGGATATTGGAGATTCACTTGAGCTCAGTTATTTCTTAAAGGTCATCATTCATTGCAGCATTAGAAATGCTATAAGATGATGGTTGATAATGTCAGGCTTTTTCAGGGGCCATTTTGCAAAATGATTACTTTTACTTTTGATATTTTAAGTACATTTTGGTAATGCTGCTGCTGCCGTGCACAGCTACGAGGTGAACTGTTGGTATTGTGATGCTTTGCTCAGGGACACAATGGAAGCAGCGGTTAAACGACTACAGAGCTTATCTTTCACTTCTTCCTCACAGTGCTTATTTACTGGGTCATTAGTAGGTTTCTGTAACCTTTAACTAAATCCACAGAATATATGATATATTACATATCGGCAGTGTAGAGACTTCTCATTATGTTTGACGTCATCGCGTCCTGTCAAGTACTATTCTCACGTCTGCCATTATGTCCAGGAGTGAGACATACAGTATATTATGAAACGTAACAGGATTGGGGAACTCCAATGAGGCATGAAGTGCAGGTGAAAAAGACCACCAGTTATAAGACTGAATCTGAATTTAGTTAAATGACTATATAATATAACAATACAAGTAGGTAATAATCATCAAACTTCGACTTTTGACATGAAAATAACTTACTAATCAAATAATATTGTGCGTTTGAGTGGAGTCGAGCAGTAACTTATCCCTATTGTATCTCATAGTGTTGAAAATGAGCCACAGCTGAGGTGCTGCTGAGAGTAAAAGAGGCTCATTTTCTTTTGTGCCAAATACAAAACTATTAGAGGCAGAGAGAGATGGTAATGACATTCTTCCCTCAATTAGATCAGTATAGGTTAGATGTTGTATAATTAGATGATGACATTTGATAATTATTGAATAAAAGATAGTAATATTATATAATAATATTAGAAAGTTATACTGAAAATATATTAGAATATGGAAAATAATGTTGTTGAAGTGCTCTTTATTCACTGGCCATTTATTCGTATCATTACCCAGTATTTTTCATAAAATTGAGAGCTTTCCTGAGAGGACTAAATAAGTCAGAACTGCCTGCGTCGATGTGCCAAACCTGCTGGAGCTCCCTCCGAAAGCCTGTCAAATGCGGCCACCTGTGCTCACTTAGTCATTCTCGCTAGACTAGACAATGGCGGCAAAGTCATTTGCATGAAAAACTGTGATAACATTCGAATAAGCGGAAAATAATACTTCATTACCTATAGATAAAAAAATGGAACCTGTCAACTTTGGTCTTTTCCGTTTTCCTTTCCTTGTACATTTTTAAAAATCTGACTTGGTTTCATGGGACAGATCTATTCACCAAGAGTTTAGAGGCTCTCCGAAATGCAGACAAATGATCGCAATGCTGTATGCGGACCTTTGGATGACTTCTGTAATATTCACGTGTTACATAAATCAATGACACTCCTACAGTACAGTGTGCTTTGTTGTTCCAGCACAAAAGGCTGATTTAGAGCCTCACATGGGCCGAAGGCAAACAAGCCAAAACCTTGTTACTTTGCAGTCATCACTCCCACCAAACCATGAATGACATACAGTACATGCATGCAGATGGAGATGAATGACCTCCGCAAAGACAAAGCAATGACTGAGTGTTCGGCATGATGATGGGCTGGCAATCAACATGACATTCCATCATTCCCACCCACTCTGTGATCTACATGCATTGCCTACAACATTTATATCCATAAATTGGATAAAATCAGGTATCAATAAAATTATTAATACAACTCCAAATAATTAAAGAGGCAAATCATAATTACATTTATATGACACATTTTACTTTACTGCAGCTCTGCTTGCTAATTAGTTTCACAACGTATTATGTTAATCAAAATGGAGAATTTGGTCAAACGTGTTTGATTGGGATGAGGCCCAATGAGGCTCAAATAAATCTAGGATGTGAACAAATAGAGACACTCCACTGCCCTCCTAAAAACCCAGACTACCCTCTCTTACAAATACAGAACCCTTACCCTGTTCTGTCTTAATCCCCCCACTTCCCCTAATAATATGTATACAGTCCCTTAATGAAATAGACATCTGGAACAACACAACCTAGCTTGTAGCTTGAATCAAACTTGAAACATTACAAACACGCATCCCCCCACTAGTCAACAGAGCAGAACAGCACACACATTTACATACACGATACTCTATAATGACCATGTTATCATATCAGTCAAGCATCCAAAAATCAGCCTACTGTTTACTTTCAATCAGTGTTAAAGGTCACACTGAAGGCCTGTCTGGAGGAGGCTCCCTGCTGTCCGTCTGGGATTTGTAATTGCAGAGGTCCTTTGTGTTTTTAATTCCATCTACCAGGTCTGCAATCTGTTGAGTAACCTATCATATTTTGTTCAACACATCAGCCAACTGATAATATGAATCAGCATGTCAGTAATACAGTGGTTTTAGTTGTCCAGAATTACTTGATTTTCCTCCTTTTTTTTTTGATTGAGATAATGGCGGCAGTGGAAATGAACCTCTGAGACTCGCGGGACCGACTTTACTGTATTTCTGAGGCTGTAGCAGGTTCAGTTTTAGAGCTAGAGTTAAGATACAGAAATCATATGAAACTAGAAAAACCTAAGGAATCCATTGATACCAACCTTGTCATGCTAACATGTTGGGAAGGAGGCCAAATAACGCTCCAAATTTAGGCAAAATGTTTGGCAAGGAAAAACTGGCATGGCCATTTTCAAAGGGGTTCCTTGACCTCTGACCTCCAGATATGTGAATGGAAATGGGTTCTGTGGGTACCCACGAGTCTCCCCTTTACAGACATGCCCACTTTATGATAATCACAAGCAGTTTGTGCAAAAAAAAACATGCAGTTTTTATAATGCAGTATAAATGTGTTATTTATGCCTATTCTAAAATGGTGTGTTTGAATATTTCTGCATACTGGGGTCCCTAAACAGTCTTAGAATTACATAAATAGGATCCAATGAGTTCAACTGTATTCATGTGTGATGATGTTAGTCCCCATAGTAACCATTTCATTGTAGTGAGACCATTTATTGAAACTGACCTCACCGTATAAAATGACCTGTGGTGACCTCTAGGATAATCACAGCCTCATGAAACTTTACAGCCACAAACTAGAGACCTAGAGCATTCAGAGGATGGATGGATCAAACTAGAGACCTAGAGCATTCAGAGGATGGATGGCTTTCCTAGCTAGATTGACAATAAGGGGGTTTCTGAGCAGTTTACATAACAGAAGAAGAATCGCCGAAAAATGCAACTCTTGCAGAAATCTCAAAATGTCAAACGTTTTTGACACCAAATCACAGAGTGGCTTTTTCTATGGTGTTCCTCAAGGTCTTGGTGTCTTAATGTGGTATTTTGGAGGGATTATTGATCATTTTTATCAATTCTCAAGTGGTAAAAGAATTGTTAAATTTAGCTCCAAATCTCTGTAACAAATGGTATCATCCCCAAAAATTGCTGCAACAACTTATGAGACATAATAGAGCATGGGGATGGAAATCATATACTTCTATTATAATGTTTTCTAAACTCTTTATACACTTTTATTTAAATTAATTAATTAATTATTTAATTCATGTTTATTTCTGATTCATGACTAGAACAACTTGACACATAGTGCTGAGCTGCAGCATCTTAAATCAATATTCAGGTTCCCAGCTTCCAGATGATGTACACCACTTCTATGTGACATCTACTGCTGACCTGTTATCTCCCCCTAAAGACCCCCTTTCCCCCCCAAAAAAAAAGACAAAAACAAGTCTATTGATGGTCTCAGGGGGTTAATGTAAGCTTTGATATAATGTTACCCTCCAGAGGCTAATCTAGCCACTCTGCATGGAGACCCATTCGGAGAAACTCAAATCAGTAAATTTGAGCAAAACACAGACTTCATTAATTAGGAAAATGCACCAAACAAAGCTGGACTAAATTCTCAAATCACAGGAGGTCCTCAGGTGCAGACAGGGCTTCATTATTGTTTTACTCTCTGTGTTTATCTATAACCTACTGTACATACAAGAATGCATGAAAGGTAAAGTCCTTTAAATGTTTTATAAACAGTTACTGAGACTGAAAAAGAAAGCATTATATTGTAACAGGATAAAAGCTGAGATGGGATGCTTTTATACTGTTTTGTCATCACCCAGACCCGTCACTACCACACACACACACACACACACACACACACACACACACACACACACACACACACACACACACACACACACACACACACACACACACACACACACACACACACACACACACACACACACACACACACACACACACACACACACACACACAACTTGTACCCAAGTCATTAAAAGCCACTCTAGAGTTACAGAGAAGCTTATTCTTGTTATACTTTGATCAACTCAGAAATTGTCAGCACTTCTGCAGTAAACCTGTATCAGCTGTGGCTTGCTTTTCACTTCTCCTCTGAGCTAAATTGATCCATTAGTGTAACCAATTGTTCAGAGAGTGCACTCATTCATTTCTCTGGTCTGCAGCAGTTACTGTTTCAAGGAGTGGAAAGGCAACGAAATAAACATCACTCCACACTCTAAGGACCACGCTAACTCATTCTGGCATCTTGTATTTTCCCCTTGCATATAAACGTTAAGGCTGCTATACACCAAATTCTGCTGAGTGTGTCTGGTCAAATTTGAAGGCACATTACCTTGAATGGGATCCTGTGAGCCACAAAACACTTTTCTCTGGCGATGCATGATATTAGCTCAATATCCAGCATAATACATCAGTGGAGAAGAGTTGGAGAGACAACTCAGAGCAGCATGTGGCAGAGTGACTTAACTGCAGAACATGAAGGCTGCATCTTTTAGTTAAAGCTCGATAACTCCTTCACCATGAAAAGTCGTTTCATAAAGGCACGGACTAGCAATAGTTGTAGAAATACTGAAGTGTCATTTGATGACCAGTCAAGGACTTCAGAACAATAGGCACACGGAGGAATGAGAAGTACGTTATGAAGAATATAAGCAGTACAAACACAAACTAACATGAAGATCATTCATGTTCTCCAGGTAGACTTTGCTATGCTGCATTTCATCAACATCTACAAAAGATAAAACTGCCACAGATTCCAAGACGGAAGAGGTTCTGTCCAGAGCTATTCCTGCATAGTAGAGATACCTATACACGAAGACAGAAAAAAAAATCTTACTTTGTGTTCCCCTTTGGTATAGCTGTGGAATGTGACAGCTTTTGTTACAGCATACCCAGTAAATATTTTGACATTGAGCAGATGTGACAGCTCACACCAACAATGAAATCCTGTGTAAATACAGCATGAAAATAAGGCTCCCTGCGTGATGCTGAGAGAGACGCAGTGATAACGTGTTGATGTGATGAGCTCACAAAGAGTTTGAAGAAAGTAAAGTGAAGTGAAGAAAGTAAGTAAGTAAATAACAATTTTCTAAAAGTTACATCAGAAGCATTTGTTCAGGTTGAACTCGGCTACCTCTGGGACCTCACCATCAATCAAGTGCTTTCTCGGAAGGCACACAATGAACATTACAGCCAAGAAGAATAATAAAACTACTGTGCAAAAATGGTGCAAAAGGTTGTTGCTGTGATTTAAAGTGATGACATCTGTGGTGCAGTTGTGTTGGTAAATCTAATCAATCTGCTCAACATCTGAGGCCATCCTCACCATAATAACGCTACTTTGGAATGGAAACAATGGAAATCAGACGGCGGCTGGCGGTACCTCGATTTTGCACTCTGCGGCTCACGTTACCGCAATTTCACAAGCGTGCCGGAGAACTACGGTGGCCTTCAGGTAACGTAAAAACGCTAAAGGCAAAACCTTTGGCCTTACTTTAGTAGGGGTCAAGCAGTGAGCGGGGGGGTATGTGAGCCATGCTCACTTTTGCCTTGTTCCCTGAATTTCCTGCAAGTCCTTAAACTTTTTGTATTGTACATCAAAGGTTGAAAATAAATAATGTTTTATTTCTCTGATTCACTGCTCATTCCCACTAACGGCGCTCCCTCTCTTTATTCACTCTATAACTCGCTCGACCATCGCTGCTCTCTCTCTCTCTCGGCTCGTTGAGCTGTGGAGGAGGAGCCAACTTTGAATGCCAACTGAAAACTTTGTTACATATTACACTTTTAACTACCAACCTTATTTCAGGCATCTAACCAAAAACCCATTAAAAAAAGACCATTGACCTCGAGACGAGGGAACAAAGTGCAAAAATCATAACTCATTTCTGTCTTTTAGGACTTATTCCTGCAGCACTCTTTTGTTGAAGTGAAAAGTTCCCAACGCATGACTTTTTTATTTATTTTTTTTTTAAATAGGACTATGGGACCTTGTTGCTAAAATTTAGAGTAATGTCAGATGTTAATTAAACATATTATTCTTATGAACCCACCAGTGCAATCAAATGTTTTTTTGCTCTGTCCCTATCCTCATTGCTATACCTGGTTTAATAATGAATGCATGCTGATCTAACATCTCATGATAGGGTTTATTACTGACCTCTTCTTGACTGGTGGTTATCCTTTATTCTCATGAAAACAGACATCTCAAGCATCAATCTTTTTCAGCAATCTTTTTTTTTTTTTCTTCTCACAATTCTGAATATGTGTGCCTGTGCACTTTACCCTCTCAGCTGCATACTGGAATAAGAGTTAGAATAGACAGTGATTGTAAAGATGATTTGAATACAGTACAGCCTGTTTAACACAGGAATCCTGAAAAATGAAAGCACTCACTTCTGGTGTCAAAGCATAAGCAGCCTGCCTCTCATGTCAGGCTGCAAAGCTATCTCACCCAGTGCTTTTAAATAGAGTATCTGGATAATAGCTTGAAAATGTTTCTACATACTTTAGTCTGCGCATACCATTTAATCCCGAAATTAGTGTTTTGCACAACTGAGTGCTGTCCTTGTCATTAGAAAGCATTCTTGCAACAACAGTCAACAACGGCCCATGTGTGTCTAACAAATCTGTGTCATTTCAAGGTTGGCTAACATGAGCTCAGGAATCACAGCACACTCTAATGCTCGTTCTCTGATAACACTTGTAGAGGCACAGACACAACTGTATAATAAGTCAATGTTATGCTCAAACTAAATACCTCGGTTGAACTGTTCAGTGTAAGAAAAGAAGGAATAAACATATGAGGAAGTCTCTGAATGCCGAGTTATTTGGGCGTATCTGCCTCAATGCCTGCCTAAACTCAAAAATGTCTCAGAGGACAACAGAGGCCAACAACTCATTTTCTGAGATATATTATTCCTTTGTATTGTCCTTAAGTTTACAGCAGTTGATCAGCAGTCAAAAAGAGAAAATAAAACACATTAGACTACTGACATTATTAACAACAGTTGCATGCTGGATTACACATTTTTCTTTTAGTCCATCAGCAGTTGTTACTTTTTTCTCCCCAACAAATCAAAAAAAATCATCTTTAATTCGCTAAAATCTATTAATCATGTTAAAATAAATCTGATAAATAATCAGTGCATCTCATCAAAAACTGAATAAACATTCCTAGGCTACACAACAAAGTGTGCAGCGCCATCAAACATCGAAGGGCACAAATGAACTACAGGTAAACTGTTCAACCAAAGTCTGCGGGAAGCGTGAGTCAATGCCCCGGTTGAATTCGTGTGACCCCCCTCACCTCACGTGAACCTTTCAGGTCAGCGTTGCCCTCTTGTGTGACATTTCATAATTACGCTATTACAATGCAATGGGTGTCTGACTGCCATTGATATTGCAAAAGCAACTTAGGTTTGAAAAGAAAAAAAATAAATAAATCCATTGAAAATGTTGACGTTTGTCCTAATAGTGAGATCTATCTATCTATCTATCTATTAATGATGTGCAGGTCAACCCATAACCCGCGGGTTGACCTGCAGGCTGGTTCGGGTCAGCTTCCAAGAAAATATTGGACGGGTGCGGGTCAAATAGTGACAAAGGAGCGTCCCAACTCCAGAGTACAGTAAGTTATTAATAATTTACTGAACATTTGTCTGTTTATTTAGCCTAGATCTCCCCACTACTGTGAGGGCATGGGGGCGGGCGGGGGAGAAAGAGAGCACGCTGGACACAGCAGGATCAGCTCAGTCTGTCTTTTTCTTAGTCCTGATAACTGTGCTAACATAATGCATGAAGGGTGGTTTGCGGGTCGAGTCGGGTTCGTTTGGTTGATTATTGTATATTTTTGCGGGTTGGTTATCATAACGAGTATGGTGGGTCGGGGTAATAAAAAACACTGACACTGGCATCACTACCATCTATCATAGAACTAATGTTACAATCAATTTACCAATGCTGTGGTCTCTAACAAACATTCACTGCTTCACCTCCTGCCATGACAATAAGGCACATTACAAACCTAATGAATTGTACACGATGGAACAACAGGTCAGCCAGAAACCACCGGCTGCTCTGTGAGCAGAAGGTGTTGGACAATGTGCTTCCTGTTAAAACTTCCTGTCAACAGGCAGATGGCCCCTGCACCTCAAGACTCCCAGCACATCTTACCTTTAATGATGATTTGCCCCAGACATGTGGAGCAGGTAAAACTGATAGATAGAGCAGGTATGGGACACAATGCCCCAGCCTACATACACAGTATATCCTGCTGAGTGGGGCAATACATACTTAAAATAACCCCTAACAAGGAAATGTATCTTGTAACTTGTACACAGCATCAGAAGCAGAAAGCTGACAACCGACTATGTACAAGACCCTGCGCCTAGACCTTGTCTTGTGTTGTTTCATGGCAGATATTATCTTGTTTAATTTGACCTTATGAATGTTAACTGCTCATCTTAGTCTTGAGAAATTACCAAGGTCTCTTCAAGGTCTTCCCAACACATGTTGGGAAACCTTTATTTGGGTGGAGAGAGGGAGATCTAAAAAGCCATTTTACTAGGTGAAGTTTTTAATTAGGACATCATGCAAATGTGCAGACAGAAAGTAAAACCCAGGGAGAGGACAAAGAGAAGAAATGCAGAAGTCAGGAGAGGTCATTCAGAAGTGTAAAACAACGGCATATTAGTTAGCGACAGCAAGGAAGATTATTTTGTAAAGAGAATGAAAAAAAAAATAGCTTTTGCTAGTTAAATGGTGCATAATCTGGACACAAAGCAAGGTGCAAGGAGCAAATGTCCCATTCCCTTTAAAAGCCAGGGGCACCAGCCCAGCTCATTGCTATTTAAATGGAAAATCTGGTAAATTGGACAAGGGAGCGGTTTTCTGTAGTGAAAATGTTGTTTTTGAAAGGCTAAACGCCAATAAATATGGATTGAAGCATCATATTTTTGTTAGATAAAAAAATGTTGTGAATTTTGTAAATGATTACATCTATCTATTTTCAATACATTTTGTACTTTGCAACGCTCTGGAGTTATTGGAAGTGTTCGGATCACACGAGTCTGAAACAATCCCATGCAGCCACCACCGGACTGTAGCCTGATCTTTACCTGCAACTATGCAGAAATACCGGCTTTAAACACAATGAATAGACATGCGAAAAAAGACTTCCAACTATTCGGTACGGCCCTAGAATTGTCTTATATTGATGAGTTTCATATTCTGTTTACCGATTAGTAGGGGACTCCGTTTACTTTTTGGCACTGTCCAATGACGGGGGGTGCTGAATCTAGAGGCTGCATTACGCACAGACTTGCAGTCAGACACTGCGAGAGAGGCGGTGCGTAATGCGCAAAGACATCTGCTTCAAAAGGCCACAGTTTAGGGGGAGAGGACCCGCAAACTTTGAAGAAGCCTACGTCTCCACTCACAGAGAGATGAGGAGAGGAGACACTGAGCACAGACAGAGGCGTGTGTGCACCATCGACACGAGGCATAAAAACCAGCACATGCTCATCCCAACTCGTCAAATACGGCAGCTTGGTCAGTGGCCCCAAGCTTCAAACTATAATGCTGTAGGTACCACTCTAGTGCCTCTATTCAGTTTTGGATGGCATGTCAATATATGCTCATTACATGCAAAGTGAACAAATATCCGGTTTTGAACTTGCTGAATAAAGCTCCAGTCATAATTTCATATGCACATTTGGAAATACTGTGTGTGCCTTAACCAGATGACATGAGGGGCGTCTACACTGGCCACGTCAGCGTGGAGTCTGGCTGCTGTGTAAACCGGCTAAAATAGTTCAGCAGGAATTTGCAGCTTTCACTTGCTTGCTTCAGCGGTGATGGCAGCACTCCTCCAGCTGTCAGACTTTGATACTGCTGCATTCACACCTCTCATGCCGTATATATTTTGTGTGATTTCAGCAGAAATTGTGAACTTCTGCCGCATTGTGTTTTACTTGACTGAACCATACCTATAGTATTCCATTAAAGCTAATGTTTCCAGCCCCCAGAGCTGTTATGTCAGCCGCTGTGGTGAAACACATGGCTGACTCCTGATGACATTAGAGACACATTTGTGGAGTCAGTATCGGGCTGACTCTACAGGTATGTCTTCTATTTTACACTGAGTGACAGCGCGGGGATAGAAGTATGCTAATGTGACATTATCCAGGGTGTACTCTCTCTCAACACACCCACATACACATACTTGCACACACTCCAGATTAGGGAAAGGAGGTAATTGTTACTGATTAATCAACACTGCTATTTTGCAACAAGCATAACGGGTCCTTTGTAAATGAGCAAGTTATTTCGGTAAAGTCTGAGCTTGACACTCTGCATACCTTCTTCTACAAATGCCATTGACTTGGATAGTAACTTAAGGATCTACCACTTTCTGTGTGAGTGACTCGACACACTAGGTTTTGACTGCTGTGCTGTATTGCCGCTGAGAGAGCTGCTCAGTATTCATGTCCTTTTTTTTTTTTTTTTGTCATCTCACAGTCAATTCCACTCTAAGATCTTATCTGTCTCAGAGCAGTGAGCACCTGTGTAGCACCGCTGCTCTAAATGGAGTGCCTATCATAGGTGAAGTGCAGTCGCCCTTCTTGTAGACACCTTTTGCATGCATTTGTGCAAGTGTGTGGTTGTGAGTACATTTGTACCTGTGTACGTACGCTCACATCTGACTGAGGCTTATGGCGGACGATTAACCATGTCTGTTAATTTGGCAAGAATTCACTCAATTAGCTTCTTCCCATTACGCTAACGAATCACTTCAACAGCATCGCCTTGTGCATTATCATAATGGCGGTGCCAATGGAGCATACTGTATAAGAATGGCTCGATTATACCTGCCTCTTACTTTTTTTGCTGTGTTTCTTATAATTTCTTTTCTTTTTAATCCACATTGAATCAGCATGTAAGGATTTCGAGACCCTGAGACACAATATTTACCGCCGTTGTAAGAACAATAGAGCAGGGGTTATAATGCTTCCTTTGTGCTGTGCAGCAGAGGCGTCTGACTCATGGCTCCATCATAGTCTGATGCTGATATGAAGCAAAACAAAGTGCCCTTATTATATGGCCAGAAGTAGAGCCAACGCAGCCTCTTTGACGGAGGAGGTCATAATGCCTGAGAGAAAACAAGAGCGCAGAAAAAAACCCAGAACGGAGCTGATAAAAGACAGAAGGCAGAGTGAGCAGAATGATGAAGAAAAGTGAAACGCTGACATGTGTTCCCATGCAGACATATTCTCATTCTCCGTCGCTGTGATATTTAATGTTCAATAGTCTGTGGCAATGTGACATATCGTGTAAGATATTTTTAGATTTTGCACTTGACAACACTGATATCTATTGATGTTATAATTACATTAGGCCTGTGCAAAGACTTAGCATTACACTGGAAAAATGCAAAGCATACTGTATGCATAGAAACAGATGATTCTGAGCCATTTACTTCCATCAGCCAGATGTAAATCTAACCAATGCCTTGACTAACTGACAGTTTGTCAAACAGTGTGATGTGATAATGGCAGCTATATACAAAGATATAAAGTGCTCAGGTAAGTAGCCATCAGAAAATCACCAAATTTACCTCTCAAAATACTCTCAAGTCTTCCATCTTCACTACAAATTATCGCAATTACTATAATGAAACCAATTTTGGTATTTCCCAAAAATGGTTCAGCAGAATTCAATGTAAAATTAGACATAAAAACTTAAGAGAGAATGAAGCTGGATATTAAAGTATATGTCTAACAACTAAAAAAAAGGTTTTATTCAGAAAGTAATGTCATCCTTCAGCCGACTGATAATGACAATTGAGTGTGATGCGGGAGAATGTGATTTCAACAGCAACAACAAACATGAGTCTCTAAAGTACTGCTGCTTGATGACAGTAAACACATTTTTTCCTGTTTTTACAAACCACTTTTCTGAATTCTAGATGGTTTTCTTTACCCTGAGTTACTGTATTTGAAGGTGTTCACAAGTGGAGTCAACAGTTTCTTATCATCTAGAAGTATACAACATTTAAAGCTTCAGTAGGCAACACATTTTTGGCATCATTGGGCAAAAATTCCATAATAACCTTTCAGCATATTGTAGTTCAAGTGTTCTGAGAGATAACTAGACTTCTGCTCCTCCTCATGGCTCTGTTTACAGGCTTTAGAAAATCTAGCCTGTGACGGAAGACTTTGACCAATCACAGGTAATTTCAGAGAGAGAGCATTCCTATTGGCTGTGCTCTGGCTGGTGGGCGATTTCTGACAACATTTGAGGCAAGAAATAAGCATTACAGTAACAGAATATTTATTCATATTTGATCAGCGCTGCCTAGTTCATAATCATATTTGCTCCATTTCTGGCCAGTGCTGCTTTAAGTAAAGGGGAGTACGATTGTACTCCTGGATATGACACAGATGTTGTTTTGACACAACTTACAATCAATTAAAATCATAACAAAGTTCCCTCCAGTGCCCTGAGTTCACACCATCTTAGCATGAAATCTACAGTGTTGGTGCCATATTCTTTGAGTGATTAATAAACACAGAGCCACAACATGTGTCACAACATTTGTAAACATATTAAAAGCCAGCAGCTAGAAATAGTCTATTTAAGAAAATATGAATGAAACGAGAGGGAATCACCATGAAATAGTGTGTCATATTAGTGTTTGTCTATGTTACAGAGCGTAATAAAAATTATTAATGGAATTAAGTCTGGGTCTCTCCACAAAAAAGAAACACCAAGGAAAGACTAGGAGTGCATGAAATGTCAGCAGGATATCCAAATGACATCATGCTGGAGCCAGGGTCTGTAATTAAAAATCCTAGGATTTAGGAAAAGTACCGTACCATGCCAGGTGGCAGCACAGCCAGTGCTGTAAGGATTAATAGAAATATACTACGGGGTGATTGCTCATTAGTCACCGAATACAATATTTGTAATATTTATTCTTAATTTATATATATTGTTTTATTGTTATTATTTAATTATTGCTCACAGAGAATTTTTAAATTATGAATTACCCAGGACTTGTGATTATTTTTAGTGACATTGTTCACTCGGCTTGTGGTGCTCAAAGCGCCAAAAAAAACTAGATTTGAAAAACTCAACAGCGATGTCTCTTTCCAGAAATCATGACCCAGTTACTCAAGATAATCCACAGACCTTGTTGTGAGCAGTTGCATGTGGGAACTATTTTCCTTCTACTGAACTTCACCCACCAACCGTATCACCGCACAGCAGGAAGCGTTCATCTACGATACTGTTTAATCATCTATAGCACCACTGAGCTAGCTAACGTTACAGCTCAACCGAGGAAGACGCCATTAATGTTTACGTCATGCGCTGGCCGAGCCTCTTGTCCTTGAGCAGTAGTAGTAGTAGTAGAGTCTACGCGGTGATACAGTTGGCGGGTGTAGTTCAGTAGAAAGAAGTACAGTGATCAACCGCTTATATGGATCAAAAAGCTTGGGACAGAACCATTGCTATACAAATACTGTTCAAATAATTTGCTTATAGTGGTCAAGCATATGACAACATATGGAAGAAAAAAAAAGTAAACTAATAAGATAATTCTATTTTTTTTTATTGACTCCCATGATGCTTTGCCATTCATTGAATGAACAATTAAAAAAAGAAGCAGACTGCATATGCATTGAATGTTATAAAAATGGAAAATAATGAGCCGGCCTACAGCAACCCGTTCCTCTGTCAGCCGTGAGCGTGACCAATCTGAGGTGAGTCATTGTGTGCCTGCATGGGTGCCGAGGCATTAATGTCTAAGGACTGGGGAGATTTGTCTACCTCGTGCCCTCACAAGACACTACCCAATCCTTCATTAATTGCACTGATTGGTAGCTCATATTCAACTTGAACTCAATTATGCTGCATGACACGCAGCCAGACTGAGTCAAACACCAATACAGTGACTTCACCTCAGAGACGATGGTTACAACGTTGACTGAGAGACGACTGCGTCAATGCGGCAAAGACACACACCGTGAGTGGCTGCCAATTAAAGCAAAGCAGATAGAAGACTACAGAGGGAGAGACATTCATAGAGAGACTTCATAATGAAGAGGTACGGTACTATTGTGGGACGTTATAGTCATAATTTGTCCATCAAAAAATATTTTTTTAAAACAATTAAAGGCAACTTGAGCTGCAAAATGTTTTGGCTAAGTGCAACTCAGCCATTAGAGAATGGCCTAAGAATGACTGATTCTCCCTCACTGTGATGCCTTAATGTTCAATAGTCTGCTAATGTCATATATTTTGTTAGATATATATAATTTTCCAGCTGACAACACCTCTATCTATTGATGTTACAGTTACAATAGGCCTGTGCAAAGACTGCAAAGAAAAATGTTAAGCATACTGTAGAAACAACAGTGATGATTCTGGGCCATTTATTTCCATCAGACAGATGTAAAACTAACCAATGCCTTGACTAACTGCTAATTGCAGCTGTATACAAAGAAATAATGTGCTCAGGTTAGTAACTATCAGAAAATCACCAATTTTTACCTCTAAAAACATTTTTTTCCAGTTTTCCATCATCACTACAAATCATTGCAATTATGAGAATGTTTTTTTTGTACCAGGCTGTAAACATCTTTATTTCTATGGGGGTCTATGGGGATTGACTCGTTTTGGAGCAAGCCTCAAGTGGCCATTTGAGGAACTGCAGTTTTTGGCTTCATTTCTTTATGGTCACACACTATATTTAAGATGACAATTCATTTGCATTCACTTTTGGAAAAAAATTCCCAAAACAAAGTCCCAGTAGTCTTTAGTTCAATCTTTCTCTGTGCTTATGCTCTAGGACGATTAATGACATATTTTCAATTTGTTGTGTTGAAGCCTGTTTGCGAAAGCAAATTTGCGTACAACAAAATAGAAAGGTTGTATCTGTTATGTGTTGTACATTAAGTTCCAGCTGTGAAGGAAATGAAGTGTAATTTTACCAGTAATTTATCACACCCTTGTTACTGTACATGCTCCTGATGATTTAGATGCATTACAGAAATATACGTCACATGGGATCTCTGTAATTATACCTTGATAACAGGACACGATACTATAAAAGTTAAATGCCGTGGAGCTGCTGGTTCAGAGTACTGCAACCTATTTTGTTCCAATTCCAGCACCGTGTAGAATCACAACAAAACTGCAAATTTGGTGTGAGGCTCAGTGCCTCCACAAAGGAAAAAAAACAAACAATGTACTTCATACACAATCACCCATCAAAAACCTCTCAAACCCACTGGAGTGCTTCCAAAGCCACCCCACTATTGTAATCAAAGTGTGTGTGTGTGTGTGTGGTGTTGGTGGTGGGGGGGGTTCAGTCTGTATGTGTGTTAATTGAGAGAAGCCATGCCTCTGTCAGTATGAAGGCTGGGTACTGTACCGGAGCTGGGTGTGTTGTTGAATGTGAAACCCCAAGGCGGTCCACTTTCAATCAGCTTGAGCAATTTGTTTCACTTACCTAGAGAGAGTGGGAGAAAAGAGAAAAAACAAACAATTACATCATGCATTCAGAGTGGATGCAGCATGAAGACGAGGCGTGGATTCATTCATTCGTTCATCGTGATCCACTTTAGCACTGACTGGCCAAAGGGGACTCACAATTTGATTAAATTGAAACATCATTCAGGATGTGATAGTATGTGACACGCAGCTATTTGAGCCTGAATAAACTGATCTACTGTATATGGTAGCCCAGGTATTTAACATGCAACACAACAAGCAGAAGGCTGTGTCCTCCAAACACCCCAGTCAAGGTCATGAATTCATTTATTGGCGATAATAATCATAGGTACACTTGAACTGAATTTCAAGCAATTGGAATCTATATCACTGTCACATTAAAAGCATTTTAGTAGATACGCAGGATTAATATTCTTTTGGTACAGAGACTGTGTCTCAGACATCAGACTGCAGCTCTCCTGTTTGGAGTTTCATCGCCTTCTCGTCCCAATCCGTCATATACTGACGCTTTGTCAGACCACTCGGTGTCACTTTTCAGTCGCAGTAAACACGTGCTTAATGTTGTCAAGTAAACAAAAACAATTGCTTAGGTTCAGGCAATAAAACCACTATTTAGGTTTAGGAAAGAACAACATGGTTGGGCTTAAAACTACTACTTCAATGTTTGTATTTGTAGAATATGTCTCGGACATGGAAAAGCAAAGATTTATTGTTAAATCAACACTTTCTGCTTTCATTCTGTGGACAGAATTCCTTCATTTGTTAACATAATATTTACAGGACAGTGTTGTAGAACATGAAGTGACTTGCAGAGCTCCATGAATGAATGAAGTACGGGGTTTTAATTGTGGATTATTACTATTATTTCCAATGAGCACACACTTCTTAACCTTTTTCTTTCTAAAATAAATATAAATTGCATTTATAATGAAATGAAATTGTCATTATAAAAGGCAAACTCTATGTAGAAAGAAAGAGCTGACAGCAGCAGAAACGCTGCTGGTGTGGACACACAGCAGTTCAGCGAGGCAGCCGCCACTCACTGCTCACGCGGGCAGTCAGGCCCGAGTGTAACGTGACGCACGGGACACGAACAGTGGTCTTCTGGATGAAAGCCTTCTGTTTGTTGTAAGTATTCTCACATCATTCCCAGTCTGGTACAGTTCAGACAGAACAGCATAGCTGTGTGCTCAGTAAAGTAAAATGAATTGTTCACTCAGATATCAACTTGAATTCTTCCTTCCTTCAACATAAAGGCTGTTTAAAGCTGCTTTAATCCATATTTTTTATATAAACAAGGAATCAAATGTAAAAGTGCTCGCAAACATACAGATGGACCAGGAGACCGGTGTTTGTTTCCCAAAGTGATGTTGAGTTATTTTGAAGTTACTTTAGTGACGTGTTTTCCATACTGTTCTTACATTGTTTACGTAGGTATTTTACTTAGTTTACGTAGTTATTTTAAGCCCAACCATGATGTTTTTCCTAAAAACCTAACTAAGTAGTTTTGCTGCTGAAACATGACCGAGACAATTTCACAAAAGACACGTGGAGAAAGAGACGACGTGTGAAAATGATCACGCAGGATTTTCTTAAAATGCCGTGTTATTTATACACCTTCCCATGGGATCAGGTTGATTGACAATACTTTGTTCAGTTAATGCAGTTTTAAATATTTACATTTTTGATTGAATATTCCTTGCGTAGAGGATGTTTTTGTGAGATATTTTTTTGGCTTTGCAAGGCTAAAACTTCACAGCCATAAAGACAACAGGACTTCACAATAGATCTAAATGTTATTCATTTCCTCGCCTTTATCTGTTCTCAACATGAGCGCTTATTTTTAGAGTTTAGTGCCTGGGCAACATCAAATCCTTCTGTGTATTTTATATTGGTATATATAGCACACACACACATATACACGTACACACACTAGCTAGAACTTTAATGATTAGCCTCAGTCATAGGGTCATGCTCGAGGCAACCCTGCAGCTTTCTGGTGTTGTGTATATATTTCTATTATTTACATTTCATCACACTGATGAAGGTTATTGACACTAAGCCAGCTTTAAAACTACAGTTTGACTTGTTTGTTTTTGTGTCTAAAGGCTGTGGCCACACTGCTGTTTGACAAATGAACAACCCCGAGGAATACAACACATCTCTCATTGTGTGCTCGAAAATAATGATGTGCTGCTTTTGATTGAGCTGCACTTGAGTAATTATCACACTGCATCTATAGTCAGTCATTGATGTATTGATTTCCTTGTGATGGAGAAAGAAGGAAAGTTCAAACACCACTGATTTCTAGGCAGTTATTTTTAGCCTGGTTGATTTTCTTGCTCCGAGATTAAATCAAACTCTCCGAGTCAACCTGCATTGTTGGCACTGATGGAAATTGGACAGCACCCGGATGTAAGGACTCAAAAGTCACATGCAGCTGGTTTGGTCCTTGAAGATTGTCAGATTACAGAAGTACTCGTCGACTACTTGACAACAAAGAAAGAAAAACCTCTTCCCACCTTCTGTTGCTTCACATAATCAGTGGGGGAGCTGGCTTTGATGAGGTGAGTTGGAGGTAAAAGCATTCTTATGCAGACTGTATCAACAATTGCAGCTCTTTCCAATAAGTACTGTGTGATTAGACGGGAATCAAGTGTAATCATATTTGCCATAGCTGATTATAAAACAGGCCTCGCGAATTTTCATCGTGATCATATCACTGAAGTCACAACTGATGATTACATAACAAATTATATTATCTAACTGTGTGATGATGATGCAGTTTGCAGAGATGCAGCTTGAAGGGTCAGACTAAACCCTTTGTGCTCTATCAAAGAAATGTTGTGAGCTGTAACAGCACACACGGGATAATGACAGCAGCAGCTTATGATATGACATTTCCGCACGCCTATTGTATGGTAGCCCATGAGTGGATGTTACATCATGTGCATTGAACTAGCATTTTAACTTCCTCCATCTGTTCTTTGTTGACATTAACTCACTTGAGTAAATACTGCTCATGCTGAATACATTCAGACCATATGTCTCTATAAAGGCAGTGAGCTCTGAGTAATTGCTTGGACAATCTGAAGTCCATAAGAACAGGTGTTAATAGATCTCTTCCTAAACACTTGAAGTAATTGAAGCATTGAGAACATTACCAGGATGAAATTGCAATGACATTGCAGCGTACTGCAGCTGCATTACACTTCATGTTCTGCAGCACTGAGGTACGGTAGGGATGTAAGGACACAACAGCCTAAAGCAGAGGGAGTACACAGCTAGATGCAGAGCAGACAGTAGGTGCTGCTGTTCACAACATACTGTAGTGATTAAACAATACAACTAATCACATCAGCAGCAGAGGTTCCAGTCTTGCTCCACATTTGTACAATTCACGACCCGGAGAATCACAAAGTTGCCAATTGTCCAAAAATCAGATTGAGGCGAGCACTTTATGTGAAAGACATTCAGAACCAAAGAAAGAAACAACCTCTGAGACTGGGCTAGTGCTGCAAAGACTGTCACATGATTTATACTACGTTTTCAGCAGACCTTTCTCATGGTGGACATTTTTATCATAATGGCTAGATTCCATCTAAGTGTGCCAGTGGCAGGTCCTGGATTATGCATGCTGGCACACCTACGTGGAACTGAGACATCTTTCATATCATTAGTTACACCTGTTAGGCCAGTGGGAAGACACCCACAATCTGAGATACCCCTACCAGAGGTAAAACAAAGCACAACAATGTTTTTCACATTCTCTTAGGTCTCCTACATATGAAATGTATTCTAAATATTTTACTGCAAAAGTGGTTAAATTGATAGATAGATAGATATTGTGACATAACCCATAAATGAAAGAAATGCAAAATAAAGTCGATGACACACCTAAACTCATGTAATTTCATAATGCAAGCTCTGATTGATCCCAAACTTGGTGTGATAGTGACATGGGGTCTATCTACACGTGTGAAGAAATATCATGTGAATATATTGATGCATTGCGGAAATACAGTACCACAAACATATGAGTACAATAAGCGGAAATATCAAATATGAAGGTCTATAATGAATATATTCATTTACTTTCAGTTAGCTCTGGCTGGGATTGTCCCAGAAACACCAATCAGGGTTTGCTGGAATGGTATGGCTGTGCTGAATCCAGCAATATATGATATGTATTTGTACAGATCATTAAGAAATGTATCACGTGTTCCAAGCATAACGAGGTGGTGCTCTAATGAATTACACCCAAATAATCGTATGATGACATTTTTTTAAATCACCTGCTGAGCTGAATCATATACAGTATGTTGTTATTATGTACACACGTCATATATTGTAAAACTGTCTCTCCCTCCTACCAGGGAGGGACAGACAGGGAGGGTCCCTCCTACCATTGCTCTCCCTGAGGTTTCTTCCATTTTTTCCCAGTTAAAGTCCTTATCCGCTGCGAGGGTCCAAGGACAGACGGCGTCGTGTGATGTGTAGATTGTAAACCCCCCTGAGGCAAATTTGTGATTTATGATGTCGGGCTACCTACAAATAAAATGTACTCGACTTGACTTGAATCAGACAGATCCTGACACAGCTCACCTCGTTATCAAAGCAGTTACCAGGTGACAGTTAATCGCCTCACTTATATTTAATATAATGGGCTTTGCTGTGTGTGGCTATTCTTGTTCAGGGAAAATGAAAAAAGGAAAAACTGCTTGCTTTCTCTGAAGCTCAATAAATCTAATATTATATTTCATAATTTCTTCTTATGTTAGCAGAGTCACTCTTTATTTCAGGTGAGGTGGGTGCCTCTGCTGTAAAAGGCTGTAGAAAACCCTACGGTGGCATCAACAACTCAGAGAACTTGCTGTACTGTAGCTGCTGGATCGATAAATGTCACAAATAAAAGTATTGCTATGCAAACAAAAGGTTTGAATCCTGGTGAGACTGACACTCCATGGGTGTGGACACGTGTATGAGCAACACATTTAGTTTTGAAGGGATATATAGTGAATTAAAGAGGGCTATTGATAGTTGTGAGGGGGGTTACACATTAACAAATGACACATCGGGACCCCAGAAGGGCAGAAGCGGCACTGCGAGGTAGAAGACGGAGCAAAGATAAGAACGTGCCTGCATATGCTGTTCAGGCTCAGTCTAAATGGGCCCTGACAGCTGTGAAATATTATAGGCTCCGAGACAGGGAGACGGCACATAGGCCTATACTGTAGATTGAGAGACAGTTTAGATGGAGGGATAGAGGAGGAGGAGGAGGGAGGGAGGGAGGGTAGATAAACAGTGGAGAGGGGAAGAGATGAGTGATGGGAGTGACAGAGAATGACAGAGAGCTCTGGCAGTCATGATCACTGCCAGCGTGGCGTCTACAGTAAGTTACTATTTCAAATGTTCAGCTTGCTTAATACAACCATTAAAAAACCTTTTTGAATAATTGGTCTCTTAGCCACCAAATATGATCATTTCATGAAATATGGCTTTGAACAATTTAGGTGGGATTGTATAAACTGAGCTTGGTGCTCCATTAAATCGTTGTAATTACAGCAAAAAACAAGTCACCCTCTGACAAATGATGCAGCCCCCCAATGAGAAACAGATCTAATGGCTTGTTGTAAGCCTATTTGCACACTGGCCTCCTCGCACTGGTGTTCATTTCTTTGACATCAATTGTGACACAATATATGTGCATGAACCTTTTCTTTGACAAGATGAAATTGATGTTAGATGAAACAGTGTGACTACATCTCAGTGTCAGTGTTGTTGAGACAACAGTTGATATTCGGGGTGGGCGATATATCAAATATACTCGAGGGATTGCGGCTTGTTCTACGTGGGATATAGTAAATGACTTTATCGGCAACATGGAGTATAAATATTGTCATTTTTTTTAAGCCGCCGGCATGAGACTTGCTTTGGTGTTTGGCTTCTCCCGCGGCTCTCTCCCACCCACAGACACACTCTCCTTGGCGAGTGTGTTTGTGGCGTATGAACATGGATGGGGCGTGTGTTGTTGTATCTGGAGGGGGAAGCAGGGAACGAGCCTGGAAAGAGCCGAAGAAGTGAAGCGCCAAACCGAGTTTATACGTGTTGAGGTCGGAAAAAGGTGATGGAAGATGCCAGCCTCCATTTCAAAAAAAGGTTTTTAATAATCGCCACGGTCTCGGAACATATGAGGCATACTGGTGTTGAACTGCCCGTAGGAAGAACGAACATGGAAGAGTCTGTTCACTCTGGATAAAAGCTCTGTTTTCACTGTCTACTTTTCTCTTTTTAGAGCATGCCACTTATTTCTCACTTATGTCTGTATATCTCCCTCACTGACACGAGTCGCAATGCTTATCAGAACGCACAGATTTGATTGGCCGAGCAGCATCACGTGAGAAGATTTACAATGCATGCAAATTGGTCTGTGAGTTTCCTGGGCCGCTAAACCAGTGCCGTAAAAGCTGTCAAAATTTAATAGATCTCAATAATTTATTTGTCTGATATCACGATATAGCCTAAAAATATTGAGATAACTTATAAGCCATGTCACCCAGCCCTAATTGATGTGAAAATAAACTGACAAAATCTCATATTATTGTTGGGGAAAAGACAGATAAAAATGCATTTATTGTTTCCCGTATTTATCTTGATCTCCCATCACAGCACCAAAGCCGTTCTGTTGGGAGGATTGTACACGATCACAAGGAATACGTTTTGTTTTTGGTTGTTGAATAAGACCCTGAAGAAAAAATCCAGTTAATAATTGATTAATCAAAGTAATAATTGACAGATTAATCAAATGGACCATTCCTTAAAAAAACAAATGTAAATGTAAAAGAACTGCTAACAATTTGCCTTATAGCATCAGTGCATTTTGCACTGAAATACTATGTTGAAATTTTCCCCAATTCCTGTCGAAAATTGAATCATTATATGACAACACCTGCCGATTGTGAAAGACGAATCAGGTGACCGATCTCCACCGCAGATGACAACGGGTCCTGGCGTTAGTACACACCCCTGTTGAAGTGCAGTCTGGAAATTCATTATATGCCTGATTTAGTACATGTTGGCGCTTGAATGCACCTACAATATGGTTGATATCATCAACATCAGAGCCACTTCATCTCGCTCCGAGTCTCACCACGTGAGAGATGAAATAACAGGGTTTTTTTTCTTGAAGTAACAACGGTGTCAGATGCTTAGTCGAGTGCTGGTTCAGCCTCAAGAGCCTTTTTCTCATACAGTAATTTGTCATAGCGGGATGTGGGGGCTTTCCGTATGTGTCTTTTGGAAAGGGGGGCGGGGTGGGGTAAGGGGTCAGGAAAGGTCCTCATCTGATGGACAACTTATAACATATTTGTGTAATTTGGGAATGAATATTTGTCTTGTTAAAGATTGCTGTCTCCATTTTTAAATAACAGAGGTAATAGGTTTAATGCTGAGGCTCCTTTTATTGGGCATACTAAAAAAAAAACAAAAAAAAACATCCAGCTGCAAACGTACATTTGTAGGGAGACATTTTTAGCTCTTCTCTGTAGCATATTTTCATTTGCACCTTCAGATCCTTTGCAGCAAGCAGGAATTTATTGTCTGCATATTAATAGTATTTAATAGAGGAAAAAAATCACCTTTTGCTGTTTAACTTATGTGCATAAAAATAGGTCTTAAGCTTTACAAGAGAAATGAGCAATGTTCATGCACTTTTACTCCTCTAACATTCTTGTCAGATAATGTTTTAATTTTCCGAAGCGGTGTTTGCATTTTGTCACTATATCCTTCTTCGAGTTTACACATTGAAATTAAGATGACAGTTTATCATTCCATGAGTTCTGATCTGAGCCATGAATAAAAAAAGGTTCAGTCTCATGGGAATTCAAAGTGCATAACAGACTCGGGGTTGAGTTTCACACACCATTTGCAGTCAGTCAAGCAAATCTCTCTGAAAGGTTAAATGGTGACAGATATCTTTCCTTCTTTGAGTCCCTATAGCTCCAGTCGGCAGAAGAAGTATAAAGGTCTCCTGTGTGAATTCAGATTGGAAATTTTGCCTTTGAGCTTATCAGTTTGAGGTATATCCAAGACAGATTTTGGAGCAAGATGATGAAAATGAATAAATAAGTAATTTTCACATTCAGAGATTGGATGAGTAGAACACAGGTTTATAAAGGCCTACAGGCAATGTTTGATATCATCTACTAAACTTTGATTAGATCATTTTTAGCTTTTAGCCTTGGTGGCAAATTCAACTCTCTCAAATTTAAAGGAAGTTGTTTTTTCACACCTTTCTGTCTGTTTTTTTGTAAGTGAACTACACACAAGAGTTCCCTCGGTTCCCCTCACAGCCAAGGTTAAACTGAATGGAACATTCACCGCAGGTGATTAATGCATGAAATAAATGTCAAGCTAACTTATTAGCCAGTCGAGAAATAATATGAACCTTTAACATGAAGGATGAGTCCATTCAGCTAATGCTACAAATTAATGACTGGTGCATGAGCCCGATACCACTGACCGAGAAAGATTCATGGGAGGAACCTTTTTGATTTCCTTCTTTATGTGTGAGCAAGTGAAGCGTTTTCAAGCAGCACACACATTATTTCATAGATTATTGTGAATGTAGTGGAACGTACAGGTAAACAGTAAGTCATTGCATTCTTTACACTAGAAATCTCTGCAGCACACTTCAACCAGAAGCCATCTTCCGAGCCATTCAGACCCTTGTTGTTTAGTCTCCCTCAACTCATATTTGATTTGATAAATAATATTTCACTCCAGAAACACCAATGCATGAAGGGATTTTGACAATTAACTATGAACCATCAAACCCAACGTTGTGAATAGACCTGTCATATTTGAGTAATTTTCCTCATTGAGAGAAACACAAATACTGAGAAATGCTGATGACAAGTCAAATTAGGCTAAATTGTGATTGATGTACAAAGCTGCAGCATCGTCTATGTTTATTGTGATGTACAAGCCGAGTGAGACGCTGCACAGACTGCTGAAGAATATCTTCCTTTAGCTGAGATGCATTTCCCTCTGCTTCCCTCTGGCTCTATTTTATTCATCCTAGATCTACATTAATGAAGCAATTACACTACTATTTTAACTTGAGTGTGTTCAATTAGCCCATACCCTAGCAGTCTAAATGTGACCTCGCACAGACTCTCAGATACTGCAATGAATTGTCTTAAGCTGTCCTCTCTGGGTGTCTCAAAGTGAAGTCACAGTTACCCATAATCCTTTAAGTCAGAAGCATCTCTCAACCACAGTGGAAGATTATATCAAACAATTACAACTTTCAAGAATCTTTGTTATTATCCTTTCAATCCTGTTCCACCATAACGTTTGATGCTGCTTAATATCATGTCCCAAGGGGAAAGAAATGTACTTCCATTAGAGGCTATTAGTACTTTAATATGCAATTGCTCATTATGAATTAAAAGTCAATTTCACGAAGAGGGTAACAACATGCCTGCAATCTGTGCCTCAATATATCAAGAGCGCTAACTGCTCAGTGTGCTGTTCTCCCATCGCAGTCAGGCAAATGTGGGCTTTTCAAATCAGAGTCGCAGCGAGTACATCGATCTTTTCAATTTAACCGTTCCAACAAAGTCACGCAGCACATTGTGATCGTTGTGAATTAAAACCTCCACAAGCAACTTTTTTGATACAAACTATCCATAATCTCAGAGAATGAATAGCAGAACAAATTGTTGCAGATTCCCTCCAAGGAAATAATTAAGTCCTTTATTTTGTTTTCTCCTTTCAGTTCGGTTGATAGGACAGGATTAGTGTAGCATTGCACCAATACAACCAAAACACAGTCTAACAAGACTCGGTCAAAACCGAGTATATGGCTGGACCGTATTTGGTCAGTATGTGAATTTGTGGCTAAATTGTTACACAAATAGTCAGTGGTAATGTCTATAATGTTTTGTGAACAGTTTGTTTCACTTATATCTTAATGTTTGATTGAAAGACAACTTATAATTAAGCAAATTACATTCAGTAATAGTAAATGGTAACATTTACTACTCAGTATATTATACATTTTATACAAGGTGAAAAGGTTTTAGCATGACATACAGTATGCAAGGTTAAATGTATTTCAGTTTTTTTATTAAAGCATGTGTATCAAAAGCATTCATCATATAAGTGGTGTGTAACAATATATAGATACTTCACGAAAGTTTATCAGCGTGAGATATCCCCGCTGTCATCACTGACGTTGTTGCTGCTGTATTTATTCCTAGATGGAGTGTTAATGGAGCAGCTACAATGTTAACGTAGCCTGGCATTGATCGATCCGAACTCCATTCAGAAAACAAGCATTTTAAAAGTTGTTTGCTTGTCGTCTTGCGGACAGACCTGACAAAGCATGAATTCAGACTTTTTACTAATCAGCATCATTATGTAGTTATTTCGGCACACTTTGATCCGTTTACAACAACGTCGCTGCCGTATTTATGCCTAGATGACGTTATGTTGAGTGTTGATGGAGCAGCTACAATGTTAGCATAGCCTGGCATTGATCGATCCGAACTCCGTTCAGAAAACAAGCATTTTAAAAGTTGTTTGCTTGTTGTGTTGCGGACAGACTTGACAAAGCATGGATTATGTCTTTTTACAAATCGACATCATTATGTTGTTATTTCGGCATAATTTTGATCCGTTTATTGCAATTAAATCACAGCACAGTCTGTTTATTTTGGGTTCATACCGCAGTAGTGACGTGTGGCTGCTAGATAGCCCGAAATGGAGGAAAGCGAGGCGAAAATTTGTACGGTAACACAATACGAGGCACAACATAACGTAACTTAAACGAACATAAACAATAACACATGCACATCAACAGCTCTATGTAATGTTACATTGAACCGCTGACACGCTCCCCAGAAAACGTAAACACAGAACTGTTCTCCGCCTTTTCATTTTGAAAGAGCAACGACCAATGAGGAAACTCCAACAGTCGGCCGACCAATCCTGTAACTTCATCACTCAGTCAGTGACAGACTTTTGCGTTTGTAGGGCTGGCCCTCTGCGGTCCAGCCAAAAATGTACTGGGGATCAGTAGGCTCCTTATGTAAGAGCTACACATTGTCAGGTTACCGTGTGTGCTAATTTCATTGGTATTTAAAGGTCGACTCCATCTGCGGTCTCTTCCGGGTTTTTCAAATGGAAACACCCACTCAGTTGTTAGCAGCCGTGACGTAGTATTAGGTAATACACTACAGTGTACAGCAGATGGCGGTCGGCAAGCCCCCAGTTTAGAGAAACCGACAGGAGCACCAGCACGAGAGCAAAGCGATGTACTGCTGTGGACGGGGACGGCAGCAAAACGCATTTAGCCACCTAAAAAAAAATCCATATCAGTTTATGTGTACGCTATATTTTCACTGCTTTACCTGGCCATCAGACAGCCGTTTCTGACAGGGAACTGAAGAAGTTATATCGCTCTCTTAAAAACCACCAGACTGACAAAAACAGTAATTTTACCTTGCGGAACACATTAGTTGCTGTCTCCCGCTGCATCGATCGGTTAGTTTATTTATGGCCGGACATTAAAACATTTCCAGCTGACTTCGTTCTTACTGTTTTCTTTTTTTTTTTCTTTTTTGATAGCGAGTTGCTTCTCATGCTCAACGTGGAACCCAGGGTCTAACCTATAGGCTAGAATAAATATCATGAATGAAACAGTATTTCAAAGTTTTCTGAATCTGCTCTATTGATATACAGAACATTATTTTACATGGCAAACATTGACAGAAGAGTTAAATGTTCAGACGAAGGCTGTTGTTGTTTTTAAGCTTTTTAGGTGTTATCTATATAAATAATAATGGTCCAAAATGATGTCAAATTGCATAGTTTTAGGTCAAAATCCTTCAAATTTTCTCGGGGGAGGAACCCTAAACCACCATTTATACCGGCTCTTTGCCTGTGATGTTTGTGGTTTTTTAATTGAAATGACTGATCTTCTCATGTTGCAAACAGGACTGCTTGGCTCAATAACCTAGCTTTGTCTTGACTTACTGTTGATTTACGTCTTATAATGATGACTTTCATATTCTGTTTACTGACTAGGAGGACACTCCATTTGATATCCGTCGCTGTGAAGGGAAGGGAGGGCCATAGCCCCGGGATCTGAAATAATATTAAAGCGCCCCTGTCGTTTTTAAGTGACACTCCACCTCCACACAACTCTAAGCTAATTGCAGCGACTCCTGACTTGGTGTGAATGCAACCTTTGAGCTGATGCATCCTGCTAATTGGCATTCAACTTGATATAATTTGGTCAGCAGTTGACAGTCTGTACTGTACATGGTGCCAAACAGCACACCTCCAACACGTCATTGACACCTTTTACCTTTTTGACTGCTGTGCTGTGGAACAAGCACACTGTCAGCATATATCTCAAATGAGCACAGCTGCTCAGCTCGGCAACAAAAGCATAAATCACAGGTACAAAGCAGCAGCAGCTAGACAAATGAGTTCTCAAACAGCCTCAAAACTCATGATCTCCTGATACCAAACACAGACGAGTTGCAGGAAAGCAGTGCTCACAAGTAGACCCTCACCATCACCGACTGAAGAACACTTTGCAGCTTGTTTTGATTCACAACAGCCTCAACAGTTACCACACACTACTAAATCAACACCTCTGACACAGTCCCAACAATATTGTCACAAAGGTAGACTTTCTTGTAGGGTCTCTATTATTTTGTCCATCATTTGCAACACAAATGTAACTTCAGTACTGCACATTTCCTTTCTTTCAAACCAAACTTTTACAGAAAATTCTGCAGCATCTCTGAAGCTATAGGTCAGCACCCAAAATAGTGCCTCTGACATGTTCACGGTTCATCCACGCATAAGAAAAGCATCCGTTGGTTTTAATGAGCCTGGGTCCCAGGGTGAAGCTAAATTAATGCTTTCTGGTTGCTGGAATAAAACACGTTGAAGTGCCTCTGCTCCAATACCCGATGGCAATTGTAGCCCAGCTGGCTCCTGGGTGACTGCATTCATTCATAGCACCTTAACCACATACCCCAGAGGATCCTCACCTCCTTGCCTCACACTAAATAAGCCTTGCTGTTCAGCCACTGCAAGCTAATAGCAAAACAGAAAGGTGACATTGCCCCCAGGCAGAAAAAAATGACTGCTCTTTTTCAGATCCTGCCGTGGTAATCTGTCTTGCCAGCATTGCAAATCCATACCCCAGGGTGCAGAGAACTGGTGCAGCTATGTCTCCACACCTGCAGGACTGCTATCATTGACCAATCAACACTTACAGTCTCTTTCCTCCAAGCTATGGTTGTCATATCCATGAGACTTTGTCACACCGTGTAACAGAGTGCACATACTGTGCCACATGCAAATGCAAAATTTATGTTGTCTGTGTATTCACCTTTACAGACTATTTTTCTTAATCTCAGGTACATCTCTACCTTATGGAGCAATGACAGTGATTGTAAAATAAATGAGCTTCCTCTTCCAGTTAAAATGCATAAATACTCTTATCCAATTTCCTGAATCCTTCATGCGCATAGATGTTATTGCAAGGAGAGATTTGTGACAAAGTGAAAGTTAAAGAGCTTTCTGCAACAGCAAATAGGTTAAGGGACGTGCAAAATATAAAATGCACTTTTTGTGCCCTGCAAGCAACCAGCTATATTTGTTGATTATGCTTTGTGTCTATATTATTGAGCAATCAGCAGGGGGTGGGGAGGTCGACCTATTATTAGCCAGCATGGGTTGGAAAAACAACTTGACATTTATGTGTCCAAATTAGCTGAGTCCTCAGCTCTGTCGCATTAGTCACATTAGTATTCAGGTGTTTTCTTAACAGCTAAATGTCCTAAAATTTGACTTTTCTGGGTCACAACACTGGCAAGTCTACACTTACTTAAACATATCATACTGAACAGTAAAATACAAAGAGAAAGAAACTGTCATAATAAAAGTTGAGCTGCATTGATATTATTTGTGCTGTGATGGAATACAACGTTTAAGTAAACAGCCGTTGCATCAATTATTATGCAGAACACTAGAAAAGTATGTTGTCTAATCTTAAACACTGTCACAATAAGAACTAGTTTAACATTTGGGAAAGATTCCCATGTTTATGACTTGCACGTATTCACGACATCAAATAACTGAGGAGGGTTATGTGATTGCAGAGTTGGTCGTGTGAGGGTTAAACATACTGTACTGTGACAAAATAGCACTAAATGCATGCATTTAACTTGAACGACGGACTTTGGCCGATGTGAGGTGTCCATGTTTGTTTGTTTTTCAGGCACTTGCATATTATTACATTAAAGCTGCAGTGGGTAGAAATGGAGGAAATATGAATATAAAAAGTTATTTTTATAAAACGGTCACTATATCCTGACAGTAGTGCATGAGACAGGTAAAATCATGTGCCTCTGTGTTCTCCGGTGCTACTAACAGAATCTGCAAGATTTCACAGACCGGAGGAAAACAAGCAGTCAGAACCGATCTGGAGTCTGCCGTCCAGCTGCCGTCTATGAGAGCCGGCTGTCAATCACTCGCAAACTCTTGACTGTTTTAGACATGGCGGCGGGTCACAAACTTTCTCATTTTACAGCTGAACAGTTGGTTACACTAAATTATGTTTCTGAAAACATTTGTGGCGCTAGATAGGCAGTAACAGAATATTGATTCATATTTGATCAGCACTGCCTAGTTTGACTATTAGATCAAAGTTTCGCGAGCCTTCCTTCTTGCGATGGACGGACCTCAAACTCACATACAGCGAATGGTCACTCTACTCTAATCCATGCAACGTGCTGCTGTATCTCCTGCTCTCCATTGAACATGAATGTGATCTGTTGACTTCAACAAACGCCAATGGATTTTGATCTCCAGCTTCAGGCTGCAGAGCCCTGAAGCACCGCCTCCGCTGCTGCACAGAGTACCGTTCGCTTGTTTATTCAAAGTTTATTAATAATGCGTCCAAATTGCACTAAATTCGCCACGGCACTCCCTTTGGGTCCCCAGCAATACACCTGTCAAGTGTGAAGTAGATTGGATGAACGGTTCTCGAGATATGCGAAGGACACACAGACAGATGGACAGAGATCCCTTCCTTTACTGTTAGATAAAGCAGGATTACTGTTAAACTGACTGTTACAGTACACCGACAGGACGCTTGTAGACCACTGTTTACGCTTTGGACCATAATACAGAGAATGAATTACTCGTGTGCAGGGTGAGGAACATGGTGTTGTGGGCTGAAGGCTTTGAAAGCATTCCATTGGGACTAAATTCAGACCTTCAATGGTGTACCACGTTTTCGGATGACTGACTCTGCAGTGTGGTCAACCTCTGGTCCCGTCCCCAGCTTTCTCTCCACATCATTAAAACTGATAGTACTGAGTGGCCATAACAGTTGGCCAAAGAAAAGCAATCAAAGTTAGTGGAGCAAGAAAGGCTTTTTAAAAGCTTCACATTTTGCACTATGCTTTAAAGAAATAATGCATAGAGTAGGAGTGCAATTAATTTTCAATCCTCAGGGTATGTGCTCGGACGATAACAAAAGAGACTATATATAAATGACAAGTTGTTTGCCATCCCCTACGTCCGTGCCCGTAAAATATCACACCTCTTCCTCTAAAGCAGCAGCGAGATAAAAACCCTCTGCAAATCAGAGCGTGTGAGGCTTCTCTTCGCATTCGTGTTGCAGCTTTGACCCGTGCTCCTCCCCTGCTGAAAACAGTCTAACTTCACTGTTACTGATCTTCACAGCCCGCCTCAGGTGAAGGCAGCCTGAATATAACACTGATGATTCAATTAACAAAAGGCTCAGAGAGTAGCATGAGCTGGACCAAATCAAAGCTCTGTGTGACACTGCTTGGAGAACAAAAGTATTTGATGTGTGGCACAAATCCAGACTCCCGAAGACAGTGATCAATAATTAGAGAGATCTAAAATCCTTTACTAATTGTTTTTTTATCGATCGTATTCCAAACCCAGTAATTATCTTGTAAGATATTTGCCAGAAGACATCTTGAGGTTCACGCTGAAATGATGAAAAGCACAAATAGCACAGGCTTAATTACCAGCCTTCTTTTAATAGGAACTGCTGTTACATTTATCAGAACTTTGATGATTCCATGACAACAAGAAAAGAGTGTATTACATGACAGAAACGACTGATTGAAGACATCAGAGAAGCATTATTATTATTATTATTATTATTATCTATTTTTTTTGGGGGGGTCTGGAGGTATCAACCTTTGAGGGGAGGGATGAGACAAGACCACAGTTTAAAATGGCTGGATTCTACTTTTAGCCAACAACAAGCCCCAGATTATGGATTGAGGGTCTTAGCGGCCTTACCAAATATCTGAAATGATTATTTATTATTTATAATTATTCATTATTATATTTATATATTGTATTATATTATATTTATTTATTTATTTATTCCTGCAACCCAGCCGCGTCGGTGTGGGTGGACCTAGGCTGGTGTGGTGTGTGTCTTGAATTTTATTTTATCAATTTTAAATAAATACTCCTCTGAGGAGCAGGAGGAAGAGATCTCCGCTCGAGTTCAGCCATCATTCTCAACCAAGAGAAATCACACAGTGATTTCTGCCTACGCCACTGCTGCAACCTCAGAATTGCAAATATACTTCTGTTAAATGTGGACTCATTTCATTCTGTTTAACAGTGTCTCTGGCTGCAAAGGTCGTGTCTGAGCTTGAATAGCTACAGGCTTTAAATGTTTCCACTATAGTTCAGATTTACACCGAGGTCTCTGTGTTGTTGAAGTTCACTGAGCACTGGTTCAGTACTGGCCCACTTATTGCTTGGCAAGCAATCACTGCCCTTAGTGGTTACTGATCTCAGCTAAGCAATAAATGATAACTCAATTTCCCCTTTGAAGGGGCAACAAACATCACGACAGGGATGTGACCTTCAAGCTAGTGAGGTGATGCTGAATTTAACAAAAACCTCTTCAATTATTCATGACACCTTGCTCTCAAACATTCCCTTCTCCAGCTTTCTTTTTCTTTTTTTTCTGCTCTGTAGTGCAGGGTAGCTAAGCTCATTGGAAGCCCCTTTTATGAACTTGTTGTATTATTCATCAGAGGATGTCCCCATACACATTCTAATGCTGCTGAACGCAGCCCCAATGCAATTACATGACAAATACCTTAAAATGTACTTGGCATAGCTTAGACTGTATGCTCAAATGTGTGCGTACACACTCCCTCTGACACACACATAATCATATGCATACCTGAATATTATGCATGTATGACACACATGTTTTATGCAATCCGTCAGGGAAAATGAAGAGCTATTATGCTTCGACAGCCCTTGTGAAACTGCAAGAGCGTGGCTATACAAAGAAACACATGTTTCTTCATCTTGAATACACAAGCGCGACACTGTCATGCAGTCACATCGCTGGCGCCACCTCTTCAGTTTCCTCTGCTGCTTTTCATTTCAAGCTTACCTTGAGCTTTGGGAAATGTATTGTCATTCTCCAGCAGGTAGAAAGCCATCACAGACAAGCAATATCCTTGTTTCTTTTAAGCTGTCACCATATTTGATGGTAAGCTGCCATTGCTGTGGTGTTTTTGCATTGCACTCCCAAGAGCTCACTCACCCTGCATTCAAACAATGTGTCCATGTGACGTTAGACTTCTTGGATTTACTTTTGACATGTCTTTTGTTCGTGACACCCTTGTCTCTTCAGTCTTTATGGTTATTGCTTTACCGACTACGCATTCATGTCAAACAAACCAGGAACATAAATACATGTTTCTTTCTCACTGTATTTCCAGTAAAAATCGAACCATATAAAAACATCAATTTTCATGGCCTCACACATATTGTAACTGTAATTTGTGGATATGAACAAACTCGCCTGCACCGAGGTAGGCGGAGTGGCACTGCTGGTGTTTTGTTTATGCAGATCAGGTGGCGTAGGGCAAATTCAGTATTCATCTTAGCATGAAACTGTGCTGTGTTTTCATCCGCTCTGACCACATCTAATTGCAAACAAGCGCTACATGCAAAGAATCATTTTCAGTTTCGCTTTGGTTGGTGAATGAGCACACACCGACCTCTACCATAATTGCACTTGCTTAAAGCAGCAGTGGGTAGAAATGGAGCAAATATGAATATAAAAAGTTATTTTTGTAGTCACTATATGCTGACAGTAGTCAACGATACAGGTAATCTGAAAAAAATAATGTTCCTCTGTGTCCTCTGTGTCCTCTGTGTCCTCTGTGTCCTCTGTGTCCTCTGTGTCCTCCGGTGCTCCTAACGGCATATGCAAGATTTCACAGACCGGAGGAAAACAACCGAACAGACCCAACAGAAATTGTGACGAGAACAACAATCTCACTGAGTCAACTCATCAATTTTGAACAACACAAGTGGTTATTATTGTGCAAATTGTAGACAATTGTACAGCACTTGTACTCTTTTGCACACATGTGCCAAAACACCTGCAATTTGCTTGAAAGAACGATAAAATAGAATCTGTCGTGAACAACAAACTAATTGTTCAGAGACTTGAACTTTGAAAAGTAAAAAAAAAGAAATAATTCAATAATTGAGCCAAAGCGAATGAGAAAAACTGTAATAATTCATCATATTTTAATTGTTATAATTTGTGAGTCAAATCTAAATCTCTCTGACAGGTAGTATTGTAATGTTTTCCTCTGAAGTAGAAGTACACAGTAAGTAGAATACAGTTGAGTTGCATTTTTTTTTAAGTGCTTTGGGGACCTTTTGTAAGTTATTTGGGGTACAATGAGTTAGAAAAGTAACACGATTCAATCATATCTATTTAAACATCATAACAGATCTATGGCTGTTTGGGGCCGTCTGCCCCTGGTGTTTTTTCCCGTGAGCCAGAGTGTATTTCACCAGTGTTTCTGACTGAGTAGCCGCAACTTGGATGTGTGATGCAACTATGTCGTGGCAGGTGTTTTGCTCAGGACCCAAGGAAGCGCTGTCTCGAGTGTGAATCTGTCTTTGTATGAGCGGTTCTGGAGAAAGCTGCAAGCAGCAACACCACAGGCAAAGCATTGGGCCCGATCTTAAGAGACATGTTTTGAACGGGCCCTGCACTAGTAAATACTAAGATAAACTCTCCGAATACACACATAAACTCCTAATTGGGACATATAACACTGAGCACTAATTTTCATTCCTTCATGACCTCTATAAAGACCCGTGCCAGGAGAGGAAATGGGGCATTTTGTAATTGTATGAGACAATGTGATGTTTCACAGAGTGGTTTATTGCCCATCCCATACTCTCCATTCCTCAACCACACAGAGGAATTATTTTCCTTATGGAGGTGGAAAGTTTACTATGACCACCAGCCACATGATCAGATGAAAAAAAAAAGATTCTTTCCCAGGTGTAGAGGACATAAGGTGTGAGGTGGATGTGAACTTGTGGCTAAATGCAGAACACTAACACAGTTGTATTTCTACATAGCTATGCATAGTTTTATATTACATTACTGGAATTGCTCTAAGTTTAGTTTGGTGCACTTGGATTTACTCTATATGCAAACATTGCAAACAAATAAATCTGTTGAAGCATATTGCATCATCCCTGGTTCATTCCTGTGACATACTGTAAGGTAGCACAATGTGTTTTGTGTTGCATTAGTCCATTTTAGATGTTAGAGTGTTGAGCTGAGCTGCGTATCGGTAAAGACAACTGGACAGTTTTGAAAAAGTACTGAACTCAGTACAGAGAAATGTGAGGTACCACTTGTATAAAACTTCAGTCGACGTTTCTCAGAGTAGGAAGACTCTTTGGAAGCAGCCTATTGCTCGAGCCACTGATTGCCAACTGAGGAGATCCTTGTCTCAACACTCCCCATCAACTAGATCAAACAAGTGAATATTCTCTCTCCCCCCCGCCGCTCTGAGCACTCCGCCATCAGTCAGCCCCGGGTCCTTCGGCATCTAATGTTTGACATAATAAGCTTCATCGGCGCGCTGGTATGGTTCCTGTGATCATGACAACGGTAATACCGGTGGTAATATGGTTTTATGAGGCCTCTCATCCTCCCATCTGCTCTGCTCTCCTCCCCAGCTCTGGCTTCCCAGGACTCCATCTGAACTCCCTCCCTCCGCCATCTGGCCTCTTCTGCTAATCCCTCCTTCAATCCATCTCCCTGTTGTTCCCCGTTAACCCTCCCCTCCGTTTCATTAAAAAAAAAAACTGTCTTGTGTCTTAATGGGCTGACTTGGCAGTTGACTGCTAAAGCTGTCAATGATACATAGAATGATAGACAGAACAAGAAGATAGATAGATAGATAGATAGATAGATAGATAGATAGATAGATAGATAGATAGATAGATAGATAGATAGATAGATAGAATATTAGAGGTGAATAACGATGGGTGAATAAAAAGATTATTTCTATAAAAGTCAAGCATTGGTTTGTTTTTCAGTATCTGGGGACTGAATGAAAGCACAAACCCCAGCAAGACTGACCTTGAATCAATGGAATCAAAAATCCCTCTATAGGGATGTAAGAAAATATTGCAATATTATGTTGCGCGATACTGTTTCAATTCTCCAAAACACTGTATTGATTTTTAATTAACCTCTTAAAAATCAAACAGCCTGCCGTCAGGCTATTCGATCTTCCGGAGGTTATAGCAGGCTCAGTTTTAAAGCTAGAGTGAAGTTACTGGTATCATATAAAACTAGAAAACCTAAGGAATCCATTGGTACCAACAATGTGGAGAAGGAGGCTAAATAATGCTCCAAAGTTATGCTAAATGTTGGCAAGAAAAAACTGGCATGGCGATTTTCAGTCCCTTGGCATCTGACCTCAGGATATGTAAATGAAAATGTTTTCTTTTGGGTACCAAGAAGTCTCCCCTTTGCAGACTACCCATTTTATGCTAATCACATGCAGTTTGGAGCAAAAACCATGCAGTTTTTTGAAGCTCCCTTTCATACTGCATAATGTAGGAGAACAGTTACTATTAGTCTCAACAGCGTTTATACCCCAAATGTTTTATGTTTTCACTTTTTTGTGTGGTCAGTGTTTTACAGCCTGCTGGAAATATATTTACCACAGCCATAGCAATTCAACTGTGACAGTGGATGTCTTAATGAGCAACTTGCTGTGCGGGGGGGGGGGAACTGCTGCTGGAAGAACCAGGCCCTATACTATGGATAGCAAGCCATGTATAGAATGACTCCATTAGGCGCTGAGCAGTCCACCAAATTACAGGATGCAAAATGTCTGTAATGAGAGTGGAAATACACATCCAACGGTATTGACATATGGAGTGATTAGTCCTCCCCTCGAGAGGAGCATCTCAAAGTGATGGCAGACACTTGCACAAGATGCACAAGCATTTTCTGCAGGGTGAGGTGAACTAAAGAAAGAAGTGTTCAACACAGATTCCTGTCCTTATGGTCTGGATCAAGGAAAACTTGATGTAAGTAAAGATAAACAAATGTAACTAATCTACAAGTCCTTATTTTACTGATTCGGTTAAGTTAGCCAGTAACAGTCATTTTGTGTTGTTTTCCATAATGAAAAGGACTAAAAACATCCATAAAACTTATTGAAAATCAAAGTGCACCGTGTCAATACATGACTTCTGAGTCTAATGAAACATTATGTTCAGAAAAAAAACAACAACATGTTTTTGAAATGCAAAGGATCTTTTTCCACTGTTTTCTCTTGGTTTAGAATATGAAAGGTATCCTTGGAAAACCTTGTAGCAGTCTCCTTTTGTGAAAAGTCGGCATCAACTGTTTGCTAGACAAGCTGCTGTCACAAACACTCTCAGAGCGTAAGCCACACAAACAAATCCCATACGACTAAATATATTTCAAAGCAAATGGAAGTGTTTGCCAAATACTGTAGATGTTCTTTTTCCATCTCTCATATGAGACACCAATAAACTCTTTAAATGCTTGTCAGCTACGTGCACACAGCCAACATGAAACTGATTAACATGGTATGACTGTACCATGCTGCATGAATCACACATTAATATGTGTTAACATCACAGTGAATGGGGGTTCAGTTTTATACAGAGGAGATTAGATAAATACAGTAGAGAGAGATGGATTAAAAAGGAAAATTAATAGTTTTTTGTCATTATTTCTCCTTCATTTTGAATCATACTGTGAGCTAACAGATTTGTTCTGTTCCTCTGCAGTGCCAGAGTTTAACGTGTGAGCAGTGTGTGGCGGCTGCCTCGCTGATCTGCTGCGTGTCGTCCACACTGGCAGCGTTCCTCTCAAAACAACTCCCATTAACCCAAACACCATAAACAGCTCTGAAGTGAAACATTTGGGGTTTATTTTATGACGGGTGAAGACAAAATTTACGATATCAGTGCTACTACTAAAAGTTGATAGTGAACAGATGTAGGGAAACATGATGAGTGTGTTGCTGCAAACATAGATGCTCTCTGAAATCTAGATCAACATTTGCTGAAAGCCTGAAAATACTGTAAGCTACACAAATATGCCATGAATAAAGAAACATAAACAACATAATGTTTGATCGACGACTTGATCAAAGCACCAGGTCGACAAGTTAGACCTCATTTACTCAGCAGCAGTCTAATAATAGAGTAGTCACTGTAACGTCTGGTTGCATAAGCCAATAAAATTATTTTTCACACTGCCTTAAGTCAAGGCCAATAACTACTATCATTTTCATCCTGAACTCACCAGCAGTGTCCCTTTTGGTTACTTTCTTACACACTTTTCTCTGCCTCACTTCCTTAAAGTTACACTACGCCTACAAGGAGTTTTTAACTGGTTGTGAAACAGTCTCAATTTCATACAGATGCCTCTATATGAACTACACAAGCAAACAAGACCATGAGCAAGAAGACTGGCTATTTCTATATAGCTATTCTTAATGCCTGACGCCGGGTCTGATTCCCCGCGAAATCAGACGAAACGATTCATGGCACGCAGACCTGAAGAGCCGACTGTATGTTGACATTTTCACAGGCAAAGTTTTGCAGTGAGCAGTACGTTAAAAGGAAGTAGGAGGAGATTTTTCTTTAGAGAATTCTTGACGTTATATTTTGTGGTCATTTCCGTTATCTGGAACTGAACAGCGGGTATAATCCCTACTGTTTCCACCCGGACGACAATAGAGCTACACCAACTGTTGTTTCCCGTAAGAAGAGAGCAGTCTATGCTCGCGACACAGCGCAGTTTGAGCTCATGTTTAAGCTCAAAGTCGGGCTTTGCTCGATGCAGAAAAAAGCCGTCGTAACGTGACGCAAGCCGTTAGAAATAACCTGTCTGAAAGGACCTTCAGAGAGTGAGAGAAAGAGAGAGAAATGGAGAGAACTAAGATAAAGAAATACTCAAGCAGGAGCAAAAATAAATAAAAACGGATGAATATTAGTTTATGCCAGGGATTCACACTCCAAGTTCACACGAGAGGGGAGAATTATTCAGTTTTTCTTTCCTGGGAGTTAAAGGTAAAATCAAAAGTTTAACATAAAAATGCTGTTGCAGTGTACTTAATATTTTGTTATTTTTACTCTTTTAAAGTCACCAGAATGCAGGAAACAAAGTCTCTGAAACTCAAAATGTTTTGGGGGGGAGGACCCCAGACCCCCCGCTTTGGTTTTGAAATCCTCCCTTTTGTTAAGGTCTCAGGGTTGGCAAGTATAGCAAAGAGAAAGAGAAAAAGAAAAGAATTGACCGAAGAACAAAAAGCTAAAAGGGACAGTGATAGAGCACAGGTAAAAACAAGAGTCAACCTTGGTTGGGCCATTCAACAAAACCGATCCTGAACTGGCCCTGACTGGCATGAAATAACCTGTCTAATGTATTTGTGAAGTACATTTACAGTGTTTCCTCTGGGACTCTTTTCAGCAGTGGGGGGTAAAGGGTCACAGCAGCCTGATGGGCGGCATCGCTGGGTCTAACCTGCAGCAAAAGATCCTTGACAGCCTCGACTCCCCACCGAATCAACAAACTTTCTGTTGCTGCCGTGACACAGCTTAGCCAGCCTACTATGGGGTTTGCGCTGACTGAATTTGAGTTACTACAGTCACTAACTGAAGGTCCGTCTGGAGCTGCTCTCCGCTCTCTATCCGGCAAAGTAGTCTCCTTCCGTCTCATTTGTGGTCTGATAAACAGCAAATTTATCAAATCAGTGACCCATATTGCTATTTCTTTTTAAACACTGATTGCGAGACTTGATTTTACATCAATATGTGAATTTACGTTGGTGGCAAAAACAAAGCTAGCTTTGACTAACGTTAGTTGAATGTAGCTGCATTTGTCGAGCAAAGCAAGTATAAAGTTGAGAGGCCAGACCTGTGGCGGTGGAAAACACTTTGACAACACAACGCCTTTGTCCACAGTGGCCGCCAACATCAACCCAAAATGAAAGTAGTTGTTTTAACTTAAACAGAATTAGCCATTTTTTTTTTTTATTATTACAGAAGAGCAACCCACATGTGACATCCCTGTTGGCTGTAGTGGTAAAAGCATGACATTCTTATAACTTGGAATTTTATAAACATCATTTTCAGATTCATTTTTGTTGCTGCATTTAATAGAAATCACAATTCTGCTTTAAACCTTATAATTAACCTTTATGGCATGAATTAACAAAACACAGCAAAACATTTCCTCTCACTGCAAGTAATTCAGCATGTTATTTTACTGTGTGAAAGGTATATACGGTGCTGTATTTCACATTATGCATCATCTCTCACATAGAGTTCTTCTCATCTCCCTCTTCTCTTTCTCTCATTTTGCATCAAGGCCAATCGCATCAAGGCTAAAATATTCGAGTCGAGCCGTGTATTCAGATGAACAGATGGATGTTACAGAGCGTCCTTTTTAAATATATCTATTTATTAAAGAAATACTGTAAAATATAACTGATCTCCTGCAGTTTCAAGGTTATAGTCCCCACCTAACCTTTGCCAAAACCCATTCACTTAACTTAAATTACTTAAAAAATAAATAAATAAGCGATGGATGTGCCAGCTCTGTAGAAAGCAACAGAGGCAGCTGGGTGAAAGCCCCCCCATACCCCCTTGAAGATCTTCCCCTAATGGTGTCAAATATTTGTCAACATGTTGGAGTCTGACCAAAATGGTGGACCGACCACCTGACGCTGTCATTCCTGGAGCCGGGCCACTACGGCTCGGATTAAAGCTATTGCTAGTGAATGCAGTGATGATGACTAAACCTTTATCAGTGTAGTGTTATCTGCGTGGGTGTCACCTTCGCCACGGTTAATGGGTCAACAGTATTCACTGACATAAACATAATAGGTGAAGAGAGCTGCATGTTGTGTCAAGGTCATCAGAAATGGCCTCTTGCTGTTACTTATTAAGCCTTCCCGGACTCGTTCTCAGGGGAAAAAACTTCCACAGACACAGTAAATGGAAAATAAGTGGCAGCTCTCCTCAGTAAACAGGATTCAAGGAAACGTCCATTCATTGTCTTTACCGGCTCATTCCTGCTCATGGTCATCAGGGACTGGAGTCCATTCCAGCATGAAGTGCATGGAAGGCAGGGAGAAATCTCAGACAGGTTACCAGTCCATCATATTGCTAACAGACAGACGGACACACTCACATTCTGATCTATGAGCAGTTTAAAGCCTGCAGTTCACCTCACTTAAATGCCATTGCGGAGGAAATCTGCAGGAAAGCTGAACAAATACACAAATATGACACAGAAGGGGCCACCATAGTAGCACACTTTTACAAATAAATGGTGTTGATAAATAATAATAATAATGAATAATACATGATATATGGTTTATTATCAGCCTGAGCCTCTGTGTGACACTGCACGGCCTCATGCAGCAACATAACATGCCAACGCACAAACTGGGCAAAGCAGATGTAACTTTGCCTCCCTGTCCCTCACCATGGGATGGAGGACAAAAAGCCTCCAGCTATATAATCCTCAACCTAAAAGAACTCCTTAAATCCTTCGGAACAAAGGCAGGCTTTGGTCTCAGGGTTAGCCCCACTGCGGTCACCATGAAGCAGCAAGCAAATGGGATGCACCGGCAGGTACCGTCGGTCTCGAGCTCCGGCCCATAGCGAAGTAATGCACCGCTGCTGGCGTCGAATCTTGGGCAGTGCTCTGGTGGCTGCTGAACACCGCTCTCTGCGGACTGCGCTGAGGCACTCGAAGCAGGCGTCATGAGGCCAGGACATGACGGGGGGGTGACTCCATCCATGGCGATGAGCAGTCAGAGGGCAATTCGCCATTTGCTGAAGAGAGAATGGATAGCAGACAGCGATGTGTGCTGCCTTATATACTGTGGGGTCGGCACGTCCTGATTGGCCGGCTACGCTTATGCAAATTTCCGGTGGGTGAATGCATGCTCGTGATTGGAGGAGAGTATTACCCATAGAGTACATTAGAGGGCGGAGCCTGTGTGAGTTAGAACTGGGGATACCACTTGCATTGGAGGTGGTCAGCTGTGAGCTTTTGTTGCGGCTAACAAGCACAGAAAGTCTCTTAATTTGACATTTCTCTCTTCCTGTTGTCTTCTCTTTCATTACCAGATGGAGCTGGAGGAAGATGCTGAGCAAAAGAAAGTCTGACCAGGATAATCAACTTGAAATTATATGGATGGGGCCAGCACAAGAGAATAAGAACGTATGGGGATGTATTTATATGGAAGCTTATGATAAAGGGATGTAAATATAAACATGATCTGAACTAACAAACTCTGTATCAAGAAGTTACAACATGTGGCTTTCCTTTATCAGTGGAGACTGTAGGAACTCAAGTGACTCTGCAGTGGAAGAGAAACCCAAACACCGCCATACACACACGGTAGCTTTATTCCCCCGTCTTCCTGCTGCCGGGCTGCAAGGTGAATCTAGATGACAGCACAAGTGATTTCCCTTTATTCAGTTGGCACCGGGGAGCCCGTGGTGGCCTTCAAACCAAAGGTTTACAAAGGAAAGAACAACACAGAAAAGGTGAGGGATCCCCATGAGTGTTTTGCACTTGTGGAGCGCTGTGCTCAAGTGCTGCTTGTCTTTGTTCATGCATTTAATATTTATGTGTGGTTCGAGGGGAACGTGTGTATCATTTCATCTTGAAGAGTGGAAGCCAGTCTGATCTGGTCGGGGTGTGACTGAGACGTGGACATGAATATCCATTAGACGTCCTTCTTTTTCTCCGAAAGGTGAATGGTGTTTTAAACAGACATTATGGTTGTAATAGCTGTATTAGGCTTGCAAGGCAACTTTAGCATCGTGTGCAGTATTCACCTGTTGTTTACCATATTGTGGAAACCTCCGCTTTCTGTTAAAAAAAGAGCACCACCTCTTCGTCTCTTACTTTATTATGAGAGCTCAATCATACACCACAATCAGCAGCACTAATGTGTTGACCTTCTCTGGCACCATAAATATATAAATACATAATAATACATCTTTGTCTTCTGAAACATGAAGCAAGTGCTGGTAGATTGACCAAAGTGGCAACAAGTGGCAGCAATCAGTTGTCCTTTACAACCAGAAGCAGCCTACCCGGTCCTTCATAAACTCACTTTGAATATTGTAATATTGACTGTATTCGGTATATCAGTATATATTTATATTGAGTGTCTTTTGGCAATTTATAATGATGTGACGTACTTATGTAAAAAGCAAGTCATGGCCTCAAAGATATCATGTTCTTCATAATGAGAGTCACGGACACCGCAAATTAAAAGCAGAGACAATCAGGCTAATCTTACATGGCTGCTCTTTAATAATTTATGAAAACATTGCTCTTATGTTATTTTGGTCTTATCTCACGGTGTTGTGAAATGGAGCAGGTAGAGTCCAGAACAACAGTAAGTTTGACCAAAATATATCCCTGGCATCAACAGGCTTCTGGTCTCAGTACACCAACACTGCTTGGTGGTCTATAACCATGTTGAGGCCTCATCGAAACATCAAATAACTTTTGCAGACTAGAAGAAAAAATAACCAAAGAAAATGTCTAGTCAACTCTACACTGATTCATGTATCAATACTGTGTATGTTGCAGAGGCTCAATAATGACAAGCTGGCTGCTCTCAGTTACAGTCGCAGAGTGTGTATCTGTTAGAATGCACTCCTTACGTTCCCCCAAGACTTGATGTGAATAATGAAGCGTTGATCAGTTAACTGCACTTTAAAGCTGGGGTCGGCAACATTGGAGAAAGCAGCAAGAGTAAGCTAGATTTTGAAAGTATCCAATCGAAAAAACCCAGCCGAGTGTTGACAACTCTTTTCCAATGAAGGTAGCTAGAAGTCCCTGAAGGTAGGTAGACAAGCCCGAATGAAATGATTGGACGGGCTAATTACAGTCCTGTGACAGCCACAGACACCGGCTTTTTTTCATTTTATTTTTGTCAGAGCATTTGATTTATTGATTACTGTCAGGATGTAATGAGAAGTTCAACAAATATAACAACAAAACAACAAATATAACAACAAAAAGGTTTCTAAAATGCATGACCTACCCTGGCTTTAATGCAATGCACGGGGGGGATGCTGTGTGTCTGTAAATTAAAGAGTTCGGTCTAGACAAGCTCTATATGACCGGTTAACTACTGTTATGATTTGGTGCTATATAAATAAGATTGACTTGACTTGAGAGAAGCTTACAGCTTGGCTACAACACAGAAGCTAACAAACTAAAATTAAAAGTAAAATATAGTCACAGTGGGCTTTTATAACTGAGGAATTCACGAGAATCTTAAATAACCATTCACAAAAAACTGTATGCGTCATTGGCAACATTATATGCATAAACAGTAAGAAACTGTCCAACATGAAAGTATAAGCATATTTGCGCCAATAAATGACGTATTTCCACCGCTATTTATTTCCACTGTAATAACAGAATCATAACAACAACAATAATAACAATATATCCGGTAAATTAACGTCACAACTTACATTTCTCTGGATGCACACACAGGAATGCAAACCTATAAAACTATATCATACCGCACCCACTCTGCTCCCATAAAAACTGGCAGATATGTTTCATATCATCCTTGTATCACGTTTGCAGAAACACACAATGCCATGTGGTTAACGTTGTAAAACGAGTGTTTAGGTTTAATCAACAGAACTACTCGGTTAAGATTAGAAAAAAGATCATGGTTTGTGATCAAATAACAACTTATCTACCGTAAATAACAACAACCGCCCTTATCAAGCATAAAGACAGCGTTTACTATTGGTTTCACACGAGCAGCAACACGGTCTCCTGGGTGAAAGTCCTGTGTTTGATTGACCCGTCCACCAGGCCTCTCAACCTCCCTCAGTGGAGTTTATCACTTTTCAATAACAGTCGCACGTTGTACTACGTCACTTATTCTGACCGATTGCAGAAACATTCAACGTTTCTGCCTGGCGGCTGGGCTGCCCTACGTATTGTCTTCAACTCTGCTACAATCTGAATGACAACTGTAAAATCCCACAGTACAGGAGATCATATCATAGACAGAAGACAACGTTTGACAAAACTATCAGCTCCGGCATTATAATATACACTGCACACTACTGCAGACCATACCGGCATTGTCTTCAGTAGCTCAATTTGTTAATGTGAGCACTGATATCACACAGTGTCGCTGCCCATTGAACAATATACAGTCAAACACCCTTATACTTGTATAAAAGATTGTGCTGCCCTCACTATGGTTAAGGCATGGCTGAAGTTAGGCAACTAAAACAAACACTTAAGGTCAGGAAAAGGTCGTGGTTTTTGCTTAATGAAAAGGTGATTTCAAGTCTGTGATGCAATGTGAACTTCAGCCTCCTGCATGAAAGTCATACATGCTACACGCCCATCCAAAAATGCATTTTGAAAGGGATGCATTTTTTTCAGCTTTTTTCCAGAGCTTCTATTAAGTACAACTAAAAATCTGAACTAATCCTGCAGTAAGTTACTGATATAGAAATGCTAAACAGAATATTTAAGGGCTGAGGAGACAGAACATCAGCTAATGTAAAACCTTAAAAGCAAACATACTTGTTGCTTAACTTGTTGAACTTTACAAAATCATTCCCATACTTCTCCTGTTCCTCTTATTCCAATCCAAACCCTATAATCATTTTTCATTTAATAGAAGCCATGCGAAGCCATTCCCACTGACCCAGTTTCCTGACAATTTCTAAAGAAGCCTTCACAGCATGAGCTCTGTCTCCCATGAATTTTTCCTCAAATGCAATTTCTATCATATACACTCAGGCTAGCATGGTTGGTTACATTTGAAAACCAGCCTGCAGCCACTGAACCCTTCTGACAGAGATTCCTTTAAGAACTGCTTTGGCCCAAATGCAGAGGCCAGTGTACCCCAGAGGAAATGGATGAGACATATGCATTGTTCATCACTGAATGCTTTTCAATGTGCTGTTAATTCTAGATGTGGATGCTGACAGTGGTGCACCAGGATACGGCATATGCACTTTGCCAAAGAACTTTGGCCCACTTGGACTTTCAGCTGTTGTCCAAAACACTTCAATGAGTTTATGTAAATCTGAATACTATGAAACTTCTGCTTTAATCCTCTGAAAAAGTTTCCTTTAACAGCGTCCTCCAAAAGATTGGCAGAAGATGAGATGAATAAACTAAGTGCTTAAATGTTGATTGTTGATGCCTGAGGGGCTATTAAATCACAAATTTGAATAAAAAACTGAATCAAAAGTGTCAAAAATCAACTCTTAGAAATATCATTCCCTCTAAATAAAAGAAGATCATTTGTAATGAAGTCATTAAAAACCTACAACATCACAGATGAAGACAACCTTTTGCACCTGCCGTTTTGGGATTTGACGGGTGGAATAATAAGAACGGTTTTGTACTGCGTGGTGTTTGTTAGTGAACAACAAAGATTTTTGACAGTTTAAACACAGCAGCGATTAGGTCACATAAAGGCAATGAATGATTTGAGAATGATCACAACTACCTTCAAGCCAGCCAAGTAGACAAGCTAACTGAGCTGCATTTTTAGTCGTATAAAGAGCATGAATATTTAATGTTTGTTATCTACAATGTAAGGCTTGTGTATTTGTTATTACACTCAGAAATGTGGATACTATGTGAGTGTGAAGAAATGCATTGTTACAGTTTATGTGTGCCTCTGGCTTTACGCAGTGGTATACCAGAGCAGACAGCTTACCGTCGATAAGCACCTATATACATTTCCCTCAGTATGTCACCATCTGTGATTGTGCGCTCACTACAGCAGAATGTGTTGCTCTTTGCTTCGACTCTGCAAAAAATACAGCAACGGAGGATTTTAAATATGAGAAATGAATTATTTTAATAATGTATGAGGACTTATACAAACCATGTCAATGTGGAGCACTTCCTGTCGTGCATCAGTTGACTGCATTTTAAAGACAAAGTGGTTTATGGTGAGGAAAATTAAATTAATTAACGGAATCTGTGCGCAAACATGGAGTGCAAAATGAAACAAAAAAAAAAAAGGACATGCCTCTTAACTGTTATTAGTGTAGAACTCCTCCTGAAAAGTCTGTTTTCACACAACACTACACTACTTGCTAGAATGCTTTCAGATGCATAAAGAATACAGTTGCCTTGCTTTGGCCTCAATGTCAACTAACTTGGATTCATTCCTTATTCTTCTTGCACCCAGTAAATCTAAACACACAGCTCATCTCGAGGTCCTACTCTCTATTCTGGCTTCATGCATTTCAATGGAGCTTTATCAGGATTTAGCTCTGCTTACAGCTTTAGCTTTTTCTATATCAACAACATTGTTGGTCAGATGAGAATTAATAAACAGGTTATTGAGTTCCAGTTTCAAGTCATTTTTCTACCACAGAACTTTGAGACTTATTCATCATTTTTCTTCAGTTTGGCATGAAATGCTAACGTGTCATTTCACAATAATATTGAGACTTCTGGGCTCTATCTATAACTATTAAAATAAAGGTCACTGCAGCTGTGTTCATATATACTGTATGATGTATTCAGTAGTGAAACTGAACTTGTATATCGCAATAAAAGTTAACCAGAAGATGATGATTTTGTAGCATGCAGGAAGCAACACTCACCAGAGGACGTAGTTCCCAGATGGTTCCATATAAAAAGCTCAAGGCAGCAGCTGTGTGCTGCTCTTTATCTCAGGTGAGGATGTGCATTTGCCAAACCAACCGAATAGTCTTCATCCTTGAAGTCTTTTTTTTTTTTCTTGTAAAACTGAAAATACTGTTTGAAAACTCTGCCTGGCTGGCGTCACACTGACTTCACTCTGCGGGAGGGGAGGGGGAGGCTACACATTTGTCTATTTCTCCCTTATCGATCTCCACAACGGAGAATTACACGGTGTCAGCTGCTGCTTTATTGGCAAGCCGGTGGTGCGTTCATTTACCTCAACACCAGGCTCAGCCCTTTTTCACTTCCTACTCCTCGTTTTGGCCACTGATACTGTGTTATTAAGTATTGATGCAAGCAAATCGTCCCCAAGGTTAACGGTGGGTTGTCTGGCTGTATTACCTGTGTTCCACTCCAGCTTAACCCTGGGGGAGGGACGGAGTAAACACCTGTCTATTTCTCCCTCATCGATCTCCACATGGGAGACGAGGGGATTGAAAGAAGGTTGCGATGTTGTAACCCTAGTTCTATGACGCAATGTTTGCATCTTTCTCAAGGCGGCCAAGCGGTGATGCATTCAAGGACGTCTCCTCCGGCTCGGACCTTTAATTTATGGAAGGCTGAGACAGGATCGCTTGTCATCTAACAGTTTTATGAGGAGTGGTGACACAACTGTGTGTTAACCGAATGGATGGACAGGACACTGAAACAGGGTTATTATTTTTGGCTGGACCGCAGAGGGCCAGCCCTACAGACGCAAAAGTCTGTCGCTGAGTGAGTGACTGACTGACTGAGTGATGAAGTTACAGGATTGGTCGGCTGACTGCTGGAGTTTCCTCATTGGTCGTTGCTCTTTCAAAATGAAAAGGCGGAGAACAGTTCTGTGTTTACGTTTTCTGGGGAGCGTGTCAGCGGTTCAATGTAACATTACATAGCGCTGTTGTTGTGCATGTGCTATTGTTTATGTTCGTTTAAGTTACGTTATGCTCGCAAATTTTGTCCTCGCATTCCTCCATTTCCGCCATGAACTGACTATATAGCAGCCACACGTCACTACTGCGGTATGAACCCAAAATAAACAGACTGTGCTGTGATTTAAATGCAATAAACGGATCAAAATAATGACGAAATAACAACATAAATATATCGATTTGTAAAAGTCTGAATTCATTCTTTGTCAAGTCTGTCCGCAACACAACAAGCAAACAACTTTTAAAATGCTTGTTTTCTGAACAGAGTTCGGATCGATCAATGCCAGGCTCTGCTAACACCAGCTACTCAATCAACACTCAACATAACGTCATCTAGGCATAAATACGGCAGCGACGTTGTTGTAAACGGATCAAAGTGTGCCGAAATAACTACATAATGATGCTGATTAGTAAAAAGTCTGAATTCATGCTTTGTCGGGTCTGTCCGTAAGACGAAAAGCAAACAACTTTTAAAATGCTTGTTTTCTGAATGGAGTTTGGATCGATCAGTGGCAGGCTACGTTAACATTGCAGCTGCTCCATTAACACTCCATCTAGGAATAAATACGGCAGCAATAACGTCAGTGATGACAGCGGGGATATCTCAACGCTGATAAACTTTCACAACGTATATTGAACACCACTTATATGATGAATGCTTTTGATACACATGCTTTCATAAAAAACTGAAATACTTTTAACCTTGAATAATGTATTTCATGCTAATACCTTTTCACCTTGTATAAAATGTATAATATACTGACTAGTAAATGTTACCATTTACATTACTGAATGCCATTTGCTTCATTATAAGTTGGCTTTCAGTGAAACATTAAGATATAAGTGAAAAAAACTGTTCACAAAACATTATAGACATGACCACTGACTATTTGTGTAAGAATTTAGCTACAAATTCACAGACTTGACCATACGGTCCAGCCATATACTCGGTTTTGACCGAGTCTTGTTTTTCCCCAGTTCTACAGCGTTCCTCATCCGTTCATGGGCATCAAGCAGGTGAATCTATCCTCTCAGATGGAGAAAAAAAGCAGGCTGTGTCTGTCATCCCCACTTACTGTATGACGGACAGAAAGGGTTTTACTCCGCATCCTAAACCGATGTATTGCCCGCAAGACGTTCCATCTGCTAACCATCAAGCGGTTACTGGAACTGGACTGGTACAGCCGGGTGATTGGTTCGCCACCATTGACTCAAAGGACGCATGCTTTCCTGTAGAAGTGGCTTCAAAACACCTTATTGCTTTTGCCTTCCAGGGGACAGTCTACGAGTGCAACAAACTGCTGTTTGGATATGCCCTGCAGGCTCCGTCTGCAGATGTGTGGACATGGCATGAGGATCTTCTTTTATCTCAAAGACTTCAAGTCATCGCCGAGTCCAGATAATGGGCTGTGTTCAACAAAGCCCAGTTGATCTTACACATAACCTAGTTGCGGTTCATGATCAACTGAAAGAGAAGCAGACCCTGCCACACCAGCAGGAGTATCTCGGGGTATCTGGGGGTTGTGCTCGACGCGTGCAGGCTGCGGGCTGCTCTGTCGGATCACAGACGGACGTCTCCGCTGCAGGCAGTTTAGAGCTGCGGGAGGGTGTAACGGTGTCCGCGTTTACGGTCATGCAAGCGCTGGCCCATCGGGAACGATAACCGCACCACGGTGGCCTACATCAACAGGCAGGGCGGAGATTGTCCGCTGCCCTGTTGAGGTTGGCGGAGAGCCTGTGGTTGTGGGCCTCAGAGCACCTGTGGTTTCTGAAGTCTCTCTCCATTCCCGGGTCGGGGGAGCGGAGGTGGATCTGTTCGCCAACCAACGCAAAAAACCCACTGCCCACTATGGTTTCCCCAGGCACAGCAAGATGATCCACTCCTGGGGATGGTTGCGTTTGCACACGTGCCGTGGCCAAGAAAACTGCATTGCGCCGCCCAAATTATGCTAAACCAAACTTGTAAATTATAAAGTTTGTATGGAGCTCAAAACCGAGTGACTTCAATGCGGTGACTTCACTTAATAATACAAAATAAAAGCCAGAATTTAGCCAGTGACACTCACTCATGCGTGTTTGAAGATGACTATATTTATCTAGTGTGTGTAATGACCCCTCTTGCTATCAACTCAGCCTGTACAGCTGAAATAACTTAAGCCAGGTTGACTGGAGCACAGCCCATACAAAGTGTCACCCTATGCCACTTGCTCCCAGTGCAGCTGATTAGAAGGATTTGCTAAAAACTTGGCCAATACACCGAAACTACTCCAACTCCGACGCTTTGTTAGCAAGCACGGATAGCGACAGACGGAGGCAAAAAAATATGGACCCTCAGCGCTGTTGGGGCTGCACTCAGAGAGATGCATTGACAGTAACTGGCAAGCCACCGAGGAAATTTGCATGCAAAACATTCCTCGGACAGCACCAAATATAAATCCAGGGAGCTGAAGAGCTTTGAGTGTGGGAGGTGAGAGACACAGAGGGAGATATTATAGCCGGATGGATAAGATGGATGGATAGACAGACTGGATAAGGAGGAGGGGTGATTTCCGGAGGGCTGCAGAGCTTTTTAATTCCAGCTTTTCTGACTTTTCTGTGAGAGCGCCTTCTGCTTCTTGCTCATCACTTTAAGCCATCTTTCAGCGGGGATTTTGACAGCAATGCCTCTTGGCAGGCCCAGTAAACCCTGGCTAAACTGTGACTGACGTTGAGCTTGGAATGCATTTTACTTGACCCTGAACACACAACAACTTTTTATCTATGTGAGTTATTGCACATGCTAAGACACACAGACATAACTGGCTACATATGTACTGTTTATAGTGTTTATCCCCTCTGAAACATAGCAACACAGACAAATGCTTTGTAACTCCAAAGGAATTCCTGTAATGTATACACAGCAAGCAAGACAACATAGCACTTCTTGAATGTGAAAGAACAGAGATTGTGTCTTCACAGACTGTAGTCATGATATTAGCCTGATTTCAAGCTATGGCAGGAAGTGCAAACCCAACACAAACTCTTCAACTCCAACTTGGACTAAACACAACATGCTTTTCACTTTCAAATTTTGTCCATCATTATACCTCCAGTATATTGGACAATGCTGTACCTTAACGATTTAAGTCCAACGGCAATCTTCCAGTGCCAATGCAGGAAGTACTGTTCTCTTTATGTAGCATGGCACAAAGTTAAGGTGTGGAGGTCAGGGTGGTGGATGGACATTTAGTTTGACTTTCATGCAGGAGGAGACTGTCCTTTCAAGAAGAATGACAGCGTCAGTTGTTTCAGAAAGTTCCCCCAAAACGACATCAGTTTATGTTCAAGAAATCAGAATCAGAATCAGAAACTTGTTTATTGCCACGTGTATCAGGTTTGCACTAGGAATTTGCTTTGGTTCGTTGGTGCAAACAAGCAGTAAAAAAAATAACAGTAGAATAATTAAAATGCTAGAATAAAATAAGAATAAAAAATTGAAATCTATCAATATACAATATACAATATAAGATATAAGTGACAGCGTCCTCAAGGGGTCGTAGTAATTACATAGTAAGAACAAAAAAGTCGGCACACAGGAAACTGCTATTCATTTACGGTTTCCAACCGACAGTCAAGTTTTTTTTTTTTATTTTAAGCATGACCATGATCGGTCCATAAAATTAACATGTTTATTTTTGTAACCATGATGACGAAGGTCTCCTGACCTTATCGAAGTACTTGTTTTAATCCCCGAACCATGATCTTTCCCGGAGCCTGAGCCTGAGCCTGAGCCTAACTGAGAACTTTTTGTGCCCAAACCTAACCAAACCTCAACCACATTACAGTAACATCATCATCAAAGTCATTTATCTTTCAACTGTGATGTGTAACTGTTTTGGAATATCTAAAGCTGTTTTGTTTCTTGGCCCAGATTTTATCTTTGCACCGTGACAATACTGCATTCAATTGTGTTATACTGAGGTGACAGACACATAGACTTGAGCAATAATGTACAGTGCAGTACTTTCCCTGGTGATGGTGATAAACAGAAAGACATGCGGTGAAATACAGTGGATGTCTGCATAAAACCTTACAACTACAGACGCTACTGTACCAGCGCCTTTGCAAAATCTGATGACGGCTATATGGTATAGAATAGAGCACAGACATTGCACCGGCATCAAGTATACATACAGTAAACGATGAACAGAAAGTGACTGCTACGTGCCTAAACTGATACTGAACATCCCCCACAGGAGTAGAGTTTAGAGAATTGCTTTTTTCTAGTGAATCATTCGCCTCATCGTGTGTCTCCTTCAGCTTGGAGGAGGACACTTCTTGTTTGTTTGCAAATGTAAAAAAAACTGACAAGGCGGTACCACAGCACAGCCTGTGTTGGGAAATATTTCCATTTTAATTTTAACAAATTGCGAGACGTGAGTTTGCTCAAGTTATGCCCGGCTACACATGGGGCAGAGTAATGTGTCACACCATCTGCTCTCCTCTCAGCTGAAACCCATGCAGTGCATGAAAGCATTTCTTTTCTTCCTACTGTTAAACTTGCACCATACTGCTATCCCCACATACTGTTCAACCTGCAAATGGATTTTCAACTTCGAAAACTTGGTGGTTTGGAAACCATCCTATGGAATCTGCTTGGGTGGGTCCTAAAGAATCAGTACCGGCCTTAAGGTTGTGAATCAGCTGGACTAAAGAAGAATTGATAAATAATGTACACGAACACCGGTCTCCTGGTTGAAAGTCTCGTGTTTGTTTGACCCCTTCCCGTCGCCCTGAAAGGACTCTCACGCTATTAAAACTACGTCACTCGCTCCGACCGTCGAATAATGGGTTTACATTGGAGTTAATTGAAAGTCCGGTTGGTCACATACTGTTGCTAAAGGGTGCCTTCGTGTGTCGGTTTTCGATGCCGAGCAGCACTGACCAAACAGCGGTATTTGACGAGTTTGGAGTGAGACCGGGTTGCCTGACTCCTTATTCATTTTATTTCACCTTAGCAGCTCTCTTGAGGGGTAAGATGTTTTGAGAATAACTTTTATCTTTACCAGGATCTCGTCTTCTCTTAGAATTTCGTCAGTAGGAGCAACTCTTTGTACTAGTGAGCTTTATGAATACGGCCCCAGGTCTGTTTCACTTCAAACATTAGCCTGTGAACTCCCCAAACATAGGCCTAAAACACATGTACAACTCATGGTTTGTTGTACATATTTTCTCAGAACTTTTTACTACAAGATAATATAACTAATTTCAGATTGCTATGAAAAATGTATTTGAGAAAGACTGTCAACGTATCATTACTTAAAGGGGCTATATGTAAGAATCAGAAATTGCTTGTTCACAGCGACACCTGTGGCCGCAATGTCAACGAAAGTCAGCGTCCTGCTGCTCGGGCTCGCGCGCTGCATTGACATGAACGAGCACCGGTCTAAACAGTGAGGCGACACACGTCAGCTAACACATAATATCACTCTATATTTCACCTGCTTGGCAGTAATGTTAGCTGACCAGAGGAAGGTCTCTCCATGAATCAATGCTGATCCTGGTGTTGGCTTTTCCTCCCGATCCGGAGGGAACGGGGGAGACACCGACACCCGGTCGGGGGGGGGGAGACACCGACACCCGGTCGGGACGATAACGTAACTCGCTGCGGAGCTCCGTCACTTCACAAGACACGGGAAACCTCTGTTGGTCTGGAGGAGCTGCAGCAGTTATTTCTGCAAAAACGTCCACTGCACATTCACTAGATATTCTTAGAGCTAAACTAACTCTTCTGCAGTGTGTAGTGTGCGCGCGTTCACGTGGAGGTGGAGCGAGCCGAGCTGGTGAGAACGAGCGCGGTGTGCAAACAGGCAGGAGCAGAGCTGCTGCGCGCTCGCGTACCCACGCGAGCGCGCATGGGAATCCGACCCGTTAAGATTTATGCGCGTGATAAGTTACAAATAGTCCCTTTAATGAGTCTTGATCACAGCTTGAAATTCACTGAGATGTTTTTTCTCCGTATGACACATTGTGTTTGAGAACAATGTGCTAATTAATAATGCAGTGCAAAAAAAGAGTCAACAGAAAGTCAAGCTCAAGTGTTTTTACTACAATTAGGGTGGGTTTGTGTTTGAGTGTAATAAAATGCTTTGCTGCATGCAAAAACAGATACGAGTATCTATCAACAATGTGTAAGTGTGCTTTTGTGTGTGTGCAGGAGCAGCCGGATCGATACCAGTGCAGATGCTGTTATTTGTTGAGACTGCCTGAGACATGACAGCAATACATAAATATATACATAAAAAAAAACTACAATTACACAACTCAAAAGACTACAGGTAATAATTCTCCATGTAGCACAGAGAAAAAAGAGAGGATCTGTGAGCTTTAAAGGCTTTGGACATGAAGTCACCGCACTTTAATAGGAATCACAGAAAGCCTCGCCTCAAGCAGTAGTATGTGCGTTTCCTGAGGGAATTAGTAAAATAACACAAATAGAAAACTGTGCTCTGCAACTATTGACAAGGAAATGGTACACACAGTGCTGTAACCCAAAGTGCTTTGGACCTCTTCAGGTTTCTTTAAATCAATATAATAAAATACTAAACTCCTCAATGACTGCACAGTGTTATTGTACGGCTGAAATGTGTTCCAAACCTAAACTGTTTCAAAAATAGAAGTCAAATGGACGAAGGACAGCCCTTGGGCCAAAGAAAAGCTACATGGTTTTTATTTGATTTTTCTAGTATGTTACAAAATGTGGACTTTTCTAAACAAGAACATGAGACAAGGACAAATACAAAAAAAGGGGCTTTGCATTTGTCCTTTCCTTGAAGCATGACATTTGAAAACTATTTTTTTGGGGTCACAGTACTGCAGTTTCTACCAGTTTTCACGAGGAGGCATTCAGACTCTTCTCTAATCTACTGGATGTGTGGAGTTCCCAGCTTTCTGTTGTTTTTTGAAAACATGAGGAGCCATCGGTGGAAATGTTTGATCATCATCATCTGCATCATGGGAATGTTTGAAATGTGCTAAATATTAAAAAAAATGTAAAGCTGCAGTGGGTAGAAAAGGAGGAAACTTGATTAAAAAAAGTCATTTTTATAAAACGGTCACTGTATCCTGACAGTAGTGAATGAGACAGGTAAAAGAAATCATGTTCCTCTGTGTCCTCCGGTGGTGCTAACGGCATCTGCAAGATTTCACACACCGGAGGAAAACAACCAGTCAGAGCTGATCTGGAGTCTGACGTCCAGCTTCCGTCTATGAGAGCCGGCTGTCAATCACTCGCGAACTCCGACCAAACGGTCAAACTAGGCAGCGCTGATCAAATATGAATCAATATTCTGTTACTGTAATGACTATTTCTCTCCTCAAATGTTCTCAGAATAATCTTGTAGTTACTGTTTAGCTGTAAAATGAGAAAGTTTGTGACCCGGCAGCCATGTTGAAATCTCTCGAGGAAATACCAAGTACCGCCCACCAGCCGGAGCACAGCCAATAGGAACGCTCTCTTTCTCTGAAATTACCTGTGATTGGCCAAAGTCTCCCGTCACGGGCTATATTTTCTAAAGCCTGAAAAAAGAGCCATGAGGAGGAGCAGAAGTCTAGTTTTCTCTCAGAACACTTGAATTTCAATGTGCTGAAAGGTTAATAATGGGATTTTTGCCCAATGATGCCAAAAAATTGTTGCTTAATGAAGCTTTAATTGGGAGGTTTTCCATTAGCAACACCAAAACATTAACGGGGGTTGGGTAATGGAGAATCTGGTCTGTGGTTCATGAGGGGGTGTGCTAGTGGCATTCAGTTATAAGCATTTTTCAGGAGCAAAGGTATGAGAATAAACTGAGAGGCGGGCTTTGAACCTGAATTGTCAGAGAACAAAATGGTGAAAGGTCAGCGACAAGAACAAGAGAGTCTCCAACAGTGAACAGGCTGAAAGAGAAGCTGGAAGATGGCAAAAAGAAAAAGGCTGCTTGCTTGTATGTAACGCACGTTGATGCTCTTGTGGCTAGGCTAAAAACCTATGATTTGCGTGTAGGAATCTTCAAAAACCTGAGCATTAAAAGCCTTGAGGTGAGGAAGGCACGCTCCCAATGAACAAGTGCTTCACCTATAAGCATCCAAGACTGCTCTTACTTCAGTGTTAGCAGAATCATCGCCGCTGGGAAATGAAGGTGTGTGTGGAGCTGTACATCTGACTACTCACATGGCAAAGTGAGGCTAAATACGTTGAAGATCGGAGGTGACTATAGGGACACAGGTGAGGTAAAGATGACTTGGCAGCACCGCACAAGGCAGCTGGCAGCAGGGTTACAAATAAATTGTATTTAGCAGTGTGAAGAATCCAGACGAAGCAACGTGGAGAGTGTGTTTCACCCTCTGAGCAAAGTGTAAAGCCATGATATCTCACTTGAAACATTCAGAATCAGCCCAAATTCACCTCGCTGTAACAGAAGTTACGGAGGATTGATGGAAAATGCAAATGGAAATCCCAGAAAATCTTCTCCTTCACACACACAGCTCTGAGAAAATATATTTTCCATGAGACTCTGAGAATGTATACTTCCCATTCATGCCTGTCAATCAATCAAACCAATAATTCAGTGTCTATCTGCACCCTAATAGCAGTAGTAGTAATATAAAGAGCAACAAAGTTCATGCAAGGAGAGGAGGTTGTGGTGGATGAATGGGTCAAACTCAGGATTTTCACCCTGCAGACTAGGAGTCCTCTGACGAGCCTATTTTTCACTTTGCTGAAATTAATTTAATTTCTTTAATTATTATTTTCAGTATTCAGTCGCAGTTTGGTTCGGTTTAGGCACCAAAATCAGGCTACGTGGTTAGGTTTAGGAAAAATATACATATATGCACATTCAGTATCTAATGTGTGTCCCCTTTGGGTGCAAATATATTGTTGGCTACAGACACCTGAGTGCTTGTCTCTGCCATAATAATTTGAGCAGGTGAGTTGTGAGTTCAGGCTCCCAGCAAAGCAAACAACAGCAGGAGAAAATAAAAAGAAAACATCACAAAACGGCAGCTTATGAAATTCTGCCCAAACCTAATATTCAACCTCCAGATGGAGCGTATCAGGCATGCGAGCTTGCCCTGGTTCAGATGAGTTAATTTGTCATTGGGAAAATTCTGACAGCTGTGTGATAAGAGATTTCCTCTGACGATCTCAGACTAAAAATAAATATGAACTGAGACCCAGACGGGTTTATTTGAAAGAATTAAAAACAGATTGAAGACAGGTCGGAGGCTGCTCAGTCTCATAATGGGATACTGCAGTGGTTTCTATACCAGCGTACTGGTAGCAATACACTGTCCGTGTTAAAGAAACTTGCTGGGGGGTTCTGTGGAGCCAAAGCCTCCAAACTGGTTACGTTAGAAAGTCAGGGAGCTAATTGGGTTATAAATTGAACAAATAAACAGCCAACACGCTTGACAGTGTGTGCTTTTATGGTTGCCATATGGGTAATAATCTACATGTATTAATGCCACGGTGGGACTGTAAAGGTTTTATGAGATCCTTGTCGACTCGCCATCCCAGCAAACCAATTAAATTATATTTCCACAGTGAGACAACAACGTGATCATATGACCATAGTTTCATTGTCACAACCACACTTTTAGCATTCGCCATGCTAATATGATTTTCCTGAGGTGATTGATTTAAAGGCTCTGGCACTGGAAACATTTACTGGAAATATTTGTATTATTGTTCAATCCAAATTCAAATATCAAACCCACCATAAATAAAAAATACTGTCCAGTGTGCAAAACACGGGGGGGTCTCAGAGGTTCTAATTAACACCTACGGACCCCTAAAAGATGTCAAAAATGAAGTTAATTATTTCCTGTCTACCTCTATTGTAAAGTTCTTTTACAATTGAGAACAAAATTGAAAAACGCGGAGCATAAAGTAGCAGTACTTGTTGATTTGTGGCAACAACACGAGTGTTTATTTAACGTGTCTTTAACATGACCTCATCTGTCCATCCTTTGTGAATTTTCAGTACAAAGTCGCTAATTCTTCCTGCCTGTCGTCCGCCATGTTTGTTTACATTAAAGTCACATTTGATTGCGAGAGATTTTGCGAGATTTCCATTTATTTATTTTTTTTTAGTCGATACTCTTGTTGTTGTGTGCTGTTTTGGCCAAATCGTTGCTCTCCACACACTATAGGAACAAAACTGTTAAATTTAACATAACATTTTCTGTTAAGATTTGAAACATCTTTTAGTGTGGGCCAGCCTTTAGTCGGGTTCAGAAAATAACAACATGGTTGGGCTTAAAACTACAACGTTTGTACAGTGAACGTTGTGAACATGGGACACAAACAAAGAACTGATTGTAATTGTGAAAGTGAAACTTTACACACGGGACACAAACAGCGGTCTCCTGGATGAAAGCCTTGTGTTTGTTGGATAAGTGATGCCAAAGGGTTCTGACAAAGCTTCAGTATGTGATGAGTTGGGATGAAAAGGTGTTGAGCATCCTTGAAATTCAGCCGTTGAAGGATCCTTCCTTGACTTTGAGAAACACCTCCCTGTCCTGACTTTGATTCCTGCCCACCCCCTGCCTGCTGAAGTTTTCCTTTTCTTTGTTGGTCTCTCTGATTTTTGACCCCTGCCTGTTTTTCGGAATAAACCTTTGGACTTGAACTTTTACGTGTGTGTCTCTGAGTTGTGCGTTTGGGTTCCTACCTGTTGACCAGTGACCGTTACAATGGGACCATGGGATTGTCAGAGAGGGAAGTTCACAGAATCTCATATCAATAACCCCATCACAAAGTAACGTGTTTTTAGAAACAGTAATATCAAAACTCCCGGGCAGCGTTCAGAGTAGACGTCATGCTGTTAATGACTGGAGCACATGGCTTTACACAACACAATACTGTTATGGATCACATGGCCGAGGTATTACTATGGGTAGGGCCCAACTGTAGTTTTACAAGTTGTTGTAGTTATCCGTAACGCAGTTATGTTCAGCTTGTGTCCACAGACTGCAGACAAACAATACACATTCATCACATTTCCATAAGAAGCATCAGCTGGCCACAAACCGCCTCCACAAACAGTCAGCAGCTGATAGACAGAAAGGAAGGTGGGAGATTTATTCTAAAATCTGTCTAAAATAACTCAAACATGAAAGAAACACTGCAGTATGATCTGAATACACAATAAATAATTGAGGGGGGAAGTATTACAACTTTTTTGGAAAACATGAAAGAAATTCCTGTTATATAAATACACAAAAAATGAAATATGCTCATTTATAATAATTTATGTTTGACATCTTTTAATTTGTGTATTATTGTAGTCAGTTTCAAAGTAAAATAAAGCTCAACACACAGCCTCATAGGTCATTTGATGACAATATTAACGTTATAGGGACTGCAGGTGGAAAATCACCGTGGGATGTTGCTCCATCTTCAGCTGATAAATCATGAAAATGACAGTAGTGTCATTTAGTGACACCATTAACCATTATGTGTTAGCTGATGTGTCTGTGAGGCCTGTGGTGGTAACCTTTATATTCCAGCTGATGGTCCATAAGTTACTGCTCCCACAGCAGCTATCAGTGCCATTCCACTGGAAGATTGATTTTTCTACTTCACATTTGTGTACGCTCCAAACTGCTGTGGAAATGTTTGCCTAACAGAAGGCTATCTGTTTGTTGATAAAGCATGTTTTGTCTTTTTCTACAGTGAGTCTTATTTATGTTCCTATATTGGTGGATTAGTTCATAGTACCTGGCCTGAATGCTACTACACAGCGCTGGCTGTGTGTGTGTTTACTAAAATTATTTCTTCTTTTTTGAAGTTGGAAATGTGGCATCTTGCTCTGCATGCATGTGTTTGTCAGCCTAATAACCAGCAGGTGTAGCTGACATGTTTGCTGTTTGGTCTTTGTAGTAATTTAGACAGCTTGTTTATTAAAATGCTCACAGATGTGAAGCGTGTCACAACAAAGCCAGCTTTGTTCGTCTTAAAACAATAATAAAAAACAACTCCACATCAGCATGCCCTATAGCTTAAAGATATACTATTTCACCACCTACTGTATATAAGGGAAAGTGTTCTTATTAAGCATCAGCGAAAGCTTTTCTAAATGCATCACAAGCGACTAAAGTAAGTCAAACTCCATAAAATATTCTCTGGAGCTCACTTCAGGGTCAAGCCTGCGGTTAAAGAACAACCACTACTGCATTGACAAACTGGTATGTGAGAGCACCTCACAACCGCTTCCAAGATGAGGTTTTGCAATCTAATCAACACTGGCACGACTTCCACTGTTATTTGGGGACCGACCACTACATTTCAGTGGGGGACAACAAGCCTTGTTTAAGTGTTATTGACCAGGGAGCCGAGCCGTGTCATACAAGGTCATGTTACAAGACGGCCGACAAGTCATTTGTAATATATGGCTGCAATTTAATCCATTTCCAGGTGAGAACCACCGTGCATTGACCTCATTTACTGGGAGGGTCCTCAGGATGGCAAACACCCGTTCCACATCAAACAGGGAATGTAAGATGTCCAGCATAATAATAAGGCCCGGGGCACATTGACAGAGGGGATAAGGTCCTTGCTATCAGCTAGTAAATGACAAATGATTAGTTTATAATTGCCTTGTACCTGAAAAAAATTCCAAAAGGGCAGAGCAAAAACTTACTTCAACTAATATCCTTGAAATATGTTTAACTTCTCAGCATCAGACATGCACAGACGAAGCAGTCTGCCCAAGTTTGGCTTGCTAAGCTTCAAATCTCGCCAGTTAGAATTTCCCTATGGAAAGATTTATTAAAAATGATAATCCTTGGCATTACACAAGTGACCTGCTCATGCTGATAACTTACGAAGCAGAATATGTGATATGCTGTATAGGCTGTGGTAGAGATTTTCATCTGACCCTATAACATTCCTGCACGTTGCATCTCTTACATGAGTCAGAATATTTTATTTACCAAAACATGTACATATATTTTTACTTTGTTTTCTTCCCAAATGTCTGTTCTAACTTCAGATATGGATTAAGATGACCAGAAAGGATGTCAAACACTGCATCAGATATGAAGTTCTCATAACGGAGGCTATCAGCAAGAATGTAAAGCAGTTTTCTGTGGCGTTACTGTAGTTCATTGAGGTGCTCACCTAATTCATTCTAGCAGGTCAATTCTCAGTTAGATCATTAAGATGGAAAGGCAAAGTAATCTGCACAACACTAATGACAATTCAATCATGCAGATGGAGACAGAGTGATCTATATGCTATAATATGTTTCCCACTGCAGTGGGAGAAAACCCTAATGACACAGAGGAAACCCTATTGAGAAATGAGGCCAGCCTTGATCCTAAATGCACTAGATCATAATGAAAGAGGGGAAGTCTGCCCTCCATACAATGCTCGGTGGAGATGTGGTGGGAGTGAGCCTCCTTGTACTGTTTACAATAGCTGCTGGTTTGTGTGTGTCGTGTGCATGCCCGCATGAACACCAGCATTGTCCCTACATGTAAAAAAAGGTCAAGCTAATTTTACAAACAATGTCCTGATAGATCCACTGCTGGTCATGCTTCAGCTATTCCTTTTCCTCCTGTCTTCCTACACAGCTGCACACAATAGAAAATGCGAGGGATTGTGATTGTCGTTGCATTCTTGGTCAATGTGCTTTTCTGTCCTTTTCCTTTCAAAGCTGCCTCACAGGCACAAGCACACAAAGCAGCCTGTGTTTCCAGATGACTTTAATATGTTTACAGAACATTGGTTCAGCGGGGGTTTATTTAGACTCTGAAATCCACCGCTGATACTGTAGACACCCAAGGCCATAGTTGTGTTTTATACATAGCAGGATTCAACTGTGCATGCTCACTAAAACCTAAAGACCAGTGGTGGAAGAACAGTTTACTTCAGTAAATGAACCACTATGAAAAAAAAAATATGTTGCAACCTACGAAAAAGTACTGTAAGTAATGTTCAAGTATATTTCACAAGGATACTTTATATAGTAAGCATACTAATATCAGTGTACTAGTATACTTGTAAGTGTATTAATTCAATACTTCTTGAGACTATATTGGCCCACTTCTTAGTTTATAAAGAATACTTTTAAGTGTAAGAATGGTAAACTTTGAGTACACAAATAGTTTAGAAAAAGCTGTATTTTTTACTGCAACTATATTATGAAGTGACTTGAATAAACTTATTTTTGGTAAGGGACAAGAAAGTCCTACATTCAAGATTTTACTTATGTAAAAGGACATAATTATTATCAGATAATAAGTGAAATATCCAACATGCACACTGGCCATCACATATTATGTATATTATTATACCATTGAATGTGTTTACATGCATACTAGTATTGGTTATAAGGTTTTTGGAGTATCCAGGAAATGTGTTTGTAAATATATCTTGTTTTGAGAAGTCTGGATAATCCTTTATCTCTGTTTAAAAACAACCTAAATATGCTACGTGTAGCTAGAGTACTTCGATAGAAACCAGGATGTTGTGGCGTGTAAACAACTTCTCCAGGTTTCAAATCACTGCCTGCTGTCAGAGCAGGTACCTCCTCAGACCTAATGAGTAGATGGACGTCAGTAAAACAAAACAAACAAAAAATGCAATGCAATGATGATCTGTGTGTTGACATGGAAGTGGAACTCTAGCAACAATAACGTGGAGAACACATTGTTTTCACTCGTCGCACTTGTTTTCCTGGTCCACAGAAGTGGAGAGGTAAATGCAGCAGGTTCCAGGCAGCCAGAAACCAAAGAGGCTTCATCCTCAAGTGCTGCGGTAACTCCATGAGAAATGACAGAGCGGTTGAATGTGGAGGATTCAAAGATGAAATCGGGATACTCCTTCTAAAGAAGGGAGTGTGTGAGTTTCTCATCTCCATGTAAATAAAACCAGCATACTACGTGAACATATTCATTGTTACTAATGAATTAATATGTAGGCATCATCTTATTGCCGTAGCTGGTCAAGATAATTTGAATTTCTGTTGGGTAATTTCAGCCTGTGGTTCCCAAAGTGGGTGCCACGGCATCCTGTGATGAATTAAAGACAAGGCCAGCAGCGCTGCACCGTTTATTCATTTTTTTCCACATTAAAAAACAAAGAAACAAAAAAAATATATTTAATTAATTCAAAATTATCAAAATGGAATAAATAAGCAATATTCATCTAAATCAGTGTATTAAAAGCCCAGATTAATATGCAGTTATGCCGCCACGCTAAGATTAAGAATAGGCCTATAATATTTCACAAATTAGATTTAGATTTTTGTTCATCACATATTTTGCATCAGTTTACCAAAATAAAGTCCTTTATCCGACATCCATGTTTTGTGTGAAATTGTGGGGGGGAGGTGCTATGGTTAAAAAAAAAACAACAACAAAAAAAGATTCAAGCTATATAGTGCATAGTAAGTAGTTATCCACCAGTTATCCTCAGAAAAAACAGTGAATGGGATTTAGTGTCTGGACATCATTGCTATTGCCTCTATATGGAGATATTTGAGTAACAACAGCTTACTGATGTGTGTTTCAAGATACTCACTATGATGGTGAGCAGTGACACATTTTTGCACTACTTTCCTTAATGCAGCTATAGATTCATCTTTCATATTAGCACATGCACATCAGCCAGAATGAACATTGAGTGTATCATCCACTTAGAGACTCCAAACCCAACCTGACATCCACTAATGGGTGTGATCACACACCACAGGAATCACCTCTGTCAATATGTGAGCATATGTACCACATGCAGGGAGTGATACCACGCAGATTAAGACAAATTAGCCAGTGCTCTGTTATTTCTCAAATGCTTATGTGTGGAGCCGAGATAATTCCTCTGAAAAGTGCCTCGTCCCCCGCAGTTCAGGAAACATTGGCTGCATATTTTCCAGCTGTAGAAAATCCCCATATGTACAAGCCCGGGTTTCAAGAGAAACTTCAACTTTCACTGTTGTGTTTTCTGATTGCATGCAAATGATTCGAGGCAGCAGGGATCCTTTCATCCAGACACTGTTTACTCGTAAAATAAGCGTGCCACTGCGCCTGCTCTATTGTTCGCTTGATGCATCCTCTCGCCACTAAAGCTCATTGATTGAGACTGAGGTCTTGGAAATTCTTAGAGAGAGGACAAGGCACTCTGGAGATGCAGTGGGGTAACAATGAATAACGAGCAGGTGGCACACAGAGCAGCTCGCTCAATGCCAGTCAAATAATTGGCGATGCTTGAGAGGAAAAGGGGAGCGAGTGAAGACAGAAAACAGTGTAATAGGAACAGTGGTATTACAGTGGTTATTTGAAATCCCCCGATGAGTTTCATTCCGTACAGATGAAAAACTTCTGTTTGTTATGCCCTGCAATACCCCATTAGGCCCCACACAATGCATATTACTGGAACATCACTTTCAAACAGAATGGCAGACGAGAAAATAGGAGGAGTGTTTCATCTGCTGGAAGCTCAGCCAGGCTGTGTGTAAGCTGCTCTATCTCTGTCACTGTCCTGCTGAATGAGGCTCATGTTTGGGGCAACGGTGCATTGTTTTGTTTTGCTTTTTGCTTTGAGCTCAGAAGTCATGAGAACATTAGTTGATTGCATTAAAGTGATTGAGTCAATGGACGTTTCATATGAAGAGAAGCTGAGGCATAACAAAATTGTTCCAGTGATCTCTACCTACTGTAAGTTTTCTCTACACGTTCTCATCACATACTGTCGCTTGGCGTCACTTTAGGTTTAGGCAACAAAGGAAGTCCTAGAGCGTTTACCATTGCAGCAGATGGGTTTACATTGTAGTTAATGGAAAGGCCGGTGTGTCTCAACGCTAAAAGGTGCCTCGTGCATCGGTATCTAACGCCGATGGCCATGACTAAGCGTCGGTATTTGACGCCCTGGGAATGAGAACGGGCTGGGTCACCACGTACAGACACAACTGGTCAGTGCTCTCTCTGCAGCACTATCACAGCTTCAGCTGCAAAACTAGCACAGCTGCATTGTGAGCATGTTCTACATCCCTGTATGCTAGGCCATGGTGTTAGATTTATGGGTCAGGATGCAAATGAAGGTGAAGTTAAGAAGAAAATGGGTCCCCTAATTTTTCAGGAAATGTATGATATAAGGCAACTGTAGGGTATATGTTTCAAAGGTTGTCCCCACTTGTGGGTCCTGGGATACCTTTTTATTTATTTATTGATTGGTGTTGGGATGTAATGAGAATTTCAAAAAATATAACAAAAACATTTTTTTGAAGAGCACTACCGATCCTTGCTTTAAAGCTGCAGTGGGTAGAAATGGAGCAAATATGATTAAAAGATTTCACAGACCGGAGGAAAACAAGCAGTCAGAGCTGATCTGGAGTCTGCTGTCCAGCTGCCGTCTATGAGCAGCTGTCAATCACTCGTGAACTCCGACCAAACGGTCAAACTAGGCAGTGCTGATCAAATATGAATCAATATTCTGTTACTGTAATGACTATTTCTCTCCTCAGATGTTCTCAGGAACATCTTGTAGTTACTGTTTAGCTGTAAAATGAGAAAGTTTGTGACCCGGCAGCCATGTTGAGATCTGTCGAGGAAATAAGCACCGCCCACCAGCCAGAGCACAGCCAATAGGAACGCTCTCTCTCTCTCTCTAAAATGACCTGTGATTGGTCAAAGTCTTCCGTCACAGGCTAGATTTTCTAAAGCCTTAAAACAGAGACAAGAGGAGGAGCAGAAGTCTAGTTTTCTCTCAAAACACTTGAATTACAATATGCTGAAAGGTTATTATGGAATTTTTGCCCAATGATGTCAAAAAATATACTGCCTACTGAAGCATTAAGGTCCTTGCTATGTCAGTGTATATTTGCATAGTACCCCTACAATTTGCCCAGTTCATAATCACATAAAAAACCTCTTTCCTCCACAGCTGATTACAGTAACTGACACATCGCACAACGTTTACTTTCATTATTACAATCAAATGATTACAAACCTGGAGCAGCACTATAGGAGCTAAGTTGGAGAGTATTTGAATGGACTAGTGCCTGTTTATTTAGCTGACATCCAAGGAGCTTCATTTCATTCAGTACTGAACCAGAGAATGTTCCATAAGACTGAGCTGATGCAGCTCTTGTGTGTACTATATACATGTGCTGTACTGTAGATAATGCCATACATCTCAACAATAGTCATGTTTTTCTTCTTTATAGTTTAGAGAGAAGGAGTAGGAATAATGTATTTGAATTTTAATTTGAATGTGTTTTTTTTTATTATGTTGCTTAAGTGCAGCCCTTTGAAATGGACTTCTCACATAACTGCAGATATATATCACTGTAGCAGTGATGCATTGTGCTGAGAATAATTGCCTTCCTGTATTATCAAGCAGCTGTTAAAAACACAATATTGAGAAATACCAGTGAATGTAAATCATCCGTGTTTGTTTACTTTTGTTTGTTTCTCATCCTCATCCTGAGTTGGTCTATTCCAGATGTTCTGGCTGTTTATGACAATGAGCTGATTGGCTCGGCGCTGAAAGAGAGATTGGATTACTGCTGGATCTTCAACATTAATGCTCTTTTGAAAAATAATATCTGGGGAATTAAATGCATTGTAATAAATTACCCGTGCTCTCTATTCTACTCTGTGTCGTCATCGCTGTGCAGTTTCTCATATTGAGCTGTTGTGTACAAGAAGTGCACATCTGTTGCTTGTTGAACATCTGGGCACATTTGCATATTAATGAATAATTATGTTAATTTGATTGTCATTGGCCCCTGCAATGCGAAAGATTAAAGATCTACCCAAGCGTGAAAAAAACCCAGTTCCTCCTATTACTATAAATGCATTTGGTTCTTTTATTTAAGATAATAAGTGAAGGGTAGAATACAGTTGGAGGTCCTGTGACATGAGCCAGTTTACAAGCATCAGCAGAATAAAGAGATTGGACTGTCTATCCAGTGATGAAACAGGTATTTAGAATATAGATTCAGTTGAGGTGCACACATGCTTGTCTCTCTAACACACACGTTTGAGTATGGATAGTACTCTTGAATATGTGGAAAGGCACGTGATGCTGTGGAGTGAAAGGGCCGCACCTACCAGTCTAGTCTTGTGTCATTTAACGCACATAGAAAACATTGGATGCATCATACAGAAGTAGAAAAGGTACAGTAACTGTAACGTCCCAATCTGGGGAGCCAATGTGATAACATTTTGCATCATGATTGAGGTGAATGTGTGTGTGTGGGATTAGAAATAACCAGCCTGGTCCAACGAAAAGACACGTGAATGACACAATAATGCGCAAGGTAAAAGCATTATAGAACGCCCCTTGTTGGTTTAGGTGCGTCATTTCACGCCGTGTAGTTGCACTTCATTATTAAGTCTGGTTTGCAATTTATATTTGAGAATTTTATTCTTAATTTAATTATGTTGAGTATGTGTGAATTAGATCTCAATGAGTTTTTCTTATTTACTGTTATGTTCCCTTTGAAATTTTCCTTTGCGGTTTCTGTACCTCCTGGTTTTCCATAGCTCCTCCTGTCCGTCCCTCACAGTGTTGTTTTACATTACTGAGGAAAACGATGCTGCGCTGTTTTATTTACTTTGAAAATTAAGCCATTTAAGTTGTATAACGTTTACAGTTGATGCTATTATGTTACCCAGCTGTTTGGTTTGTTTATTGACAGTTTAATATAAGTTTAGACAATGTTTTAATGTTACGTTTTGAGCAACATTCTTAATACAGTGTGTCGCCCCATGTCAGATGAGTAACGTAGCGCTGCAGAGATTTCCAAGTCTGAAATCTGTTATTTTGCATGTTTAGGAACAGATGTACAGAAAACAGAGACCAGAAAACAATAATGAGTTTTATTGTCTTCTGCAGGTTCTTTCTCTGAGAAATGTCAGAACTTTTTTTCTGTTTCTGTTCAGTCATCCAGCCACATGCCTTTTTACTTCGCCCACCAGGTTTCACTGTTGTTCCTGTTGTATACTATTTCACATGGTTTTGAAGACATTTACTGTTATAATTAACTGTAGGTTGGATGTTTTTCAGCCAATTTTGGTAGCTCTTGGTAATTAATTTGTACACTGAGTTAAATACATACTTTATTGCTACTTTAATGTATTTGTATGTATCTGTAGAGTAAAATGAGCTCCACACAATATTGTTTTACATTACTGAGGGAGCAGAGGTACAGAAAACAGAGACGACAATTAATTAGTTTTACTGTCTTCTGCAGGAGCAAAGAAATGCATGAAAAACAGTCCATGTTTCTCCTCCTTCTATGCCCCGCTCACATCCGTTATATAGTCTGTACTGACTGTAATGTAAATGCATCCGCATGAATATGCTCCACTCAGAGCTAGTGAGGTAGAATAAAAAGGGAGAACGACAGCTTATGGTGGGCGGAGAGGTGGTGGATGGGTTCAACAAACAGGACTTTCAACCAGGAGACCGCTGTTTTGTTTTCGTAAGTGACGTTTGTGGCGTGATTTCCGTACTTATGTTACATTGTTTGTGTGCGTATTGTAGTTTACATACTATTTTAAGGTCAACCTTGATGTCTTTCCTAAACCTAGCTAAGTGCCTAAACATAAGTGAGTGGTTTTGTTGCCCCCTGCTGGTGCTCCACCTTCATACATGCATGTAATATATACAGTATATTACACGCTTTGGCATGATATTGGGTTGAAATAACATAAGCCCGGTGTTTTCAATAGAAAATGATTAATCTAGCATCAATAATAGAATATTGTATTTACAATATACTAATAAGATTAACGGTTTCTTTTTCATTTCTAGTTTTTGGCAAAAACGAATCATCCAGAGAGCCTCTGTATTGTAACGGTACCTGCTAGCAGAGTGAATTGCGAGTGAGGGGACAGGAGAGAAGAAAGAAAAGGCTGTTCATACTAAATCAGTTGGTAGCAAATGCAATTTTGGATATGATGTTATTACAAATTGTGTTATAGGATATATTATTTTATAATTGGTTTGTATATTTATTTAAAGAATCTGCCGATTGTATTATTTTGTTTGCTATATGTATGTATGTTAATCTATTTTAATTGAAGTTAATGCATAATTAAGTTCTATTTATTTTAAGTTATTCATTAATGTTAAGAACATTTTCCATTCAAAAATGTCACCATTAAAATGACATTAGACTGTAAAGATGGCCTTTAGCACACTGATTATATGGGGGTACCAGTCCTGCATCAAAGAGTGACTTCCTGCAGGCTTGTCTGCACTGTGTTACATTTTCACAGCTCACTCACTGTCACTAAATATCACAAGGTAAGTACTGGAGAGCTGCAAGCCTGCAAAGGTTATTCAGAGTAATTTAAAGCTTTGAATGGGTCCATTGGGTTCTGGAGGTGTGGTTACAGCAATTGTGCAAGGTTGGCGTGGCCCAATGGGATATCTTTTCATGCGGCCCACTTCCCCTGGCGGTGCCTCTGGGTATGCTACTGGTGTTGCCCTTGATCCTATTACCTGTGCCTTAACATTTTCCTCAAGAATCTAAACAATATGTTAAATATATTTAACAAGGCAGGCAGATGATGACCAATACTGAAACCCATCTCACACTGACCAGTTCAGAATTACAGATACATTGATGTCGCATACAGTACAGTGGTCCACAAACAAATATTTACACAACGACGTTTTCTGGAAGTAAACTCACTGGAGAGGCATATGGTTGGAATACCAAGCAGTTCTGCAACGTTCAGGGCCAATGGAGGAAGTAGTAAGTTCATTATGTAGCAAGATGTTTGCCTTCATATTAACAAAACATACCGTATAGTTTATTTGCCATGACATTAACCATCGCTGCTATGTGCAGATAGACAAGGACATAATCCGAGATTTTGCTGAATCATCAAATATCTTGTCCGTTATCTAGATTATTTTAGCTGTTTACCATTCAAGCTGTTTTGTCAGCTAACGTGTTCTTCACTCACTCTGTTTGTTTGCATTACGTGTCCTCCGTGGTGCAATAATTCTTTGCTAAAGCACAATCCAAAACAAAAGATGGAGAACAGATAAAAATGTCAGACGTTTACATCAGACGTTGACTCGGCTGACATGAACACATGGGAAGACATTCATTCTAGGAAAAATACATTATAGCCAAATTGGGTTAGAGTCTACAGCACAGAGCCCTCCAAAACAGATGGGAATATAACCAGCTGTGAGTCTTACTGTAATTGATCACATGCTACTGCAAGCACACAGCTCATCTTAAAACAGCAATCTTGGAATTTATATTTGGCCTGTATTCCGCTGGCTCTGCCAATTGATATTTAACTCAACCAATAAGATTATTCATGCCACGAGGGATCTCTGCCCAGGATAAATCAGGTTTATGAGTAAAACACCAGTCTCCAATCAAATCTTTGCATAACGTCGGACTCCCTTGATTGGATTTGCATTACATTTGGTTTTATAATATTCAGCAAATGTGCCCAAAGTTATAAGCAATTATGTGACACGCCACACTAGTCATGAATCAGAGGTTATGGTTATACTGTAATAAATGCATGGCCTCGGACCAGGTTTGCTATTTCAGTGAACCATTTCTAAGAGTAAGCAAGATGAATGAGAAGTGAAATAATAATCAGGTGAATACAGGGCACTAATCGTGACTAATTCTACCAGCTGTTAGGGAGTTGATATTCCTTTCACTCGCTCACAGTGAAAAGCTCTGAGAATAATATTAATAATAATAATATTTCTCCCAGCAAATGAGGGCCAGTGCAATATATAGAGAGCAATAACTGTACTTTTAAAATTAGGTGTATAATAAATTTGAATTGCTTTTAGTAGAAACCAAACTTTGGGAATTTATAAGCTCGAGATCTTTGGAACATTTTAGATATAATTTGTTGATCATTACTCAGAAAAATAGACGGCATTCAGTGATAGCAGATGTTTGTTAAACTATTAGCAGCATGTAATAACACTCCTGGGATATGTGAATGATATGAAGGCAGTTATGTACTGTAATATCCCTTTTACAAAAAACCCTAAAAATAAATTACAATACTGTAGGTCAGTTCATTTTTCAAGTGACACAAAGTTACTTTGTAAATCATGTGTTGTGCCAAAATGTTGTACTCATTAAAGTTGAGCTGCTAAACAAATGCTGCAACCAATGTCCTGTTGTCAAGAGGCACAAATGGAAGATTGATGGCAGTGATAATGTCATTCACTATTTTTAGCTGACTGAAGGAGGATAAAATGAGAACATGTTAACCCTTTCTGTTCCTAAATCACTGAGCTGATTGGGGAACCGGAGGGTGGGCGCTACGCTTCCGTGATGAGGCCATCGGTCGAGACGGCGTTATCAGCTGTAACCTCCGTATGAGAGCAGTGCAGAGCGGCGGCCGTGAGCTAGCCAGTGGGGCACGCTCACATGCACTAGCATGCTCTAAAAGCAGGCATGACTGACTTCATTCTCTGCATTCTCATAGTTTTATAAATACTAACTAACCTTTGCTGACATAATGTAAAACTCGGCATAACTCTGTCCACCTTACTCCTGGCTGTAGGTGTGATCAGCAAGAGTAACTGAAAACAGTGTGACTGTGCAGAGCATTCAATCTGTAAAGTATGTACAGCTGTCAAATATATGTAGTGGAGTAAAAGTACAACATTTCCCTCTGAAATTAAGTGTGTTGAAGTATAAAGTTGCATATCTTGGAAATACCTAAGTAAAGTACAAGAACCTCAAAATTGTACATAAGTACAACGAGTAAATGTACTTGAAATGCCACTGACAGTCATGCAGCCACTTGGTGAGAAGTGATTGTACATGCAAGTCATAATCTATCCTCTTGAAAACTCAGGTTATTTTTATTTTGTTACTTTGGTACGTGCACAAAAACACCCATACTATCCCATCTGTTCACTGGAGTCTGCCTAGAAAGAAAAAAATGATTTAATTATTTAAGTTATCGCTCAACCAAATGTTGTCAATTCAGAAGATGCACTATTTAGTAGCATTCATGGGTATGAGTTTTCTTGATATGAAACCTAAGCTTGAATCTCGACCTTTAAAAAACACAGATAAACAGACTTGGGGCATTGCTCCAGCTCCGGGAGCTGCCCACTATATCCACATCCATATCCAACTGTCAGCCGCTGCTCCGCTCCACTAGAGAATTTGAGGGTTAAACGCTTAAAGGAGCTGACTAATTTTTGCCACCCACATTTTTCTGACTGTTGCAAAGGGCGAAAGTTACATCATAATGTAAAGCTTCATTTATTCATGTAGTATGAATAAAGCTTCTGCTCAGTGCTGACAGTAGAACCCTGTCTTGTACTGGGCAACTCCCAGCAATATGTGAGTTTAACTGGGGTACACATAGTGGTAATGACTATCCATCCCTCTGGACGACTGTCCTCAAACGTGTTTTCATTCAAAATTCATACTTATTATTACACATTGCACCGGCTTTTATGGGTTTGGCTTGATTTTGTATGGTTATGACCATAGACTGTGGGGCCAGGGGGGGTTTTGGAGTCTGATATAATATCTTTTATGAATAAAAGTCTGAATTGTATATGTGTTCTTTCTCAAAATTTGTACTTTTAATGAGCCAAAGGGTATTGGTCACCGTCACCCACTCTCACTGACTGCTGATATGCAATTTGAGCAACCCTGTCTCCTACAAAATTACGTTTTTATACAACTAAACTGCATAACCAAAATGTGTTTTGAGGGAAACGTGATTAAAGTGGCAGTAGGCAGTATATTTTTGGCATAATTGGGCAAAAATTCCATAATAACCTTTCAGCATATTGTAATTCAAGTGTTCTGAGAGGAAACTAGACTTCTGCACCTCCTCATGGCTCTGTTTTCAGGCTTTAGAAAATCTAGCCTGTGACGGGAGACTTTGACCAATCACAGGTCATTTCAGAGAGAGAGCGTTCCTATTGAGCGTTCCTATTGGCTGTGCTCCGGCTGGTGGGCGGTGCTTGTGGCCACCGGGTCACAAACTTTCTCATTTTACAGCTAAACAGTACACTACAAGATGTTCAGATTCCTTCTGTGAACCATGGTTATGACATCTGGTTAGCACATAGCTGATAAGTGAACAAATATTTTGAATTGTGCATTTAGGGCATGGTACTAGAGAGGGCAGTTAGGTGATAGTGGGCCTACAGTAGAGTCACCTCCTGGGCACAGGCTCTATAATTCCTTGCCGCAGCCCTGCGTAGAAGTGCGATGCAGGGCAATGTTGAAGAAGAGCCTAGTCTGGTCTAAAATCTCCACTCAGCGTTCCCTGGATAAATAAAGACTGAAAAAGAAATTGCTTTATGCATTTATTTGCTGCTCTCTTGGGGTCGGACGGAATGGGAAGCAATAAAGCTCTCATTCATTCATTTATCACTAGTGGGAAGATTGACCTCGTTGCTTTGCACTGAGGGCTCAGGGGCGTGGACCGAGTCGAAGGAAGCATTGATGCAGATTTCACTCAGCGCTTGAAGGTTTCTGGTTTTGCCTTTCAGCCAAAAACTCACACAAATTCCGAGTAAAATTCAACATCTGTTCTGATTTCTGCAGTTTTATGAAAGCACCTGTGAAATCCAAGATTTCAAATCTCTGCCGAAAGAGAATCGTTGTTCGAAAAGTTTTGCTGAAGGTAGTTTTGTTTAGGTAGTTTGTTCGGCATGATGCAACTCACACTGCTTATTGAAGTCAGCTGCAGCCTCAAACCCTCTCAGACAGTACTTTAATAGCACTGCATGTTGTGGGAAGGCATACGAATATGGCAAGAATGAAAGTAAAACTGACATCTTTTTCTCCGCGCTGGGATCTGGACAGTGGATAAAGATAATGTCACATCTATAAGACAAATCCCTTCACCCTCAGTGCTATGGCGTGGCAATGCAATTTGAACTTTCTCTCATGGTGAAAAAATTGAAAGAACATCTTCTCTCCCTCCAGCGCTGTTCTGGGAAGGGAACAGCTGTCGATGCTGAGATGAAAGTTGAAGGTTCTCATCTTGAAATGCAACAAAAACCTACTTTTTAAAAATCAAAAACAGGCTGCACCTGATATTCACTGCTTCCAAAATGTTACTGTTTTTTTCATTTCATACATTATTGTTTCATAAACAAAGGTGTTGGTTCAGGATAACTTTTACAGTTTTTGGTGACCTAAAAATTGACTAAGGGTGTGTTTGTGTGCACGCTTATCTGTCTGTATGTGTGTCTAAGTACATGTTTGTGTGCTTTTGTTGTCATCATTGCACTAAGCAGATTCCCTTTGATCATGTATACTAAGGACTTCCAAATTTCCATTGTTTGCCGGCAGGATATCAAAGCTTTCTAAGTGTGACGCAAAGCTTTTTTTTAAGGGCAGCCACTGCGGGATACAGAAATAACTGAGACTCACTGTAAACCATAAAAATAACCAGACAGGAAGAGAAATATAATTTCCTTATAAGAAATGCTGTCTGTCACTAAAAAAAGGTATATTTTGTTCTCTTTCTTTGGTCTTGACGTGGAGAGGTTAGGCTCCAGGTAAACTGAATAAGCTTGGTTTATTTCCAGCACGGACTGACGCCATAAATTTCAGCTGCATTGAATTTCCAATGTGTCCCACAGACCTCACGCTGCATTTGTCAACAGCACCCACAAGAGAGAAAGGTTCCCAATGTGTTGTGATTCACTCTATGATGCTGAGAGACCTCGGGGTCATTCCGCAAAAACGAGCAAAGAAATCAACCTGAAGGGGACCTGGTGTACTATAAAGCCTCTGAGGTGGACCATCATTTGTCAGAACAGAAGCCTTCCTGTGCTCCCCCCCCACCCCCATCCGATTCTGTTGTCTTACATTTTGCCAGCGATGCCTTGTTCTTTTCAAACTCCAGTGTCAGAGAGACAGAAAACATGGACTTTCAACATGTGCTCCCTCATCTCTCCTCCAGGCTCTCCATCACTCAGCTAGTCGATTGGATGCGTGTTCAATAGAAGCAGGGAGCGCCTGCGTGCGTTCGCATGACATTGTAGTATGTACATCAGCCGGTGCCCGATCTCATTTGGCATGATGTGCAGCAGCCTAATCTCCTTCTTAACACCCTTGCAGTGTGATGGCAACCTCTCCCGCCGCCACTTTAAACCTAGATAAGTGTATCAGCGCAGCCAGGAGGATGAATCCCCAGCCTGCCAAGAACACAAGCTTGCCTCTCTCATCAATCAATTTGACAAGGCCAGCCACAGAGCAGAGCCTTCCGGCAACCTGCCCCACCCTTCATCCTCCTCCCCTTCAACCCCCCACAGCTCCATCCTCTCTCCTCTGATCCATTTCTTAAAAATGCCGCACCCCCATACTGTAGCAGAACGAGAGTGGTGAAGGAGAAGGGAAACAGGAAGGGCGCATGAAAAAAGATTCACAAGGTCCGTGAGTGAGAGTTTACACAGCCTTCATAAAGTGGATGCCAGGGAAGGGAAGACAAGGTTAAAGACTTGAGGAGCCATGAAATATGGCCCGTGAACGGGACCACTGTTAACACTGTTGCATGCTGGGGACGAATGAGCGCTGAGCGTGCCTCTCAGCTTGTGAAGCGCGCTGTCGCAGAATGCTGTTTCCTGTGGTGACAGAGAGGCAGACAACACAAACTGAGACATGGTGAGTAAAGCGACACACAGGCAGGCTGTATCTGATCCTCTGCTTCAACCCCTTTGTGGAGGAGCGACACGTTTTTTTTCTGGACGGGTGTTGAGATTCTATCAGCGATCCTGTGATATTTGCTGAAGTAGAGACATCACAGATAAATTGCATCTGTGGATAGATATGAATCCAGGATGAAACTGGTATCAGATTGCATTAGATCTGCTGTATTCATTTTGACTGCTGCAGGAGTAGAGCTGGTGAAACTCTAGGGTTGAAGACGAGAGTACACCTAGAAAATGTACACACAGAGAAGACTGTGGTGCTCCTACACATACACAGCATGTGGCTGTAGCAGCAATAAAGCCATGCGAGAGAATGTCTTGGGAGATATGGCTGGAAAGACCAGCAAGCAACACGTGGAGTCTACATATCTCCTGCACACACAGGAGTGAGCAAACTCAAACGGATTACATAACATGAAACTGGAATTCATACGCAGACAAGCATGAAGAAACAAATGGAAACATACCATCGCATATCTGTGTGTCTGCAAAGCACAACATTCACTGCCTGGCAGCCCAGCTAATATCATAATCCCTACACAGGCAAATGGACACTAATCTGCCAATCACAGCTGCAGCCGGTTGACAGCACAATGCACATCTAACAATCCTCCGCTAACGTGTTTGTGTATTAATAATTCACACTTGTTCCTGTGGGCTGCAGAGTCTTCCTCAGTGCAGCCACCGTCTCAACTCCAAATGCCACAGATGTTAGAGAGACAAACACACAGGGGGGATAGGGGTGGGTCATAAAATACAAATATTGCTTCATGGAGATTAGTGTTTACTCTCGTAATTTGGATAGAGTTTATATGCAGTCATTTTCAAGAGTGTGTACTGTACAGTATGTGGACCTTCAGAGGCTTAATTATGGTTCAGTGTGGGCACAGTTTTAGCAGACTGATCATGGTAAACTGTGTTCATCATGGTACTATAGCGATGGTACTGTACTGTCTGTACATACCAATGCTCCAGCACTGTGCCTTGCTAGCTTTAAAACAAAATAATTAGTCTATTATTATAAGCAGAGGCTTTGTCAAGGATGAAAAGGAGGAAATCACTTTTGTGTCTGAACTACTGCTCACTATGAATTAAGATGCATTTAGCAGTATGGGGTCTCACAGATTGTGTATGTGCAAAGCTGCAATTGAGTCAGCTAGTCTTCCTGTGATCTGTCTAGCGGCGTCCTCACGATCACCGGAAAGCGATAAGAAATGATAGTAAGTAGCTGCAGCAACATCTGCAGGCTTTACACTACAGGGTGCAACATTTTGAGTAGGGGCAGGGATGCACACCATCCACTAGACTGCACCAGGTATGACTGTCTGTCATTTTCTTATCCTCCCTGTTCTGCTTTTACTAGTTACATTAAATGATAAATGGACAGCACTTACATGTACAGTATATAGTGCTTCCTACCTTAGCAGAGAAAGCACTTTACAATTTGTGTCTCATTTATCCGTTCACACACTCACTCACACACGCACACACATCCACGCTGACACTCCTCTGCACTAGGGATGCACCGATCCAACGTTTTCAGTCCCGATACCGATAGCGATACCTTGGCTTTGGGTGTCAGCCGATACCGAGTATCGATCCGATACCAGTGTTTAATTAATAAGCTGTATATGCTTCACTATGTGGAAGTGACTGGGATCATTCTGTTATGTGTAAGGCAACAACAGCTTTCTTAACTTTGTAAAACAAAATGTAACAAATAAATACATAGATATAAACATTTTGTGAATTGTTATTTTCTATTAAAATAATAAATCGTACACCAACAACTTGGCAAAAAAAAAGAAATCTTCAAAATGAACAGGAATTAGGATCCAGGTGTTTTTAATAGAGCAACAAATTGGTTAAAACTTAAACAGGAAATAAAGTATATAATCCAGTATATAATGTATATAAACATAGAATTGAATTTACTAGATCGGCCCCATTGTCACCGATATCCGATCCGGTATCGGTGCATCCCTACTCTGCACTAATAATATACCAAATACGATAGTATGGGAAGCCATCAAATACGGCCTGAGACCCAGCTTCTGTTTTCTTAAAGCACAGCTGTTCTGCTATAAAACTGACTTTTTTAATGAAATGTTCCTGTCGCTGTAATATGAGAGAGAAAATAAAGAAAAAAACAAATATTGGATTAGATTTAGTTGCAGATACTCAACATTAAAAAGACTCAAATCAGTATTAGGAGCATAAAAACACCATCAGAATATACTCCGACTTTTAACTGAGCTCTGTGACTTTCCAACAAGAAATGTGACAGAACAGTCACTTCGAACAGGAGGAACCTCTGACCCCTCGGGCCCCTGGGCCTGTGACGATGAGACTTTACGGATGTATTTACTATGTATGCTTAGAAACTGTTACAATCCACATTTTCAAACATTAAAATGGAAGAAATTAGCATCCCTGTTAAATATGCAGTTATGCCATAAAGTTACATGAAAACGAATATTCCTGTGAAGGGAGCCGTGATTTAAGGGGACATCATTTTCAGGTTCATACTACTTAGAACATGTTTGCATAAAACCCATAAAAACTGTCTGGGTTGTCTTAATTCACAGTTTGTAGGTTGGTAGGAACTCCAGATACCCACATGTACTGTATGTGCACAAGCACTGAAAACTTCTTGGTAGAACCCTGACCTGAGTTCAGACAACCTGACACCACTTTGTAATTTGTACTGTTTTATTTCCTGAATGTTCTTTTTAAAAGTCAAATTGAATATTAGTGCACTGATTAATCTAATAGCGCAGCCATTACTGTTAGTACAGAGAGACGATAGAAATCAAATCCACCCGGAGACAGACGGTCCTTGGTGTATTCTCTGATTTATAGAAGTGGAATTCAGAGTATGGCTCCGTTTTTGAAGGCAATTTCTGAAAGTTTCACAGGATGATGGAATTCTCTGATGGCAAGGCTGCAGTAGAGAAGTTGTTTCATATGGAAAAACAAATATTTTTTTTTTCTTTTTTAGAGGGTATAAACTTTGAAAATGCTCCAAGTCAAGTATGGAATGCAATGATATGGATTCAGGCACCATCTTACACATTTCCCCATTCTTCTCTCATGTTGTCTTGTGTGTGATGGGTTCGGATGGATGAGTTCAGGCTTTATATAACAAACTTTCAGCACTTTTCACACCCTGTGAGCTCTGCTCACCTAAATCCCTAAGCACTTTGCATTTGGGCAGAATATTTACATAATTACTTTGAGAGACACTAAGCTAGATTAAAAAGTTGCATGAATTATTGATAATGTGAATTGTGATGTCAATTTTTTTTTCTGCTGAAAAGAAAAAAAAAAAAACATGAGCACTTTCCCCCCCAGGTACTTTACATTCTAATTGCCAACTGTGTGTATGAATTCACATGCTTAGAACTCACTTTCAAAGTAAAACTCACTCCCGTGCTTAAAGGAATACTTCACCTACAAAATGACCATCTGTATATAAATTACTCACCCAGTGTTACCTTGAATTATTGAAGAGATCTTTGTTTTTCTCTCATGGCTCCACGGTGAACGGAGACTCAAAAAACTGGAGTGAATCCTTGATGAAGAAAATGGGTCCAGATTTAACAACAGCAAAACTATACATATATATATATATATATATATATATATAAAAAATCTATTTACAGACTTTCACACAACTCTTGCAGTTTAATCCAAGTCTCATTTATCCAGTTGGATGCTCACTACTTCCAACACATGCATTTTTGCCAAAATCGTACTAATTAAAACACTTCCAGTACCGTCTCAAGCTTGCACATGCGCGCTGTAAGTCTGTGTGAGTCTGGATGAGTAGTATAGTTTTGCTGTTGTTGAACCGGGACCCCGTTTACTTCAATTCATCAAAGATTTACTCCGTTTTCAGATTCTCTGTTCACTGTGGAGGCATGCGAGAAAAACAATATTTTCTTTAAGAATTCAAGGTAACACACAGCGAGTAATATAAATGGTCACTTTGTGGGTGAAGTATTCGTTCAAGTGTGCATGTGTGCTACGCAGCAGTGGGGCTAATGTAAGAGCAATATCACCAGGACCTCAGGAGAGTTATGTCTAACATCACGGCCGACAGTCAAACAAGTTCCTCCGATGGCATGCTGGGAAAATGCAATGATCATCCATTCTGGCCTGAGAAAGGAAATAACCACTTCATGTCTTGCGATGCAGCAGAGTAGCGGTATTTGTGAAAAGCAGCAGGAAAAGGTAATATGTGTGTGAGAGAGTCCCGGCCTGGCAAATAACTGTGTATTGTGTTAAACGAGCACTGTGGTGGTGGCTGAAACCCCCCAGCGGTTATGTTGACATTGATTTGGTGCGGTGCCTTCGGGGAGGACCCTTAGCCAGCCATTTATGACTATTCAGCACACCGCTCACACTGCGGCACAACGCTCAACAAGGTGAGGACAACTAGATGACAATACACAATTTTCTGCTTTTCCATTACATCATTTTCATATTGAGGACAAATGAACAGATGTCATGTTGACTGACCCTGAAAACTAAAAAAATAGAAAAAAAAACAAATGGAAGACGGCCAAAAAAGGTCCGAAATTGATTTTTACAAGGACACACTGGGCTGCCTTTATGGTAATTATTTTTTTATGAGATGGATGTGCTGTTTTGTGGCCTCTGAATGTGGTTGTGTTTCTCTACAAGCCAACTTTTCACAAATTGTCTAGTTTGTATGTGGTGATTTAGAAAAGGACAAAAGTTCTGTAAAGCTACAACAATTAAACTGCTGGCTAATCCGTATGTTTCTGCTTCAATATGAGGACATAGACGTAAAACCTCTGTGTTGTAACATCATGATTTTTCAAACATAATGAGAAAATATTTTTTTATTTTTAAAAAAGGGAGGAGATAAGAGAGACTGGCAGGGGAGACATACCACATAAATATCCATTTATGGACAAATGTGAAAACAGAGTGTCGCTGCACTCGAATAGGAAAACTGTCACTACTAATGATGCATTCCATTTCAACGGATTTACTCTAAATATCTGATGCCTCACTATATTTCTGTCAAAAGAGAACAAAAAAACTTTAGGACTGTAGATCTCTGAGTCAGTTCTAACGGGCGATGTCGAAAATGGTGCATTACACAGGCACTTAGACCGGTTTTAAAACTGAGCTATTGCAAGTGAATGCAGACGGTGTGTTTATGGTTAAGTGATTGGTTGAGGAGGAGATGATGAGGAGGGGACGTAGGGATGTGAATGTGATGGAGACAAAGCCGTGGACAAAAGATTAAAGAAAGAAAAAAAATAGGGAGAAATTGTCTGCTTGATGTCGGCCTATGAGTGCTATTAGAATTTCCATCAATGTGGCCGTGACTTGCAGAAGCCCTGATGCATCTTTGCCCTCTGGTAGTGATGCATCGTACCCACAAAAGAATGCAACCCGTCTGCAGGTTAAACGGACGTTGTAAACCAGCACAATAAAGGTCCTGTTTTTTGCGGACAGATGTAATAGAAGATGAGTCAGCACATGGCAAAGAGATGGGGGCTTTTGTAGGTGGGTGTTAGGCTATAAAGTGCAATGGTATTGGTGGGCAGTGGGTGAGCTTTTTGGCTCACCTTTCAAGGGCTCAGAACTAAAAATAGCCCAGCTAAGAACAATTGTCATACTTGGCTGAAACATTCCATAAAAAGACAGGAGCAGGATCAGTGTACTACTTCAAACATCTCTCCACCATCCATAATGATATAAAACACACATTTATTAAAGTTAAAATGTTCACATTTTGATATTAATTATCAAGTAATGTTAGTTAACTATCCAGGCAGTGCAGAAACACATGACAATACCACTTAGTTGGCAGCCAATCAAGAGCCTTTTTGATACAGAGCCATAGTTTTGCTTTGCTTTGATTGGCTCACAATCAGAGGCTGTAACAGCGGTCAGAAGGGAAAAAAAAGTTTAAGAACAAGACCAGGAGCCCCAAGGCAAAAAAAAAAAACTCTAAATCACTGAGGCATTTAAATGAAAGAAAAAAAAAAACAAAGTTCGAAAAAACTGTAGAAAAAGTTACCAGCCAGTGTGGCAGGTGACACTATTGATTTATCTGCCAAAGACAAATCGTGTCGACATTTGGCGAGCGTTGTTTTCAGTCCCCGGTGGGAGGGGGTGTACGGAAGGACACTTTTAGAAAGTTATGGCTGCACTGTAGAAGTCCTGAAAACACCACGAGGGGAAGGCAAGAGAAACAAGGCCACAGCCCGCTGCCCTCTCTCTGCCTTTGGGTTCCCCACTTCCCCCACTCCCCCTCCCACATCCCAGCCGTGCGCTACCCTTCCACCTCTACTGTTATTTTGCCCAGCAGGGCTCTTAATACTTAATGTTGATGCACCGGCCGGAGTCCTGGGAACATTACAGGCCCGAGAGAGGCTGCACACATACACAGGCTTCATTTCTTACTGAGCAAATAAAGGTGTTCTGGGGCCTCTCTCTCAAATGACAGGTGACGGTGTTATCCAGGGGGACGCAGCCTGTGACATTCTCCCTTTTGTCCCCAAGCCAAGTGGATGGAATGAAAGGGAGGAGAGGAGGGAGAGGTGTGGGGGGGGCTGTTGCTCTAACCAACAGGCCAGTGTAGGCACAGAGGAAAGCCTGACTTGGGCGGGGACATGCACAAGGTTTGCATATTAATATTGGAATTTAATCTGAGCGAAAGATTAAAAGTAGGTGTCCTTAAAGAGTGTTCTCAATACTCTTTTGTCTTATTTTGGAAGAAGTGCTCTGATAGCAAGAAGCCGCAACAACCCTCCATGCAAATGTGCCCTACAGATTTTGACCCTTGTGTTTAGGTCTGATGTGTGGGTTGGAAAAGAAGAATGTGGTTGATGTACTTCAGGAAGCATATTTACATGGAAAGGAATTAACACTGAGTGACAAAAACAGTCCCTCTGAATAAGATATCATGCTTTTATAATGATGTATTTCAGTCAGGGTAATGCACATTTATTGCATTTTTTTAATGATTATCGCAATATTTCAAATAATGATTGGAAGCGAATGTCATATATCGCTATGGGGTACGATCAAGCGATGCACTTTGTGTTCATATCAATGGGAAAGGGTTTGCTGGCCTCGGCAACATCTATTTGAAAGGCCACCTACCATCCATAATGTTTCATCTCTTCCTTCACACAAAATAATACAGCTGCTATGATTAGTTGATAAATTGATTAGTCAATCTACAGAAAATTAATCTTTAACTATTTTGATAATCAATTCATTGCGATAGTCAATTTTCAAGCAAAAAATCCAAACATTGGCCGGCTAAAGCTTCCTAGCTGTGATGAGTTCCTCCTCTTCTTTGTGAATACTGGGTTTTTGAATACAGTTATAATAGACATCTTACTATTCCTGATGTTTTACAGACAATATGAATTAATTAAGAAAATAGTGTACAATCTTCCATCAAAAATGTGTAATAAAAGAGCTAGCCTTCGTTCTGAGATTCTATGTGATCACACTCCCACATGGACCCACAGGGAGGAGAGACCCCCCGCAGCACTGACCACCCAGGAGCCCAGCAACAACAAAGTGCTGCAGAGCCTCACCTCCTGGTGAGATCCAGCAATGCGTGCTTCAGAATACTGGTATGGCACTTGCACGTTTCTCCTGCTTCTGTATGATCAACCAGTCAGACGGCTTGCTTTGATCTAGCGAACCCCTGCAGCGACTGACCAGCCACCCCAAACACCTCAGTTCTTCCCCCCCGCTGGGCTGGCCGGCTTAAACTGGTTCACACCATATTATGATCCGGTGATGCCCCGTAGACACAGAGGAATCTGTTCACCAACATCCCCCATCCTCTGAACTCACCATGCAAGCAAACTCATTGTTGTCAAATCTCAAACATTTTATAAATAGTTATGGGTGGAACATGGATCCTAATCCATCAATATCATCAGTGTGTTTGTCCTAGAGTTTGTCATAACGCCCCATTTAAATCGCTCCTTGTGACAAGCTGCATGTTTACCTCTTAAAGTGTTAAACACTCACAAAATCTGCCCAGTCGATTTATCAGCTTCCTTCAGACACTGATCATCCACAGGCTCAGTATCATCAGAATCAAGCAACATGGCAGCAAGGACAAAAACAGGTAAGCCACTAATCCTTTATGATGGGATCTTATAATGTAGGTTCACAGATCACCTCTCCAGCTCCAATCCTGAATTTGATAAATACTGTGTGACACGCATTGAAGTCCAGAGCATGTCATCAGCTTATTGAATGAACTCTTCTTCATAGGGTCTCTGTAAAAATGCTCTCCCGTAAATTCCCATCTAAATACTGTAAGGCAAAATCCTGGAGAAATGATGCAAAAACATGTGAACATTCCCGGTCTGGGTCATATCAGATCTGAGGTGATATACAGTACGTATCAAATATCGTATCGTGTCAAATGTACTTTTCTTGTAAAATTATATATATTAAATATAATGCAAATGTTAAATTTAAATGTTACATCTAAATATGAAATCTTAATCTAAATATTGAGTATTTAACATTTATTTATTTAATGTAAAATCTAAAAGTAAAATTTGAATCTATATATGAAATCTTAGTCTAAATGTGATATGTTAAATCTAAATGTTAAAAATATAAATATTAAGGTAATATGCAAATTCACAATGACGGTCAGTGGACGTACCAAAATAAAAGCTTGATGAAGAGATCCAGCTCTGGCAAACTGCCTCTAAAAAACAATGAAGAGGAAGGAAGTTCACAAATTGCTGTAAATCTGGTAAAAAGTGACATTAAAATAGTCACACCGCTTTTGTAAATGTTGTTTGGAGCTAATTTTGGCAACATGTTGCTGGTAATGTCAACGTGTGCCGCATTACAACCGGCTCCCCGTAGATATGTTACCATGTCTTTCAAGGCTCAGAGAAGGTTAAGAGATAAAAACACCTCATTGAGAACAGGTCAACAGAAAGAGACAGCTGATAGTTTGAAAGATAAAGATCATCTGATTGAGAAAATGTGAAGAGATAAAGAAGAGTGTAGCAGCTTGGGCTTAATAAAACAGAACGGCAATTAGTGTGCAGAGCCAAGTCTCCTCTTTTAAACCAAAGCTGTTCTGTCTATAAAACTTAGCTAAAAGCGACATTTCACATCGGGACATTTCTGTTCTCCTGCCAGCTCAGATTCATGTTGTGCCAAGAGGTACGTCATTAAAGCATCAGTAATGGGACAGCTTCATATTCCCATCCTAAAACAAGAATTTAGTGATGCTACAGATGTGTGTGGCCTCAGTCAGACAAAATGTTGGGCAATATATGGGTCAAATAAGTCTCTCCAATGGAAATGTTACACCAATGTTCCTTCTGATTTTCTCTCTGGAGAAACAGTATGTTCCCTTTTGGGCTTTCACACCACATCAGGCTTTTTGGGACTTCTCTGCCGCTATGGAGATGTCCTAATCTGGTGAGTTCAAGCAGTCTTAATCATGCTCATGAAATTATATAAGCAGGTTTCATTGCCTCCCTAGAGGGTCTGGGCCCCAGATACACACCAGCTGATTATTTGGATAATGAACAGCCTTGCACATGTCTCAGTGGAAGACAGATCTTTGAAGAGGTAATAGAATATGGAGAGAATGGCCAAACACCACCACCGAGATATTAAACAATGAACACAGAGAGATAAAGGGCTTTTTACATAAGGCTGTCTGAACTGAAGGCCCAGAAGAATATGAAAAATGAATGTACCTTATCAAGAAAAAATAATAATGATTCTAAAAAATAAATAGCAATGCCGAGTTTTGTCATTTTATTTTCCCATTTATTTTTGTTTGCTTGCATGTGGCTGCACTACTGAGATTTAGTTCCAAATCCTATCAACATATACAGTATGTCTCTGCCAAAAGTTATAAAAGTTTGAGTGCATGAGAAGAGAAAATGAAAAAGCACACACACATACACACACATACACAAGCAGCATCTCCTGTGGTTAACTTGGTTGAGTCCCTTTCATCTTTTATTTAATATTTGTGTCTCAGTCAAAGTCCTGTCATTTCACACTGAGGATTTTTAGTTTTAATCGTTTTATCGATGAAAAAAATTCTCCAAAGAGTGTTGAGATGTTGAACACTCATCATTTTAAAGAAGCATATATAAATTCACTTATACATCACGTCCTGAAATTGCAGCTGTATGCGCAGCACACTCAAACTAGTGTCCCTCTTAGTGTGTGTGTGTGTGTGTGTGTGTGTGTGTGTGTGTGTGTGTGTGTGTGTGTGTGTGTGTGTGTGTGCATGCATGGATGGTTTTTCAACCATGTGTTTGAACTGTCTAGTGTGTGTATCAGCTGGTGCATGGTCATGCATGGGTCATGCTGATGATATCACAGAAGCAATTTGGTCCCCAAAAAAATTAAAATAAAAATAAAAAATCAAAGTGAGGAGCACTTATTCAACAGAAGAACACACACGCTCTTGTTTAAACCTCTGAATGCAGGGTTAGGGCCAATTTGGTAAATCAGGCAAATGTGTCCACCTGCATTGTAATGGTATATATGCAACATCGTCGGGGTCACATTTTGTAAAAGTAATCTGGAGTGAAATGTTCCAGGAGGGACACAGTAAGGAGCAAACAAGCAAGTTAAATACTTTGAGGTGTGTAGATTAGAATAATGATGGGTGAAAGGGAGAGGGTCTGCAGAGTCTTCAAAGCCGATGCACAATCAGAGATTAAAAAAAAAAGCAAAATTGATTTGCAAAGTAGATTTCCATTCAGGTTAGTTGAGCGGTGAGGCCACTACCCTGACAGGTGAGTGGGATTTACAGCCACTGTTCTGTCATGAGCTGTCAACTCTGTTCTGCTTTTCATAGTCACAGTACATAAACAAAGGGTGATGCCAATATGCAAAACCAAAACAGAATGTGCTTGTTGAAAATACTTTTTTTTTTTTTTTTTTTTGGCTCACTAATGTTCAATGTAAGTCTAAAAAAAACAACACAAAAAAAGAAAGCAAATACACAGAGAGTGGAAAGAAGCCAGGACTCCATCCCCAAATGGTGTCTGACACTAAGTCTAGTGTGGATTACCTCAGGTTGCCTTAGATTACCTTTTACAAACAAAGTAGTATGCATTAGAGCTCTGTGCACACGCACACACACACACACACACACACTCCTTAACGTCCCCATCTTTAAAGCTGCAGTGGGTAGAAATGGAGCAAATAAAAAAAAAAATGTATTTTTATAAAACAGTCACTATATCCTGACAGTATACATGAGACAGGTATTGATCAAATATGAATCAATATTCTGTTACTGTAATGATTATTTCTCTCTTCAGATGTTCTCAGAAACATCTTGTAGTGTACTGTTTAGCTGTAAAATGAGAAAGTTTGTGACCCGACAGCCATGTTGAGATCTGCTGAGGAAATACCAAGCACCGCCCACCAGCCGGAGCATAGCCAATAGGAACGCTCTCTCTCTGAAATGACCTGTGATTGGTCAAAGTCTCCCATCATGTGCTAGATTGTTTTAAAGCCTGAAAACAGAGCCATGAGGGGGTGCAGAAGTATCTCTCAGAACACTTGAATTACAATATGCTGAAAGGTTATTATGGATTTTTTTTCCCAATGATGCCAACAAAGTGTTGCCTACTGAAGCTTTAAGTGAAGGCCAGATCTGCAGATGATATTGAACACACACTTTGACAGAATGCACCAGTCACAGTATTTGAACTGTCTGGCAGGAATCCCAACAACGCCAACCGACTGTTAGAGGCAGTGAATGGCTCTATTATCCAAGCTTATTAAATGCATACTCTCAGTGTACAAAAGCTGTGTCTCTGAGTATGTACCCAACAATGAGCCGCTAGTTCATCCAAATTCCAAAGAAAACCCACACCTATTCTTTTCAAGTGGTATCTATCCACACACGCAGTTGTGGTTGTACTTTCACAGATTTTTATTGTATCTGTGGGATTTTTGCCTCCAGCCAAATACACTCAAAGTGACTGAAATCATATATGTGGTACTCAAATCATTAAAACAATATCTTGACAGAAACAGTGTCCTGGTTACTCTGGATGACACACTGAACAACAGTTTTTTAAACTATTTCTTGAGTAAAAAGTAGTTCATATGACTGCTGTTCACAGTGAGGTCTGTGAATTATCTGGGAGTAACTGGGACATTGTTTCTCGAAAGACATTTTCCTGTCGAATTTTTAAAAAGTCATTTTTCGATGCTGTGAGCACCCCATGTGAAATTCTATTCACCTCTACAGCGTGGTGGCACAAATCTCAGAGACAGATGTATTTAAACCTGAGCATAGAAAACCCAAACTGCCTGCGTCGTTAATCAAAATGTTGTTGTTTTTTTGTAATTTGTCTAAATATCAACTTCATAATTGTTCAAAATAAATGTTTTGGAGCAGAGTTTGTGTTGGATGCACAGGATGGTGGTTCTCCACTGTAGTCACTGTCCGGCCACTGACATTATTACTGATTAAAGCCTCCGCCGACAAGACACATCATTTATCCAGGTTTTCTCGAAGTTGGATCAATACTTTCAGAAATATCCGGTGTAACTAGCCCACACTCATCCTTCCCACCACAACTCACCCATCCAAACAATGGAAAATATTGAAATACAAAGACAGATCAACATTGGACCAGAGCAAAACCACCAAGAACTGCAGCAGAAAACGCGGTCAAAAAACTCCCCTTTAGAATGAGGAAAGGCATTTTATTCATTTACTTTATGAGAACTGGGATGCGATGATGGATTGTTCAGTCTGTGTAATGTACTTTGTTAAAGAAGACTGATGGTATTGACTAGAGAAGGTAAGTGTTTTTTCTTTCCCGCTTCCCCTACTTCAATAAATGTTGAGAATACCTGCAGGGCTGTTCCTCATAATGACACATTACCTGGTCCAATATTGGCACCGTATGGATGCCATTTCAATTTCTCTGTGTGATCACATGACAAGGTGTTTTGGGGGTAATCATGATTTTCTCTTTGGTCGGAATGTTTCAGATGTGATCCTAGTGGAGCTACAAATGTGAAGGTATTCACTGCTGGTTGCAATGGAGAGGTCCAGGAGAGAGACAACATCAAGGGTGCTTTTAAACGTAAAAATATCATTATCTTATTAATTCTGAGAGTCAATACAAGCCTCTACACAGCTTCGTCCACTATGCACCATGGGGTCTGATTTGGTATGAAATCAGATTGATGGGTTTAGTTTCAGCATAAATTCCAACAGTAAACGGTGGAACAAGTGAAAAATGTTAAAATCACTTCCAATGTTTCCAATGTCTTCTTAAAGGTGCTAATACGGTATTGGGAGCATTTCTATTGTCTCTCAATGGCTCTCAACATGGCGACGGCGAGCCAGCAGCTCGCAGCTGATGGTGCTAACAGTGCAACCAACGGTGTTTACCTGAGGGGGAACCGGAGGGTCGGGGGAACCGGAGGGTCGGGGGAACCGGAGGGTCGGGGGAACCGGAGGGTCGGGGGACCCGGGACGGCGTTATCAGCTGTAACCGTCGTATGAGAGCAGTGCAGAGCGGCGGCCGAGAGCTAGCACGTGGGGAACGCTCACATGCACTAACATGCACTAAAAGCATGCTCGGCCGACCAGGCTATGTCAACAAAGCGAGGAGAAACTTCATTCTCTGCTCATGTAGACATTACTCCTCTATATCTTTAAGTAGACAATAGTTGTTGATGATACATTAATGCTCTGGATATCGGATTTAGCACCTTTAAAGGACCGTGGTGGGTTTTAGTGCAGATAGGCTGTAACCAAACCAGGGAAGTTAAATGGTGAGAGAAACTATGTGAAAGCTAAAAATAGCTTTCTGTTGTCAGATAATAGATATTTATTTTGCTTTTAGGAGACCAGGCTTTGGATTCAGGAACTGTGCTTGAGTGGAAATGACTGCTGACATTTTTGCTTTATGTGATCAAAGTGAACAAGAGGGGGGGGAATGGGAAAATTGAGAGAGAAAAGATGGGATGGATGACATACAGTCGGGCTGACAAAGTGCCAAGCTTCACTCATGGCACGGCAGAGAACGTGGAATCCGGCTTAGCTTGCTGAGCCGCCATGACACCCCGTGAACAGTGAGGATGAGAAGTCAGCGAGGAGACAACGTAGAAGTCTGGTCAAAAATACAGCATCACATTTTAAACTATTGAGTACTGTAAATGTGTTATAGATCACTAAACTTCCTAAAATCCCTTATTAAAATAGGTTTTCTTACATTGTAATACTGAAGTCTGAATTCATAGATTGTTATGCCCAAAGAAAACATGCAGATGTAGTTATTAATCACTATTAAGGTTGCTTTAAATGATTTAAAGCAGCCTTTATATGAATGCTTTGGTCCAATGATGTAAGTGTAAAAGCGCTTCATTCTTGCCAATCTGCAGTGAATTACCAGCGTTATTAGTGCTTTGAATGTCATTTTCAAGGACATACGGCAGGCTGCATCAAGCCTGTCTGAATATGGTGGGCACATGAAAAGCATGTGGGTGGAGCATACAAGATTATTAATGAGGTCCAGGGACAGTCTCTTGTTGAGGATAAAGAATTGCTTTAATACTTTGTTCCAGACTGCGTTTTCAGAGAGGATCTGACCAATTTACAAGGTTAGAGGGACGTCTGCAAAGTATGTAGAGCACAGCATCTGATGTATTGTAAGGTCGTGTTTTAATTCACATGCCCTCAATGGAACTGAACCGAGGCGTGCAGCGGTTAGTGGCGAGGAGAGAGTTGGATTGATGGTGCCATGACAGTGGCAGCACTTTGAAATCAGCTTTTGTTGTACTGTTCATACAGCATCAAAACACCACATGAAAATATTTCCAAACTTTTCCTGAACTAGAAACAGCCTTGGTTTGGATGTTTTTCGTTTATCTAATAGCCTACCTTCAGCTTTTGAAAAATGATATCACTGGCTCTATGTGCCACCTTTGAGATTTTGGACACTAGGTTATAAGGAAATGTCTATTTTTTGGTTTAGCACTGGTACACATATTCTTTTCACTATAACATCATTGTAAAGCTAAGCAGCTTTTTATCATATAAAAATCTGAGTTGAAAACCTGATGGAGAGCTGGCAATTAAGCCAAGAAAAAGATATGCATATTTCCTCTTGAATCCCAACTGCCAACTCCGTTCTTTCATCTACTTTTCTTTTCATCACTAAATACTGACGTAGCCAAAGGAGTCTGGTGTTGCAAGTTCATTCCCTTTACTGTTTTCACTTGTTAAAAGTTAGCGGATCATCTTTTATTTTAACTGTCGGACTTATCCCACTTATACCAACACAAATCCACGGCTGTGCATCGATTCTATAGTGAAAGATAACACCGTAAAATCACAAATATATACTGTATTTTATATGAGGAGCTAAATGAGACACTCTGACTCAATCTGAGTCAGAAAAGAGGAAACACTCCTGTTAAGAGACATACAAACTGTAAAGGTTTGAACTTTCACATACATGAATGATTGCTTTCTTCTGAACCCATTCAAACTGTGTTTTTGAAGGGTTGCTGTATGTGCCAGTGTTTTCTCGGAAGAAGATAATGGGTGTTTTGACACACCTCTTCCTCTGGCAGAGCCGGAGTTGGTCTCCATTAGCAGAAGAGCAGATCCCCTGGGAGAGCTGACAGTTAGGGGTGCTGGTTGTTAGACAGGGTTATCAGTAGGCGCCCTGCAGCGGTTCCTACACCCTCATACAGATGCATTGGGTTTTTAAACGCACACAATTTCCTCACACAACTCAGGCACTGCTAAATAGTTATAAACATACACATGCATACACCCAGGTATCACACATGTGCTTGAGATCAATCCACTCATACTCATTTTACATTTTCTTCAGTGCCTACCTATTTATATATTTACTCTTCTCAACTGCTCCTGTCCTCATTCATGGTGCTAAATGTGAGATTGAGAGCATTTATATTGCAACCAACAGCACTAACAGTGCAAACAACGGCAACAGTGCTGACAGAAGTAGCAGTTTTTACCCGAGGGGGAACCGGAGGGTGGGTGCTATGCTTCCGCGATGACGCAGATCCTCAACAAGGTGGAGCTGTTATGTGATTGACTGGTTCTATGGCTGTCAGCCTGCACCACCTACAGGAAAAGTACTATCAGCAGTTTAGAACTGCAGATGTAGATTTGTCGATGATGCCACTTGATTTAAAAACCAACAGCAAGTTAAAATATATTCTATAAACTACGGCAACTAGGAATGGGACTTTGGAAGCGATGTAAAGTGTGCTCTCCCTGTGGTCGTTTTCAGCATACCTGCATGTCTGTGTCTTTATTAGATAACGGACTACCAGCAGCCCCGAGGTGACGCACAAGCACTGGCTGCTGCCATGTCCACTCACCTCTCATCCTATTCATCCCCCAACCTTTGTTTTATATTCTGTGGGCAACACACTGGGAAATAGAGCAGCAGAAAGGTGTCTGCGCGATCAGTGCTGATTTCTGTTTGAGGATCAAACCTTGAGATTATATCCCCAGAGGACAAAAAAAAAGAGTGAAGGCGTATTGACAGTGAGAGGTTTCTGTCTGTCCTGGCTTTGGATTATTCCTTAAAAAGAACACCGAAACTTGTATGACATATTATCAGCGTTAAAGGAATGGTAAAGTATGCATGGGTATTATCTGTGTGTTCAGGAGAGCTATTTGATTATTGTTATTTTTTGCCTACCTGCACTGTGCGAGGTCATCTGTTATTATTTCACATGTCGATTATGATGCAATCGATCTTGACAGTGACAGGCACGGTACACCTTTGCAGAAAACAGTGTGGCAGCACCCCCCACACAGGCACATCCACACACACAGCTGTCAGTTCATATTCAGCTATGTGACACTTTAGCCCATCCCGTTCATGACACAGCACTGATTGATAGGTAGCCTCCTGGCCCTCTGTTCGTTCTGTTGTTGTGTCCGCGTCGCTCGGCAGATTCTCATCTCCCCGTCGCTGCTATCTCTAGCTCCCCGCGCTCTCTCATTTGTGTGATGCTAGCTTTGGCACGGGAGAAATGCCTCCGACGACGCGGTGCTAACCGATGCCAGGCTAATCGGCAGACACGCTGCCAGCCTTCACAACTTATCATCCCTGCTCATCTCCTCAACACTTGAACTGCTGCTGACTGATCTGCTATCTAACCGATGCAAGTCAGCAGCCAAAATGGGTGTCTGTGTGTGGTACATCAGCTTTTTGACACTTTGTCTATCGTGATACTAAAAAGCTGAACTGTGATAGAATACGAAAGCGCCTGGTCGAAGGTGTGCATTGACTGTACCCCATTTATTGTATTTTCTGTAGCTTTACCAGTGATAACGGGAGTGCTGGTATAATGCTTGCTTTCTGGGTCTCCCACTATGTTCTGCTCTGATTCATGATCCTCTGATTGTGCTCGGGGAAACATTTGTAAACACTAAGAATATGTTTGTTTCAGTCTTTCAGGTATACCAGACCACAGAACAAAACAAATCAAAGATAGTGTTTAAGTTTGTGATCTCCAGAAATGTGAAGTTGTTTACCAACATGAAAACCACTTTGACATGTAGGCAAGTGGCCAGATGTTTGAGTTCATCTCCCAGCAAAATGACAGGTGAATGATCTATTCCAAATCAATTAAAGTGGCAGTAGGCGGTATATTTTTGGCATCATTGGGCAAAAATCCCATAAAAACCTTTCAGCATATTCTAATTCAAGTGTTCTGAGAGAAAACTAGACTCCTGCACCTCCTCATGGCTCTGTTTTCAGCCTTTAAAAAATCTAGCCCGTGACGGGAGAGTTCGGCCAATCACAGGTCACTTCAGAGAGAGAGAGCGTTCCTATTGGCTGTGCTCCGGCTGGTGGGCGGTGCTTGGTACAGCAAAACAGTACACTACAAGCTTGACGGCAGCTGGACGGCAGACTCCAGATCAGCTCTGACTGTTTTTTTTCCTCCAGTCTGTGAAATCCAGAAATCACTGGAGGACACAGAGGCGCACATGATTTTTTTCAGATTACCTGTCTCATGCACTACTGTCAGTATATAGTGATTGTTTTATAAAAATGAGTTTTTTTTAATCATATTTGCTCCATTTCTACCCACTGCAGCTTTAAACAGACAGTTTACACACCACCATGGTATGAGGCAGCAGGGAGCGCAGACTAGGTGGTTAAGCAGGCTGCAGCTCAAGCTCGCATCTGACATCTGCCAGTCAGAATCCTAGCATATCAGGTTTGTGATCCAGGCTGTGTATGATCTGCTTACCGGTCCATACAACCTCCAAGCCTGGGGCGACAGCGAGGCACGTACAATACATGTTCCCTTTGCCCCAGTCGAGGAACCATGAAGCGCATACTGAGCAGCTGCCCAAAGGCACTGAAAGACGGCCTCTAATGCTGGTGACATGACCAGATGCCGAAGGCAGAGGCAGAGCAAATCATATCAACTATCAATAGCAGCAAGCACCTCCGCCCACCTAGAAAGCATATTTCTTTCTCAGGAGCAGCCCCAACAACAGTCCAAGGGTCTCAATATGCCTTCTCACTACGGAGACTGACTGACAGCTGCTTGTGGACGTGGGCAGGCAGCTAAAGTTCACTGGTACACCAATATCACTGAGTCCTGATGCTGTCCTACTGTCAGAAGACTCAAAGAGGGTGATCATGCTTGAGCCGACTGTGACCTGGGAAGATCGGATCAAGAAGGCCCATGAGAGGAAGAGGGCCAAGTAGCAGCTGGTGCAATATCAGAAGCGGGGATGGGGAGTTTGCTGGGGTGTAGAGGCTTTGCTTACTGCTCTCTTTGTAGAAAATTCACAATGCTGGGCATCACACTGAAAAGAGCCTCCACATGGCTATGGATCAGAAGTGATGTGTGGGTGTAGTGCTGCATTGGACACAAAACAGGGTCTGATCAACCCTGGCTGCATCACCTGGATGAAGAATCACATCACTAATTCTGTGTCCCAGTGCACCCCAAGGTGTATCTAAAGTTTAAAGGCGTCACATCCATATTACTGAATTATCTCGTGAGTCTACAAGCAACTCTCAGGTGCTTTCTATCAGCAACAGTATGCCTTTTTTCCACAAGACAAATAAAGGAAACACAGTTGGTTTTCAGAATAAAAGGTGTCTACTTGGGCAATCTGATGATATCATGATGACTATCACATATTCTCTCACGTATTTTTGGATCACACATTTCTTAATTTAAGTCATCATTTTACAAATGTTATACTGTATTATTTTGTTTGCATCAGGACAATTTATTTGGTGTTTTGTGGCTTCTTTTGTTAAATGAACAAAAGACTTGAAACAAGACATAATTTAAGGCACTCTGACTGCACAGTATAATAAAAAGCCTTTAACATTACATCACGGGCTTTTGGCTCAACACGCCAATGAAGGCTTTTAGACAAAACATGATGAATTATTATTTTCTTGTTTACATTTCTCAAACTAAGGTTTTAAATAAAAAAAAAAAAAGGTTTGGTTTCAGTGCCTACACTCAGGTATCATACTGCAACCCGGTATCACATCAAAGCGTGTAATAGACCCACCTGTCCACAGTGTGTCAGTGGCAAAATACGCACGGAAAACATCATAAAAAACGTCACCAACGTAACTTACAAAACAAAGTTAAAAGTCCTGTTTGTTGGACCAAACCACAATGTCGTCCCGTCCATAATAAGCAATCTTTATCACTTTCTAGATCTATATTCTTCGTCACTAGCTCTGAGCGCAGCATATTCATGCAGATATATTTACATTGCAGTCAGTACACACTACATGGCATTCAAAATACACGACACAAGCAAAATCAAGAACTGTGTTCTTGTTGCACGCTTTTGCCTTGCACATGTGACCGTGCTGCATACTGACACCATCATATGAAAAATCTGAAATGATACCCAGCCCTAGTCTTTGAATTTGAAGAGGTCACTGTACGTTGGCATCAGCCAATGACCTTCGTAAAAATGAAGCCAATGCTGAAGTGCCTTTAACTTGCATTATTTCTAACAGCCAGCAGGGGGCGACTCCTCTGGTTGAAAAAAGAAGTCTGATTGTACAGAAGTCTATGAGAAAATGAGCCTACTTCTCACTTCTGATTACGTCCACTTTTTATATAGAGTCTATGGTATATTAATAATTAATAATATATATATATTAATATGAATAAGTACATGCATGCGAGGAAAGACAGCATTGCTTTAGAATTATAATTCAGGTCGTTGTCCTGCTTAAAGCTTCGGCAGTAATAAACAGTTAGCATAAATCAAACTGCACCGTATCCACCATATCAGAGGTGATAGAATGACTGTGAGATATTTGATTTCAACACTGAGGCCATACGCAATCAATCCAATGTCAATAATATCAAACTAAGCCTACTGCTTGAGTGCAGTAATTATATCTGGAGGGCTTCAAACAACACGATGGCTCCTCACCACCGGGCTGAAAACATCAAGAACACTCCTAAGAGCCTAATTTACAATCAGAGCGCGGATACTCTCACCGGCAGTGTACTGTGAAAAACGAAGAAATCCCCCTCGATCCCCGTCCAGTATGAAAAAGCAAAAGCAAGGGGAACATCAGCTTATTGATGCGGAGAAATAGCTGAAACTACTTGCATTCCAATGTCCAAAATCTAATGCCCCTTGAGGACTTGGGATGGAGCTGAGGAATTTATGAACAACTAGATCTGTTTTCAGTGAAGCCCTGGGCGAAGGACAACTAAGATTAGAAAGACACAAACAGCCACAAACCTTTGCTAATGAACCTTATAATCAAAGCAAATAGTAAATCAGCTCATAAAACTCCCTGGCTTAATTGCAGCTAATGCACAGTCTTTCATACGACAAGGTCAATTTACAAAAGGTATTTAATTTTCAGAGGTCTTAACTTAGTTTGATACCAGCACATTAAATGTGTGCCATAAATTGCCCTTTAATTAACAGTGTTCTTTACAGTCAGTCAAGCTGAAAACCAGGGATCATATTCAGAGGAAGTGAATTATTATTGAAAAGGGAGAGCACGTTTCACATACCAGAAAACCAGCGTCAACCTCTGGTTCTGAAAAGTGAAGCCAATGCGGATGTGCCTTAAACTTACATTCCTTCCAACAACCGGCTAGGGGTAACACCTCTGGTTGTATAGTCCAAAATGAATGTTCCGATATGAGTCTAGTCTCAATCCTTAGTTTCAAGTCTTCTTCAATACAGCATGATGTTCATTTAGTAAGTTATGGTCCCATTTAGAGTCAAATAGACGATAATGTAGGATATGCTTTAGGGCGTGGCTACCGTGTGATTGACAGGTCTCTACCACAGCGTTGTATTTAGCTCCACTCTCTCGTGTCATTTCTGGTTGGAAAAAAACAAGATGGCGACGGCCCAAACGTCGAACTCGGGGCTTCAAAACGGCAGTCCACGAACCAATGAGTGACGTCACGGTGACTACGTCCACTTCTTATATACAGTCAATATCTGAAAATGACCCAAACTACAGTAGATAACAGAACACAGATCACAGCCAACATGAAGCCTTACAGTTGGGGATCGTCAAACTTTTATTGTAATTCTGTGAGGCTTCAGACAGGTGTTTACAAATCAGTAAACACATTACCTTACGCATCGCTTACTGTCAATGACCTGACACCCACAGGAAGACATGAAAGTGTTCTCCAGGAAATAATCCCTCTTAACCCCGTCGCCTTACAGTCTTCATTGTCACATTTATGTCTTCTTATTTAGGGCATTGTTGTTACTTGTTAGTGTCATGCTAGGTTTGGTTACATTACGTTACCTTGAGGTGTTTTAAAGTGATAAGAGACAATTTGTTTATTGACATGTGATAATTACAACTTGATTTTTTTACAAAATAAATTATAAATCATGTCAAATAAGGACATATAGGGATATACGCTGCCAACCAACCTAAAAGACAAATGTTCACAGATGGAAATTCTCAATGCCAATAAATAGAATATTGGCAAAAACCATTGGCGATCGACACTTTAAACCCCAAAGTGCATTATTGTAACCAGCTTTGCACATGTTCCGCATTCACATAATTTAAGCCTTTGCTTTCTGATTGTATTTGCAGTTGCATACAGTAGTGAATTACTAGTGACATTATTTAGTTTTTTTCTGGATGTAACCATCAATTGGAATTTTTGATGATCCTTCTGCTGTGATCTTGGATAGTGGAGCCGATACTAACAGGTGAGTGAAGATGATGTCATCAAAACACAAATTAGAGAGAGCTCCGTTATGGCAATAATACTTAAGAGATTTGAATTAGTCCATAATGTAACGATTATGGAGCACTTGGAGTGATACATGATGACTCAGCTATTGCTGTCATGCGTTGCATCGCTGAAGCCGTGCACACATTTGCCCAAGAAATCATGTACTGCAAAACATCTTCTTATAGGTGTGAGCGCCGGAAGGTTCACGGGGAAAGATTTACAGCCCAGAGTCCATCAAATAGTGACTTTTTCATGACTGCACGCGAACATGGGCAGATTCATGACTTTTTGTGGCAGGAGGAAAAGAAGCATGGCTCGGTTTCAAGTTGTTTTAAATGAAGTCCTGCTTTGTATTGCCAGATATTGAACCGGTGGCAGTCTATAAATCCCCAAGAGGCCAGGGGAACCTTGTGGCTCAACCGCTTAAAGCAGATTACTACAAACCACTGCATGGCTTCTAACCCCAACCATAGCTGTGTTTTTTCTGTATATCTTAATTGCAGTGAGAAGTGTCACAAAACCACATAAAAAGGGTTGACAGCCCATTAAGAAATACTGGATATGCCCACTGGGTCTCACGCAATAATTCATTCAGAGCTCTGGAAGATTGAGTCTTTTTATTTCTCTCTATTATCAAGTATCAAGTTAATCATACAGGTTCTCTAACCTCAACCAAGTGTTTCGTCTGATCCCTGGTAGTGTCGGAGCTGAGGTTCATGATACAAAGCTAAGCTTGAAGTTAGGTATCAACTGAGGACACGTACACACTTCAACAACATAACCTCATACAACTCTATGAATTTCCAGCAACACAAGCGATCAGTGCGTCTGTGCGTCGCCCCTGCAGTGCAGAAGCGTACAAACAGTGAATGAGAACAGCCTGCTTTCTTTTCTTTCAAAGTTTTCCAAGGGGTTTTTGAAGAGAAATTCCTGTTTATTACAGCTTGGGTATTATTATTATTATATTATTTTGTAGTTTTGACCATAATCTCTAGCGGTCATGATAACATTGTACGCACCAAAGTAATTGCTGAGAACTTGGAAACTCAATCAGACAGGTTGTAAACAAGCCAATAGTTTATCCAGATTATCTAAACCACTTTATTTGGAGGTCAAACTAAAAGTGAGAGCATCTGAAATGTCAGAATGTAATAGTCCCTCATTGAACCGGAAAAACACAACTACGGTAACAGTAGGTCAAAGTTTAATAAGCAGGTTGGTGTGTGATGGATGTTTAAAACAGACCGTTTGGGTAATAACTGCACCTCTCAGCCATTAACTCGGCAGCTGAGTGAGTTATTATTATCAGTAATGATAGCCAAAACTACAAAAAAATAACAAACAGATAATTTCCCTTTACCCTTCCAGAAAAAATTCTAATATTTCCAACATCTTCACTACATATCTTTGATCAAATCGTCAGTGCACTTGTGAGGATGCTGCGTGCAAACGCCTACGCCTTCTTCGCTTTTATTCAAACATATGTTCTGATCACAAAGATACCCACAGCTTAATATTTCAACAGTTAATGTATAAGTGTTCTAGTCCTCACGGCTGGTGAAAGATTTTAAGTAATTCACCCCATCATATAATTATTTCACATGACGTACAGTACTGCAGGGAGACTTTGTGTATTCCATCTTTAGTGAACTATCTGGTACAGCTACTCTCCTCTTCCTTTTTGCTTCCTGAGGTTTAAAATACGTTTTAGGATATTTTTACGGTAATAATCCCATTAGAATGAGGTGAGCGCTTAATTACAGCATATTTTTAGAGGCCTCCTGGGATATCGCACTGCGGTGGAAGGGCTATTTGAGATAGTGCGATACTGTTGCTGATAACTCTGTTGAAACACTGCTCAGTCTTTAATCTCCTCATTAAGCATAAAACTAACTACTCTCACTCTGGCCGGTGAGTTTGAATTTAAGCGTCGACACAGGCTGGAATATTTAACACAGAAGCAAGTTTGAAATGATTGGTATCAGCTGGAAATCTGCTATACTGACTTTGGATCATTTTTTGACAAATCACAGCTTTGAAACATTTAAGGTGAACCGAGTTTCACTGCCTCTCTAGACAAGGCTCAGTGAACTTGATTCTTTTCTCTGTCTGACAGCAGGGAGGGTGTGAGGGGGAGGGAGAGAGAACAAAACAAACCAGAGGCTCACAAGGGTTTCATTTTGTTGCAAAGTGCGCAGCAGACAAACATACTGATGGCTTGAACCATGATTAAGCACACTCATCACTAAAAACGTCTAGAAGCACCGAGTCAGAATATAATATTATGGCGGATGCAGGTTGGAGGTGGCGGGGGGGCAGGGGGTGTGGTTAGTCACACCACAGGGGTTTTTGAGCTAGAGGTCAATTAGGTATGCTAAATAGTCTGGGCATCAGCTCTCCCTGCTGCTGATCTGTATTCTGCACCTGACTCCGCCGCTGATCTCGAAGTCTCCCTGCATTCCCCGCTCTGAGGATAACATGGAGTGAGTGGGGTGTGGGGGAGGGGGGGGAGGGGTGAAAAGGAGGAGAGTGTTCTTTTATCCTCTGTGGCATAATGGGGAAAAAGAGACAATATTCCCCTCCCATGTTAGCTCTTCTCGATGAAGCACACATTTAGTCGGTGCTGGAGGTGCACAGGAAATAAATGGCTGGCAGCTGGAATGGGATGGAGGTCAACAACATGTCACACAGTCAATCTATCAGGGAAAGCTAAACTACCTGTTCAGTCCCACATCGCAAAAAAAGCTGAATTTGCACAGAGACAGAAAGAATTTAAAAACATCGGCCATGATTTCCCATTACTCTGCTGAGGATCTTTGATAGGGCACCATCTTCCACGGGAGAGGAATCTAAGTCGACAAGAGCCTGTAAATGCTTTCCCTGTTCTTATTCACTCAGACAAAAGGCAAATGTAGCATCCCCCGTGGTGGCAAACAGGAAATGGACAATACTTCTAACATTACAGCAACCACAGAAACAATTCAAATTGATATGTATGACTTGTCATCGTACATCAAACCAGTGCCTTCCATTTATTTCCCCAGGCCATGGTAACTGGAGGAGGTCAAATTAGCTATTACCTTGTTTTCCATATTCTGTTTTTTTTTCGTGCAATATGCTCAGTTTTGGGGACTCGTCTTCAATTTGGAGCAATTTAGCCAAGTGATGGGTGTAATTTGTTTCCCCCCTCAAGTTGCCATTTGCATTTAAATTCATCATTATCAACCATGTTTCGCCGAGATTTCCCCAGATCGTAGGTGTCAGGACTCTCCAGTGACGCCCCATTATGAGTGCTGCAGAACTATTCTCATTCTTTTGACAAAGAACACGGGGGGGGGGGGAAAGGTAGGTGACATTAGTGTAAAATGGCTGCCTTAAGACCTACACCATGTCCTGAATCACCTGGCAGAGTCGGGCTTAGGCTCTGACATCCCCTCTTCTGTGAGTGTGCAACTTATGAAACAAGTGGAATTCAGCTATCGCACACTGGTGAACTCCCAAGTGAGGAGAGGTTCCCTCTGATGAACTAAGCCACCCCCGTTATGTTATAACACCTGCGATACTACTTGTTGTAGGAAGGCACTTCTCTTAAATGCGGCATTATGTCAGAATAAGGTAAACACACAAATGAGAGATTAAATCTAGAGCACATGATGGTGAATTTATAAATTCAGGATTTCATAAGCAAAGGGACCTAAAATCACTCCTGTAAGGGAACTGGTGTGTGTGTGTATATATATATATATATATATATATATACACACAGTATATACAGTATATATATTAGGGCTGTCAATCGATGAAAATAATTAATTGTGATTGATCGCAAATTAATCACACATTTTTTATCTGTTCAAAATGTACCTTAAAGAGAGATTTGTCAAGTATTTACTAGTCTTATCAACGTGGGAGTGGAAAAATATGCTGCTTTATGCAAATGTATGTATATATTTATTATAGGAAATCAATTTACAACACAAAACAATGTCAGATATTGTCCAGAAACCCTCACAGGTTCTGCATTTAGCATAAAACAATATGCTCAAATCATAACATGGCAAACTGCAGCCCAACAGGCAACAACAGCTGTCAGTGTGTCAGTGTGCTGACTTCACTATGACTTGCCCCAAACTCCATGTGATTATCATAAAGTGGGCATGTCTGTAAAGGGGAGACTCGTTGGTACCCATAGAACCCATTTTCATTCACATATCTGGAGGTCAGAGGTCAAGGGTCCCCTTTTACAATGGCCGTGACAGTTTTTCCTCGCCAAAATTTAGTGTAAGACTGGAGCGTTATTTAACCTCCTTCACGACAAGCTATTATGACATGGTTGGTACCGATGGTTTCCTCAGGTTTTCTAGTTTCATATGATACCATTATCTTCACTCCGAGCCGCTGCAACCTAAAAATCGCAAGTTGCGTTAATGCGTTAAAGAAATTAGTGGCTTTAAAATTAATTTTAATGCTACTAATTTCTTGAACGCAACTTCCATTTCTTAATTAACCTCTTTAAAATCCGACGGGCCGCCGATCTTTCGGGGGTTGTAGTGAGCTCAGTTTTAAGGCTAGAGTGAAGATACTGACATCATACGAAACTAGAAAACGTCAGGAAACCATCGGTACCAACCATGTCATACTAGCTCGTCATGAAGGAGGCTACATAACGCTCAATGGGGTCCCTTGACCTCTGACCTCAATGTGAATGAAAATGGGTTCTATGGGTACCCACGAGTCTCCCCTTTACAGACATGCCCACTTTATGATAATCACGTGAAATTTTGGCCATGTCAGCACACTGACACACTGACAGCTATTGTTGCCTGTATACTCAATGCAAATAATACTAATATATTCCATGTGTGAAAGAAATGAGACATTAGACATTAACTATTCCCTTGAGGGCTTTTCAGACGGGGAGCGATTGATGTAATTCATTTTCAATGAAAGGTGAGCGGGCTGGTAGGGAGGCGCGGCGCAGGCGATCTGACAGGCGTAGTGACAAGCGGGCGCAATCCCACGAAACTGTCACAGTCGTGTTTGTCTCACGCACACGCCCGCCCACTGCCCGGCATCGGCACAAGACTGGATGCATCAGGTAACGTTATCTATAGATTTAACGACGATGCTAATTTAGCAAACTTTAGCTATCAATAATAACAAGCCATCGAGCTGTGATTATGGATATATGATACACCGTACAGCTGTACCAGCAGGGATACATACAGTAGTGAATAGAGCCGTTTCCATGGTTGCCATAGCGCCTGGCGTTTACTCACGATTGTCTGCCTGTCTGTCCACATGAGGAGCGCAGTCAGACGCCGCGGATCCAGGCGAGTACGCAGGCGGAGTGACGCTCCCCGTCCCCCGAAAAGACCTTTACAGAGACCTCGAGTTAGATCACAACACAGTGTTCCATTAATGCTGGTCCTGGACATTGAGTTAGGACTACTTGCAGCACAGTGGTGCAGAGGTGCATGCTGGTCCCATAACCCTCGGGTCGATGGATCGAAACATCCTCCACAATGCTTATCCAGCTTCCTCATGAGATCATTTAAATTGCATGTAATCTTGCTTAGTTTGCCCTTATTGTTATCATAAAAGCATTAAAACTTGCAAAATGCATTTTAACTGTTTCACGTTTACTAGAGAACTTCTGTGTTTTTCCTTACTATTTCCCCTAGAGTCTAATTGTGTGGGGGGGAACAGCAGCCTCTATGCTGCAAAGCCACTCCGGCAAACACTGACTTTTAAAAAAGCACAGAGAGGTTCTCAGGCTCACCTCAACAAACCCTGAAATAAGGAAATGCAGCTATGAAAAAAACACTTCCAAGTTTCACATCCTGTAAACCGGCTGTTGCTTAAATCCTTGCCACTCATTTAATGCTCATAATCTCAGCTCAGCCATATGCATTTATCTCCATTAAGAGTTTGGAAAGATTTTAATCAATGCCACGGCACAAATCTGTGGGACGGGAGAAAAACAAGCCTGCAGTTGAGAATGTGGTGCACAGGTCATCACTAGAACTCCTCGCAGCTTAGACGAAAGCAGAGATTAGAGTTTTATACAGTTCATTTGGGATTCTTGGCACACTTTGCCACAGGTGAGTCCAACCTGAGCACAGTTTTTCTGCATGTTTTACTTTGTATAACTTTTTGCTGCCTGTGCATAGATTGGAAAGGCCCTCGTATGGTATAGTGTAGAGCTTCTTCTCATAGATTATAAATTCTTCATTTAGAAACTCCCCAAGCTTCATTTTTGCATTTGGAAAGACATGCATTGTTCTGGTTTTGGAGTAGTTTTCTGGCCTCAGTTCCTTGGATGGACTCTCAGCATGAATCCAGTGCACAAAGTATGACTTAATAGATCTGTAAATGTCAGAGGAGGAAATAACTCCATCTTCTCCTAAGACTGTGTTCCTCTAAAAGGGTGTTCCTCCAAACTGAAGCCACATATGGTGCAGAAAATCTTACCTTTAAAGATACAGAAAAAAAAAAAAATGTCTGAGAGAAATGAAAAATCACTTCAAGTTAGACAGCTGAGTCTCCATGTACGACCATGAAAGAGTGTGTTCAAGAAATATAGTGGCACTGCAACGGGGCTGATCAATAGTCAGCTAATCTAATATATTGGAGAGGTATAAGAGGGCTTTTTTAAAAGGAGTTTATTGCTTATTGTTTGTCTGTCAGACTTTTAGTCCTTTGTATAAGTCAAGAGCCAAAAACACCGTCTCCTTCCATAATGCAGCTCGACAACAACTACAGTATTCTACTATGTTTATAATACAGTTACCCGCAAGCCTGTCCTCAACAATAACGCCACTGGCAGCGTCAAAGGTGGGATTTCTATAATGTACACGCAGCGGCTTTACGGTAAGTAAGTGTAGTAGTTCATGGAAAAATAGCTGAACAAACAAACAGGAGCAAAACCATTAAAGACCTGCTGTTGTTGTGTCATATAACATCTTTCCGCATTCAAAATGTGCAATGAATGAACCTAACCTGCATGTCTTTGGACTGTGGGAGAAAACCTGATGCAGGCACAGGGAGAAAATGTAAAGAAGGGCCCAAGCCGGCCAGCGGGTTCGAACCCAGAAACCCTCTCACCCTCTTCCTGTGATCTCAAAAATAACTTTGAAAATAAAATGAGCGTTTGAAAGCGAAGAGGAGAGTCTCAATTTTCACTTAATGATCCTGTTCTGAGGTGAGTTCACTGTGAGCAGTAATCACTTTCCCAGGTTTCTCGATCTTCACTTTGTACAGTCTGCGTGCTTTTGGAAACCAAAACTGATTTTATTTATTGACAGCTATTTTAAGACGGCTCAAGAGTGTGAATCCTGCAACCATTTATGCACCAGAGAGTTGGAATTAAAAATGTAAAAAGTATTAAAATGTTTGTTGGTGGGGCTTGATGCATCTCTCATCTTAAAATCCCTTAAGTCTTCCATCTGCTGAAGTAATTAAATGAAAAGTCTAATGGGCCTTTCACACAAAACGTGACAACGGTAGCGCTGCGCTCTGAAACCCATTATTTCTAATGGCTTGCGAAGTTCAATGACGGCTTTTTGCTGCATCGAGCAAAGCGTGAGCGCAGTAGAGAGCACGTGGATCACGGATCGTTGTGCACCGTGATGTGTGATGAACTCAGCAGCGAGTACAGTGCAAACCGCATTCTGCGTGAGAGGCCCATAATCCATTCTTTTGAGTTTAGTTTTCACAATAACAGAAGCTTGAATGGATTCTGGATGGTGGTGAATAAATGGTGACGTGTGTTTGATGTATTGGTCATAAAACATGAACGGATGTCACAGGATATTGTCAGATATGCTACATAATACAGAATCAATGAAGACCGAAGAAATGGGATCCATTCTTTAAGAGGAAAACTTTGCTTTCACAATCTCACCGACTCTTATATCCTCTATTAGCATCAGATTGATTTATGCCCCACTGGGACAATGCCATTTAATGATCATCCTTCTACCATATGGTCACTAGTATTACTGTAAGGACAGCAGCTGTATAATAGTTATGGGGGTTTCTTTATTTTATTGTACTACATTATAATATTAAACATCCATCTAAAGCCCCTGTTTCAATAACCTCCGCTCAGTGGGAAGACAAACATAACTCAATTGAATATTTCCAGTTATTATCCTTATTTCTTCGGGACGATTAATTTATGATGTGTAAACTTAGTCTACACTCAGAAAGACAACTGAATGAGAGAATTAAGATTTCATTTTGTGGTGTCATCAATTAAAAGCCTGAAGTTGACTCACCGATAATGAAAGGAGATTACAAGGACTGTGACATTGTTTTATTTGAGATTTTACATCTAAATGAGCTCTAATTTGATAGAAGGGATTATTTCTGAAACAGAAATTGTCTAAAACTAAATCTTCCTTGATACCGTCATAAGGACTTTTTTTTTTCTACCACGAGCACTGGTAATACCTTTATTTCTCGGTCCATATAAGTATTTCTGAATGTACCTTAATAGCAAAATTTGCATAGTGATAGGGTACTGACATTTCAGTTTAATGAAAACCTGATTTGTATGCCGTCTTTGTAAGCACCTTATATTTCTAATCAGTTTCTCTGAAGTAAAGGATCCAACACATGCAAATTTTAGGCCCACACCTCAGTTACTACAGTAAGTGTCCTCCAATTATGCACCTATGATCTCTATATCAGTCAGAGCACCGAGCTGTGCACAGTCACAGCAGTTTGCCTTGGATACAGTCATAGAGGTCAATTTAGCAAATGATCAACAAACTGATTTACAGTCATGACTCAACCAGTGCTTCAGATGTGATCATCTCAGCAGGGGCAAGATAATCCCTGGTGTTCAACTCTCCAATCCACCAGCACAGACTGGACTGCATAACAGTATACTATGAATACATAAAGATAAGACGTATGGAAATAAAGCTTTCATGACCATATGAGCTGTCTATGAGCACACAAGGTTTCTGGTATTTCTTCAAAGTTCAAAGTATCTTTATTGTCCCAAACAGGGAAATTGGTTTGCATCCCTCCATTCATCTTGTTTGTAGTTCTCTCAGACTCATTTTTCATTCTTCTTCTCACAGTTTTTTTCCCCAACCCTCCCATGACAAGTTGCTGGAAAAATCATCAAATCTCCTGACTCTTGTGGAGACACATCCATCACAGACTCCGCTGGTCGGGCTTACTGCCTCTGCAAGCTGCAAGGTAAGGATGTTGGATGTGGAGGCAGCGGGGTGGGTCAAAGGGTCACGAGATTTAACAAGAAGCATCAGAGAGCTGAGAGGTAGAGAAGGCAGGGGCAAAGAAAGACCTCTAGTGATTTTTTTTTCAGTCTTTCATTTTTGCCTGTGTGTGGTCATTCAGTGTGTAATGTCAAGCGTCATTGAGCGGATGTTATCGCTGCACTGAGGACTGTGTTAAAAGCACGTCAGATGATGCGTGACAGTCAGTCTGTACATGACAGTTTAGGATTGTCCAAACCGTGTGATTGATTGCATCTTTATGTGTGTCTTTCGATAAAAAGGATTCTGCATTCATATCATTACAGTGAACAACTTCTCGATAAAATTGATTCAGTATTTTCAGATTACACATTTCAACACTTCAATTTGCTTTCAATGTGATCCTGATAAATGAATTAAAAAAGCAGATTCACAATGTGGAAGCAGCAGAAAAGGATGGGAATAATAATTAATGGCAACAGCTGCTCAAAGGTCCTCTCATTTTTTGTGAATTCCATCACATAGGTCAGTCTAGTCATGAAGTAAACAAGTAGAATGAATAATGTTATTAACAGAGAGCATTGATTATTACTCTAATTAGTGCTGCTGTGCTGCTGCAGCGTGCACCTAGATGAAAGTTTACATCAAAGTGTCTGTAACAGAAGAAGCAGTCATTGCAGAAATACTGCTTCACGATTACATCAAAGCCCTATTTTCTGCAGTTCATTGATCTATACTTAACGTTGATACTGAATCACTGAGCCCTTGTGGCAGGGTCGGAAGCGCAATATTTGTATCTACAATTTCCTCTAATCATTGGTTTTTGAGAGCAAAGCTACAGATCTGCCACTCACGCTGCCACCCCCCCTCCTAAGAGCCTCCCGTCTCTTCTCCTGAGACTTGGCAACTTGGCAATCCACTGAAAGATCCCTTGGGTGTTGCAAATGAACCCTGCTGTTACCCCGAATGCAAAAAAAAAGCCTGCGGCTATAGAAGTGAATCACTCTTTGAATTCAGCATCTCATCTCTTTTTCTTTGTGCTGTGTTTTGCCCTCCTCTATTTTTGGGTCCTAATTAGGCTCAAGAGGTACCAAGAGGTACAGGAGTTTATTATATACAGGAACATTTATTTTACATCACAGTTCTTCCAAATGGTAACCAGGAGGGAAGGGAGTGGAGGAGTGGGAAAAAAAAAATAATACATCAAAATTCTATTTGAAAATATTTTGGCGTTTCAGAATTCCCCAGAAATCAAGGAGCCGTTAGTAACTTTAGTAAGAGGTTCCAAAAAAAAAAAAAAAAAAACCTGCTAGTGACTTTCTGCATAAAATGTGAAATGTACAACTTTCAAGTCATCCGTCACAAACTTTAGTTCAAAAATGTAAAAGAAAATCTGCGAAAGTTCCATGTTGACAGCCCGAGACAAGTCAGAAATCACAAGCTTCAAGATTGTTTATTATGTACGATTCAATATCATCTAATGGCTATACTGGTGTGTGTGTGTGTGTGGGGGGGGGCTTTGAAAATCAGACTAAATCTGCAGTTTGATGTTCCTACAACACTTCAAACCTCCCTCTATCTCCCCACACAGTTTGTGATGTGACACTCTTTCATCCCATACCAGTGCAGCGCCCGTCCAAAACATGCATGTTCAGAACGGGCCGATGCTTTGGCCTGTGGTGCAGCTTTCTCCAGAACCGCTCATACAAAGTCAGCTTCACACTTGACACTGCGCTTCCTTGGGTCCTGAGCAATACACCTGCCATGACATCGTTGTGTCACACATCCAACACCGGTGAAAAACACTCTGGTTCACGGGAAACACCAGGGGGCAGACTTTACTGTTAGGTAGGCACCGGCCCCCGACAGCTACAGATTTATTATGATGTTTGGATATGAAAAATATTGACTTGTGTTACTATTCTAACTCATTGTATCCCAAAATAACTAATTGTGTTGATGACACCTCTCTTATGACTCGTCACTTGAAGTAAACATATGGATTCAGGACTTTTACTGTGCGGTATTATTAATAGTTAAAGGGGCTATATGTAAGAATCAGAAATTGCTTGTTCACAGCGACACCTGTGGCCGCAATGGCAACGAAAGTCAACCTGTGTGCTCGCGCTACATTGACATGAACGAGCACCGGTCTAAACAGTGAGGCGACACACGTCAGCTAACACACAATATCACTCTGTATTTCACCTGCTTGGCAGTAATGTTAGCTGACCAGACGAAGGTCTCTCCATGAATCAATGCTGATCCTAGTGTTGGCTTTTCCTCCCGATCCGGAGGGAACGGAGGAAACGGAGGGAACGGGGGGGAGACGGGGGGAGAGACGGGGGGGGGGGGGCGGGAGACACCGACACCCGGTCGGGACGATAACGTAACTCTCTGCGGAGCCCCGTCACTTCACAAGACACAGGAAACCTCTGTTGGTCTGGAGGAGCTGCAGCAGTTATTTCTGCAAAAACGTCCACTGCACATTCACCAGATATTCTCAGAGCTAAACTAACTCTTCTGCAGTGTGCGCGCGTTCACGTGGAGGTGGAGCGAGCCGAGTGGGGGAGAACGAGCGCGGTGTGCAAACAGGCAGGAGCAGACAGCAGCAGCAGAGCTGCTGCGCGCTCGCGTACCCACACGTGAGCGCGCATGGGATACCAACCCGTTAAGATTTATACGCGTGATAAGTTACAAATAGTCCCTTTAAGAGTTTAACTTCAGAAAAAAACATTTTGAGTAGGCCTACTTCTTCTACCACTGCAAATACCAACATTCTAGAGAGGGGGGGACAGTAAAGCAAGACAACATTTGCCCTCACTAAATCCGCCCTTGAAAAACACACCCAGGTTGCGGCTAATTGCGGTCAGAAACATCGGTGAAATACACTTAGCGGAGGTCATTTCCAATTAGGCGTATTAGTCGCCTCCTCTGACAAAAACCACTGTGGTTATAAAGTAGAGCATGGATTTTATTAGAGGAAGTATTTTGCTGACGGTAACTTTATTACAGTGTTATAAGTTAGTATCATGTCTGACACCCGCGGAAATACAGTCTTACTACACACCCGCAGCTTACTCACACCGGTGAAATACACTCTGGTTCGATTCTGCGTCCAGTTGGCTATCCGTTAGCGTTAGTATATCCAGCAGTGAACCGCAATGAGCCGCAGTCTGCTGCTGCACAGAGTGCTGTGTGATTGTTTATTAAATGTTTATTAATATTGAACATGTCCAAATTGCACCAAAATTCAACAAAGCACTCCCCTGGGTCCCCAACAATACACCCGCCAAGTGTGAAGTAGATCGGTTGAGCGGTCCTTGAGATATGAGAAGGACATACCCACAGACAGTCTCCTGCTTTATTCAGTCTCTATAGTGAGATGCTACTTATTTAATTCACATTGCCTGTGGTTCACTTTTTTGGCTGCTACTCAACGATTCTCTTGCTCAGAACTAAAGATGTATCAGAAAAATATGGCTCTATAGAGCCAGTGCAACATCCCAACATGCAGTACTGTACCTCCATCCTGGCAACTTGTTACAAAGCAAAAGAGTTCCAGAGAAGTGCTGATTGACTCTCGGCAGAAACTCTGAGTGAATAAGAAACTGAGCACTTCACTTCAAAAAGCCCGTTTCCTTTAGAAGGTCCCAACATGTGAACGTACCACACAGTCAGGTGTGATACAACAACCCGTTCCTGCTGCTAATGTATCTGAATAATTTACTTTGGGCAGATGCTATGATTAATGTATGTTAGATGAATTATCAGTGGTGCATGCAAACCCCTGTGAGTATGTGTATTACATATAGAGGGAGGCTGAGGAGTGGAAGATACAGCAGAATAATCAACATCACGGCTGAATGGTTGCATAACTCTGACAATCTTCAAGAGAATCCTCCAGTCGAAAATGTACATTCATTTTGAGAAAATTAAAAACATCCAATAAAAAAAAAAAAAACGATAATTTTGTCAAAGTGTTCAAATCTGCTCAACATCAGGTCATATTGAAATCCTTAGAATTAACTTTATGCACTCAAACCTGGTATCAGCTCATTCCTTAACATCACCAACTATGATTAAACACATCAGCAGCTTCTATCAGGATCTATGGGATGTTTTATCTGCTGGATTGTTTTACACAGGAGAGCAACACATAAGTTCTTCTCTCTGCATCAACTCCATGATACTCCTGCAACTTCTACAGGAGCACCATCTCCACCTGGTAGCTGCTGATACATCACTTGTGCCACAGCTACGCCTTGCCACTTACCGCCGGTACACTGCACTGCTGCACAGCCATATGCCATTATACATGAATTCACTCATGAACTGTGTAGACTCTAACAGATGGCATAACGTCATCTTAACCATCCCTGTACATACTGGCGAACACACTATACTATGCTGTTTTTTATGATTTTTTTTTTATCTTTTCATAAAAATGTCCCATTTACCTGCAATGTTAACCTTGTCCATGACCTTGTTTACAACCTTGCACAGCTTGAGAGCACACAAACATTCATTCTATTCAATCGTATCAGAAGAATTTCACAGTATTGCTGTGTACACTGCACCAATATAACAGTGAAAACATGTTCAGCTTTTCCAGGAAACACACACAAATGAAGATATAACAGCTAGAAGTCACATTTGTATGCAACAAACAGGTTACAAGTACAACAATTGGCACATACAGCGTAGTCTGAATGTGGTTGCCAGTTCTTCTAACTTTGCTTCTAACCTTCTGAGAAAAATCCCCTCATGGTTTCTGAGATTGTTGTAAATTCTCTTAACTTGTTTTGGTCTTGCGTTGAGCCGAAATAATCGACACCCGAGTGGAAAAAGACAGCTGGATCAATACAATTAAGCAACTGGGGCTACAGGAGTAATTTGCTGAGAGATGGTATATAGGTTATGACCTGAACACTCCTGTGTGTCCATTGGACACATTTACTCCCGAGGCATTGTAAAGCTAATGACATTATCTATCCTCCTGTTTCCTTTTCTTCTCATCTTAGTTTGGAAGTCACCTCCAGAAAAAAAACAGTTTGAAGACACACAGAGCTGTCCTGAAATACTAATACTACCTACCAATCACTTGTGTACTGTGCATTCAGCTCAGACTCAGCCGCACGATAACGCAGTCCACACATTATGATGAACAATAATGCTCCTGAACGATAACCTTCACACTTTCTTTCACATGGATGGTTGTTAAATCAATGCTGTTTTCAATGCAGTTAAGTCTGTTTGAACACAGCACAGAACCAAGACACCAAGCTGTTTGAAATGTATGAAAATCACTTCCTGGTTTGTGGCTGAATGGATCCAATTCGAAAAACTTATTAAGTATATAATAAGACAAAACAGGGCTCTTTCTCACCTCACTTCAAAAGTCGATTTGTTGATGTACTAATTATCTATACTTTGCTGGATTATAATTGAACTTTATTTTGATCGTGCGATGTTTTCTAAAAGCATATGTTCCAGGTCAAATGAGTGACTAAAATGTGACAGGAGAATAAAGCAGTTTGACGGCAAAGAACATCTCCCAACTCACAGCTTCAAATAACACGAAGGGGAGTGAGGCACTAATTACTAATATTCACTTCTGGGATAAATTTGAAATTCATGCACATCTGGAGCAGTGACCTGAGCCGACAAGCATCCATATGCTGTTTGCAGAGTGACGTCAGCGCAGTAAGTGACAAGCAGCAAGGTTAAAATGAGGAGATACATGCAGTGTTGGCTGATTAATGGGCTAACATCAACATTTATTGTTGCAGTAAATGAAGAATTGAGGAATAATATATGTACAAGCATTAATCAGGCAGTCAAAAGCATCCACAGTGGATACCAACCTGCTTGGTCAGGACCCTTTGGCGTCACTTTGGGTAGCCCAGCGTGTCATACTATGGCGCTCCACTACGGTCGCAGTAATCATGAGGTTGTGAATTGAAACAAAAACACTTTGATAGGTTTTAGGAAAATTGTGGTTTTGGCTTAAAATTAATAGTTTGTAAAGTGAAAGTGAAACACGTGGTTTCACACGGGACACAAACAGCAGTCTCCTGCAGGTGAAAGTCCTGCGTTTGTTTGTCTCATCCATCCTCCCCTCACACCCGCCCTTTGTGTGTTTTTTCGGTCTTTAAACTACGTCACCACACTCCCGGAGCACTTCTCCTGAGCGTCTAATATTGACGCAGGTGGATTTACATTGTAGTTACTTGAACGTCCAGTGAGACGACAGAGACAGACTCTTAAACTAAGAAACTAAGAAACTAAAAATAAAATGAAAACCCCGCAGTTAACTCATGCAACAAGTTGGGCTAGCTAACTACACCTAACTAGCTAACTAACTAAAGACAAACTGACAGACAGATAAACAGATTTATCAGTTTGCTGCTGCTCAGACGTAAACGAGCATGAGTGCACCTGCAGCTTGGAGGATGACGTCTGACCTGCAGCTTCTACTATAGTCAGACGTCATATTCCCGTTTTAGCAACAACCTTCTTTTTAACTTTGAGCACAAAATCAGTCAGGAAATGACTCAAATAAATATAACATATAATAGAAATGCCAAAATACACTGGAGGGGGCTTTAAGGGTGCCATGTGCGTCACTATCAGACGCCGAAATGCGTGACAAATCGTCTGTGACGCCCTGAGAAATGAGAACGGGCTAAGGATACATATAATACTGGCTCATGAAGTCAAATGAAGTTAGTTGGTAATCTTCACCGTAATTAGTACATCGAGTGTGCAAGTACAGTATGTACCTGAGCTATAATTTCATGGATAAGAACAGAAAACACCACAATCAATGCTGGAGGTCTTTGTCTAGACGAAATGTTGGTGGGAGGAAGAAGCATGCTCCTGGCTTTGCAACTGTGTCTGCTCTATTCTATGCTCAAAGTTTGCTCATAATTGCTGCCATATCATTTCAAATCCAAGTTAGGCTATGGAAGTTACAGTAAGGGAACAGCATAAAAAAATGTGCCCCCCCTGCAGCAAGTTTTGTTCTCTAAAGCTTATAATTCTTTTCATTATTGTAACTGTTACTGACTCGTCTCCATGGCCTAAACTACACTGTTAGAAAAGTTTCCCATTATTATTAATAAATGTTGTGTAGTCCAGCATGCATGATGTCATGTCCAAACCACCTCATATTTTATCACTGACTAGTTGAAACAAACACAATCTTTGAATTTCAAGTCATTAATTACTGACAACGGAGCAGTGGAGCGAACAACAGCAGCAGCAGGCTGTCAACTAAGATGACTTTGAGGTTTATCATGATGTGTGATGCGTTGGCTTACAAGCAAATGTACTATAATGACAGATATGACATGTCAGTGTTTTGTGTGAAGGAAATAGATAAGTGAGTTAAAAAACTCTTCCCATCTTTTAATGATAACCCTTCAGTTTCAAGTCGATGTCGTCGGTGCTGTCATCCCCACAAAATATGATATCAATAGCTGTTGTTATTGTGAGTTTCTGGAAGGGCAAATGCGTTTGACAAAATGATCTATCTTGTGGTTAAATTAAAAGGGAACACTTAGCTTGTTTAATAAATAGGAAAGTGTGAGACAAAGAGTAGAAAGTCATGAAAGAATGAGGAAGTCATTCTTGTTATTTGATGTCATTGTTCATATTTAATATTTGTACCAGCCTGATATTCAACATTGAGTGATGCACTGACAGCAGTGACTTTCAAACCCTTTTAAATCTTTGAAAAACTTTCTCCGTCCTGAAAACATTTCACGGGCTAGTAACATTCAATGAGGTATCTCCCCTGTAGATGGACTTGGACTACATGTCACTACCATGTGTTCAAAGATCAGAACATTTTATTTTAATGCCTACTCGCATATTCTTCAAGGCTTTGATCCAGCTGTAGCAACGTGGTACTTCTGGCCCGACACAGAGGACACAGCTGAGATACTGTAGCCTCTGTGCTGTGTATATGTGGAGGGCTTGACCTATATATTTTAAGGTTTGTTTTACATTTTTGATTATTATTATGATTTAAAATAGGAATCAGTCAAGGGTGGGAGTCAACATGTGAATGATTGAGTGTGTCGATGGCCTAATTCCTTGGAAATCCTGTCTTGCAAAGTAAGATTTTGAAGTAGAGCTCCGCCGTCTCTGTGAAGAGGAAGTGTGACGGAAACGAAGCAAAAAATAAAAAAATAAAAACATGTATTCATCTATAAATTCATATGCACGTTCTTTAAATATTCCAGCTTTAAAAGGAGGGTAAAAAGGTATTTCACACTGGAAGTAGATGCCATTCATTTTCCATGAATGCAAAGTGCATATTTGAGGTGCAAATCCACCAGCTGCTATATTTTACTACATGTATAAAGTGTGCAAAATACTGCATGACCTTCAGGGGGTGGGGGCAGGGTTTAAAAGTTGTTGGTTGCTATTATGAAAAGCTGGGAAGAAGTTCATACATGTAATGATGTTTTTTACGTGTAAAGATCTGTTACCTGCAGTTATATCTAAATCAGTTTAAGACCCGACTCAACCTGTAGAAATATGACCTGCATGACCATGTGAAGATTCCCCACAAAAACACCCTCCATATTTTCAATGGATTATATTCACTTGTATTCCTGCTCAGACAACCCAGTCTCACATCAGCATGTGTAATATCTACGGTGGTCCACAGCACAAAACATATTAGTTTCACCAGTGCTTAAAGCAGAAAAAATAAGTGCCAGTACTCTCTTATCCTCATGTTGGTGTATGTGTGTGTGTATCGGCCGGTATCAGCAGTCATTGTCCACATATTCATATTTATTCATGATTTCTTTAAGCACATTATACTGTGTCAGTCATAACCTGGATGCATCTTCTGGGCGGGCAGACCAGAACTTTAAAATAAACTCTTATCTGAGAAGCTTGCTTGCTGTGCTTCTGCTCTCTTGTTGGTGCACTTGTTCTTTGCTAGTCTGAAGATGTGAACAATAGGAGGTGAAACCTCAAATCTAAAGTCTTGAGTTAGGGATGAAGCTATAGGAGAGACTAAACCAGGAGCTCTATTCTAATGGGAACTTTTCAAATCCTGACCGGCCGATCCAGACTTCAGCCCATCACATCTACAGTAACTCCATTCTTCATGAGAAGCCATACCAGGGAACAAGCAAGTATTTCTAGAAAACCTTCATCAACTTGCTTTAAAACCCCGGTGCTTCATAATTCATAACATCGATTGACAATTCAGAATTAAGCTGTTGTACCGTTGATTTGACTCGCTGCTCATCTGTTTATCAGGTCTCTCTCGAACAACTACTAATACATAACTCTGCATCATTGGAATCAGTCAGTAGCCGTAGCCTTGTGGACAAGTTGACCCTTCCCCTCTTGTGTCTTTGTTAAATATTGTAATCGTAGTGTTTAGTACTTATAGCTGTATTAGAAATAAATGTATATGTAATTAAAAGTGAACTTGTTTGTTTTCTTGTGCTTGCATCTCCGTCACCCTAAAAGACCTACTGTATGTCCTTGACAAATCATAATTAAATGAATAACTTGACACAATTGACTTGTGTGATCCACATCTATTGTTTTACAAGTTCCAATGTGAGTTATGTCGCTGGATGAATAATTATATGTTTGAGTTGTGTAAAATAATAATTCATAATCCAACCTATAAATCATAAAACTATTTGAGTGCAAAAATTCCTACAACTGTTTAAAAAGTGTTTTCCATTGGATGAATAAGGTTTTGCATATAGATTTTAGGTTTATTGGACTTTAAAGATATAAATGAGGCTCTTCAAATATGCCAATAAGGAGCAGAACTGCAGGGTTTAAATGTATTAGCCTATTTTTTATAGTTTGCACACCTGGCAGCACCATCAGCTGCAGCATCAGCTGCCTGTAGACAGTCACCTTTTCTGTGCTGCTTTGCATTTGCAGCATTCCGACATGCAAATTAACTCCACTTTATAAATAAAAAATACAGTATTTAGCTTAATTTTTGAGACCCCTAAAAAAATGTGATTTTGAGGTTTTCAGGAGGTCCTTGGTGTTAATTAAAGTGTCCGAGACCCCTGAAAAAAAGAAAATGATGCAATTTTCTGCAATTTCACATATAAGACTTTGGGAGGATTATTTTAATACTTCACTGAATATTGTTTTGTAGCTCAGTAATCTCCCACTTTATATTAGGGTGAATACTGTATATGTATTTAGAGATTTTCATGTCTTGTGCTGTTATAGTTACTGAAAATGACACTCACTTATTCAATCACTTCTACACTATAGCCTCTGCTGCCACTTTTCTTGTAAAAGAGCTAAATCTTTTTTTCAAAATTTTAAGGGGCATATATTGACATAAAAAAGACTATATACACAATGCAAATTCATTTAGAGAACATAGATAATAAAGCCACAGATGAAAGGAAACTTTCAGCTGTTTTTTCAGTTAAACATAATGCAACATATGGCTACTGGTAGCCTATCTCGAAAAGCAAACTACACCTATATTTCTGTGTGTTTAACTAATTGCATTTCATGTTCATACATTTGACTTTTTCAAGTAGGATCTATGGTATAATTAGGATTAGGATTTGGGAAAGTCTGTTCTACTCTTATTTTATTTCTATGGCTATGACGCTTCTATCTGTGTGTATATAATTACGGCAGTTGTGCTTGTGATTTTTCTCTTAAAATAAAAGACTTTGTTCCGCTGACCAATTGCTAAATAATGTGTTCATTTGAAATACTTCAGAGCAGAGTGCAGTGGCTGCATGTGCATCGACTAGATGTCACAAAGTGACACACAAAAGCATATTCTAAGTGAGCGAGGAGCTAAGGAGACATCCCACCTCTAATCTTCTAAGAGAAGTGGCGTTTGTGAAAGAGCATCTGAGTAGCGGCACAAAGCAACGGGCATGAAAGATGCCACTTGACTTAATCCAACGTCTCGCAACAAAATGCCACAGATGAGGAGTACAAGGGGGCAATCATCAACGAATTGAAAGATGGAAGCTTGTTGCTTGTAGAAATGTCTTTTTCTCTCCCTTTGACAGATTAATGGAAAAGAAGCAAAGCCCAAAAGTGTGATGTAAGTGAAAGTGAACCCCCCCACCAATCCTGCTCAGCTCTACTCCTCCCTTTCCACATTTAAGAGCTTTAACATTCACAGCCAAGAGTTGAGCTAACATCTATGTTAATGGCATTTCAAAGTGAATCAGAAGTGTCACTGGGTGTCTGAAGATTAAGGAAGAAGAAGAGCCATCTTTGACATGGACTGAATCAAAGTTAGGCTTGATCATCAGCAGAATAGGTGAAGATGCACTTCATGAGGTGAAAACTAGCATTTCAATCGGATCAACACCCATCACGTCACATTCCCAGTTCTTGTTGTTTGTTTTGTGGATCAATATGTTAGAATTGGTTTAGTAGAGTTCTAGTCAGGTTTATTAATCTATTAGCTTGGTGTTTAAAGCACAAATACAGTTGTTGTGTATTTTACTTGATGTTTACATTTGATCTGGTTTATATCTATTGCACATTTTAGGTAGAGGTAAATGATAAATGTTGAGATGAGATGAACATTATAGATAATAATCTTACAACTTTATATTAATTTGTATTATACCATGCAGCCATATAAGATTTAAAGTTGCAAGAGGGTGTGCATTATTTTCTGATATTTGCACAGCTCTAGTGTTCGACATATCAGCCCATTCTCACTCCTGAGACGTCAAATATGGCAGCGCGGTCAGTGGCCCTACTTGTTATTATAATTATGACGCTCTATGTGGCCGTAGTTATGGCGGGAGTAAAGGAGGAAGTCAAGTGACATAGCATAAGTAGGAATAATGACTGACGTGTCGGACGGTTCTGGCCTCCCCGTAACGTCCATTAATTCATGATAACGGACACCTCAGAGGGCATTATCTCGCTTGTACCATGGTCACTCGCCAAAGAAAACATTATTAAGACCATTAATTTATAATTTCATGCATTTTGCAACCAAAATCTAAAGGTTTTCATGAGCCAAAACTCTGTTTCCCCAATTAAATATATGTCTGTTTATTTATGAGTCCTCCCATGGAAGAGACTGGAGCTAACTAAGCACCTAGAAAGTTTCATTTGTGACCCATCGAGGTCTTTACAGTGAGTTGCAACAGCCCACTAAACAAACACATAAAAAAAAAAAAACGTTGCCAGGAGTATGCATTTTAAAGAAAGGCCGACACTCAACATGGAGACAGGATGTTAGCCGGGTTACATCATGTTGATTCCAGACATGACAACACTCCAAGGTAGCCGTGCACAGTGGGATACTGGGCTTGGACTCGACTAGTCTCTGTCTTGTCTCTTAATGACAGTTTGAGGCTGCCATTATGAGGCAAGACAAAAGTTCAACATAGAAACACTAAAAGGAATATATAATTTCCAACAAGCTCTTTCATCCCAGCTACAGTCTCACAGAGGTCGGCAATCATTTCTGTTACATTCTCTTTGAGGGGGAGGATTTCGCCCCCAGTCTTAACATGGCCACGACCATTTCATCTGACCTAACTTGAATTTCCTGAAAGTTCCTTAAATGAGGATGAAGTCGAAGAATTGTTAGTTCTCTAACATAATGCTAACTTTAGCCAGATGCATTAGCCATTACACATCACATGGCACAGCAGAACATCTGGCATGGGAAACTTTGCAACTCTGTGTTAAAAACACATGAACTCTTTCAAAGGAAAAAAAAAAAACATTCATGCAGTTTAAATACAATGCTGAAGTCTGGAACCTCAAACTGTTAATCAATTCAAATCCCCACAAAAGTACAGAGGTAAATCCTGTTTGCATGAATCATGACAAACCCCACTAACACAGCTACTGATCCTCAGTAGATCTTTACTGAGTCAACCTGACTTTCTACATCAAGACATAACAGGCCCTTGGACGACCTTGATCAATGCATTGATTACATACCCGTCGACACAGAAGCATCAGCTTTGGAAATAATTGCATTTCAATGAGTTGCATTCTTACAAGATTCAAAGTCAGCACACACAAAGTTATTTAAAATCTCCAGCAGAGTCGCTTTTCAACCCGGGACCGGCGCTAATAACAGAAGCAACGAGAGAGTAGTTCACAGATCTCCAGAATCAGAATATTAATGATACTTTGAAGCCCCCAGCTAGCAACAATGATCTATGAATCCAATATGCTCAGATAATTCCCTCAGCCAAAACCCAATGGATAAAGCAGAAGGCATATGCAGTTACATTTATTTGTTCAATGAAGTTCCACCCTGAAATGGAAAGCAAACAGCCAGAAAGACAGAAAGTCATTAGCCAGTTAATAATGCCATGATAACCATCTGTGTTGTGGGAATATTTTTCTAATCCATATCAGAGTTTAGTGGGGGCCCCCCTCTAGAGAACAAAACTGTCTCTTTTCTATTTCTGTGCTGGCTTTGTTCTCAGGCTGATATATATCTTATTTAACAGTTCATGATTCTTTCTGTGAGCGCATGGTGGATTTTTATTAATACCCCCCCCCCCCTTAGTTTAGAGACAATTCTTACGAGGGAATGTCCTATTTCAATATACTCACTGCAACATTAAAACTGGAAAAAGTTGGGAGATTTCTTACAGCAGGAGAGATTGTATCAAAGGCCAGCAAAGGCTTTTATATAATACATAAATGCCAGTTCAAATGTTATGCTACAAATAAATGAAGAAAAATAAAGAACAAAGTTTGTAGAATTCACAACAGCTGCCTCAAGAAAAAACAACCATCTGGCCCTTAAATGTCAGAAACAATCAGATTCGGCCTGTCATTACCAACAAGCCATACAGGGCCTTTGACATATAGTAAAACGGACAGGCTGGTGCTGTAACACACACACACACACACACACACACACACACACACACACACACACACACTGTTTCAAACTTCACACAGCAAATGAAAAAGATTACGCTTACAACTCTGCCAAGCATCAGCAAGCCTGAAGTGGATGATTTTAATGTTGCCTGCATACTGAGGACTGTTACACTATCTCCATAATGGGGAAAGGGCCTAAAGGTGGCATTTGATATGCAGGGGAAGGTGAACAAGACCAGAATTACCTGACACAGCTTGTCCTCCAGAACCTGGGAGAACAGCTTTTAAAGCTAATTATTTTCAGGCTAATCGTCAGTGATTTACTTCCCCAAAATACGACACAAAAAATGGCAGTTAGACCGTATGAAGTGATGCAAATGTGGAGAGAAAGAGGAGGCGTGTAGGTTACAGCTTGCATTAGTCACAATACATTACATTAGTACAACAAACAAACAGTAGGGCTCCTCAATGCGGCAGTGAGCAATATTTAACGATATGAACAAAACAATTCTGTCAGACTATTTGCACTAAATTAATCTAATTAATTATTGATTTTGATTGGAAAATATTGGTATTTGTCATAATGTTTTAAGTACATGCAATGTGTTATATAAGGTTCTAGTATGTATGTGTGTATTTGAGTTAATACTCTGAACTCTGACCCCCGTTTTTGTCAATGCATTTTGTCTTTGCACACACTTAAAAACTAATGTCTACAGTACATTTGGATGGAGTTAACTTTAACAAATCAAGTTAGATTTTCAGACCTGAGGTACCGGGGACATAATGAAATTGCTTTACAGTTACATATTACCTTTGAATAATATTAGCATTAAGAAGTCAAGTTGGAGTTACAGTTGGAAATCAGGTACCCTGGAGATGATGAAATTACTTTTCTACTTTACTACTTTACTTTCATCAACATGATTTTTTTTAAACAGTCTAATGTGAAATATTTTGGTTTGACAAGAACTGATTAATTGAGAAAAAGACTAAAATTGTTGGCCACGTTCTGATCATGTGGGACTGATGTACACATTAAAATCAAGTAAATTCAGAGAACAGTCCAACACTTCAGTACATTAGCAACAACTAATGGATAAAAAACAAGAATAGCTACCACAGAGTTGCACCCCAGTGCTCCACAGAAGTACATAATCATCACATGGCAACATGTTTTTAATTAGCATATTAATAAAACGGTGGGATCCAAATCTCTATTCATAGGAGACGGGGAGATTTCCAAATCCCTGCATCTGTGATTTACAGCTGGGAGCTGTTAAGAACATCTCTTGAATATCAACAGTGTACAACAGAGGCATCTCGGCTCACACGCTCCTCCTTTTCATCTGCCATACTTGTATTAATCCCAATCTAATCCTCAACTAAATTTTAAAGTCCAATGTCCTCCGCTGCAGGATTCCACCAAGGAAGACCATTATACTTCTCTTTGTTCACTTAAGCTCTGCTTAAAGTGAACCGTTGGACGCTCTTATAGAGGGAGAAAAAGTTTCAGGATCCTCTTTTCTAAAAATCTCATATCCTCAGAGATCCTTCAAAGTGATTCCATATACAGGCTTTACTTTGCAGGTATAGTGATGACTTAGATTATCTGTGTAGACATTGAAAGGGGCATACTGTAGGTCCTTTAATGTAAGAGTGACACCAGGCTTCAACACAAGAAAACAGGTGCCTTTGTAAGCGTTGAATAATGTACATGTAGAAATGAAAGACAAAATGATGGATCCTCCAATTCCAAACCACCATTCAAAAGTCACACGTCCTTGATGTTTTGTGTTGCAATCATAAATGAATGTCAGATTACAATGTTTTCCCCGTGTGGCACCTGGTCTTCACTGTCCCAATTTGCCAGCCTTATGAAAGGGAGAGGCACATTTTACAGGAGGTCTGCTATCCTGCTGAAATGAGATTTTTTTTTTCCTCACTGGGATTCTCCATCCACTGAAATAATTACAATATTTCTCGAGCACTGATGTATCTTTTTTTTTTTTTCTTTGCATAGGAAATGCAGAGACTGCAATGGGAGCAGAGTGGAAACCAAGTCCAGGGGCCACTGTGGCATTCATTTCTCTTGCTAGCACTGCTGGGTTCAGCTATGGTTGAACAATATGGCATCCCAGATCCAACCATTCGCGGAGTACACCCTGGACTGGTCTCCAGACTATCACAGGGCTGACACATAGAGACTCACATTCACACTTATACGGGACTTTTAGAGTCAACAATGAACCTGCATGTCTTTGGACTGTGGGAGGGAACCGGGGAACCAGGAGAAAACCCACGCTAACACGGGGAGAACAAGCTAACTCCACACAGAAGGGCCTGCCTCGAACCTACGACCCTCTCGCTGTGAGGCGACAGTGCTAACCACTAAAGCTACCTTTTGGTGTAGTTACCGTACCAGATAAAATTGACTTGCATAAGTGTGGTTATTCTTTAATTTCATTTTTAGTATTTGTTGAAGGGGCTGGTAGTTTTTTAAATACAATAATAGTCCGTACCAGGTAATGTGCCATATGTCCAATAAATCATCATCTTCTCTCATCTTTTCTAATGTGCACTTGTAGTGCTTTTGATTTGAAAAGTTTGCCTGTGTAGTGCATTTATGTCCTGTCTGGAAACTACTATATGGCATCTAAGATGTGTTGGCTGCTGAACAGCAAGGTTTTATTTAATGCAACTACCAAATACAAATTATGCTTCTCAAGAGGTATATGTTTGTTATCGTTGTGTTATATGCTTGATATTGTTTGGGATGTAATGTAATGTAACAGGAATACTCTCAAATCAAGGATTTGAAAGTTTACTTCCACACATGAACACAGCACACCACCACCAATATGTATTGGTGTTTATATATACACACTGTATATATATCTGCACTGCGGTTTCATTAGCATGCACTAATAATGTAACCTTGACAATAAGAAAAGCAGACATGGTGCTCATTGTGATGGATTATGTATCTCTGCTAGTTGATTTTTACACACTGCATGGGAATGAACAATGACTGCCTGAAAGATGATTCCTGAATCTAAAACGCTACTGTATGGCACATTTGAAAAATGCTCAGGAAATGGACAAAAAAACTGCAAATCACTGATTTTATTTGACTGATTTACACCCTGGGAATACCGTTAAAAGCCTAAATGTCACTGTGATTGTCAGTATAAGTGCCATTTGTTGTGGTTTTAGTTCTGAACAATGAGCCACCTGTAACACCTTACCTATCATTCTCCTATATAGCAAAGGTCTGGAATAAATTTTCTAAATGATGCATCAGAGGTCATTTTATGATCCACCTGTGGTGCACCAAAGATCAATACATCATTCTCTTGTGAGATTAATGTCTGTAATATGCCACAATGCTCCTAACCTTATGGTCTGTATGGAGGTCTGTGGTGAATGCTTATGAGCAAGAGAGTACTGTTGTAGCCTACCAGGCTGTAGAAATGAAGAGACATGAATACAAATGTAAAAACAATGTAAAGCATGTTCACAACACTAATATTTGACTTACATCTCCGTCCATCTAATATCTCTATTGTTCAATCACATTAACATTGACGTATAGGGGTGAACAAAATATTGCAAGCACCATACGTCTATGGTATAAATCAGCATAAAGAAATGCAATTAAAAAGCACAACTAACTACCGTAAAGCCTCTGTTTACCTGTCAGAAAGGGTTTATTTAAACCCACAAGTAGTTTTGTAGGCTAAACATTATAAGTATTTTGTTTCACAACATTAACCATGTGTTTGAAACTGCGACCGTTTCACACCGTTAAATAGAAAGGTCATATATGGGAGTCATTGGCAAACAACCTATTCTGTCGTTTAGGTATGACGACGGAAACTGGATATAATAAGCTTTAGAAAGGTAAGTTTAATCTAATAAACTGGCACATTATTCTATGTATGGCAGACAATAAAATTATTTCATAATATAACAGAAAATTGGGAGAATAAAGTCATAATATGACGAGAATAAAGTCATAGGTTTACGAGAAAAACAGTTGGAGTATTATGAGAATAAAGTCATAATATTAGTATGTATATATATATATATATATATATATATAGTAGTAGTAATTTTACGTGTTATTTTCTTTTTTTCTCGTAAAGTTATGACCTTATTCTCATTATATTACGACTTTTTTTCTCGTAACGTTATGACTTTATTCTGGAAATCTCTGATTTTTTTCCCTCAATGTGGCCCTAATACTACATTTGCACTTTGGCCCTCACTGCATTAGACTTATATACTATATACTTAGACTATAAGCTGTGTTACCTTCATCACAATGATCAAATGTTTTGCGGCTCCAGACAGATTTTTCTTTTGATAGTAAAGGTTGCTGACCCCTGATCTAAACTAATGGAATTCTCAAAAGATATCTATTGTGATAGTGCAGAAATATTTCTTTCTCAATGAGAAAAACAACATCCAAGTTATGACTACATGGAATCTAACTGACTCTTGGGTGTTAAAACAACAGTTGTAGCTTGTTGGGTTTGGGGTTTAGTTAATGGGCCTGGTATTACGAGGCATATGGTGGCCCAGAGGCAGTGAACACTGATGAGGCTCTGTCATTCCTTTGGAGAATCATTTTTGTACTTTCATATGCGGTTACTATGCACAGCCAAAGCATGCAACATTTATTTGATATCAGCACCAGACTGTTTCCCCACTGCCACCAATACAGGCTGAAAAAGCAGAGAGATGAAATTACTTTCTGAGCGACAGTGAGGTCCAAATATGAAAGCCATCTGAGTTCCCCACAGAGAGAAACATAACTGACGCAGGTGCTGTGGTCTTAATGCCAGTTTCATCCATCCTCTACTACCTTCTGCTGATCGAGAGACAGCCAAAAGGATTTAGCAATTATCTGTTGAAGATAACTTAGCATCAAGAAATTCATTTCATTTCATCAAGCAATTTGTATTCTCTTCAGTAAGTCGCTGCTCGAAGTCTGTTCAAAACCAGCCCAGGATTAGATTAAGAAATTGACTGCTGCTTCGGGAACTTTTTAACGCCTCCGTTTGGTTACGATTCGAAGGATGTGTGCTTCTCACATTGGTTCACGGATAAAAAAAACGGGAGCCTTAACCTAATCCGTTTAGAAACCCACCCAAGTATTGGCCCACAGATAAGAGACACTGTTCCTATGTTATAATACAGCGTCATAAGAGTCTTTTGTGCCGTTTAATCAAGTTCAGTACCGACATAAGATCTACTGTAACCTGCATGCAAGAGGAGAGTTAGTGAAGGGAAGTATTTTCTAAAACCTCCACTAGTATTTGACAGTAAACTCCTATATTCGTAATTAACATATGAAACATAATTACCACTGATCACACCAATCTGAACCCTGCTGCCTCAAAGGCAGGTGGAAATCATACGAGGAGGAAGAAATGGAAAGCGTGCCAAAAACAAATCATCCTTAATATATCATTAATTCATTTTGAATTCATATTATTAAATGAATTTATCGGCTGCAAATGACAGGCAGCTTAGGTTTCTACAATCAGCAGCTTTCTAAAAATTAACCCACAGTTTGTTTAACTCAAAAATATGTGGCTCATTTACAATGTGACCACTGTGAATTTGATGTGATTTCAATGATCCTTGTAGGACAAGTATATCACTGGCACTCAGTGATGCAATGACATGAATTATTCAGACTGGTTTTCAAGTACTGATTGCATTGTTTCAATGTGTATCAAAGGCAGCCATTAGTAATAAAGATGAGAGAAAATAAAGAGAGGAGCCTCTATCTGCACCAACCTTTCTCTGATGCTATCTGCTCTGCTCTAATTATGACAGGGAGGCCGGGGGAGATGGCATAAATTGCCACCGACATAAATGTATTTCTCTGCCTGCCTCTTGTCTGCAGATCGCCTCTCCTCTGCCATCCCCTCGCAGACGAGCCTATTCATAATCCACCCGATAACAATCTCACTTTTTTTTTTTGATAGTTTCCTGCTCTGTTATGACATCAATTCATCTCTGCCTCTAAACCTTCCTCTAGGGGTTATACAGGCAGAAACAAGCAGAGGGGGGGGGTTTCTGGAGATGAGACATGGGGGGGAAAAAACTTTTTAAAAGTCAGTTTAAATGCTATACTTCATCAAACAGGAACAAAAGCTTAAGTGGATGTAAAATATGACAAAATAGGAAATTTTTGACAGGATCTCTTTTGCCAAGTGTGGTGAAAATACTGGTGGAAGTAGAGAACTACTCTGTTTCTGTCTTTAGCTGTCAGAACATAAACTGCCGTGGCTCACTCGTGCCGAACTGCTTCATTTCCTAGTCTGATGCATATAAGCACAGACCTATGAAGCACTTGCCGATCTTAGGTCCCCGTAGTGAGTGGTCTGTGGAGTACCGGCAGCACTTAATGTAGCGTCCATTGAGAACCAGCTTTCAGCGGATGAGATGCAGTCTGCTGTGACCCGGACCACTCGGGCCCCGGGGAGCAACCGGCAATTTCCACAAGGTCAACATTTAAAGAAATAACTAGGACGACCGACACAGAGCAAAAAGCAGAACGAGTGCTCGACCCACAGCCGGCTGTCTTCCCAAAGCCATTTTCCCAGTGGCTTGTCAGTCACTAGTGTGTTCATCATTGAGTTTTCCAATTGAGAATGACAGGAGGGGGGGGAAGCAAAAGGACAAGATATGACCTCTAGCGTATAGTATTTGAAACAGGCTTGTGATGGAGCAGGTTGATGTTCAGAGAATTGGAAACCACACTGACTTTCACACTGAGGTGGAGCACACAGCTTGCCGTCTGCTGCAGCTTTTCTCTCAGATGATGCTGTTTCCAGGCCCGGAGCTGTAGGTACTGAAAGCACTGGAAACGGTCCTCACCACAAACAAACTGAAAGCATCCTTTGTTTGTTTATACCACCTGAAACGGCGACACCTGTCTCCTGGAAACATCGTTCACCACAACAAACAAGTGAAAACTAATGTTGTCCGAATTCTGCTTTTTATCAACATAATGAGGAAATGTTTTTAATGAACGGAAGTGTCTCTGAAGTCACATGTTCATTCTGAATCCATCTGCAAAATGTTCAGTCATTTTTAATCTTTGGGTCAAGTCAGCACACTGACACACTGACAGCTGTTGTTGCCTGTTGGGCTGCAGTTTGCCATGTTATGATTTGAGCATATTGTTTTATGCTAAATGCAGAACCTGTGAGGGTTTCTGGACTATATCTGTCATTGTTTTGTGTTGTTAATTGATTTCCAATAATAAATATATACATACATTTACATAAAGCAGCATATTTACACACTCCCCTGTTGATAAAAGTATTAAATACTTGACAAATCTCCCTTTAAGGTTCATTTTAAACAGATTAAAAAATGTGTGATTAATTTGTGATTAATCGGGCTCTCTACTGCTTTTACGACTTCCATTAATGCTAGTATAAGTATTCAGTCTTTCCACTATATGTATTTAGCAGTAGAGGCCAACTCCTATGAGATAATATTCATTCTCGTAAACACACAGTTTCAGCTTCTTCTTTTTTCTCTACAAAAAAAACAAACAAACAAGTTCTCATCAGCTATGCGGCGGTGTGAATACAGATCTGTTAAGGCAAAGTGGCAACAAAAAGTGAAGTTTCAGGCTACATTTCCCAGTTCATTTACATTCAGAGCATCCTCTCTTGAATAACAATACAATTAGTTCTGTAATCAGCTGCCATTTGGTATCTTTTGTTGCTGACTTAAACTGCCACTTTTTTTCCCCACTTGTAGTGCCAGTGGGACTTTCTGCATTTCTGTTATCTTTTCACCCAAATAAGAGTCTTGTTTACAATGTTGCTTTTATGTCAGGCATGTTTATCCTAACAGTAAAGGCTATGAATATGTAGTATTACATCTGCTCGCTTGTGAGGGGGAAACATACTTCAAATGCTACTGCTATTACTATAATTATTAAATGTGGGCCTTTGCTGCATGCCATCCCCTCTCTATCTCTCCTTTCCAACTGTCACTGTTGAATAAAGGCAAAAATGCAAAAAATATAAATAAATATATATTAATTGTATAACTTATTGCAGTACGGTCACACCACCTAGTAGCTTAACAGACGACTGTAACATAGAGTTTCATTTGTGCCATAACACTCCACAGCTATTGAGACAGCAGTAACAAATACATTAAAGACAAAGTGTGTTAGAAGTATCAACGGGCTTTGTCACATGATGTCTCACAGGCCTTTTATTCCTCCACTATCTCAGGCTTCAAGCGTTCCCTTCTGCCTTCCTCCATCTCTCAGCTTTGGAGCTGACATGGACCACCCTTTTCCTCTGACAAATATCAATTACAGGCTTGGCTGAGGCGAACTACTGAGAGGAGTTCAGGCTCTGGTGGGATCTCATTGTGCATTGGATTGCTTTACTTTCACCATTGGTATATAAGGATCTGAAGAAGCATGGCCCTGCCCGTCTTCATGCTAAGCCCTGACACATCCTTTATAGCAGATTGACCCAGCTGGCGTGGCTGTGAACCCCGGGGGGGGGAGACCAAGCACTCGGTTGATAGACACACTGATATTCTCTGGATCTTTTTAAGATGGTAATTTAGAGGAAATAACTACCTTCGATATATTTCATTACCAGATATATATCCTGTCTTTTACATCTGTCAGAGAATCACTCTCTCTTCCACTGAGTGTGTGAGCACTGATGCTAAAATGAATCATGGTTTAACTGACCAGCTTGTTATATGGATAAATAGAAACAAACCTGTCAACATGTGTAACTCACAGTGTATTTCCCCCCCCCCCCTTTTCAGGTGAATGGCTAAATAACTGCCGGCCCCTAATGTGCATGATTATGATTTATTTCCCTCGTCACATGTTTGCCTCGTTAATATCGCACCAAAGTCGGACACTGTGCCCTCAGGACACATTTAAAACCACTCCCTGTGACACCCTAACAGCTTAATACCCACAGATCATTTGAAAATTGTAAATATTTTTTTATGTGAAGATCAGAATATTAAGAATAGTATAATAAAGAAGCTTGTGTAACACAGGAGTCACACAGAGACAGTCTGTTACAGTCAGTGTGTATGAATAGACATGCTGAGCGCACTATTCAGACTTCAAAACTCATGTCTGAAAAGGTTAATACATGCAAAAGGAATATGTTTCAATTTCTGTTTCATAACTGATATTGAAAAACATCTATGAAGGCTGAAGATCTTATCAATACTATCATGACCACTAAATAGACAGGACAGTGATGATCAGCTGATGAGATAGTAATACCAACAGGCTGACATTATCTGAATAGAGATTTAATATATATAGTATTTCATCTCCAGTTCCCTTTCAGAAACTGAGTAGAAATGAAGCACATCACCTACTCTAAGAGACGGCTGCAGAGGGCAAGCTACACAACACCTCCTGCAAACACTGTGTTGTGTTCTGCAAGGAAGTAATGCATTTCTCCAGGCCATCAATGCAGGGAAGTCGGGACCCTTTGTGCTGCTCTTGAAGGGCATCTGTTTTGTGCTGAGTGTGCAGCAACCATTACCGAAAGGTCAACACAGCCTCTTAAGAGCTGTTGAGATGTCTCCGTCACTCAGGTGTCCTTCCAGTGATTATCTCACTCAAATATCATGAGTCGTAAAGTGCTTTACATACGGTCTTATGAGCGATGTCCTTGTCGAGTAAAGTTGTGATCCACCACATAAAATGTTCACCAACTTTTGGAAAGTTACATCTATATAGCAAGGTGTTTCTCAGGCTTCATTACAGCAGAAAATCCAGGCCAGGTCCACGAGCTCCTGCAGCCCGTTCTCAAACATACATGTTGAGCAAAAGAAGGTAGAGAGGAGACTTTCTACGTGATGAATGGAGCTCAACAATGAGGTTCCTGAAGTGAAATTAATATTCTGAATTGCGGATTTGATTATTAGCAGTAATGTCGTAACCATCCGAGGTAGACTTGAAGATGTGAAACGATGGTTTATGCTCCTGTAGCAGCCACAAGTCTGTATGATATCAACCTTGTTTTAAGGAAAACATTTTTTATTCTCCACGTCTTGAGAAGTACTACACTACCCACAATCCTAACGTGTAACAGCAACGTCTCTGATTGGTGGTGCTCGCTGTTACCATATAAATGTGTACCGCACCTGAGAACGGTTAGTGAGGATGTTTATGGGATGAGTAGTTCCTTCACTCTTAAAATAATCATGTACACAGTCTGCCTTTTTTCTGTTTTCCAACATTTTTTTTGTTGGTTTTTTTTTTGCTCGGACTCAAATGTTTTATGGTCACGATTCATCTCGTAGCTGGTTGGCTTGGTTCCATGCTTCAAACTGTTTATATGAGGATTTTCTGAAACGCCACTAATTTCTACTACAACAGCAGCACTGCAATATTTCGTTAACTTGTTTATGTCGGCAGCTTAAAATAGGAGTGTCTTCCAGTGACACTGCTGTGATATCCTCAGAAATCTGAACTGCAAACGTGCGTTGGCACCAGGTATTTATTCAGCCTCATATTTGAATTTCCCTTTCCCTCCATTAATAGCAGTGATACAGAGCGGGTAAGTCTTGAGGCACAACAAGCACTGTTGATTTGTTTATGTTTGTTACTGATGCAAATTCAGAAAACAGCTCAATTAAGGTGTTACAGCGGCTCAGTTATGTATACAATGAGGCTCATGATTCCACTATAATAGCTCTGATATTACCAACAATAATACTCAGTAGTTGGTATATGAAGCAACAGATGAAGACCTGATACAATGCGTCTGGTAGAGCAGATTGGTTCTGTGGTTATTTTACAACAGTCTAATTCTGGTTGCACTATTGGCCCTGCACGTGCACAATTGTGGCTTGACAGAGCGCAACACGGGTACTGCAGCCACCACTAGGTAAAAGTAGTAGTAAAAGTCCTACAGTCAAAGGGTTTCTTTTCAATGTTTACTTTTTACTTTCACTTCACAGGTTCTGAATGAAAGAGAGGCATTATGCTGGATAAATTAATGAATAATAATGCATCATATTTTAATTATATTTTGTGAGTCAAAACTGAATCTGCAACATAACCAGTAACATTTGTCTGTCAGGTAAATGTAGTACTTCAATATTTTCCTCTGAACTAGAAGTACACAGTTGAGTTGCATATTTATTACGTGCTTTGGGGGCCTTTTTGTAAGTTATTTCAAGGTACAGTGAGTAAGAATAGTAGCATGATTCAATATGTTTCATATCTAAACATCATAATAGATTTATAGCTGTTTGGGGCCCTTTTAGTTGGGGCCTCAGGCAGTTGCCTACCTTGCCGGTAAACGGTAAAGTCTGCCCATGGGGCCCATTCTGAACAGGAACTGGAATAGTAACTTATGCACTGAAAAATGAACTTCCATGGCCTCCACCATTTCTGACCATTTCATTGCCGTTTCAAACACGTCACAACTCGTGAACTCTGAGCTTTCGAATGATTTCCACATACGAGGTCATGAATACCACAAGAGGGGGATGTTCATATGGACTCATCTCGTGAACATGGTAAACACGACCCCATTTGAAGGCAGCATGTGTATTCACAGTGTCTCTAGTATGGCTGTAGACTCTAAGTACTGTTAGAAAAAGACTAGAAGAAAATAAAACTGTGTTACCAACACCAGGCTGACTGATGAATGTTTTGATGAATACCATATGTTCCGAGTACAAACCATACAACCCCCTGCTTAAAATAAAATTAAAAAAAACTTGGTAGCACTTCATCTACAAAAATAACCGATGGTTCCATCAGAATTATTAAAATTTGATGATTTTAGGCCAACACTTGTTCGTGCAGACATTTACTTGATTAGTAGGATAGCAACAGCATTATTACATTTAATGAAGGCACTGAACTTGGCAAGGGATTGTCTTATGGGCATGTCAGCCCATGGGCTCAAGGACTGTAATTGGAAACAGATAGATAAAGCCTGCTAAGACTAACAAAAGAAGCTTTATTTTTTCCTGTAGCGCCACCAAATTACAATTGACTGTGTTGGGTCTTACGTCCCAGCGGGGATTAGAGGTCATCTGTTACCACAGATTTCAATAGTGGCTGTTGGAAGCATTTGTAAATGAGGATATTGAACTTAGTAACCACATCCTAATGGAATACCCCCCCCAGCTTCTTTGTGTTGCTGTAATTCTATTGTTCCCCCTTTGTCTTCACCTCTCTCTATCAAATCTATGTAGTTATAATAAGACTAGAGTTTACTATCATTACAATATGAACACATTTACATACACTCATAATAAAACCTGTATAGCTTAAAGCAAGCCTATAGTGCATACACTAACGGCAGACACAGATGTTGCGTTCCTGCTCTTTGACAGGTTGGTCTATATTTGTAAAATACTACAGCAGTGAACGTTAAAAACATGAATGGGAAGACCTGAAGAGGGCGCTCCTGGGGGCGGAGGAGATGCAGCATGGTCACCTGCAAACATACGTCATAAGTACGTGTCGACAGTGTAATTACTCTCGCTGCTAGAGGGAGGAGAAATGCTTTAAACTGCACTGATTGGACAGATTTCTTTAATATTGTTTTTGTCAGGGGAGCCATCAAGGACCAAGTCCAGTTGTGAAGCTTTTACCAGAAAAAAGGCCCATTTTCAAAACACTGAGGCTTCTTATAACCACCCTAACAAAACCTAATTTTAAAAAGGTCCTTATTTAAAAACTCTGATTATATGCTGAGTGTTTACAAATGGAGTGAAATTTAAATCCATACCGTATAGCAACCATTTAAGAGTTTAATCAAGGTTTGCTTAAGCAGAGCTTAACTCTTCTTGGAATAGTTTGTCAAGCACATTGATTTCCGATGGGTTCATGGCTATGACACAATATCCAGCACGCTACCTGCGGAGTAAAATAATTGGAAGATGCTCATCATGTGAGTCTCTAAATGAGATCTGTCTTTTGTAATTGTGTTTATTCCATTAGTCCGTGAATGTTTATCACTCTTATTGCAATGTTTTCATTGTTTTAGCAACTTCATTTCAAGCTGAATGCCTTTCAGATTTGATTAGTTTTTTTTTTCTCATGTTATCACTATAACACTAAATTGTTGGAGACATATTCTCATTAAAGTAGACATTGATGCATATGCACACATATTCCAACATGCACTGTTGTGCACTTATTTTCAACTTGATTCACACCCGCTGGTCATCATTTAAATTCCCTTAACTGCTGTATGTTTTTTTACTTATTGTTGTCCTTTATCGGGGTTTGGAGCTAATGAACATATTAGGGATGTTAATAATTAACCCACATTAAGAATTTTAACTGATTAATGCTGTCGGTTAAAAGAAATATTAAACAAATATTAAAAAGCTGAGCAAAACTCAGAGGAGCAGCTTGTCACTTTAGGGAGAAACGCTGGTCGAAGATACAGGAAGTTGGCCCGGGTCTTGAGCAGAGGAGTTGTAGCATTCATTCACCGACAAATAAACTGTACACACACACTGCACCGCTACGTTCACAGCTATAATGCCAGCGACAACCCCACACTCACCGCCGCCACACACACACTCTGTCGGACACTCGCTAACGTTACGCCGGGCTGACATACAGATTGGAGACTCTTTTTCCTGGGAAAGTGGTGGCGGATGTGTCCTCGAGGCTAACTCTCCCAGATGGCTGAACTGGGCACTCAGTTGTCTGTTTTGCACATACACCGCAGCTGGCACACCGCTGCATGCAACGCACTAATCTTGTCGGTTATCGGTTACAAAAAAAACTTCTAAATTAGCATCCCTAGAACATATTAAGATATATTCTCGTACCATAAGAAATATTTGCTAACATTCATCACTACTGAGTGTAAATGAAAATAACAGCTATTCAATACACATACAGTAATCTCTTACATGACAGTCTGAATACAGCAAAACAAGACGTGCACATTATGAATGCAGACAGTTGAGTTAGAGAAGGTTTGGTTTGTGCTTCAGGCTATGTGTTATGTTTAAAATCTCTAGTCATGTCAAGTCAGTGAAAAGTTACTAGAGAAGGTGAATAGCTCTTAAAAAAACCTAATAACAGGCATTTCAGCCTTTCAGAGAGCCCTCTTTTTTTAACAAAAACAGTAAAGAGACAATGATGCACGTGTTTATAAATTCAGCTTTATTTTCTCATCCACCTTTACGAGAAGGATCCCAAAATTCCTGGCAATTTGTCCCATTTTGTTATCGGATGAGTTGTTTTTTTCTCACAGCAGCTACAAGGTTGAATCCAAGGTGATACTTGTTGAAGTGCTGCATCTCTATTCCCTATACTCTGGTCACTCTCCCTCAAAGTGGCTCGATGGAGAAGCAATTCACAGTATGAGAGGGCCAGAGGGAGTCTGGAAGCTCACTGTGCCAAAAAGGCAGTTGTGCTAAACCGTCACTAGCAACCTGATTGTGCTTATCTGCCCGGTGATGACCTGCCTCAAGCCAGATTTGTAAAAAAAATAAATAAATAAAAACATTTATTTACAGGCACACAACACTCCTGACTTGAAAACTGTAAAAGCTGCAGGCTATCTTTCATCATCTTCAACAAGCCGCAACACTGCATAAAATGAAGGTGCAGGGTTATAGTAGCATGGTGTTATGGCTTCACCATACCATTTTAATACACGAGTACCACCACATTCCATGTAACGCATGCAAATATAAAACCATGTTCATGCAGTTTATTTTCGTCTCTGTGAAAACCATTTTTACATCATTTTTTTAGAACAATGGTTTACTTGAAATTGCGCACCATATATTAGAACGTCATGAATAATTGATGCAAACATGCAGAGATGTAATCTGCATCTCTAACAAGATTAATGCACCACCAAAGAGGAAACTTATTCATATCCATTTATCCATTTCCCAATGACAGAAAGACACAGTTGAGAGCGATTTACTGCAATGCAACCTATTTGTATAATCCAGTTCTTCCCCAGAGCTTAGAGGGTGAACAGCAGAAACATATTGACAGAACACTTCATGCACTTCATGCATATCCACCTGCTAAATAGATTTCTGTCAAAGATGGCATAGGTGGAGCTGCTGCTCAATCACTGCAGCATTTGCAGAAAACTGAGGGGGCAAAACAGTTGTTCCCATGATGCACTGTGACTCAAACACCTTGACACAAACAGCACTGCATCGAGCAGTATACTGCCATCCCTGTTGTCATGCCTTCAGCCGTTAACTGAACCACTGAGATCAAAGCAGGGGACCCTCCTGCACCAGCCAGTGCCAAACAAAACTGAAAACTCCTCCAGTGAAGAATTCTTGCCCACGGGATTTCTCAGACACAGACATTTATGAGACCATTAACCTTGCCAAGACAGTTAAAATAGATGGCGGTACATAAAATGAGGAGGATGCCTGAAATGCCCGAAAGGAGCGCGGCAGTCAGGAAAGATGCTCGGCAAACAAAGATAAATGTCTGCTGGCTGCTGAATGTTTACAAAGGAGAGAGATAACTTTTGAAAGTTTAGATGACATTCATAAAAGTGTTCAGGTCACATCCAGTGATGATGGAAGCGGTGTTTGCAAAGGTGTATTGATACTCTCTGTGGTAACATAAGATAATAAGTAACTGAGTTTGCTGATGAATCGGTAGCTCATAAGTTTCTACACTTTTCCGCACAACCTATTAAAAGTACAGATGCAATAATATCCACTGCTATATATCAGGCAGCATATTGTTTTGAGCAATTCTACCTCCTAGTTTCCATGGCTGCGGTGTTCCCAAAAACAACAATTATCTCATGCTCTCATTTCCTGTGAATGTCAATATGCCTCCTTGGCGAAGCAATCATTGAATCATCCGAGTACCTCCTTGAATTTGAGTAGAGCAAATGAACTACACAGAAATCATTACAATTAAGTTTGTTTTGTTGTTGTTTTTTCTTATCTAATTGTAATGCTGAATAACTGCAGACATCTGTAGTTTAACTATTGGAGCAAATAATGTGCAATAGTAAAAGGGGTAGAGAAGGACCACAAGGATCTGTCCAGTTATTACAACATCAGGAAGATCAGACCCTCCCTGTCAGAGCACACAACACAACTCCTGGTACAGGCTCTTGTAATGTCACGCATTGACTACTGAAACTCCCCTACTGGCAGGCAACTGGCAATGATTGGACGGGATGCCTGCCTGTCTACCTACCTGTGTGCACTCTGCCTGTGCACTCATTGCACAGTCTTCTACCAGATGTTAGCTTGACAGCTGTGAGTACTAACAATAGCCATGTTTGTTGTTTATATTCATAAACATAATTTTGGGGGAGTGGCTTTAGAGGGAGGCCTGAAGGGACGGTCAGTGTTGCTGACTTGCCGACTTTCTCTCTAGATTTAGGGACTTTTGGAGCTAGTGCTGCTAGATACTTTCATTAGCAAAGATTTGGCAACACTGGGCTGATTTTTCAATTGGATAATTTTTTTTAGACCTAGCGTACTTTAGCCAATTTTTCAAGATTACCGACCCTAGCTTTGATATTGATGGACAACATCTGAGAGTAAACAAAAAAATGTCTTTGTTGTTGTTGAAGAAAATATGCAGAATGTGCCAGTAGTACAGAGTAGATGAGTGCACGCCCGTCTCAATGAATGGCAGCTGAAGAGGTTTTTAGACAGTCCAGCATGTATGGAGATTCAGTCACATTGAGGCACACCGATGTTACACACAGTACCGAGCTATAATACCTCTATGAGCTTGCTCCTGTATTCTTTACTCCCCTCGGTCTCGGACAGTGAAGGGGAGAGAACTGACAGTATCTCCTTGCTGCTATCTAACCACCCACCCTGCTTTGACCTTTCCATTAATAATAGGCTTTCAGTAAAGGGCTTGCACTGCGCAATCTGGAAGGCTCCTTCAAATGGTGTACAGCAAAGGGCTTTGGCCAATGCTTCAGAGAGATTGGCCAGAGTGGGAAAATTAGCTTCTTCTTGCACTGTCCCCCCCAAAAGCCCAGCAATCCTCAACACGCTCATACAAGTTACAGATGACTGAGGAGCCCTAACATGAATTAGGACAGGCAATGCAGTAAGAATGGAGGTCCTGGCAGTTCTGATTGAATTACATTCACCTCAATACTTCGGATTTGTGGTTAAAGCTGACACCTGATGCTTATTTTAGCTAACAGATTGGACTGTGCATTAGATACTACAACACACACATCTGCACATTTACAGTGGTTGAAATTCCTTCCTCTGTGCTGCTATTCAGTCTCATTGATCCGAGTACTGGCTTGCTGTCTTTCTGGCTGGCAATGCCAATAGAGTCAATGCTGTTGCACAGAAAGGGACACATCTGCACTATATTACACAGTCAACTCTAAGCAAACTGTGAACGGTGTGTAGGAAAAAGTGGAAAAGTTTACTTGCGATGGCTGAATCGAAAAGATCAACACCTCCCCCACCCCTACTTTCCACTGAGCTAGGGCACACTACATCCAGCATTAGCACAGGATATTGGCATTGGACATAAGTCATGAGGTGCCAAATTGTCCAATATGGACGTATGTATAAAGAACTTTAGCTAATCTATGTTGCACATTCTGTGAAAGGGTATATTCATTTGCACTAGCCATGTGGTTGCATCAATACTCTTGATGCTCCACCATCAAATTGTAACTAAATATCATTGATGGCTGCTATTTAGGGCGACAGCATATGCAGTTATATGGATTTCTGTAGAGCTGAAACAATTAATCAATCAATCAGTCGATTGGCAGAAAATTAATTGGTAACAATTTTGATAATATTAATGATTTTCAAGCAAAAAGTTATTTAAAGAAATATATAGTGGTTCCAGCTTCTGAAATGCAAAGATTGCAGCTTTTCATTGTTTTATATGACTGTAAACTGAATATATTTGGGTTTTGGACTGTAGGTCAGACGGAAAAAAAAGAATGAACTTGAATGCAATGTTCACTATTTTCTGATATTTTATTGAACAAGCAATCGTTTGAGAAAATAGTGTGCAGATTAAGCCATAATAAAAACAATCTTTAGTTGCAGCCCTAGATTTCAGCAGTAAGTTAATCAAATTAGCTTCATTGTTTAACTAATGAGGACTTGTTTGTTAACAGCATGTAGCAGTACAAACATTTGATTAATTGATTTATCAGTTGAACTCGTTTTGCAAGAGAGAATAAAAAATGCTGCTAAATAAAGCTCCTGTTGCTCCTGTTGCCATTGCATTTTCTCGCTCAACATTGAAGACATCTCGGTACAGCAGCTTTTTCCAGCTTGTTTCTTTACTTATTAAAACTTTTTTTTTCTTTCACTTCTGAGTTTGTTTATCACATTGAGAGCCTGAGTGTGCAGTAGGATGCTTTATAAACCTCAGGTCACAGTACCAAACATCAACTGAGCCGTGATAAGACAATGCTGCAGAGCAACGGCAATCATGCTTGTTTATCTTATAGGGGACTCCTTTGAGCAGTGGAACTTTAATATCTAACCTACTCCTGTTGGCCAAATGTAATCCAATTTTATGCATGACATGACATTCAACACATGCTGCATTCCCAAACATCCTGACAGCAGCATCAAGGTGCTGCCAAAATTGAAAAATGATGGAGGTAGAAACCATAAATGTCACAGCATGTAAAACCTTGTTCCCTGACTTCTCACAAGAGAAGGCTGTTTTGTGTATGAAATGTAAATTTCCACCTGCGCTATGCATGATATTAACCTCCAAATAACCACCGATATACACTCTGACAAGGCACCTTACTTTGTTTGTGTTACCACTTCCACTGACTCCAGTTACACAGTAAGGCTGGAGCCTCTTGTTGTTTTTCTCTTTTAATTAGGCCCAAGGTGGATTCTATTTCAAAGCACCGATACAAATTAAGTCATAATTCACATGGATGCTTATTTCTTGAATTATTTATTTAGTAAACGGATCAGAAAACATGATTATCGTCTTAATATGGAGACAGTTTGATGGACTTCATCTGTCTGTGTTCATCTGTGGCTTCTGTTTGTTTGAGTTTAACATTTCCATCTCAAAACCATATACGGTCTTGAACATATTTAGTGGGGTTTTTTTTCACAACGTTATACTTAAGCTGAACACAAACGTTGTGCCCAACATTATCACCCATCATCACTTCTAACTGCTTTAAAAGAGGTACTTCAACTTTTTCTGGCTGTGTTTGTGTTCATACAGAAAGTGTCGTGTTTGCAGCTCTCATCACCAGAAGCAAGGGCTTGTTAATTCAGGTTCATTATTGAAGGGCTAAATGGGGAGAAGGAGAAGACATTAATCACCTAGCGTCTGCAAGAGTGGGTCTGTGGATGGCTTAATGGCACATTGTCAAACCAGAGTGCCTCCCTCTACCCAGCATTTATCAGACGAACAAGCAGAGTGGCTGATGACTAGGAAATGCACTAGAAGTGGGAGCCTCTTTTGCCTTTATGAATCCTCTGAGTGATCATTGGGCAAAATATTAAATTATGGCACGGAGGGCTGGAGTGACAGGAGGTAATCATGCTGCCTGAATGATATGTAATTGTTTTCTGAATTGTAATTATAGGGCGAGAGAAAACATTGGCCTGCTGTAATTAACGGTGAAGAACAAAGTTTTTCAGTGGAAAATTGGAATTCTCTGGGGATATGAGCCCATAATGTGAGCTCAGAGAGAGAGAGGGAGAGCAGTGTGTATAGGGAAAGCAAACCAGTGCTGAGATTTTATGAGGCAGAACAACACAGACCTTAACATTAAGAGTGTTTATCCAAACTGTATGTGTGGATGATGTATGTGGGTAATTCCTCACAAAGGTAGAGCTCATTCTCAAAGTGCCAGTAAGGGCCAGGAAGTTAACTGCATGTTATATGATCATATTATTTTATCTTCAAGCCAGCAACATCCACTATATACTGCTGCTTGCCTTCACTGAAGCACCTCAGCTGACCTTTATTGTACTTTAAAGGGGCTTAAATTATTAAGTTTTAGATCAAGATAAGCCGTCTGCTTACGCAGCTCAGTGTGGTAATAAAAAGATTAACAAATAACATAACAAGGTCAATAAATGACTACCATATGCATTTTTTTAAATAATTATTAAAGCAATACCATTACTGAGGAGACTCCTTTGTGTGCCATCAAGTCAGATTTTTAGGTAAATCTGTGCTTGATTTATTGCACACTGGGAGATTGATTTACAGTACAAAACAGGAACATATCACCTTTTACTTGTGTTAATGGAGGTGAAAACCTAAACAAAAAATGCAAGGAGTAAAAGAATATAAATCACTTCATCTGCTTCAGTAAAGCTGAAGGTAAAACAAAATTCATGCGGAGCAGCAAAAGAGGACAAGAAGGAAAACACTGAAAAATAGAATATTGGTTCTTGCGTAGGCTTTTACATGAAATTAAATTTCTAAACAGCAACATCTCACCTGACCTTTCCTTTACATTTTCTTGTGGATCAAGACAAGCCGTCTGTTTATGCAGCTCACTGTTAGATAACGGAAGGATCGATGTGTAACAACGTGATATCAATACATGGTTAATGCAGCCTGGTGTTTATGAAACCCTGTCTACTAGAAAGTAAACTTAACTTCTGTATGTTTCATCCTTGGACCCTATTCTCTCATGTTGTTTTGGTGTCTATCTAATAGGGACAACAATTTCTGAAATCGGTCCAATATGGAGGGAGAACGCTGAAGACGGCAGCTGCTCACTGCCTGCAAAATGGTGCTATTGGGGCAAGCTGGCACCGTTATTTACATCCACTAAAAGTGTTTGTTTTTGCCATGACAGGCTCTGGTTGTTATGATAATGACATTATGGAAAGAGTCTCGCTCAAGGAGAAGTCTCGTTCTGAAATCTGGCGAGGCGACGTGTTGCCGGAAGACATCGGTGGAATAGTGGAATACATCCATGGTGAAAACAGGAGTGTTTGTTGTGTTGGTACAGAAAGCGTATAGCTTAGAGTTATCTAAAAGATTTTCAATGTCAAGGCTGAATATTTAGATGATTTTCGCAATGTGGATGAGGTCTTTGAGGAATTTGATGGCCACCAGAGTATACAGATATTCAGATTTCAAAACGAGACTTCTCCTTGAGCGGGACTTGGACACAATATCAAACAGATCAAGCGAAAGGTAAAGAAAACATTTTATTTCTCTGTGAGGTTCTTTCCATAATGTTGTCAGACACTTATAACAACAATCTGAGCCTGTCAGTGGCAATAACACTTTTAGTGGACGCAACGTTACATTGACGGATGTTTTGCGTCATTTTTTCCAGGTTGAAAAATACCGAAGTTACCCTTTAACTTTCTATAATACTATTTTGTTTTGACAAATATCTTGGGGTGTGTATGTGTGGGAAATGCAGTTGCTACAGCGTAAATAGGTTCAGTGGCATTTTTTACACTGAAGAAAAGTGCTGCGTTTATGTACGCACACAAGTTGTAGGGAGGTAATCAGGGTGGATGGTGGGCGTAAAAAGTGCAGGACTTTGACACCATGGTTTGCATCTGCAGGATTTCACAGACCAGAGGAAAACAACCAGTCAGAGCTGATCTGGAGTCTGCTGTCTCTGCCATCACTCGCGAACTCCGATCAAACGGTCAAACTAGGCAGCGCTGATCAAATATGAATCAGTATTCTGTTACTGTAATAACTATTTCTCTCCTCAGATCTTCTCAGAAACATCTTGTAGTGTACTGTTTAGCTGTAAAATGAGAAAGTTTGTTGAGATCTGTTGAGGAAATACCAAGCACCGCCCACCAGCCAGAGCACAGCCAATAGGAACGCTCTCTCTCTCTGAAATGACCTGTGATTGTGCCAGTCTTCCGTCACGGGCTAGATTTTCTAAAGCCTGAAAACAGAGCCATGAGGAGGAGCAGAAGTCTAGTTTTCTCTCAGAACACTTGAATTACAATATGCTGAAAGGTTATTTTGCACAATGATGCCAAAAACGTGTTGCCTACTGAAGCTATAAATTTAACTGTTAAATTTCAACAGAGCTGAACTCTAAATAACCCCCTTAAAATCTGTTTATAACTTCCATATTCACTTTCATACTGTGCGTGCCCAGTGTGAGGTGGTTTGCGACGGCCATATGCGAATAAACTCAATTGGCTTTGTAAGACCTCGTACTAACTGACAATTAATACCACTGCCATAACCTGCAAAAGGGAATTTAAAACTGCATGAAAAGCGTCACGTAGCCCACACTTCAAAGACCAGCACACACGGACTAAGTTGATAGAAGCAGCGTGTGTGATGTCTGGTTAGGGGGGACGGAGGCAGGAAGGCTCAAAGGAGTGCTGATATCCACCTTTTGGTTGGCAGCCCAAATCTGAGCTCTGGTCGCTTCGGGCTGTTGGGAAGAGGAGCCATGCGAAACAGCATGGAGCATAGTAATCATAACTCTCCAGCTCTCTCCTGCCTCGCTCCATCCCATTTCTCCTTTTCATTCTCTCATTGCTCTCTTACTTTTTTCCGTCCTTTCCTCTCCTCTCCCACAACCTTTATATTGTCCTTTTCTCTCCTTTTGTTCTTCTCCGCCGCTTCTGTCTGTCTCTCACCAGCCTCCCTCTCGAGTGGTCCTATAAGCGCCACGCGAGCTGCTCCGTCCCTCTCCCCTCTGAAGGCAGCCATATGAAAAAGCAGCTTTATTTTTTTCTTAGGAATAAATAGGTTGGGTCCCCTGTGAGAGATAAACAAATCAGCATGACACGCAGATGGGCCCCGTATTATGCGAAATAATATGATGTTCGCGGGCTTGTGAAGAAAACGCTCCCGTTTTACCTCTTTTACCATCCCCCCCTTCACTGTCTTACTTCTACAGCTGCGATAAATAAATTGGTCCCGTCATTGAAACTGCCCATCCTTTCTCCATGCAAACAACGGGCATGCTGTATCGACTACCTTGTATTTCTTTAGGGGTGGAGAGAGGATGTTATATTGTAGTAATAAAGCTATCCCTTGGGGAGGAAAATCTCATCATACATAACCTAGTAATTACTTTTCAAAGTCATGCGGTGTGGGAGATCAATAATGTTAGAGTTTCTCTGGGTATTAAGAAACAAATGGCACCTCCACCAGGACTTCTGCCTCTGACCTTTGAATCATTACCATTCTGTATTTTATGGGTAGTGTTATATCACAGCCCAAATAAATGACGTTGGAGCATGCAAGCGGTGAATGAGTCCTCTGTGACACAGTGTAACGTCTATTTATGTCTTTAATCAAAGGAAAATTGCCATTTCTGATTGGACATTTGTTATCATATATGACCAGGTGTGTATAAGACAGAGTGAGGTGAGAAACATAGCATGCCGTTTTTCATGATGAAAAGATGAAGAAGCTGTTCTCAAAAGTATATTCCTGAGAATATAAAAATGAGTCACTTTTTTCCATAAAATACAGCCACTGTCCACGCAGCCAGTCACATGGCCGCATTGTCGCCGACCTTTTCCACCTCTCTCTTGAGGACAAGGAAATCAGTGAGCTTGCCAAGAGCTCAGAGAAAGCTATTTGCCAGTCCATCAAGTGTTAAATATACAGTTCGATCCACCGGCCCACTCACGGCGTATCAGCTCGGCATGTGGAAGCCTCCGCTGAAGGACAGCTAACTGTGGGATACCATTTCACCCATTCAATAACACATACACACACGTGCACACCCACCCGAGCAAATGCAATGCAATACACACATCATGCAGAAGGTTAAGAAGACACGTGAGCATATAAAATGTGCACGTGTGTGAATGGCTCGTTAAATGACTCCAGTGCTGATATGATGGTAAGAAATCCACATGTAGTGCAATATGTATTTGTATATACTCCCCATGTGAAAATCAGAATTTCAAATGACTTGCAATCACCTTTTTTCCCACTGGAGTTAGACATTTGCCATTTTGTACTTTTATCTGTAAAATCGGGGGTTTGATATTTTTCTCTTGGCATAAATAATTTAAAAGAAGCTCTCTTTTACTACCAGACCTGGTTGCCGTGTCTGATTTGGTCTCAAGTACACAAACAACATGAATTAACATGCAGAAATCAGCTGGATGGTGCGTTGCTCTAAACTGAATGGTCAGGTATACGGCTGCAACAACTCATCAATTAAAACTAGTTAAGTTATTAAAATCATAAAAATAGTTGGCAACAAATTTGGTCATCGATTTATTTTGAGTCTATGTTGCAGGACACGCTGTAACGTCTCTGTGGGCAGTAAGTCAGCCAATGTAATTCCGTTGAAACGGTCTATAACGTAGCATTATGGAGTATTTGGGATATCCCATGCCATCTAAAGTGAATCCTTTATTTATTCATCAGAAACTTGAGCAATATCTTACCAAATATTATAATAAACTGTATTTATAAGGCACTTTTTAAAGCTGAATGTGCTTTACAAAAAAAAGCAACACATTTAAACATGCGCAAATAAACAATAATAAGACAGTTGATGCTAAAATATATAAGTGAAATAAAACAAAACAGACACGATTAAGAATAATAAAAATGAAAGAATTAGTAAATATATTAGTTACATTTCCCTTTTATTCTCCGTGCATTGTTTTATCCCCAATGAGTATAGAGCATCGTATGAGAACACAAAGAATACGTTGGTTTTTTTTTAATGAAACGCTGAAAAATCAAAGTACTAATGGAGAGATTAATTGATTATCTAAATAGTCGTTATAGTTGCAGCCCTATGGTCAGGTAAGTCCTGTTGTATAAAGTGCTGAGTGGAGCAGCATAAGCAGACTCAACCCTGTCTACTTTACTATAGCTGATCCACCCCGAGTCCAATGACATTACGAGCACATACTGTAGAAACCATTTAATATGCTGCAAACGTCCGAGCTCCTCTCATTTCTTCATGAGACCATACACAGCCAGGCTAACACTCAGTCAGAGCACATCCATATCAACCCTCCTGCACACATGCATTGAACTCAGCTTCTCACCACCTTTCAACATGCTGATTTAATCATAATAAGGCCTCTCCCCATCTCACACATACCATCACATAAACATGCAGGCAGGACCCGCGTCGCGGATGTGTCTTTGCTGAGAAGGTGAGGGATGCCCCCCCGAGCCAGTCACGCTGTATCTTAAAAGTCTCAACAAAGGAACGGCGGGGGGGAGCAGGTAGCGCTGGGCGAGAGGACGTTATCGGCATGATGCAGTAAGCACTTCTCTGCAGCTTTCTCTGAACGGCTTTAATTTTTCTTCAGTCTGACAGGCTCCAGGATAGCACACAGAGATCCATGACCTCAACTCGCCTGCTCAACTAGGTGGATATGTGTTTGTTTGTGTGGTTGTGTGTGTGGCAGTGGGGATACTTTAAGGACACGCTGGTAGAGGTACTGTTGCTATGTGCACTGGGTCTGCTTGTTGCATACAGATTCCCTCAGTCCAATCCAAGTAATCCAGTTCCCTTTGTCGGAGAGGGGGAAATGACAAGCACGGCATTCATTAGGCTCTTCAAAATACGTGTCTATGCAGCTTGAATTGCCTTAACAACAACAACAGAGAAGTAAAATAATGTTCATGATGAACATATGTAGACATCCCAGTGATATATTTATTATATTCTCCTTTTTTTCTCTGTCTTTCAAGTATGAAATTACACAACCTCATTTTCAATTTGTCCAGCTAATCCCGCTTCATTCCACCGTGCAGCGAGCCGCTATAGACAACCTTCTGAGCAAGAACTGTGTTTCAAGAGCTTTTCAAGATAATGACAAGAGATTGTATTTTTGGTGGAGGGGGATTTAACTCCATATTCTTCTTCACATTGGTAAACAAACCCAGGTCAAGTCACACTGGGCAGAATGGCTCATCATTCAAACTGGTTCTTTGAAATGTGAAGGGAAAGGTTTGGACAGAAAAAGTAGGAAATGGACTCGAGATGAAGTGCAAATCCAAGGTGAAGGCATATTTTGGTTAAAAGATATTTTTCATCTCAAGACCCTTCTTAAAGGAGACCTATCATCGCTCATTTCCAGGTTCATACTTGTATTTGGGGTTTCTATTAGAACATGTTTACATGCTTTCATGTTCAAAAAACACTTTTTGTTTCTCATACTGTCTGTCTGAATATATCAGTATTCACCCTCCATCTGAAACGCCCCATTTTAGCGCCTGTCTCTTTAAGCCCCCCCTCCTGAAAAAGCCCAGTCTGCTCTGATTGGCTTGTGAGAAAAAATATGGTGCACCTTTGCAAAGGTAGATCATACCTAGATGGATGCGCACAAGCACTGAAAAGGGGAGTTTTTCAGGATATGTCACCTTTAAGAATCACCTGTGGATGTCAGGTGATGTTGTAATAACTGCCAACAACAAGTCAGGAAATAATTCCACTGCGAATACTCTATGTATGTATTTTTGGGAAGCAGTAGTGCCGTTATTCCAGTTATCTTCTTGGTTTTGTGAGTGCTAATATAGTAATTCAACTATTAACTATATATGAAAATCTGGAAGATTATGGGGTGAATCTTGATTCTGTGGTTTGCCAAACTAAAAGATAATAACATGGTAATTCTATGGCTTTTGACTCTTCATAGCCAATGATGTTGATAGGAAAAAGAACATAAAATGACACTAAAGATTACCCCTATGCTAATACCGTGCTACTTACCAGCGGTTGCATCAGACTTTTGGAAGGACATAATTGTAAAAGCTTGTTGACAGAACTCAGGGCAGACAAAGCTTTCTATGGATTAAAAAAAGCCCTTGGACTCGTGAATTACAACGCTGGCGACTTGGCAGCAGTTTTATGTAGTGTAAGTAGATCTATCCCACATAAAAGAACTGACAGAAAGAGCAAGGTATTATGTGCATTTTTTTCAACAAGAGATAGGGCAATGAGGGGGAATCGCTGTTGCTCACCACAATGGTCCTTGGTGAGAAAAAAAAAGTGCTTACTCTCCAAACAGAGTGGCCTCTATTAGATTTACAGGATGAAGTCTGCTCATCTATCAGGGCTGGAACGATTCACCTATCTCCTGATTCAATACTACTTATATCAGATGTCTACTTGAGTGCCGATTCGATATGTATTGAGATTTTTACATACTGTTATTCGATATTACGATTTATTGCGATTTTTGTTAACTTTTTTCACACTAGACCAAGGGAAAAAGTTGGATCATACACTTAGAGTGTGTGTGTTTATGTCAAGAGTACGTGCAAATGGTCAAGACAAACAAACTTAATGAGAATTCCACTCCTAAAACCTTGAGACTTTTAGCTGCCTTGTTACACTACTTGTGCTTTCTCACTTTAGAAGACTCACATAATAACCTGTGTGAGTTTTTCTCCTTGAGCCCAAGAAAACAAAATGCATTCCTATAAGAGGAGGGTTTAGTTCTAAAGCTGACCTCTGAATGGCATTCGAAGAAATGTCGTTTGCGCTAGTTTCAAAATTCAAAAAATGCTTTTGCCTGCTTTATCGGTTAAACGGTTAACAATCGGTTAACAAGGGTTGGTCATCGGTCCCTAGCCTGCTTGTAGGACTACATGTGGTTATCATCTAAAATGTTTCATTTGCCGTATCTTCCAAGGTGTTTGCAAAGTTCCACAATCATCATAGGAGACTTTAGGAGAGTATGATGAAGAGTCCTAGTTCATTATTTCAACACCACCTTCACATAAAGTCAAAACTCTGAGAGAGAAAATGGAGCCGTCTTTATACTCACACTTCTCCTGAAGAACGAGTGCTTACTGAGTGACTTTGAGCTGGTGTTGAAAACGGAGAAACTCAGGGATGTTGTTGGCACCGTTTACCTCAACATGTTCTCATAATTGGTGATATTGATCTGGTACTCTCTGCAACAAAAAAAAAGTACCAGACTACAGCCCTGATGAGGACTGTGTTTACCATTCTGTATGTGTGTTGCACACTTTTGTGAAGCTCTTTTGTGTTGCTAAAAGTAGAGCACACTGGATTAGCATGAGACGCATGAAAAACTCCTTCCTTAGTGCGAAATGTTCGACTGCCACCCCTTATTTTTTAATTGCACAGCGTGTTCATGACTTGTGTTAAGTGACCTACAGTAAACCTTCGCTTCACTGACCAGCTTTGTCCGTCGCAGATACTGCAGCCGATGCATGGCAACATACTCCTATTATAAACCCATATTTTAAGCTTTCTCCTTCACAAACACAGACAGTGGAACTTAACACCTGATTAGGCAACATGCTGTTCAGCTCTCATCTGACCTGGAAAGAGCTGCATGTACTGTTTGTGTGTGTGTGTGTGTGTGTGTGTGTTTGTGTGTGTGTGTGTGTGTGTGTGTGCGTGCGTGCGTGCGTGCGTGCGTGGAGGGCCAGAACACAACAGTTGGGAAAAACAAGCGAAGCTCTCCAAGCCCAAGAAGAAGAAAACGAGAACAGCATGTTTCTATTCAAGCTTGACGAAGACAGCATGCGAGTGTGAGAACATAATGAAAAGAAATATTGATCATATTGTGCACTTTTCTTCAGCATTTGGGAATACGAAATAATAGCTGGCATTTCAAAGATGATAAATATTTGTTATTCTACCCTGTACTTCAGTTTCATTTTTTACATACAACAATCTCAGTCTGGGAATTCAGCAAGCGGACAATCCCTACTTATTATGGTTTATTATATCATTATTTAAAATGTGTTCTACTTGCAAAACAAAACATTTACACCAATGCAAGAATCTCCAGTGTCTCATTTTCAGAGAAATTTTTTTAGCAGAGTGCGTGAGAGAGCAGGATTGATCTGATGCTGAGATTATAATTACCAACAGAAAAACAAGCTTGCATTCTCTCTCCTCTCTCGTCTCATCTGTATCGAAACAAGATAATGGTGTTTTTAACATTGCATGAATACAGCCTGTGCAGATCCTTCAGTAACCTCCCACACCGCTTTAGGACTTAAAATGCAGCTCAAGATGGCTGGAAATGACCCCTGCTGGTTCACCTGCCCGTTCTCCTCCATCTTCTCCCTCCCACTTCTCTGCAGTCACACAGATAAATGTTGTGTTTCATAAATGGTGGAAGGACAGACATTAGAACCAGACTGCCTTCTAGGTCTTTTACTTTCATATCTTTCTAATTCTCAAGACACTTTACAGTTAGTCACATTTCATGCAGTTTTTTTTTCTTTGCCACATCAGATTAAAGCTTCAGTAGGCAGAATATTTTTGGCATCATTTGGCAAAAAAAGAAAACCCTCAGAACATAAAGTGCTGCAGTTAAATAAATACAGTCCTAGCCTACAATATGAATATATCAAATGCAAACATGGTAAATGGACTTGCATTTATATAGTGCCTTTCTAGTCTTCCGACCACTCAAAGCTCTTTACACTACATGTCAGTATTCACCCATTCACACACACATTCATACACTGATGGCAGACGCTGCGATGCAAGGAGCCGACCTGCCCATCAGGATCTAATCCAAATACTCATTCACACACTGATGGCTCAGACACTTCAACATGTGACCGGAGGAGCCGATGACCTTCCGATAGGTGGACGACCAGCTCTACCTCTGAGCCACAGCCGCCCCGACATAAACAATGCCTCCTTCTACGGTGAAAATGGGGACGACGTCTCTGCAGCAGCGCGGCGTGATGGCAGACGTGATTTCCTTTGCCCGTTTGTAATTTCTATCACATGGAGTGCCTCGGGCAAAGACAGGGATAGAAACTAATATTCTTAAGCATCGGCCCCACGGGCCACCAAGCCCCTAAATTTGATAGCCAAAGTAAATTTTTTATTGGCCCAAATGTAAACTGAACAGGCAATTTAATGCAACTTAACACAGCCTTCCCTAAGTGTGACACTTATGAAAAGACATTAACAGAATGAATGAAAATTTATAATTGTTTATGTAAATTGAAAACTCAAGTCCTTTGTTCTCTCAGAGTCTATCTTGTAAAGGGGGGGGGGGGGGGGGGGGTCTCTCTTATTGTCTGAGGCTGGGGTTTACCATGACTCGACTTCACTCTTCATCTTTTGTCCGTCCCTATTGTCTCTCGTGGTTTTTTTCCAGGTGGTAGAATAGGTTTGTTGTGTTTGAGCCCGTAGTGGGAGCAGGCGTGTCTTTGCAGGAGATGGTTTTCTGTTCCGTGTCTGACTTTTTGTAGCCAAACCACATCCATACAACAGAAGTAGCCCCTCGTTTAGGTATTAGCTCTTCTTGTTTTGGTTGATTCTGAGGTCATTTTCGCAAGTTGTTTCCTCTCCATGTTAGCAAAACAGTTCCTCTATGGTTTCGCTCCAGCTTCGCTCCAACACGCAAGGACCAGAGCGTAAAGCTTTGTCCGTTTTGACAATATATATATATATTGTCATATCGCCCAGCCCTACCAAGCACTGACATAATATTTATTAAGAGTTTAAAAAGAATATATCATGTGTTTTCACAGGTTTCTGGAGCTTGATGACCTGAAACTGTGGAGGTGGGAATACGCGGTTTCCCACTTTGAACAAAGCGTTGATCTGGTGGGTCCACTGCTCTAATAAATCTAATAAAGCAATTGTCTGTCTGGGACAAGACTGGAAGGAGGGAGGGAGGGAAGGCACAGAAGGGGAGAGAGAGAATATTGATGGCCAAGCTTCCACCTCTGGAAACAGACGGAGGAGTGATTGCCAAGCACCACACTAAAGCCACTTCTACTTTATCCCCTTGATGGAAGCCTATGACATGACTTTGACAAATTCAGCGTGAAAGGATCCAGCATCGCCGATAACATGCACCGGCTGGAGGTCCTCAACACATATCTGGGAGGAGGATATGGCTTTCCAGAGCTGAGGATGTGATGTGAGTAATACAGATTTGCCCCTGCTCTGTGTAGAATTTGATGTGAAAACCAAAAATGATTCAGTGATACATGTGAGCGTGTAGGCGGGAGAGCCACTTAAGAGAAATCCTAATCACAAGCCTCCCCTACGGCTGGCTGCAGGGGGTTTGTGGGAGATTTAACATCACAACCATTTAGGAGATACTGTTAATTAACTTTACAACTAACTTGCTTTGCTTAGTTAAGCACCCCCTCCCCCACACACAGCCCACAAAAAAAAAAAAAACACAAAACCAAAGGATCACAATTTTAGCCATAATTTCAAGTGGCCCATTAATTTTTACAAGGAAAATAGGAAATGTTACTCAGTGAGCAGAGGCATGCAGCAGCAGCAGCTACAGGCTCTGTTTGCCGGGAGAGACACCTCACAAAGAACAGAATTAGAGCCGGTATCTGATTTGCATATATTTGAATTTGTCATGCTGATGGTGACTGACTCTGAATAACATTTTCTGTATGTGTGTGTTATTTGGTAAATAAATCGAATGTAAATATAAATTTGGAACATTTTTATATTGAATGTAAGGCCTACCCTCTGAGACCCACAATAGACCTGTTTCTGTCTGTTTTAGGGTGTCAAGTTGTTCGAGAGATATATCAGAAATAAACATGAGTTAATTAATTATTTATGTCTCATAAGTTGTTGCAGCAACTGGGTTGGGTTGATACCATTTGTAACACAGATTTGGTTCTAAATTTAACCATTTTTTACCACTTGAGAATTGATAGAAATGATCAATAATCCCTCCAAAATACCACATTAAGACACTAAGACCTTGAGGAACACCATAGAAAAAGCCATGCTGTGATTTGGTGTCAACAACTTTTGACTTCTGGAGATTTCTGCAAGAATTGCATTTTTCGGCGATTGGATGGCGAGCACTTCTGTTGTGTAAACTGCTCAGAAACCCCCTTATTGTCAATCTACCTATAAAAAGCCATCCATCCTCCGAATGATCTAGGTCTCTAGTTTGATCCATCCATCCTCTGAATGCTCTAGGTCTGTAGTTTGATCCATCCTCTGAATGCTCTAGGTCTCTAGTTTGATACGTCCATCCTCTGAATGCTCTAGGTCTCTAGTTTGATACGTCCATCCTCTGAATGCTCTAGGTCTCTAGTTTGTGGCTGTAAAGTTTCATGTAGTTGTGGTTATCCTAGAGGTCACCACAGGTCATTTTATACAGTGAGGTCAAGTTTCAGAAAATGGTGTCACAACAATGAAATGGCTCCTATGGGGACTAACATCATCACACATGAATACAGTTGGGCTCATTGGATCCACAAGAGCTGAGCTCAGGAGGATGGCAACTGAGTGTTTTGGGTTCAGTCTTCTTCAAACTACAAAATAACTTTATAGCCACACAACTTTATTGAACTGCCAGTCTGCCACCACCCAAATATCATCTCCGTTCAGCCCTCTGATGTGTCGGTAACGTCGGTACCCGCTGTGTGAGGTGCAACATTAGTGAGGTTGAGAGACAGAGAGATGTGTGACGTGTCTGCAGTGCGTGTAAAGTTTAAGCTATTTGTCGGTGAATAAACACTACTACTCCCGTGTCTTGCTACTTGCCCCCTGCTGCTGATTAATGACAGTGAAGTGAGTAGGGCAGCATATACTTTAGGGCGTGGCTACCTTATGAAAATGTCTTCTTCAGCGTTTGGTTGTACTCTCCAGCCTCTTATGTCACTTCTGGTTGCAAATAACCAAGATGGCGACGGGCAAAATGCCGAACTCGAGGCTTCAAAAACGGCTGGACAATGTCACAATCAAAGGCTACGAAAAAGTATATTTAAAAGACAATCACTTCATAAGTTAGGCCCCTGAAATGGGTGTTCATACTGGAATGCCTAGTAATTGTTAGTTATTTTAAACCATCACAACGTACAAGTGAAATCGATAGTAGGAGCAGAACTCATTATACTTCTACTTCATAGAGGAAAAGACAATTGAATTGCTTGGCACAGGGGGAAGCTATTCTTAATAAATAGAACCACATTAAACACTTTTCAAGACCTTCAAAAACTCTTCAGAAGACGAGCATGAAGGCGTCCCTATCATTATCCGATTGCAATCTGTTCTGACCTTGAGTTCTTAATGACGTCCTCTTTTTGCTCAGGTTGGAGACACTAAAATGTCAAACATGTCTGAGTCTGGGCCTAATAATACGCCTGTCTGCTGGATCTTCAAGCGCTGGTCCCCTCTCCTCTGGCCGGGGGCAATGAGTGTGATTATTTCCATCAATCTAGTGGGCCAAGCTATAGGCGAGCTTCCAACAGGCTACTTGTAAACTAAAGTATAGATGTCGGGATAGATGCATCAGAAAATGAACACCGCAATAAAATGACATCTCCCGCTGTGGGACTAATAAAGGATTATCTTATCTTATCTCATCTTATCTTTATGTATTTGCTGTTATGTTGCTGGACTTAATAGAGAAGATCATATAAAAGTGAAAACCAGTGACATAATTTGGCATTTCATTTGATTAAAGGGGGGACCACCACTAAATAATATACACTGTACTGTTGTCAAGGAAGTACAGTAATGGGATATGTATATGCAATACAATGATACTCATATATATATATAGTGTATATATATATATATATATATATATATATAGAATTAATTGCATGTTTGTTCATAGTTAATCGCGATTAATCGCAAATTAATCGCACATTTTTTTATCTGTTCAAAATGTACCTTAAAAGGGAGATTTGTCAAGTATTTAATACTCTTATCAACATGGGAGTGGACAAATATGCTTTTTTATGCAAATGTATGTATATATTTATTATTGGAAATCAATTAACAACACAAAACAATGACAAATATTGTCCAGAAACCCTCACAGGTACTGCATTTAGCATAAAAACGTCATATATATATATATATATATATATATATACTGTATAAAGGGAAGATAGTATGACGAGGGACATTGTGGTTACACTGTGTGCTTCTTAGACCACTGGTCCACCTACATGTCCCAACAATTTGTAATTAAACTGGAATGATGAAACCACGGATCATATCATGTGGAAATGTACTGGCAGAAAATGTCTTTGATTATCCTTCCCCGGTGCATGAAGCATGTAGCTTTTTTTTTTATGCAGGCAAATAGAGGTTCCATCAAAATGATTGCTGAAATTGCTTTGCACAGTTTCTGTGCAGGTTTTTCTGCCAAAATTGGTTCAACTTCCAGAAACATTTAGCCTAAGGTACAGTATATGTAAGCTTGTGATATTGCAGATGCATGCCATTTATTTTTATGTTCATTAAAATATGTGCACATAAACTCTTTTTCCCTGTGCAGAGGCAAGCTTATTGGATAGAAATTCCTCACCATAAGATAAAGGCATTCACTCAGAAAAGGTATATAGGATTTATTGGTGTTTACCTGCCCTCTGAGGGGTAGAGATGACCTAAACCATGACAATTTATATAACACAGACCTCCACATAATGGTTTAACGTTTGTTGACCATGATATTGGTTTTCTTGGTGTAATCCCCTGCTTTGCTTTTGTCCCTGTCCTCGTCTCTTCTTGTGTAATCTTGTTTCTGCAGCTTTTGACAGTGAGGAATGTTATTAGAAAAATAAGGTAACAGTCGTGAGATTAAGACCTGATATTTTTTTTCTTAAATTTCTTGTACAGAAAGGGCCCATCCCTGGACTGTTTACAAGAAATACATTTCCATATACAATGTGTTAAAATTGCTATCGAACGCTGCTTCTTGCCCTCTAATTCCAGTAATTTTGTATAGATCATATCGTCATACACTGCATATTTCACATTGAGTGGGTACGTCTCCTGGGATGCTGGATACAACACAAACACTGGGACCACAATAACTGCAAATATTATACAGTATTGATTTTAATGTTGCAATTTTTTGCCCCATAAGAAGGCCTCATTTGAATTACCCACTTCGGTCAGGCAGAAATCTGACAGTGAGTCACAGCAAACGAGCCCAAGGTTTATGAAAAACAAGAAGGCCTTAGCATCTCTTTGCATACTAATGGCAATATTATTTCCCAGTGCTTGTGGTACCTAGTTGTAGAGCAAAAAGAACCCTTGTGAAAACAACTTCCAAGAGACCCACCATCTGGCGGGAGAGATACAGCGTGTCAGGATTTTCAAAGAGGTGCTGCAAAAAAATGCTATGAGACAAGAGTGATTCATTTCAGTCTCACACTTCCCAGAATTTACTGATTTAGATATTATTTCAACCTCTCGTCTCCACCACCACAGCTGTGTGTCAGCCTATTGATGATCCTAGTGTGGGCTTGCCTTATTTTAGAACACTGTGTACACCATTGAACATGTCCACCGTATCTGCTTTGCGTGGGAGTGCCTACACCGAGTGGGGAAAAGAGCGGCACAAAAAGCATGCACCATAAGGATGCATTACACCATTTATGATAAGACTATGCGCCTCTCTGAATGGGTTTCGGCTGACAGTTGCTGATAGGGAGACATAGGAAGTGCGAGCATATTGTGGGAGGAAATCAGACATGGTGAAACCTTCAGCCAATCAGCCTTAATACAGCAACAAGCACTGCGGCTATTACCATAAGAGCAAATGGGCCTCTGTCAATCTCCAATATTGAGCTAGAATGAACACACTAAAGGAGAGTGCCTCAGCCTTTTTATTCCTGTGCTGTCTGGGACACTCAAGCAGAAAAAAAATTATGGATGGCACCGGCTGGTGTCCACCTTCCCAGAGGGCATTACCAATGCATGGCCTTCTGAATCGCCGCAGGCTAGCCTAAAGAATAAGACCGTCCCAATCTAGGACAGTTGAAATCATTGTATTTTTGTACGTTACTTTAAATATCCTTGTGAATAAATTACTGGATCAGCTTTATTGATTTTTTTTTTCCACTTTCAGAAAGAAATCGAGGGATTCCTCGAGAGAGAGTGACGAGGAGAAAGACGAGAGCTTTCGCTTTGTATGTGCCGAGTCCCTCATATCCATCACAGTAGTCTGTAAATCCTTTATTATACGTCTCTGAAATAATCCCAGAAAGTTCTACTACACAGTCAGTAAAAGTCATACATGTTTGCCCACAAGGGTTCTATTAAACTTTATTATAGGGTTTGAAAATTGATAACCTAGTATTTTTCACGGGTCTTGTACTCGCCAATGTTTGTAATTCACGGTAGAAGTGGAAAATGACACTGTGCTGTTTCACCAAATGTCTCTTTAGCTTCTGAAACAATCCAGTCAGAGAGCACACAGGTGGTGCAGAAAGCTGACTCTACAGACTCAACCACAACTTGGATTTGGGGTTAATGACAAAATTGCTGGAAAAGAAAAAAAATAATAATGATTTCCACCTCCAAGCTATATTTCAAGTCTCCTACATATACAGTACATCACATCCTGTAAGCAGCAGCAGCAAGGATGGGAGATAAAGAGGAGATGACATGAAACACAAGTTAAGACCGATGGATCTGAACCCACTATTGTGACTCTATGGTTTACAGAAGATTAACCTTTGAAGAGGTGAATTTACTATCAAACTTGATGAATTAATTGTACAAGTAGATGCAACAGATCTGATACTGTTTTAAGAAAATGAGCAAGACTATAAAAAATGAAATAACTTTCTACAATATGCTATTCTGCTGCGGATAGTGAAGATAATAAAGCTGTCCCATCTCTGTGCAGACACACACTGCTGAAGATGAATTAACAACACAGTTCAGTTGGGTGACCTTGAAACTAAGAAGAGAGGAAGTAGTTTAACTGCATGAAATGTGTGCGGGTGGACAGGGACAGAGAGAGCTATGTATGCAATGCAAAGGGCGTAGAATTTATCCAGCAACTACTGAATTGTCCCAAACAATAATTTTGATCAAAAATGTAATTTTCTAGTTTTGGACAGTTGGTTGTACAAAACAAGAAGTTTGTATAAATCACCAAGGATTCTGGTACATGTCCCCTTCTGACATTTCATTGAACAATAAATCACAAAGAACAATCAACAGATTAATTAACGATTATAATGAGTGACGTTTTTCAGCCAAGACGGGGACTTCAACTAAAAGAGCAGTCTGCATGTCATCGCTAAATGGGGAGATGTTTGGTTCATCCTAAGAAATTGTGGAAAAGAAATAAAAAAGAAAGAAAAGACTCATGTTGCTCATGTCATCGCTGATGGCAGTAATTCACCTACAGACACATCAGACATGACACATTAGCAGAATAAACACTCACGTCTCTCAACATCAATCTGTCTGCATTTATGGTAAAACCTTAATTAAGTTGTTAAAGGTGATAACATTGATAACATTCAGCAACTAGATGTCTCATTCTCCCTCCCCCGTTCTACTGCATTCCCTTCACAACAAGTGGATGCCAGATCGTTGCACAACCTGCTTATTTTATAGAGTGGAGTGACTCAGACAGACAATCAAGTCAAGTGATGAATCTTTCGTGGTAGTGTAAAAGTCATCACTTCTAAATCCCCTCTGATGCGCATCTTCATTATATATTGTTTACTAAAGTGGAAACCACCGGGGCTCCTCGCTCGCTCAGCCGGTAACGGCACGGAGGCAGACGGGCACCGGTCTGCATGTACTGCCGGCGCTGCGGTGCCGAGCAGCCAGTCGGCAAAGTTTAACTTTTGGGGACATTGCGTGACCAGGTATCAATCCAAGTAACGAGGGCAACTTCCACCACAGGTGCTTTCCCCCGTGCACATTTTTTTTTTTTATTCAATATCAATATCAATATGATATCAATGTGCACGCAGCACCAGCCTCAAGTATCCAGCCGGAATGCAGACGAGTCTGCGGTTAGTCTAACATTAAACTGTTTTTCCACATGTTGTCACCAAAAATGAACACTGTAAGCAGACTACTTGATTACTATAAGCAAATTATTTAACCAGGGTATAGGAATGGTCCCAAGCTTTAGCTTGGTAACTGGACGCAACTGTCACTAATGCTAAGATGCTAACGTAGCTCCTCAGGGACTGAAGCTGTTATTTTTCTCATTTTGACAATCTAACTAACACATTAGTTCAGGTTGTAAGGGCTACGGCTGTTGGTTTAAATATGCCGACTTGTAATTATATTTGTTGTTCGGATGATTAAGCTATTATCCTGCAGCCTGATGGAGACACCAGTCTCAAACTCAGCCATTTATCCCTTTTTTTTTCCACACTAACTGGCAACTTGATCACTGACGACAAGGAGACACTTGTGATACCAACGCTGTTACTATAGGCACACAAGCCTTGTTAGAAGTGGGAACCAAACATCAGATATCTTCAACAGACATAAACAAAACATTCACTTTGGACTCTCATAATATTTTTTGGAGGAAAAAGCCATACTTTTATTCGGCACCTTTCTAAAAGCTCTGTGGATGCATTATTTCTTTAAAAAAAATGATTTGTCTATAAAAAAAATTTATTAATCTAACCTTTAAGAAATTGAGGAGACTGGAGATTTGGGAAAAAGAGAGCATCTAGATCAGACTGGGTATATGTGAGCGTACGGTGTGCAGTTAATATAGTGCAAAACAAAGAGATGAAAGAGAAGGCAGGCTGCAAGCAAGAGTCTCGTATTGGTCTTGTGCAGCGTCTCGACAGATGGCTTCAGGTAAGCCAGAGGGGTAGGTGGAGCAGTTGGAGGCCAATATTTGAGGCTGGATTTTAGATTGCATCTGCTAAGCAGCCAAATAAGCCAAGTCACCATTTAGAGGAGGCAGCACAGCTCTCAGTTCTTGGGTGTGTCTTGAGGAAGTATGTCCTTCATGTGTCTTTGAGAGAATGAGTCAGTGATGATGTGTCAGAATATTTCTATTCAATATATTTATGGAAAAGAAATATTAAAGCAAGTACACAGGTTGTTTTTTTTCAGTTCTGAGTCAATCATAGGAAGCGGGTATGAAATATCAAAAGCATGTTGTGATCTTACTGTGAAACAAAAACACTCTGAAGAGAGAAAAGAAATGGTAGAAATAATTGTGAAGCTGTGCTGGTTGGCGGTCAGTAAAAACCAGACTGATGTAAGTCAGCCTTTGCTCTGAACATTCTTCACTGCATGCTCTCTTATTTTCAGAAATTGGATGCAACACACCGGGCTGATACAGTTGAACACACATAGCATAATATGTGACTGAGAAGAACAGCTTATTTATTGTGTCCCAAACTCCACTAAATGTACTTTTCTCCTGAAACTGAGTAACTGATATTTATTCAATATGATGATGACAAAATAATGAAAAACAGTGACATAATAAATATGCTTGGTCACTTGGTCACAATTCATAAAAACATATAGTGTTGAATGCACTTAATCAGCCTCCTAAAGGGGCCATTATGATTAATTGACTGCTGTTCACCACTGAGGAACACAAGCTACAACAGTGTGATGGCTTGTACTGTATGTCCATCTGAATTAAAACACGCCGCACATCGCCTCTCCAGTACACCATGCTTTATTCACCAAATGTTTACGCCTGTCTTACCTTCATCAGGTTGGTGTCAGTATTTCATGTCTCAACATGAAATACTGAGAGAACAGCTATTCCCAACTTGTAGCTGAATATGTGGGTCAAGGCTCTACCTGAAGGTTTTGACATCCCCAGATTTATGTACTGAAATATACTGAAATTTCAGATGATCTGACCAGGTGTTATATGGCTATGCAAAGCTTAGTTAAAGTCTAGTCTAATAGCTTGTGGCTGGTTGTCATTGGTCATGATTCATTTGAATTTCCAGTCTTTTGTTTTGCATCCTCATACAATTTCATGCAGTGGCCTTCAGTCTTTAATGACAGAACTCCATGTGAAGTCATGCCAACAAAATATTGCCGGTTCTTAAGTCTGTGCTGTTAACTATCAGGTGAATCAAGAATCAATTTCCTTCATCAAACTGAGACGCTGCAGATTTGAAATTAAATGGATTTTTCATGTCCCGTCTTCTGTGTGTTTCCGTCTTCAGACAATAAACCCAATGACTCATTCTTCTAAAGCTATTACAAGTCCATTCGACAAAAAGTAAATGTGGTAACTTAATGTGCGATATCAAAAACTAAAGTCAGATATGAGCGTCTGTCGATGTATAACATTAAATATAACATAAAAATTACTTCAATGATTGTTTTCACATTTATCTGCTGAAAAGGAGAGTGTCTGTGCTCACCTTAAACACGAGTTCAACACGTGCACGTACGAGCAGGACTTGAAGCCTCTGGTGCCCAAACACTGAGAATGGACTCAAATAGACATCTTACAAATATTTGCATGTTCATATTTCTGGATTTTTCAATGAGGGAGAAGGCATAGATTCAAATTTTAACTCGAAATTTAACTTTTTGTGACTAAAACACATCAGATACAAATCATTATTCCAAGGATCTGAGTATTTGTATGTGTCTAAACATTTCCGGAGACCTTTGAGTGAACTGTCTGTGAGCTATAAACACTCAATTTACCCTCAAGTGCATCTTTAACCTCTTAAACTCCCCGAGGACAACGGCGTCCTCGGCCAACATTACCGTCTTTCGGAGGCTGTAGCGGGCTCTGTTTTAAAGCTAGAGTGAATATACTGAAATACGATAACAGCATCCGTCATGCTTGTCGGGAGAGAGGCTAAATAACACTAAGACGTTGCGCTAATTTGTGGTGAGGGAAAAACTGGCATGGCTATATTCACAGGGGTCCCTTGACCTCTGACCTCAAGTTATGTGACTGAAAATGGGTCCTATGGGTACCCACGAGTCTCCCCTTTACAGACATGCCCACGTTATGATAATCACATGCAGTTTAGGGCAAAAAAACATGCATTGTTTTCAGTGCAGTATAGCATTTAGAAACTACCAGATGCTAACTTGCATATGTTGAGCATAATTAGCATGAATTAGCATAATCACCTACATTATATGGCGAGTATTTCAGCAACTGCTTAGCCGACTTGGACAATATTAGAGTGGTATTTGGTTTTATTGAGGATGCTGAATCAATTTCTGACATTTTCAAAATTCAAAACGGCCATTTAAACCAGAAGTGGATGTATTTCAACTCACAGTGGCAACAGTTTCAGTCAATTTAGAGGTTTTAGAGGATGCTGAATCAATTGGATTGGCCCATATGACTATATAACTATGAGAGCTCCCCAAAAGTGAAGCCAAAACATCTGGATGGCCCCCTGGCAGCTGGCTGCAGAATAGGTCATAAATCCTGCCCCTTCCATGTTAGTGGATGGGACATGGGCCAAACTAAATAGTTAAAGTACACATCAAATACATGGTTTCTGTCATTTTAGGTATTTTTTTTATCATGATGATGTATGATAAGTTTGATGTTAATTTAATGTTTAATGATTTATTTATTCAAATTGCCCAACATATGGAAGTTAGCATCCGGTAATTTCTAAATGCTCGGGACTCAGGCTTTACATTTCCAACATAAAACTTTGGAGTGCACAATATTTCTGGGTTCACTTTGCTGGCAAGTAGCCCAATAAGGGGGTTTCTCAGCAGTTCCCACAACAGAAGTGCTCGCTGTCCAATCGCCGAAAATGCAATTCTTGCAGAAATCTCCAAATGTCAAAAGTTTTTGACACCAAATCACGGCATGACTTTTTCTATAGTGTACCTCAAGGTCTTGGTGTCTTAATGTGGTATTTTGGAGGGATTTTTTTTATCATTTTTATCAATTCTCCAGTGGTAAAAAATGGTTAAATTTAGCACCAATTCTGTGCAACAAATTGTATCAACCCCAAAATTGCTGCAACAACTTATGAAACATAAGCATGGGGATGACCATCATACAGTATACTTCTATCATAATGTTCTAAACCCTTATAGACTCTAAACCTTCAACATTAATAGGCACTTAAACAATGTTTATTTCAAATTTATGACTAGAACAACTTGACACACAATGCTGAGCTGCATCTTAAATTTATCTTCAGGTTCCCAGCTTTCAGATGATGTACACCACTTCTATGTGACATGTACTACTGACCTGCTATCTCCCCCTATAGACCCCCTGTACCCCCCTAAAAAAGACAAAAATGGTTCCATGGTAAAGGGGGGTGAGTGGTTAACGGACGATATCTTTTCCCAGTTAGTGAGGGCAATGACATTTTTTTTTACAGGTTGGGTTGTTGTTTTCTCATACTAGTTGAAATACTGAGCAGTTTGCACATCGTGACACTCTAAAATGTATTGAGTGTGTTGGCCTTGGTTCGGGGCACAATCACAAAGGAGTCACTGATTTTATGACTATTTTAATTGCACTCCCATTTGGAATTGTAGGATTCCTGCAGATTGGAAAGAGGCCAGGCAGCCTTTTTTTTTTTTTCAAAGCAGGGATTGATCATTAAAGCTTATTTTCACACTTAAAAGCATGTTTTGGGGTTTTCAGCACAACAAAGTACTCTACTGTTAGCCCCCAAAAGATTCCCCCTTTATGTGAAGGGAAAACAAAGTGAATTTTCAATTTAGGACAAAGGCTTTTTGGCCTAAATGACTAGTGTGTTATAGCAGGGCTAAGAGAAAACGGCTTAGCACAAATCACAGCTATGGGATTTTGATTAATGAGAAACATTCATTTTTGTATTGACCATTTAAAAGACTATTAAGATTGCCACTCAAGCGTTGAGCATTAATTATAAGGCAGGCCTACATAAGCTTCCATGAAATTTAATGAGCATTTTAAAGTCTGAAGCAATGCAAGGAGCTTTGTAGAGAATTAGGTTGTAAATGAAGTCCTGAAACAACAGTCATGCACACACTAATGATATCTACTTCTATTTTTTTCTGACAAATCTCAATGCTTAAAAAATGTTTTTGTGAAAATACTGGAAAAGAAAATCTGACCAAATAAAGATATTGCACTTTTTGGGGGGCCATTTAAATGACAACTAATTATTGTCATTGCACATAAACTGCCATTATAACAAATAGACATCTTTTTTAACAATTACACATTCTTCAAGACAGCAGTTGGTGGCATCTGTGGAATTAAAAAAAACATGAAAGAAACATTTGTAAAACCATGTCAAAGTGATTAAGAGAATTGGATCAGAGCAGTCGCAGCACATTAAAGCTGCTGTTGGTCATCAGTGATGCTTCACCACCAGGAAGCCCAAACAGACTAAAAGCGGCACATTCACGGAGCTCCCTAGCTGCGTTCGCTCTAATCAACCTGTTAAATGGCATCAGGATTCATCTTAGACAGCTGCTGCTGATGTGATTGCAATTAAAAAGCTACTTTAGTGCAGACGCACAGCCGCAACACCAGCCCAGATGCCGAGAAGCAACATTTTTCGGATACGAGCTGGGAACGCTCTACACGATCATACAACATGTCTGCTTGGCCAACTGATATTTCATAAATATTCATGAACACAGGGTGGGTCTGTAGATACCATGAGCTTTGTTTCTTCAGCTGAAATCACTCAAGACTAAAATATGACTGTCATAACATCCATAATGTGGAAAACCCGTAGTTTAAAATCCTGGTTAAATATTCATGAGTTTACATATCCTGAATGTGGACCTGCAAATTCATGCACTCTGGAACAACAAACAGCTGCCTAAGGCTCATAACTCCTCTCTTCTGTCTTTCTTATCAGCTCTCTGTGAGAGCCTGTAGGTCTTTTCAGGGGTGCTTTAAGTTATATCAGCTGTATTGATCTGTTAACTTTGCATTCATCAATCACAAGGTTAGGGGAACGATTCAGATAACATCGGCACGCTCCGGCCTCCCCCAGTGGGAAATTTGGAATTAATACGTCTATGTCCTGAAGCATCCTGCTTCTGTTGGGAGTCACCTTTATTTGCAGGTAGTTACATATCATCTCAGTAGACACAGAGACAAGAGATAACGGAATGATGAGCTGCTCACATTTTTGGATTTAGTCGAAGAATTTTGCAGCTCAACTATGAGGTTTTTCAAGCAGAGAAAAAAGAAATGACAACTCTATTTCTAATGAAGATTCCTGCTCTCAGGAGGCTCAACTGTTTCCTATTAACACACTCAGATTCCACCACAAAGGCATTTGCCAAGGGGCTTGCAGCACAATCAATGATAGCACTAATTGAAATATTATCTCTTGTTCTTCACACAAATGCCTAGGCAAGTCCCCAATAATTGCACACAGATTATTCCACAGACCATGTGCTTGCTAACCACTAACTCTGCCATCTGCTCCAAAATTACAACCATACCGCTGCACTAGTTAAGCGCCCCCGGTACATAGCAACTCCCCAACTGTGTACCCCTCCCTGCTATTAATGCATGAGTGCAGGACTGCAGGCCGAGTCCCACGTGGCCTCCTTATCACAGTATCGATGTCAAGGATCTGGGCAGTTGATGGTGTATGATTGATGTGGCTATCTGCTGCCTGCTCACCTAAATTATATATCTGTTTCCTTTCCCTTGGTTTCAAATCAGATAAAAAGAACATATGTCAGGCCGCACAGGTTGATTGTATCAGTAGTGAGGAGAGAGGGATATTTGGTGCACAATAAGAGGAAGCTATCTCCCATTATAGACACAAGAACTACAGGTAAGCTGATTATAATATAGACAATGGAACTCCCATATCATGGCGAGGTCACTCTGAGCAGGAAAACACAAAAGGAAACAAGACTAATTAGAGTCAGATAGCACGAAAGAAAGCTGCGTTTGTTCCTCACAGGGTTCATGTTGGGTTATATCCACATTCATTATTTATACTGTACTAATTTAGTTTATTGCTAAAGAAACTGTTGATTCAACTAATTTCATTATCCTCTGGCCACTCTGTCTGTCTGTCTGGCTGGATGCTTCCTACTTCTTCTTGATTCTAGGGATCCAAAATACCATTTCCCCAAGTTCTCATTTGCAGCTCCAGAACTCTCCTACAGTGCAAGCATCAGCTATGGCTTCAATCAACACCACGACTGCAGTGGTTCCGCTGTCCAGTGGCCAAAGCTACAACACTGCAGCTTGATCTTCTGGGCTTTTCCCAGCTCTGATGAGTGGAACATGGCTTTGCTGAAACCGGCAACAACACTCATTGCTCAGTGCCTTCCTGACAAAATACAAAGTAAAGGTTTAAAAAAAATGCCTCCGTATGACATGCATTACAAAGTACTGTGATCCCATTGTGTGTTGTATTATCAGACAAACATTGTCATTCACTGCGATTCCTCTGTGACTCCTCGTCTTCCTTCATGTGTCATTTCTTTTCACTGCAATCTGTACTCGGCGTTGCATGTGTCTTTATATCTTTTTACTACAGGTCATGTGTTAAACCATCTCGCCACCTTGCTCAAGGCAATCTTTTTGTTGCAGAACTGAGATGAGAGGAGAGGCATGCTTTGATTTGTTAGGTCACTACACTTGATGCATTTGTTCCAGAGATGCACCACATCTCATTCAAAAATGACCAAAATACTAAAAAAAAAAAAAGAATAATAGCTGGAGTAAAACTGTTTTCATGAACCACGTACAGAGTATGTAGTGAGTAAATTACATTTGGCTTTGGTTGTATAAATGCTTCACATGTGTATATATATATATATATATATATATATATATATATTAAGGCTGTCAATCTATTAAAATATTTAATTGCAATTAATCATGTGATTGTCCATAGTTAATTAGGGTAGGTAGATTTTTTGTATTTAATATTCTTATCAACATGGGAGTGGGCAAATATGATTGTTTTATGCAAATGTATGTATATATTTATTATTGGAAATCAATTAACAACACAAAACAATGACAGATATTGTCCAGAAACCCTCACAGGTATCGCATTTAGCATAAAACAATATGCTCAGATCATAACATGGCAAACTGCAGCCCAACAGGCAACAACAGATGTCAGTGTGTCAGTGTGCTGACTTGACTATGACTTGCCCCAAACTTCATGTGATTATCATAAAGTGGGCATGTCTGTAAAGGGGAGACTCGTGGGTACCCATAGAACCCATTTACATTCACACATCTGGAAGTCAGAGGTCAAGGGACCCCTTTGAAAATGGCCATGCCAGTTTTTCCTCGCCAAAATATAGCGCAAGTTTGGAGCGTTATTTAACCTCCTTCACGACAAACTAGTATGACATGGTAGGTACCGATGGATTCATCAGGTTTTTCTAGTTTTATATGATACCAGTATCTTCACTCTACCTTTAAAACTGAGCCCGCTACAACCTCCTAAAGATTGTTTGCGTTAATGCGTTAAAGACATTAATGGTGTTAAAATGATTTTGCTTTAACGCGTTATCGTGCTAAGTTTGACAGCGCTAATATACTGTATATATATTGTATATATAAAATGGTAGATTCCTACAACAAATGTTTAAAGTTGACAGTAATTCCGTTTATTTGATTCCTTTTAGAGTTCGATGTCTCCTTCTGCATGTTACTTTATCATTCTCATTACATTTCCTGGTTCAAGCTTCACCAAAAATATGAATAATTTAAAATAGCAGATGATATGTTAGGTTATGCAAATAGGATGCAGAGAGTGGTAATAAAATCTGTAACTGCTTCATAAATAATGCTCCTAACAAACAAGCATAGCTTGTGAAATGCATCACAACTTGGAATCTTTGTCTCTCAGCTATATTTCCTCTTTACTTGAGCTCCTCTCTTCAGAAAATGTTGTTCCTTTCTGTCAAAAGTAAAAAAAACACTGGAAGATTTTGAAACTATGAGTGCTTCATGGAACTCTGCTAAACAGCCTTTGGCATTCCCTCAAACCAAAGGACACACATTGTATATGTATAAGGAAAACTAACCCAAACAGCGTCATGTTGTTTTACAGTAGTTGGGTACTTATCTCTACTTTCTTACGTTCACCGAAAAACTAAGCAGTAAAACAATGGCTTACAAGCAAAAAAACAATCACTGCGGGCTCTGGAATGAATCTTGTGTGTGCCTTTTGTATCACTAGAAGCCTGTCAGTCCAACGAGGGTGAACGCCAACGTAGTCCCGCCACGGGACAGCGGAGGCAGCGACGCCACTGGCGCCTGAATAGGGAGCACAACAAGACTTTTTTGTCGCCCCACTTTCAGGTGTTTTGATAATAAAATGGCAACGTCTAAGACAGGTATTACGGTCACAGAACATTGGCTGTCTAAGCCGATGGCATCTAACATGTTGGACCTTTATCCAATCATAATCAACCAAAATGAAAATCAAAGCGATCCGACGGGCTCTATTTTCGTGAACCCGGATCACAGTCACTCCCTCGGCGCACCTGTGGAGCACTTGGGGCACGGGATGGGATCAGACAGAACACATTATTATAGGTGGGGAGCATTAGAGGCTGTGTCAATCATGACCAATCACATTCAATACTTTAACCCCCTTTAATCGCAGAGCTCTCAACACATCATGTTGCTCACCACAGCTACACCTGTAGGCCTATTATAGCCTAATTAAAAACGTGGAGCTGCAGGCAACATGTTGGCCAGCCTCCTTACCCAGTGTTCAGGATGGAGACACCGAGTAAAAGACTGGCAGGGACAGACATTCCTGAGGGAGTTATAAGCGGAGTGATAAGTTTTAAAGTGTAACTAAACCCCCCAAACCACCTCTTTCAGCTGAAAACCAATATATAGGCCTATGGGTCATTTACTAGTGCGACTGATGGTTTCAGGTCTAAATCTTGACACTTAAGTGCAAAGTATATGAATCCTACATACTGTGTTGTAAATATGCAGAGCGACTGCCCTCTACTGATTGAAACCCAGCTGTTGCAATTAAATTTTACAACATATATGGAGGCAGCTTTCGTCACCAACCAACCCCTCATCCCTGCCCCCTCCTATAAAACCAACGTCTCCAACGTCTCCCGACTCTCTGTGGAGAGACGAGAAGTGAAGAGTAGATATTAACCTCTCCACTAGCCTGTGAATCTTTTATGCAAATCACTGGCATACTCATAGCTAGCTCTTAGGGCTGCACGATTATGGCCAAAATGATAATCACAATCGTTTTGATCGATAGTGATATCACAATTATTTATCACGATTATTCATAGATTTTAGGGACAAAATATTTTTATTGAAATTTCACATCCATGTTGTGCTACATTCCAACTGTCAAAAATTCTAAATGTTATCCTTTTACTTTGGTATTGTCATCTATGGTGGTTATTTGCATAAAAACATACAACTCAAATGATTAGGAAATAAATGATTGTAATTTGATTTGAATATTTGCTTTGTTTAAAAAGAAGTATTGGCATTAGTAGTTATAATTATATATTATAAGCTGCTTAGAGCTAGTGTTAGAAAGTTAAACAGGTCATAATTCTCTCTCTAATATCTATTTTATATTACTGTGAAAACATCTCCTTCAAACAACTGGATTTATTCAAGTTTCTCACAAAAAAACTACATTTTACAAGATTACATTTGAACACATCATAATAGTGTTATAATTTACTATCGCCAAATATCCTATTTACTGAGTAGAGCTTGAATGTATCATAATGTAACTCAATGGAACCTCCGTTAGCGGAGCTCTTTAGCTTTAGAGTCGGTCACTGGGATTACTCTGAGCAGCAACATGGGAAAGAATTAAAATATAATAGGTGTGTCTGATTAAGTAGGTTGTTGCATATCGATTTATATTCCTACGATCCAACTACATCGATAGGTACTCGGCAAGTTGTCCTTCACGGGGGACGTATATCGATCTAAAATCGTTTTGCAAGGTAAATAATCGATTGTATCGATACTAAGAATGTGCACCTTGTATTTAAGCACGACAAACATTATATGGAAGTATTTTTTAGCACTTTTAATAGTAAAGAAATGTTAAACGTTACTCCGGTTCACTCTCCCTGTGAATAACATCATCGACATGCTCCAGCAGCGCCAATCTCAGAAAGACGACAACAAAATAAAGCACACTACTGGCGAGGAAGAGCCAGACGAGTGACACATTTTCAAGCCGTGTTTGAGGTCCAGCGTGTGGAAACATTTATCAAGGACAGATGTCTTTGATAAATTGCTCACTGTTTGCAGAATAATCAAAGGCCAGATAAAATACAACGGCAACACGACCAATCTTTCCATGCACCTGCTGAGAAGCCATGCACTTTATTTATTGTTAAATATTATTGCTCTACCGTTTCTATTGAGAATGAGAACAGAAGCAGGTGGTTAAACCACTGTTCATTCGACTTGAAGAGAACTTGGCTGCACTTTATTTGTTGTTAAATATTATCTCTCTAACTGTAGCGACTTCAGGAAACAAACTAAAAGCCGCTGAGAGGCTGAGGTCGGGCCTGGTTTGCTCGTCCGACGCGCTACCAAAGTAAGTCACTGAGATCTGAAAATACGTTGAACAAAGTCTTATTTAATGAAAATGATCAACTTATTATAACGTGCACAAAATCAGGTTAATCAACAGGTGGAAGCACTTCAGCCAGAACTGTGAGGTTTGGTTACACTTAAGAGATTCAAAGTGTTTGTAGAGCTGTCTGCTCTGTTTTCACTGTGTCTCACTCCAACACGCCTGTTGATGTGCAAAAGGAACTGTGTAGAATAATTAATGAAAATGGCACGTTTGATGTGCACATTAGCACGGGGAGGGGGGGGTGGGGGTGTTATGTGATTATTTAACAACAGTCTGATGCTGGTTTGCACAACATGTAACCAGCAGATCTGCTCGGCGTAATTGTGGCTTGACAGAGCGCAACATCACTCCAGTTAGAGACTGCAGATGGACCAGTTAGAGACTGCAGATGGAACAAGGTACCTGCTGCCTTCAGATGGCTGTAAAGACAGTCATCAGTTTAGGTCTAGTACTAAGTCACACCAGAGAACATGATATTTACATGTTGAAAAGAACCCCCCACCTGCAAGCTATTATAGCAATAACTACCAAAAACACACGTACAAGCTTAAACCGGTTTGATTTTATGCAAACCGACTGAACCAACATTCGTCATTATGACATGTTCTGGCAAAATAAAAATTAGCCTACATCATCAACCTGCAACGGAATCAGAGCACTAAATCCACTTGTATTACATTAGTAATGTAACCAGCTCTTCATAGGTTCACCTAAATGGGTTTTATTAGAAAAGAATAAACAAACACGGAGCATCCAGTTGAACATCAGCCAAGATGCTTTATTATCTCTCCTTTTCCTCTCTCTCTCTCTCTCTCTTTCTATCCGCCCGCACATAAAATATGTTACAGTAATAAGCAATATGACAATGTGATTAACATAATATTATGTTTCTTTATAAACGGACTAACGGAGCCACTAAGTTACTGCCGAGCCGAGGCCGGCAACATGAAGGAGATCAAATTTCAGTAGAGGTGGGAGGGGGGGGGGAGATGCGCACAGCCTACGTTGTGTTTGTTTATTAGAAAGTTCATGTGTTTTTTTGGGGTTACGAGACAAGACATGGCAGAGATAGTCTCAAAGAAAACAAAAACTGCACCGATACGGCAACACAATCGGGAACAGCTGCAGAGTCAAGTGCAACACCTAGTGGTAAAACCAAGTTAAGCTGGTTTACTGAAGGGATTTCCACTCTAATGAACAATTATATAACAAACATGACAAATGTCAGCATTTAAAAGAAAAAAGAAGCTCCGTTTTATCTTTCATGGCAAGAGCGCCGCCATGTTGCAGTACTCTAGCCTGTGACGTCACGAGGTTGGTTGGCTTGGCTGAGTTACACAGATACAACGGTAAAGACCGTGAAAGACGGAGACTGAAGAGGACAGAAGAAAACACTATTGTATTGTTCCATGATGTTAAGATGAGTTTTATAATGTTAAACCCAAAGACAAAACAGTCCATTTCATAAACTGCTGCTGAAACGGAGATCAGTAACGTTACTGCAGCGCTGGCTAGTGGCACTGAAAGAGCCCTCCAACAGGCACTGAGTTCAGCTGCAGCTCATGTCTCTCCATCTCCCGTCCTCTTCTCCTCTCTGATCACCTGTCTCTCCTCCTCTGCTGTGTCATTCTGACCGTTCAAAGACAGGGTCACTAAGGAACTAAATGTCCAAAACACTACTTTATTCTGAAGTCCACGTTATAGCGTTTGTTTACGTAACTTGCCGGCAGCTTCTGCTAGTTAGCCGTGTTTCCTTTAACTAACTAACTAACTTGGTTATACTCCCAAGCCGACGCACAGACGGACACCACCGACATACGGGCAGTCGTCTCTGTTTTGGGGGATAAACGAGATAGTGGAATATATACAGTATAATATAAAATCTCTCTCTCTCTCTCTCTCTCTCTCTCTCTCTCTCTCTCTCTCTCTCTCTCTCTCTCTCTCTCTCTCTCTCTCTCTCTCTCTCTCTCTCTCTCTCTCTCTCTCTCTCTCTCTCTCTCTCTCTCTCTCTCTCTCTCTCTCTCTCTCTCTCTCTCTCTCTCTCTCTCTCTCTCTCTCTCTCTCTCTCTCTCTCTCCATACATATATGTGTATATATACATATATATATGCACATCCAGCAGCACTTCTATAAAGCTGCTTACATAGAAACAGAGTGCAGAGTGTGAGCTATGAACGAGTTTCTCAAGGAGGCAGAATTCCTCAGACACGACAACCTGGTGAATGGACACAGTCTGAAGTCACTATCCCTGTTGCTTATTAATCAGCCCTCCTTGGCAAGGTCCCTCGTGGCCACCGAGTCACATGACCACTTCACTGGGACTTGGCAAACTATGTGGGGGGAAGACAAGCTTCTCAATAGGCTTCGCCTTTACGTTTGTGCAACTGTAGGTATTGCTACTGTGTGATGACGATGCGTTATTTGATAGCCAGGAAGTGAAAGTGAAGCCAAACTTTATTCAGCACATTTCCAGTATGAACAATAAACAAAAAAAATGTATTTTCAGCATTTCAAATATCAACATTAAAGTCTGTGTATCTGTTTCCTTCTACCCTTGGGCCTCCTGTCATGTTATAGGAATGTAATACAGTCATAGTAGCATGCAGTAATAATCTCATTATATTCAAGAAATATGTCTTTCTAATTTTTTTTTTTCCTCAGCATCTCCTGAGATTTGTTGTTTTCCTTCTTTGTCTGCTCAATTGTCAATGCCATACACAATGCAGCCTCAGTATTGAAAGCCTTAAGTGAAATTCCAGCGCTGCAAATTGATTGTTGACCCAAACTGAGTGAGTAAATCAATCAGGCTACCATTAAACTCTTACAACAAACTTTCCACAACCCACAAATGATTCATTTGTGATATGAACCTGTGAAAAAAAACAAAAAAAACACACACACATAAAAATAAAAAAGCAATACTGAATACAGAAATAGAATGCAACACAGAGATTGCTTCCCCACCACAGGAATGACAAAGACAACTGGATAACAATTACCTCCAATTTGCAATTTGCCTTTTCAGAACACAACATGGGTCTCTTGTTGTTTCCATGAAACAGGCAAAGTGGCAATTTCATATCTGCGGAGTAACAATTCTCCGTTACGAACACTCGTCATCTCATAATGTGTCTAATTTTCAAAATATTATATTGCGAAGGGAAGCACCATGATGTCCTGATGAAAAAGTTTCATATCCAAAGCAACCTCTTGACCTCGAGCTGTGGAGCAACTATATGAAGGAAACACTTCAGGCATATATAAAAATAGCTATTGGTGATGAATCTTTTTTATTTCTGGGTCCATTTTGTGGCTTGGTCCTGTATTTTTCTTATTTCATGGATGTCACATTCAGATATGTTCAACTCATATAGAAGCAGAAATACAAGGAACATCACAAAAAAATATATTGTTCATTTCCATTACTATTTCTATTGCTCTGTCTACCTACATACCAGGGCTCTCACTTTATATCTCAAATTTGACCATTTGTAGGTAGGAAAACATGAAATATAGGGTGTGTAGTTAACTACCTGAATTAAAAATCCACATAGTATAAGAGCAATAGGCTGTACCTTCTACTTGCCCTGAAAGACTCCCTGAAACAACCAACAGCTAACCTGACTCGCCCAATTTGGATTGTTACACAGAACCATCTGAGAAGCCGTCGTTGGAAACTGTTTGGAAAAAGGGGCAGGTACTTTCAAAAAAATATTTGGCAGGTGAATGGATGAACCATCTGCCGAAGCCAGTCGGGAGAAGAGCGAAAACATCTTCTCCATCAAGAAAAGCCTTCTAAAGTCTTCTTTCAGTGAAGAAATCCTCTCCAGTTCTGATTGAACTGATGCTATTGCAGCATCTACGCTAACCTCATCAGGAGCCGACATTGTTGTTTTGAACCAACAGTCGCCACTCCGTGTCATTACACACACCTAACACAGTATAGCTCCTCACAGGACGCTGATTGGTCCGTGGTCTGGCTTGCCGGAAACAAATGCATTACTCTGAAGCCTGAAAAAGATTGATTTCCGTGTGATATGTGATCCAGCTGCCGTGGAAGGTAAACAATCAGCAGCAGTGCTACTGAGACATCCATTAGTTCAGTAATACAGACTGGGTCCTGCATTCAGCTGTCACTGTCCTCACAACATTTCATCTGGGGGGTTAAAGGCTGGAACATCAACTGGGCAAAGCAAGGAACTGCCCCTGGTACCAGGACCCGTAATTTGCAACGCTAATGTAGGAGTCCTGGTGTCAATATTTCGGATTTACAGTAAACCCAATGCTAATAGGGAACCTGATTCTCCTGTTAGCCTGAGTGAGGTCCTGTAAATTAACAGAATGTCTACAGCATAGTTTAGGGCTATAGGTTGTTGCATTTTAATTAATGTGATGGAATTACATGTTTGTTCTCATTCATTCAAACTTCATTGTGTTTTACAAGCATATGCGTCCTGTAGCTCACAGCAACACGCAGCAGATTCATGCCAGTCTTTGGGGGACATTCTGGGAACTGTAAGTAAATCACTAACTGGAGTCAGTGATGCAGGTTCAGGGAAAGTGCATCAAAAAGATGCATGCTTCATATTCAAACATCAATACATCTCACTGTGCGAGTGTCTGAGGGTGAACTCCTGCTTTACAGCAGAGAAGCCGGCTTTAATAGCATCTCATGACCAACTTACACGGCGTTAATTTATCCTGTTTTGATATCATGCCAATGTACACCGGTGGCGATGTCTACCGCCATTGTCGGCCATCTGCCTGCTCTGCCTGTACATTCTGCCCGAGGCTTTATGTGGACCGTGCACCGGGAGACGGACAAAGACATTTTTTACAGCTCTGCCTGTTTTGCGTTGAGATCCCTACTGAGTAGCTGTAGCTCTGCGATAAGAAGAGAACACACTCTAGCCATCAACAATGATCTCAATGTCTTTAACAAAAGGCTGCAAACAACGAGCACACCACAGCTCCGGTACCACCACCACTATCCTTCTCTGCTCTCTTAGCCGGTCATCCAATAACAGCTGTTGCTCCAAATTTCGATCTAACCGGCTATAATTCTCGTCTTTGGCTGACACGGGCCGAGGGAGGAAGGACAAGGGCACAATACACATGCCTGCGAGGGTCTCGGCCAAAAAAACCCACAAGAGTTTGTGCTGCATCCTGGCAACACAGCCGGCACTGTCTTCTCCCAGCCACATACAGAGAGAGAGGGAGGGAGGAAGCCCGCTTAGACAATGAAGCTGCCTCATTACCAGTGTTTATCTTAAGCTGGATTAATACTCCAGAAAGAAACACTCTTCTTTGTTAGGAAAAGAACATGTGTTGCCTCTTATGGGGCAGTTTGATATTGGGATGTTTTTCTGTCTTTTTGATGTTTGGTTCTTATTTCTTTTTTTGCAACTTCTTTTCTTTCTTGTGAAGAAAAAAACACTACGCCCACTGATGTCAGTATTTGATTGCCTCCCACCTACTCTTCTCATGTTGGAGTCTGTTCATTTGGTTCTCGTGGAAGATGATCAACCGTTGGGGTTCAGATCCTTCGTGGTTTCAGGAAACATTCTGGAAGCTAATTGCATATTCAGTCCACTGACAGAAACAGTACGACCAGCTGCAGAGAAGCAGGAGGTTCTGAGGTACTACTCTACTGCCTCACCCCAAACAGGGAAAGATCTGTACAGCTCCTTCCAGGCACACATTCATTCTACTGTTGTGTTTTGTGTGACTCAAGTGTATCAATTCTGTCTAAATGAATGCATACAACTGCCTGTGCCAAACATATCACATGGTAGGAAATAATGCTGCATTCAGTGAGAGGCAGTGTGAAGCTGACCTTGACATATTCACACATATTTTTTCATTGCACATGAGAAAGCCAAAGGACAGCGTGACTCTATGCTGTGCTCTGCATGATGTTGATTGTGTCTTGGAAAAAATAAAGAGAGAAAAAAAAACTATGGTGCAAAATACATTAACAGGAAAGTGAACTGATTCTCATTTTGGACAAAGCCTCCCACCCTCCAGTGAGCTGACACAGCCCCACAGCAATTTTAGCCTGCGGCTCATCCCCTCGAGGTGCTCCGAGAAGCGCTTCAAGCACTTATTCGTGTCGACTGCCATCCAGATGTACAGTGCTTCCTGCCACAGTGGCTCCAGCCTCAGCAAGCCAACTAGTAGAGCACTTCAGCCTAGGCACCTCTTACTGTCTCTATCAATCGCTCCGGATTGTTTTTCTCTGCTCCTGTGATCTGCTGTGCTCTCTACAGCCACCCCCCCCGCCGAGCTCTGACCTACAGGGTCCTCTGCATATTTCTCTACACATCTGAATATGAGCCATGATATGATATCAATATTTCTCTCATGATGTGCAAAATCTGCTTCCATTTGAGATTATAATCAGATCAGACCATTAGAGGAGCTACTTGAACAGCTGCTTTCTATTTTAAAAATAGACCCTTGTGTTAAAACAATGATGAGAGCCTACTTGGCAGCTAAATCCATATGATAAGAAGAGGTCTGAACTGGATAATGGAAAAATAGTTATAACACTTACTTACAGTATAGGAAATGTTAACTTTGTAACATGACGAGGGTTTGGTCCTTATAGCCGGTTTCTTTTTGGATCAGTTTCCTATTTTGAAAATGACCTGGATCCAGAGTTCCAATGCTAAAGAATCTCTTAAAAAATCTTTCGTCTCTCCTCGCCGTTTTTATTAGAAAGAGAAATGTACTAAAATATTCATATAACATTAGCAAGCATTTCATTTTTAACCACTGCTGACCGACGCTTTTAGCAGAAAACATCGCCGGTGCTAATTAATGTTCCTATAAAGGCCAAAATAACACTTTTTTTGCAGTTAAACCTGCAGTAAGCAGAATGTTTTTGGAATCATTTGGCAAAAATTCCTTTTTCAGCATTTTGTAATTCAAGTGCTCTGAGCGATAACTAGACCTCTGCTCCTCTTCATGGCTCTGTTTTCAGGCTTTAGAAAATCTTGCCCATGATGGAAGACTTTGGCCAATCACAGGTCATTTCAGAGAGAGAGAGAGAGTGTTCCTATTGGCTGTGCTCCGGCTGGTGGGCGGTGCTTGGTATTTCCTCAACTGATCACAAACTTTTGTTTTCTTCAGAGCCTATAAATACAACAACACAGTTCGTAACACGGCTACAACTAGCAGCTGGCTACTGTTCAAAGCAAGAAACAACTCGGTGCTACAATAAAGCAGAGGCGGACTGGCCATTCCTTTCCAGGCTGAACCGGCCAGTGATCATAGAGGTTTTATTCACTTTCTGATGTCAGTAGTTACTGTATAGGTCTCGGCCGTGGCACGGGCCAGCCTGGCTCTCGCAGCCGCAGACAGCACAGAGCGGAACGCTTAGACTGGGCCAATCTAATAGCCTACATGTTCAATACTGAGGGATACAAGCAGCCGCTCCCAATATTGGACTGATCCTCGTTTTTGTTGAAATCTGATAGGCTCAGTCATTTTCATGGTGAACGTGACGAGCTGTGACTTGTGTTCCAGCTCACTAGGTTTTTCCCTGGCCAGTCTCGTCTTGACTCAGAGCAGTGGTGACGTGCTTATACAAACTGAGGAGACAGGTGTTAGTAACACATCCTAAAGTGTCTTGAAGGTCTTCAGCAGGCTTGTTGGAGATGAGCTGCACCTCGCCTGGAAAAGTAGACAAGATCAGGCGGCAGCAGCAGCAGGGGGGCGGAGACTAAAAGCTGAAGTCATGTCAGACAGTTTCCAGCAGCCTTCATAGAATTTACAGGAAGAAAAGTGACATCCTGTTAGATCCGATCTGTAGGCTACTTGTAATTTTCAGACCACGTTGGGATTTATTTATATTCGTTTGTAAATATATGTGGAAATGTGCGTGTATCTGACATCGGATTCTATCCTTTATTCTTTTTATGTCTGCCTTGTAAAGCACTTTGTAATGAGCACTTAATAAGTGCTGTATAAAAAACCTTAATTATTATTATTATCAACCACATAACTTGCACAACATGAGACTAATAACCTACAATCTAGTGTTAAATATTACACAGAAAGTTCAGGCTTGCTACAACACGTGGTGTTTGTTGTAAAAAAACTAAGAGCAAATCAGTTCTTTGATCAGGCGACAGCCAGGCGTTTCCCATCATGCACTGTGTCTTGCAGTCGGTGGAGAGCAACTGCGACGCCTGGCTCTAAAAACTGCGGCCGTCTCGATCTCGTGAGGTTATCGTTGGCCACGTGTGCACGTCGTCAGAGCAAGTCGGACACAAATCCAACCGGAATGCATTGTGTGTCGATCGCCGTTGATGGATTCTGCGTGGATATCTTTATACCACAAAAACGCCCTCCAGCCACTTAGATAAAAGGCTTCTCCATCTCAAAGTCCCAGGATGAATTTCATTCCCAGTGCATCCCTGTGATAAAGGCAGAGTAAAACACTCGGTAGTAAGTACAAATATATAGGCAGGTATTGTTACCGATAGTAGAAAGGACGTTTTGTATTACTCTCCCACTGTCAACGGGGTTCTCCTCCCGGGTCGAGTTTCCACAGTTAACGTTAACATTACTCCAGTTGTTCCACCGTCAGCCATTTCTGCTACTGTAAGCTATTTAGTTGAGTTATAAGCTATTTTTGTCGAGTTGCCTCTTAGCGAAATGCTCTCTGGTAAGCAGTGATGCAGTGTATATGTCAAGGGCTTTTATTGTGAAAGGTAAGAACGGAAGGAGTGTAGCTGTAATGTGCTGACGTTGATAACGTGGGAGGCAATAAAGATTACTGTATTACCTTCATAAGTATAGATGCAACTTATCAATACTTGCAGACATTAAAGACTAAACCTGGTTCAATAAGGGATTTGAAAGGATTGATTTGATGAGCAGATTAAATGCTGGATGCTGTCCAGCCACAACCCTAAATATGATATATAGCCTCATAGTGATGTGCTCATATATACCCAGCATACCTCTGCTCACCTGTAAATCTGCCTCTCTTTATTCATTCATTATCCTCCATATTTCCTTTTGCTCTGTTTATTTGTTATCTTATCAAAAATGCTCTATATTTATACCTCGTCCTTCTTTGTGCCCTATTCTGTTGCTGCAATGACCCAATTTCCCCATGGGAACCATTTAAGTTTCATCTAATCTAATCTAACACATCTCTGGTTCTGCAAGAAGATCTGATGATATGCAAATGACTTTAGCACAATTTTGGTGCCGTCTGGAGAATGGATTGGACTGGAAATGCACTTTTTTTTTCCAGGTGTATTAAAAGCAGACATTTTTAACGCCATCTCCCTGGTGGCCTGTTTCAGCGGGAATCTATGTATTTTTCAAAATGTTGTCTGCAGACTTCACTTGACACCATTTCTTGCCTGCAAAATAATGACTGTACTTCGCAACATAAGTAATGATATATGGTACATTATGGAATAACAGTGACAGTTTGTGCTCATTACGTGGGGGTTAAAATAAGTTGTCTCTGCTCTACTAAACCACACAGAGTGAGGCACTTGATTAATTCAAATCTTTTTCTTACCACTGACACATCTAAAACACATAATTAGGTTGAAAAGTGCAAAGAGTCTGCGCCCTAGTTTTTTTCAGAGCTTTATATGCAAAAACTGTTCCATCAGAGTTTCAGTGTGTTTCTCCTGGTATTCAGTGGAACCTTCAATCAGTACAGCTGCAGATGGTATCTGATAATTGGTCAAAAGCAGAATTTTAATGTCAGCATACTTTAAAGCTGCAGTGGGTAAAAATGGAGCAAATAGAGCATGTAGTAGAGCATGAGACAGGTAATCAGAAAAAAATCATGTGCCTCTGTGTCCTCCGGTGTCCTCCAGTGTCCTCCGGTGATCCTAACGGCATCTGCAAGACTTCACAGACCGGAGGAAAACAACCAGTCAGAGCTGTTCTGGAGTCTGCCGTCCACCTTTCCGTCTATGAGAGCCACAAGTCAATCACTCGTGAACTCCAACCAAACCTCCAGCCATGTTGAGATCTGCTGAGGAAATACCTAGCACCGCCCACCAGCTGGAGCACAGCCAATAGGAACGCTCTCTCTCTCTGAAATGACCTGTGATTGGTCAGCGTCTCCCGTCAAGGGCTAGATTTTTTTAAAGCCTGAAAACAGAGACATGAGGAGGTGCAGAAGTCTAGTTTTCTCTCAGAACACTTGAATTGCAATATGCTGAAAGGTTATTATGGAATTTTTCATGCCAAAAATGTACTGCCTACTGAAGCTTTAACTTGAAAACATAAATCATTATCAATAATGTAAACCCGTGACTTTATCTCTACTTTAAACATTAATATTTTTAAATAGGTTATGCATCATTATTTCAGCTTGTTATGCAGGAATCTTTAGCTGCTTGAGGAGGAGTTGGACTTGGTAACATAGTGGCCAGGACCAAAGACCCATCTATAAAGAGCAAAGGGGCGGCTGACAAACAGTGAGGTTTGGAGAGCTGATGAGGAAAAACGTCATTGATTCATCCACTTCATTAATTTGTCTATTTACACATTTATTAATTTAACTTCAAGGTTCGTTATTGATGAAGCCTGGAGAAGAATACGGGTAGGCTATAAGTACACACTAGGTTGATGGCTTATAAAAGGTTAGTTTTCAATTTCCTTGGGTGGACTTTATCTGCATGTTTCTTTTAAGTGCACCTCCAGCCACAGTCTACTTATTCGATTGGATGTTTAATGTCAGGTGTAAACAAGGTCAGAGAGGCTGAACTGCTTCACAGCTCTCTGTTCCAATAGAAAAAGCCCTCTTGCCTGCCCGGAGAATACATGGCTTAACTTGGATGACCTGACCGCGCAGTCAATGTGGATTAAGAACCAATACTTAATCAACTTTGCAGCAAAGACCTCCAGTCCGTGAGATTTACCGTGCGTCAGGATGATCCGCGGGCAGCAGGAGCCAAGCAAGGCGCAATAACAGACAATGGCTCAATTTTACAGTGATTATTCAAATAAAGGAGCTGTGTGATTGAATGCTATACAGGAAGCACCATGCACAGCAGTTTTATCTTTATTTTTTATTGCAAAAAAACGCACAACCGAAGCAGAACTACTGAGAATTACCTTGGCTGGGTCAAACTTTGAGAGAAAAGGCTGCAGCCTAATATAAGTGGTCTAAAAATACATGCAGAACAACTACTTGGATACTTCGAGAGTCAAGCTGCTGGCACCAAGACAGCTCAACTGCACTTCACTAATCGCTTAATTTAAGCTGCGGCTTAAAAGAGGAGCAAGAGAGGAAACAAGCATCTTCATGTCAAATGTAAGGCGCAAAGCGACGCGCATATAATGCATGGACAAACAGTCCCATCCAAAACAGAGCCGGACGCAGCGATAACAAGTGCTCCAAGGATGAGAATAAACCCATCACTTACCTTGCTCTATCAGCAGGACCGTCATCCCGACCAGCACAGCCCAGTACACAGGGTTCTTCATGTTTATCGATCTGCTGCTTGTCTGCTGTGTGATGCAGTCTGGAAAACAATAGCCTGTGAGTCTCTGAAAAATCCCGAAAAGTGGTTTTCTTCAAGTCCCCGGTGCTCCTGTCTGACTGTAAAGGATCCACCAACGCAGCGCAGCACCAAGTCCCTCCTTCAGCTGAGAGGTTATTGGCAGCGCTGCTGGAGGGAAGCTGGCGGCAATTAAAACCACCACTTCTGGTTTAACCTTTCAAAGTAAAAGACACTTAGTGGTGTCCAGATGTTCCAGTAGTGCACGAGTAGGAGTGACACTTTTAATTTGAAGAAAAAATCTACCCACTTCCTGTCTTGACCCGGTTGTATGTAGCCAGCTTTAAGTGGCGGCTCCTGCCGTCCGCAGTCCGCCAGTATTTCACCACCCAGTTTATTATCATGTGGTTATTTATCCTAATTAAAGATAGATCAAAAATAGCAAGCCAGAGAGCCAGCAAGAAGAGCTTCATGTCAGGATTTTTTTTATATAGTTTTCAGTGTCCAGCAGTTAATTAGCTGGGCTAATTTAAATGTGCAACAAGTAAGATTTCACAGCCCTACTTGACAGCTTGAGACCTCAAAAATAGATTTTGAAACCAAAGAGGGGGGTCTGGAGTCAGTTTCAGAGACTTAGTTTCCTGCATTCTGGTGACTTTTAAAAAAAATGAAAATTGCAAATTAATTATAATTATAAAGCACACTGCAACAGCAGTTTTTAGGTTAAATACTTTAAATTCTCAGGAGTGAATACAGAGTAATTGGCCCCTCTGGTGCCAACTTGTGTGAATCTCTGGCATCATCAGTTATTCATTCACTCATTCATTCATTGTCTGCCCCTGCTTGCCCCTATTTCTTTCTCCTACTCTCCATTTCTCTTTCTCTCACTCAGTGAAGGTCCTTTCAGGCACAGCTTAACAACGGCACCGCTGCGCTGTGAAACACATTATTTCCAACGGCTTGCACCGCACCACGACAGCTTTTTGCTGCGTCGAGCAAAAGACCAACTTTGGGGCGAGCAGCTCTCTTCCCCGAGGAAACATTTGGTGTAGCTGTATTGTTGTCCGAGTGGAAACAGTACACAGTGCTAGAAACAGGTTGAGATAACAAAAAAAGGAAAAATGTCTGAATATTTGTCATAAATCAGGAGAAATAGGGGAGAATTGTGACCCCTGGAGGAAACTGGGAGAGGGCGATGAAAACGGGAGTCTCCCGGGAAAATTGGGAGAGTTGGCGAATATGCCTAAAATAACCAGTGATCTTCTCACCCGTAAATGGTCACAAGAAAATGTAAGGGGTCATGTAAGGTTTTGATGGTGGTGAACCCTCACAAACAGGATGAAAGCCAGAGGGATTGAGGCGAAAAGCTGGATGGAGAAACGAGCAGCAACAGACAGGCAGGGATTTTTTCCAGAGCTCTGATTTTTACTAGTGACCATAAATAAACTCTCCTCATCTCCACATCTCCTCGCCTCTCCCGGAAATCGACCTCAGCGCTCCATCAAAGGGTAGAGAAGCAAAGAGACAAAAAGCTGCTTTTTTGACAATGACCACTAGATGGCGCCATTTTGGAATGAAAAAACGAATGAGTACACACAGACTCACAAGGTGAAAACAAGACCAGCGTCGCTGTCGCGGCGGGTAAAAATGACTTATGAAAGCTTTAAAGGATAGCAGAGGGGAATACAAAAATACCAGCAGATTGTAGTTGGGTTTTTTGCCATCAGTGCTCATAAAATAAAAATTCTAAACCCATACATGAATTTACCCGTCAGAAGGTGTTTCTTTACTAGTCTTCCGACCACTCAAAGCAGCAATCACCCATTCACACTCAAAATCATACACTGATGGCACAGCCTCCAGGAGCAATTTGTTAAGTATTTTGCTCCAAAAAGTTTGAGAACCCCTGCCCTAGAATATATCTTTGCACATTCCTGTCAAGTTCTTTAATTTTAAAAAGACACATTGTAAATATATTTAAAATATTGGGCCTATGTTTAACTATTGTATTTTTTTTTTTCTATATTTATGTTTCTTGTTTATGCACCAAAACACCAAAGCAAATTCCTCATATGTGAAAGCCTACTTGGCAAAAAATCAGATTCTGATTCTGATTTTTCTCCATATAGGCTTCAGGCCTATTTCATGTGGAGAGAATGTAATGAGTCTGCCACCTCACTGCCCACACTGTTACTTATGCGGCTTATTATTAGTGCTGAGTATAACAGTTGCCGCTTGATACGAAACCATGGTTACGAAAAGTTATGACAGTTCCCGTTTCCGCTGAGAGGGAAGTTCGTCCTGAAGTTTGCCGCTGTATTTATACCCTCCGACTTAAAGAAAGGGGCTTCATTCAGCTGTGAGAGGGACTACAAACGGAGTTTCGTCACTGCATGTCCCTGCATGACAATGCATGTCATTGCATATCCCTGCATATCCCTGCATGTCAGTGAATATCCCTGCATGTCAGTGCATGTCACTGTAGTGGTGGTCTATTTAAATGAGTGCAAGCGTACAGTCAAGCCTCTGCTGTTGTTTCTGCTGTTTCTATCTGAAGGAGCTTTGATTCTGCTCCGTGTCTGTCTGCACCCCGGAGGCTCTTTATTTCTGACTTAATTCCCATTGGGGAGATTATTTCCAAGGCTCCCTGCATATTACTTATCATGCTGCTAGGTATGCCATGCCACATCTCTATTTCCACGGCAGGGAACATCCCAAAGACAGAGAAGAGTAGGACCATACCAACAAGTTACATTGTATTTCTAGTCTCCATTTGCAATAAATGAATACGTGAGTGCCGACAGTGCAGCCTTCAACGTCGATACATTTCTGAGCTGAAGGCAGTTCTGTACATCATTTGTTCATTTATTTATCTATTTATTTATTTAGTATTATGAGATGTATTCAAAGTGTTGAAGATCAATGCTGCATGAAGATTCTTTGATAAAATTATCATTTGAGCTCAAAGATATGCTTGCCACATATGCTCATGGGATATGCAGTTTTCAATAATATGCACTAGGGCTGTCGATTGATTAAAATATTTAATTGCGATTAATAACGTGATTGTCCATAGTTAATCGCAATTGAGCGCAAAATAATCACACATTTTTTTATCTGTTCAAAATGTACCTTGAAGGGAGATTTGTCAAGTACTTAATAATCTTATCAACATGGGAGTTGGCAAACATTAAGATTATCATAAAGTGGGCATGCTAGCTTTTCCTCGCCAAATTTAGCATAAGTTTGGAGCGTTACTTAACCTCCTTCGCGACAAGCTAGTATGACGGTTGGTACCAATGGATTCTGGTTTCATATGATACCAGTATCTTCACTCTAGCTTTACTGAACTGCACTGAGAAATTAGTGGCGTTAAAACAATTTGCGTTAACGCTGACAGCCCTATTATGTACACGCAGCTGTGGCGAAAGTGCTCAAAATTATTATAGGTGAAAGCAAAGGTCACATTTCATTAGCTAGTAATTCTGTTTCACTGACATGTTTCCTCTACCTGTGCCAGTGATCGGTCAGGATCAAGACAGACGGGGGTCAGATCTGATAAGTTATCACTGTTATTTTCTCTTCAGTGGACCAAATAGGTGAAATAAAATAGTAGAATGTTTCAGAGAATATCAGAGTACTATACTGATTTCATAAAAGCAGTGGAGGGAAATTAAATCAGCTATAAATCCTACAAATCAAGGCAAAAAAAAAAAATTTCAAACGAACTCTACTTGGCTACTCTGCAGCCCTGGGTTCACATCCTGGCACAATATATATATATTATACTTCATGTTTATGCCCTGATAAGTACAGGAAATTAGCTGAATAAAACTAGAGTAAATGGACGACATGAACAGGCATTACACAGCATCGCTGGGATGGAGTGACTGCATAGGTTGAATACCTCCGCGACCCTGAGTAGGATAAGCGCTTACAGATAACGGATGGATGGATGGGAGGTATATACATCTCTCTCTGTTTTACATTTCTTTTGTCTTCATCTTTGAAAGAAAGTTTATTTAGGATTTGAGATGCAAGCAGATTCTAAAAATGCACAATCCAACTGTGAGACAGCAGAGTTATGATCTTTAAGTGACGTTTCCATATTTATCTCTGTATCATACTGTATGCCTGCCTCATTATATGTAATTGCCCATATTATTGTTCTTTTGTAATATGGCACAATAGCACATTTAGCTGCAGGGGACACCAACGATTCCTTCCATGGCTTTTCTTAGAAGAATTTCTTGGGAACTTTTTTCATGGTGGAGTAGTTATATTATATATATATATATATATATATACTGGATGTTTCTCCTTCATCAAATCCTCCACCGCCGTGGCCTCACTGTTTCCTGCAGTCATAGCTGAGACACTGGGACTGGGAAACTCATTCAAAATAAATATTTTATTGTATTAATGAATGTCATTTGTACCAAACTGTCACCCAATTTTCAGCAAGGACCGTAATTAACCACAACATCTCCAGGTCATAAAAGTGGAAACTGCAGGAGAACAATATCATTATTCTACTCCTGCTACTTTCTACAGAGCTTTGGAGCTTTGAGGAGGTAAAACGATGAGTGTTTGAAACAAAGTGAGCATACAGACTGACAGAATGAAGTGTATTATGCTGCAGGAGTGGTCGGAGAACTTTCTATGGATGTTTTAATGCAGTTGTCTGCCGTTAACAGTCTCTCGCCTTTTGTGAATCCGCAGTGACCTCAGACACCGTTGTTGCGGAGCCCACTAGAGAATCTTTTCAGCTTCTCTTCAAGAACACTACGGCTGTGAGAATTTGATACTCGAAGTAAAAAAAAAAAAAAAAGATTTTCTCCACTTCCTCTATTATTGTGTATCTGAGCATTTGTCCAGGATTTCAGATATCCTTCTCTAACGTTTCAGCCTTGTTCTCGAAAGAGATGTTGTTGTAGAACAGGGCTGCAACCACTTATCGAAATTCTAATTCTTCTAAATTAAAATTGATTATAAAAATAGTTGGCAACAAATTTCATCATTGATTAGTTGGATCTATGTCATGATGCACAGCACGCACTGTGGCAACGTCTCCTAAGGTGGGGCAGTAAGCCAGCCAATGCCGTGCTTAAAATCTAATCTAAACCAATCTAAAATCCGTATCCATTATAACCTCTAGATTCTATACTGAAGGTTTAAGAAAAGGTTCCACGGGTGGTTGCTGCCTCCAAAAATAATGACTTCTGTCTTGCTCTCGTTGAGCTTTAGAAAATTTAAAGCCATCCAAGCCCCTTTTCAAGGGCAGGTACAGTTGCGTGTCGTCAGCATAGAAGCGGAAGGAGATTCCATACTTTCTAAGAATGGACCCCAGGGGAAGCATGTACAGGGAAAATAAAATAGGGCCAAGTATGGAGCCTTGGGGGACTCCGTATGGGAGAGGGGCTGGGGAGGATGTGAAATCAACCAAGGCAGACAAAAAAACTACGGTTAGCCAGGTAAGACCTGAACCATTCAAGAGCGGTACCTTTAAAACCAACACAGTGCTCCAGACGAGAAATTAAAATGTTGTGGTCAACTGTGTCAAAAGCAGCTATGAGATCTAAAAGCACAAGAATGGTTGAATCTCTATATTCATCAGTTAATAGAAGATCATCAAAAACCTTTAACCTTCAGCTTTAATACAAACAGTATTTAACTGTACAAGTCATCATACTGAGTATTTTATTTTGAATGGATACAGTGACTGAGTTATAAGTACAGTGGGACTTAATGGGCCTTCAAAGACATGAATGCATTATATAACTCATAATTCTTCATAAACCGTGCCTCTCATCATAACAAGCTTTTTGAAAGTTAATCACTGCAAAACTGAGCACTTTGGTTGCAAAACTGAAGGAGGATTTACAAATAGATAATGTATTTATAAAAAAAACATATCTTTCTCAGGAATATCTCATTAAATATGAAAATGTATTGCAGCTGCACAGCAATTTTTACCAACTATATGATCATTACACTCTCATGATTGAGTACCAAAGATTATAGATATATGCCTCTCCAGTCACACACATTAACTGGGCTGGTGTAGTGTGCCGAGCAGGGGAGCTGCCACTACCACTGAAGAGTTGTCATATACTTTTATATTACTTATATCGACTACAGTTTGCTGTAGGTTAATTATGTTTTAAGTGCATTCAACCGATTAGGAACTGGAGAATTTTGTCTGGGCATAAAGTTATTACTTTTGCTGCCTTTTTTTTAATTTATAGTTTCCATCTGCATCTGCAGAGCCATGCAGGGCCAAACTTACCCGAAATGTCCTCAATTCTCCCATTCATACAGCCTGATGCACTGGAGTGATGGAAGCCAACGTCATTCAAAATGTTCTCTCAATGAAAAAATGTCCATCAGTAAATCCATACATTTTATCATCAACACGTATACTCAAGTTCATGTTCGAGACATGTACTGTACGAGCCTGCCCTTGTGAAAATGTGCTCCAATTTAAAGGGGAAAATTGACCATTTTCAACCTAATCTCTGTCCATCAGAGTTAGGGACAGTGTGAATCACGGCTGCGGTTCTTACCGATGTTCTCTGTGTTTCTTGGGCGCAGCTGCAAAACCTGTTCTTCCTTCTTCCAGAGACGTGACAGAGACGTACTTGGTATACGGAAGAACTACAGAGTGCTAATTCAGCTTTGATAAACTTCCTCGTTCTCTTTGCTTGTGTTACGTTTCCATCAGCGAAACTGGCATCCCCGAAAATGAGTGCAGAAGGAGTTATGGATGAAGATTTTTGACACTGTACATTTTACAGTGTTTTGGTCGACTCGGCCGTATTCAACCAGAGAGAGGACGCTGGAGGCTGCCGTTAATACGGGGAAGATATGGCCAGCGGGGATCCTCCAGAGCCTGCCGAGAGCAAACTACCAACTGGTGTTGCCTTTTGCTCAAATTGCCCTCTGATGCCAACAGAAACTGAATCATTCTGCTGTAATGAATGTCAGCGTGGGCAGTTTGTGTTGGATGCTGTCGCCGACGACAACCCAGAGAGAGCGAGCCGAGTGTGCGTTACCATGCATGAAAGTTTTCCTCCTCACTGGGAGTGAGGTGTGCTGGAGACCTTCTCCAGGATCCCGAATATAAACTGGAAAAATGACCAAGACCAGCAGGGCGATTTTGTCATTGGATTTTGCTAATTTAATGGTCCGTCAACAGCTCAACGGGCCGCCGCACGGCAGAGAGATACAGCGGGGAAAAACAGCGTGTAGAGACGGCATATTTCACATCTTACTGTGTGAATTAAGGATTTATTTCGACCAAACCAGAGTTGCTCATTGTTGGAACAGAGGAAAGACTAACGGACTAATGGTTTTGGTGAGTTTTATTTTGTTTCTTTCCAGTTTGAATGACATGTGTTTAACGATGAGTTAAGAAGACAATTAAGCCTTTCTTAGTTCGGTTTAAGAGAGAAACTTGAATTCAGAAGGTGTACGGTTGTATTTCTTTCTGTTGAGGTGTAAGAATATGTCCTTCATTGACATTTTGTGAGTTTATTTTGTTCTCGCTGCTCGTGCAATGCATCCTGGTACATGTAGGCACAGCTGGCTTTCTCGGTCGATATAGCAGCACCGGGGAATTAATTTCTTCAGTGTACTACTTTTACCAACAGCACTGATTGGGCATTAACATACAAACCTTTAATTTTCTGTAATTCACCATGTTTTAACCTTTGTTTGCACACACCCACACAAATTAGATTTGAAGTTCAGTTGTGTAATTGGACCCATTTTAATAACATATTGAGGAGCTTGTTAAATGGGCATAATTAATTAATGCTTCCCAGCTCTTCTGCCTCTGTTTTCAGATTGAGTGTGCGGTGCTGTGCCGTCACTCTTTTGGTCTACAATACAGTTGTTGTTTTTTTCCATTCTTTTGATGTTGAGAAAAGGTAGCCTGGCTACCTGTGAAGGACAAGAAAAGAAGCAACATGTGAACTCTAAAGGAGCAGAGATCCAACAGGAGCAAACACAAAAGAATTATTATCTCACCATTCACATACATGGAAGATAGCATCTGTTTTTTTGATTTCAGAATTTTACTTTTTTCATTTGTCCTAGCATAATTGTCTAGTCTATTCATCATATCTTTTTTTCTGTCATGAGGTCGGGGATTGGAAATGACTTGAAATATGGATGATTCAACAAGTCCTCCAAATTTAATGGAAAAAATATGTTATTGCCTTCCAAAATAGCACATAATTAGCTTTTTCTAATCTGCCACCACTCATGCTAAGGTCTGGTTGGGTTTTGGCAAAAAAACGACCTGGTTAAACAAACTTACTTACTGCTGGTAAGAAACAACATACAAGCAGATAAAGTTATTGTCACCGTGCTAACGCTTTATTGTGTAGAATCCTGTCTCATTGTATATATATATATATATATATATATGTTATAGATCGCTGTGCAGTGATATGGCATCTGATAAGCTTTTAAACTCATGGATATATTACCCAAACTGGACAACCTGGATCATGTTTCATCATCTGACTGGTAACAACAGGCACCCACCAACACAGGGCTGTTTTTGTTCTAGATTCAAGATACTTTTATTGTCATTATAGCATAATGTACAAATAAATTACGGCAAGAGAACAGGATAAAATCAAGACAGTAAGATAAGGATAGAGGGAGAAGGATAAAAGGATAAAGGAAGGATAAAAACACGTAATAAAAGATACTTAAAAGGTATTGCACAGCAAGATGTGTAAGTAATAGGGCTGTGCATTGGCAATAATCTGGCGATACAATATGTATCATGATACAGGGGTAACGATTCAATATATTGCGATACTGTAAGCAAGGTGATATGTTTTTAAATGTAATTTTCGGAAAACTGTCATATTATAAAGAACCCACTAGAAATATACCATTTTAGAATAGGCAAACACAATAAATTTATACTGCATGCAAAAAAAATACATGTTTTTTGCCCCAAATCGTGTGGGATTATCATAAAGTGGGCATGTCTTGTCACATATCTTGAGGTCAGAGGTCACCAAAATTGAGTGCAACATTGGAGCATTATTTATCCTCCTTCACGACAAGCTAGTATGACATGGTTGGTACCGATGGATTCATTAGGTTTTATAGTTTACTATGATACCAGTATCTTCTATCTATCTATCTATCTGTTGACTCAACAACACTGATAAACAATCCTATTAACCTCTTCTTACTTCTTACGTTTTGCTCCTTTTTGTTTTTCCTTTTGTTTACCTCCACAAATCATTTGGCTTAAAGGGACTATATGTAACTTATCACGTGCATAAATCATACCGGGTCGGAATCCCGTGTGGGTACGCGCTGCTCCTGCTGCCTGCTTGCACACCGCGCTCATTCTCACCCGCTCAGCTCGCTCCAACTCCACGTGCACGCGCGCACACTGCAGAGAGTTAGTTTAGCTCTGAGAATATCTAGTGAATGTGCAGTGGACGTTTTTGCAGAAATAAATGCTGCAGCTTCTCCAGACCAACAGAGGTTTCCCGTGTCTTGTGAAGTGACGGGGCTCCGCAGCGAGTTACGTTATCGTCCCGACCGGGTGTCGGTGTCTCCCCCCCCACGTTCCCTCCGCGGTCGGCAGGTTGAAGCAGGAAAAGCCAACACTAGAATCAGCATTGATTCATGGAGAGACCCTCCTCTGGTCAGCTAACATTACTGCCAAGCAGGTGAAATATAGAGTGCTATTGTGTGTTAGCTGACGTGTGTCGCCTCGCTGTTTAGACCGGTGCTCGTTCATGTCTATGTAGAGCGAGCACAAGCGCGAGCACAAGCAACAGGACGCCGACTTTCGTTGACATTGCGGCCACAGGTGTTGCTGTGAACAACCAATTTCTGATTCTTACATATAGTCCCTTTAAGCCAAAATGTTGTTTTTTTAAAAAAAACATCATCTTAACAACAACCACTGTCCCTTCCAGTTCTTTCCACATCTGGACTTGAAGTGAGCTAATACAGTTGACAGTCTACGATGGTAGCTCCTTCCTCCAGACACTGTAATACTACATACTAGGAGGAAGATGGCTGTATGGACTGCACTCCAGTGATAAAACCAGAGTAAACCATGGAGTAAATCCACAGCATTTTTAGGGGGATTAAGGGGCTGGCATGCCCACTGTTCAAACAAATTAGCTCTGAGCTGGTGCAAAACTCCCTAGTTATAATGTTAACATAGCCCAACAGGACATCCAGTATTGATAGTTACATATATTCATAGATTCAGATGGATCCCCTGGTGAACATGAATCATAATAATAACTTTAGTTTGTAATCATAATCATTTTAATAGAAACAGATAAATGGCAAAAGAGCATTTGAATAAACTACAGCTTTAGCAGCAGGGAACGTGTGTGCAGCTGATCATGCAATGAATGATTATGTAGACCAGCCTATGCACCATATGGAAAGCAGATACTGCAGGGTTGCATTGTAATTAATTCAATATGAGCAGTTAAGGGGTAAGTACGATTTTTACTGTAATATAATATAAACCTGGTTGGCCACCGTCTAACAATTCTGGCCTTGGAAAATAAATGTTCTTATTTTTTTGAAAAATATATCCTGACCTACTCAGAGATGGAGGACAGTGACCCAGATCAGATGCTTTCTTCAGCCATAAAAGCAGGGGATGACTTCTTCAGTGTTTCCGATTGAGCTATTCTCCGGCTTGCTATTCATCTGCACTATGAAAACATGATTTAATTATTTATGTCAACAATATGCTACTGAACTAAAGATGTAGTTTAAGCATTACTAAGGAGATTTTTTTTATAGGATCACCAATTTACCAATTTCCGGTATATGCAAACACACATACTGTACAGAAACTGCTAAGCTTTCTTCAATATGTATTTGCTTATATAGGCCAAAGCAGGATTTATATCATATGAATTATTCAAATTTCTAAGATATTTGGTATTTTATTTTATTAATGTAATGTGAGATTAAAATTCATATTTAAAGTGTACATACATCAGCTGTTCAAAATAAATTTGTAACAGGAAACAAATAATAATAACCATTAGATAATGTGCTACTGTTTTAACCAGCTGTGTACAGTAACCTGACATGGGATTATCTAGCCCACCACGGCTCTCTAACACAGTGAATGTACAAAGGTTATCAAACCAACTGCTCGGCATAGTCTCCTACTCACATATGAGACATAAGTTACCAGATGTAACTCCAGTAATATACATGCATACATGCAAAAGCAACGTTAGTAAGAAGCTAAATGGTGCTGAAAATATTATGCTGAAGCTTTTTTATCAATTACTTGGCTTGCTTGAGCCAGCGATCGAGGAAGACTGCTGAGAGACCGAGCGGGAGAGACAGAAGCCTTGAGTTATTGATGATGACTTCTATTATGTGTCTATGACAGCACCAGCTGTGTTGCATTGTTTAACAACCCTGCAAACATTTCATCAACCGGGGGGGTGGATGCCAGGTCTATGACAACCTCTCGCACCTAAACCATAGAACAACCGGACTTAAAAAAAGAAAATAAATAAATAAAATGTTATTGAGAATCATTTCATACCCTGAGAGTGCTATAGAGTACTTTTAAATGCTAACCCTAACCCCTAATATATTATGGGTGTAATAATCATCTAGGGGTCTAATGATCATTGAGATAAATATGTGTATGTATGTATAAATATGTATAATCTCAATTAAACTGTAATAAGAAATCAAGCCAGGGTTGTCTCGTGTTATTTCAGGTGGGTAATTACAGCTTTCTATCCAAGAGTTAATAGGAATTTGTATACAACTTTACAAAGGAAACCACACAGAAAATATGCCTGAGTGTACACTACTTAATTTGGTTCAGCGCCAGCCCTGAAATGCTTTGCTGTGCACCAAATACTCCAACAGCTGCCTGTTAAATTAAATGGAGGTTGAGCAAATTTCTGCAAGATTTAATTCAGACAGAAGCTGACGATCCTTTTATTAATTCATTGTGTAGTACCTGACAGCTTCTGCACCAACATTTGCATGCTCATTTTTGATGAGTATTATTAATTATCCAGTTCATTACTATATGTTTCCCACCTGCACTTAAAATTCTGTGAATCGCACACCGAGCCATTGTTTTAACAACAGCTGGACATCCATGCAGGGTTGAGTTTAAAGGAAAATTTGGGATTTTGAGATGAGAAATTCTTCACTGTATAATAATCTGGGAACCCATCGGCTATCTGTGTGACGACGGTTAAGCCTCTGGGGCCAAGGGGCTATACGTATTTATAGGGTTTCGAAGTAGCCGGTGGATATCTGGGCCATGACTTCCTTTTCCTGTTCATTGTTTACAGTTCGATTAGCAACTTGAGATGCAAGACTGGATTTGGAGTTGAGAGACAACGAGTTTGACGGGATTGTTTCACAAGTAGCTAGCCTAGTTTATCAGCTAATTTTAAACCAATAAAAAGCTAAATCATCGTCAGGCGATAGCTGGTGGGTTTGGCCAATGTGTTCCGCCTCTTTTGCTCTCCACACGGATTGTTTACCTGCATTCAACCAACGCCTGCTTGAATGCGATTGCTCAATACTACTTGGACTACAAACGGAAACCAGAACGCTTCCAGTACCAACATCTTTACCCTGCATATTAATGCAGAATCTGTTTATAGAGATTACCTTTCAGATAACTAACAACCGAACTACTTTTTTGTAGGTAATGTTATCACCCTACAGCCCGGTCACATGTCATGCCGCAGCTGTTTGAAGAAGAACACGCCACACAAACTGCCATCCCATCCATGCTTTGGTAACGTGCTGTGGATTAAAGCAGTCCTTCAAAGACTTCCCAGCTCTATAGTCAGCACCGTCACAAACAGCTTTCATTTGTATGCTTGCCTGCCTTGGTCCCAGAGCTCTTTCAAAAAACCCTTAAGTATCTGTCATAAGCACTGGCCACATTCCCACACGAATCAACCCTTCACTTGATTTCTCATTATAGAATAATCGGGGGGGACTTTGATGTGTCACTTGGACCACTGGCCTAAACTTGGGTAAAGGTGTATGTCCCTCTCTGTGAAGATATAGTGCCAGCAAGAAGTGGAGTCTTTAAACCGCAAAGAATTATGATGCTCAGATGTATGCAAGGAAATCCATTGCTGCTCTGGCCTTCTGCAGGGGATGAATTGTGTCCGCCCTTGAGAAGACACAGCTCCCCCCTCAAAAAAGCAGACTGCCACATAATAACTCTCACCATCAAACATTTGCAGTCCTCTTGGATGGTAGATTTGTCACGGCTCTCAGTGGCCGTGGTAACTGTACACACTGAATTGTTAAAGAACATTAATTTGTTCACAAGCCAGTGCCCCCAAGTTTTAGACTCAGACCAATAAAATAATTAATTTTCTTCAATCTCTTCCCTCTGTTTGTCTTGGATATCTGCTACCCTCCATTCCTCAAGGTGAAGCACCAACTTAGCGATGTTGCCGGTGATAAATAGCTTCCAAGCATCTTTTGATGAGACGGTAAAATGCCCTGCTAGACACACCGAAGGGCTCCTCAATATGTTATGGCTGGCGAGCTCCCCAGCCATCACTTGCTTCAATTATTGGAGCCGCAGGAAGGAGTCTATAAAATGTTCTCTTTCCAATGAATGTGTCCTTCAGGTTCAGGTGCCTCGCTCAGAAGACCAGCACTTTTTACTGTACTTTTATACAGACACTATTGATCCGATTGCCTGTGTGTAGTTCAGTCTGAAAAGAGTCGACAAAGGGTCAAGAGAGTCCAGCAGAGATGTTAGGAGTAACAGATAGGAGAAGACCGACAGCCCAAACATTTGCCTTTAGCAAGTGACAGCAAGCTTGAAGATCAATATCAATCAAACATATTCAGTAATAAAAGTCAGTAATCAAAACAAAATGGTCCGTGCATTTGTTCAGTCTCTTCTGCAGAGGCAAAATATTTACTGCTGCACTCTGCGAGAGTGAGGAATACTAATCAAGTTTTAAAATGTCAGGTCTACTCCAATGGAGCTTAAAGATTGACACGAAGAACTTTGATAGTTTATCGCCTGCAAACTTCCCCACAGAAGAAGAAAATGAGTGTGGAGAGAAGCTTCACTAGCTACCTAAAGTAGGTACATGTACCAGTAAATAGGCAATAGTAAATCATTAAAAATCCATACACACCTGTGCATACACAACCGCTGCAGTGCAGCAAATTAATCTTGAAAGCAGCAGAATACCTTTTATTTTCAGTAATACTGAACTTCCATGAATTTTAAACTAGCTCTCATGCTCCGATTCGTTCTGCGCCCACCACTTTTTACTTTTGTAATCTGCACTGTTAATTTGAATAACAGTGGGTAACACTGTCAGCGCTGAAAGCTCTGAGCAATTTTGTAATTTACATGCATAACTGTTCCCTGCTTGTTCAACGGGAGGCAGCGGGGTTTCTGAAAAATCTGTCAGTCATCAAGTCTTTAGTGTCAACACCACACCCATCAAGCTAAAACATGTCTGCTGCTGGACTTTCATTTCTTATTTCACTGAGGTCAAAATGATGCTGCTCTCTCTAGTGATGCAGTGGTTAGAACTGTCACCTCACAGCCAGAGGGTTGCAGGTTCAAAACCGGCTTGGAGCCCTTCTGTGTGGAGTTTGCATGTTCTGTGTTAGCGTGGGTTTTCTCCGGGTTCTCCGGCTTCCTCCCACAGTCCAAAGACATGCAGGTTAGGGGGCGTTTAAAGCATATTAAAACATCAGCTCAACCGTTTGACAGGAGCTCCCACCCCCGACCAGCTACCAAATAACATTACAAAATAAATAAAAGCTTAAATATGTTGCCTCCAACAACAACAGCAACAACAAGAAAAGAAAATCATAATTCATCAATTTCACTTGTAAAGAGTATAACCTCTGCAATTAGTCATTAGTCATACAATGCAAATTAATTCCTGGTGTGTTTGCAGAGAAAGCGTGAAGGATAAGAATAAGCATTATTAATTTCCACTCAAAAATCCACCCATGAACACACAATTATTCACAGCTATGTCTTGAAACAAAATGAGCATTAAATCTCTCATTTACATTGCGAGAGAGTGAACCTAAGGAGAAACATGCTAGTGAGAGCAATATATGAACCCCTGGTGTATACACAGGAATCAGTTTTGCTTAATGAACACCTACTCGGTCACACAACATGGTGTATCAACAAGCAGTATATACTAACAGAGTAATTTGTGTGTAGTCCTCGCATGAGACATACAATAACCTCCAAGAGATGAAGGATCTCTAGAATGAATCCTCCGTGAATAACACCGCAGCTTTCAGTCTGAAGTCTTCCTCTTCACTCCTCCCTTCTCCTCTCTCTTTGCCTGCTCAGGACTTTTTTCTGTTTGATGCCTGCATTGACAACCAGTGTGAGACACTCAGTGACTTTGGGTTTTGTCCTTGAACAATGTAAAGCTTAGATTAACAGAGCAGACAACGATTGTAATGGACTAACTAAGATCACAAAGTGTATTAAAAGACCAGAAATGTGCTAGTTAAATCATCATGACATGCTTAGTGTAAAACAAGTAATGGTTTATGTTTACATTACAACAATGTGTAGAATATAGCCTATAAAAACAGTTAAAAAAATAACCAACAGGCACCCAGGCTGGTACCTTACATTGACTTAACCTCTTCTAAACCACTCCTCTTCACCATAGACCCATTTTTGTCTTTTTTAGGGGAGACAGGGGGTCTTTAGGGGAAAATAGCAGGCTAATAGTTTATGTCATATAGACGTGGTGTACACCATCTGAAATCTGGGAACCTGGAGATTAATTTGAGAATTAATTTGACATCTGTAATAAACATTGTGTTTTGTTTAGGCGCCTATTCCCATGCTCTATTATGTCTCTATAATTGAAATAACAGCAATTTTTATGTTGATACCATTTGTTACCTATTGAGAATTGATAAAATAATGAAAAATCCCTCTAAAATACCACATTAAGACACCAAGACCTTGAGGAACACCATAAAAATCGATTGGATGGCGAGCACTTCTGTTGTGGAACCTGCTTTAGGAAACCCAATATTGTCAATATAGCTAGGAAAGCCATACATCCTCTGATTGCTCTAGGTCTCTAGTTTGATCCATCCATCCTCTGAATGCTCTAGGTCTCTAGTTTGTGGCTGTAAAGTTTCATGAGGCTGTGATTATCCTAGAGGTCACCACAGGTCATTTTATACGGTGACATCAAGTTTAAAAAAAAATGGTCTCACTACAATGAAATGGCTACTATGGAGACTAACATCATCACACATGAATACAATTGGGCTCATTGGATCCACAAGAGTCTAAGCTTTACAATGATACCCAATTTATGCAATTCCAAGACTGTTTAGGGACCCCAGTATGCAGAAACCTCAATTCACCACCATCATTCAGATATGTTGAGGTGAGAGGTCAAAAGAGCCCTGTGAATATGGCCATGCAAGTTTTTCCCTTGCCAAATTTAGCCTTATTTCGTAGCGTTATTTAGCCTCTTTCCTCAACAATTTAGCATGGTTGGTACTAATGGATTCCTTAGGTTTTCTAGTTTAATATACCAGCACCTCTAAAACTGAGCCTCAGTCGAGGACGCCGGCATCCACAAGGAATGGAAGAGGTTTTTAACTTGGTTGATAATGTTTAATGTGGAGCTCCTCTAAGTTGGAAAATGGACATACATGTTGCTTAATAGCTCAATAGCTGAGTCAAATGCAACAGTAATATAATGAATGTCCTTTAGAGACACTGTGGCCACGTTAATGGTTCTACATGTTTTTAATCAAACTAACATCACTGCTACACATTTGAAAAGATAACCGAGTAAGTTTAGCCTAATGTCGTACCTTCCTGTGGTCTCTGGTGTTATTATGAAAGTAAATCCATCACTGTGAACATTTCATGGCCTTTGTGTTTTTTTCAGAGTGACCTTGTTGTAACAAGGTGATGCAGCTGCGAGCAGGTGGGACTACTCTTTTGAAAGCTCGTCCTGTTGGTGCTCTCAGGGCCAAATTGACATCTGAGACTGGTGAGACAGCTGCCTGAATAGCAAACTTTAAAATGCAAGAAACAATCAACTTAACATTCAGTCAGTTTTTTGGATGTGTGTTCATGAGTGCACTATCAAGTAAAATGTCTGTTTACTTCACTGTGAGTGCCGAGGATACTGAATGGAGGCTAGGACACGGTCTTGAACTGTGGGGTGTGACACATGCACAGCGTAACTGAAGCTGCGCCAGCTGGTGAGCCTTTTATACAAGTGAAGACCAGATTTTACTGCACGTGTTGTACCCCAATGATATGATGCAATATGGCGCCGTGACATCTCTTTTAACCCTCCTTGGTGAGTGCAGCAACACACAGACGACTGACCAACGCAAAGCTGTCAGCAGAAAGTGTTGTAGTTGGCAGGAGTTAGTATTTCTTACTATTACTATGTTACTATTTTCTTTTAAAGAAGCAGGAAACACCTCAGTGTAAACATGAAAGCAGCAGGACAACGCAGTTTGCTTCCTGACACCTACTGAGCACGTTACTTTAAAAGTGCTCAGTACGAAATTCAGAGCATATCTACTGCCTCCACACAGCTCTCAACATGCCGACGGCTGAACCAGAAACTAGCAGCATGAAAGTGCAAAACGACGGCAACAGCTGTGACAGAGCTAACAGTGTTAATCAGCGGTGAACGCCGTATGAGCGCAGTGCAGTGGGGCACATCTGAGAGACTCACATGCACTAAAAAGCACACGCGGCCGGCCCAGCCATGTCAAGAAAGCATGGAGAAGCTCGGTTTACAACACATAGGCCTACAGAGGGAGAGTAAGCCCCGGGCCACACAGGGAACGTGCACAACCTGTTGTTTTTTATTTCGGCGTCAACACTTCCTGCTTTCATTTCAAAATAAAAGCCCTCAAGTGTGTTTTTTTTCTGTAGAAAGAATTCCTTCATTTGTTAACACGATGCTTTTATTCTGAAATATTTGCAGGACAGTGTTGTAGGACATTCAGTGACTTGCACGGCTCCATGAATGAATAAAGTACCGGGTTTTAATGGTGGATTATTACTATTATTTACAAATGAGCACATGCTTCTTAACCTTTTTCTGTCTAATATAAATATAAATGACATTTATAATGAAATGAAATGGCCATTATGAAAGGCAAACTATGTAGAAAGAAAGTGCTGACAGCGGCAGCAGAAACGCTGCCGGTGTGGACGACACACGTGTGAGACACGCATTAGTTCAAGCGAGGCGGCCGTCACTCACTGCTGACGTGCCCAGTCCGGCACGAGCTTAACATTCTCGAGAAACCATTAGAGCATCAATGTAAAATTTTCATGAACACATTATAGAATCACTGTATCATATGAATTAGTAATAGTAGCAAGACAGATGTTTATGGTATGAATTATTAGTTTTAATTGGGCCCTTGCATTCCCTCCGCACTCTCCCGCCCACTCTGCTGGTGTCTATCAAACAGTTCATTTGTGAGGCCACCGGATACATTATTGATGCACTATTAGTACCACTCGGCTTTGAAAAAAAAAAAAAAAAAAACAGCCATCTAAGTAGATAAATATGCAACGAAAGAAATCATTAAGCAGCCCGGCCGAGCTTGACTGCCACGAAGTTCAGCAAAGTGCAACAGCAGTCAAGCCCATGTGTCTATAAAATCCCTCCGATCAATTGAAGAAATCAGCGACAGATCCCGCAGGAATAGCAGAGCTGTTTGGCAAAAAGCAAGTCACTGGGGCAAAAATTGATTATTTGACAATCCTGCTTAACTCCACACGTCAAGCCGAGCCTTATGGATTATCATTACACTCATGGACAATCACTCACACGAATAGTGTGCTGGCCGGCCTGAAGATGTCTAGCGCAGCAGATAGCCCGGCTGCGGTGGACGACTGGTGGGTAACAATCACGACACACAAATTCACACACTGCTGGGCTCAATGTAAAACACTTTTACCTTTTTCTACTTTTCTAATGATACAGCAACGCGTTCTCATCCCAACTCGTCATATACTGACGCTTTGTCTCCTTACGGTCGCAGTAAACTCGTGCCTAACAAGCCCTCGGTGTCGGTCACAATACACACAAGCTTAATGTTGTGACTTAAAGGGACTATTTGTAACTTTTCACGCGCATAAATCATAACGGGTCGGAATCCCATGCGCGCTCGCGTGTGGGTACGCGAGCGCGCAGCAGCGCTGCTCCTGCTGCCTGCTTGCACACCGCGCTCGTTCTCACCCGTTCGGCTCGCTCCAACTCCACGTGCACGCGCGCACACTGCAGAGAGTTAGTTTAGCTCTGAGAATATCTAGTGAATGTGCAGTGGACGTTTTTGCAGAAATAAATGCTGCAGCTCCTCCAGACCAACAGAGGTTTCCCGTGTCTTGTGAAGTGACGGAGCTCCGCAGCGAGTTACGTTATCGTCCCGACCGGGTGTCGGTGTCTCTCCCTCTGCCTTCCCTTGAGTAATTGTGTATGTGTGTTTTAGGGCGATGTCACAAGCCATAGTCCCTTTGGCTAGTCTGAATCAGAGTGAAATTTTTACTTTTGGTTCTTGAGGTGCGTCTACAAATGGAGCAAATTTATCTTTTTTGTCTCGAGATCTGCCACTTCCATGCACACAGTCTTTGATGTATTGCTGTTGAGGTTTTTTCACTGATCTACTGTGTGCACGAACCCCTTCCCCTCCAGTTTATCTCAAATTACTTTATAATCGGCACTATTTTTTTGGACTTTATTTAGCAAACTCTGTATGTTCTCTTCGACCCAGATGTCAAGCAAACATCGGACATGTCCAGGTCAGTCCTCTCCCACTCATATCAACCTGTCGTCTACCTGAGTCCATCTCAAGAAATGCCCCACAGGCAGCCTGCGTTATGGTTCACCTGGAAATGGTCCGAGACAACCTCTCGCAAGCGGTCTTGGACCGGTTGTTTTGGTCCACACCAGAGTACGATTACTGCGTTCACAACCGCCCCCAAAAAAAAATGTGGCTTGTGAAAACAGCCTTAAACATTCTTTCTGTAACATATGCGAGAGTGACGGAAATATTCAGGTTCTGCCTGATCTCTTCTGCCATAGAATAGGACCGGACCATAGGGCTAGATGCTGATGTGACATATGCAGGTCTAGCACACACACATGCAGAATTTATAGCCCCTGCTTCAAAACGTCAGCATTTTTTTGCTTTTCTCTTATGAGATATTTACCACGATCAACGTTGCTGTACCCTCTACTCTACCTGTAGCATCAAAAGGTAACAGCTGAGATGTGTGGAGTGGAGTAGAGTAGAGGCCTAGTACGTTGCATGTGATCATTAGCTCCAGAAGTGAAAGGAAAGTTGTCTTCACTATTGCTGTATTCCTTTCACTCACCTGTCATGGCAGTCACAGAATGGAGGTTACGATATTGTAACCCTAGTTCTATAAGCACAGGCGGAGCCCTCTATTAGACTCTATGGGTAATATTATAGCCGGCCGATTAGCCGACCAATCAGGACGTGCCTACCACAGTATATAAGGTGGCATCCAGTGGCTGTGCCGGCCCGCTGCCTCCGTTATCGGAGGTGGAGCGGAGAGGCTGATGAGTATTAAGTGTACTAACACCGGGCCTCCATGAAGCGTCATGCTCGGTTCTGGTCGAGCTCAACAAAGACGCCAGGGGAAGCCGAGGTGGGGAGAGGGGAGGAATATGCTATTTTGTTTTACTGACTGCGACTGAGCTGCGATTTCTCCTCCTCTAAGCGTCTGAAGCGCTGAGTAACAGATCAAAATCGACCCAAAGAGCCCCTCTTCAGCGATGGGGGCTCCAAGGAGATCATCTCGGTCCTTCCGCCGAAGAGCCGTGAGTCCCAGCCACACACGGCGGGACCAGACTGTGGCTAGAGGCGTCACATGGCCTGCGGCTGTGGCAACAGTTGAAAATGTCACTCTGAGGCGGCACGGTTGGGGCGTCAGGCCGGGGAGATGCAAGCGAAACGGCCAACACACATAAATTATTAGCAGCTGCAGCCAGCACAGCTCCCAGTTGAAATATCTTGTACGAATATTCCAACGTTTCCCTGTCATGAACCAGCAGGAGCTTCAATAGATGGGGCCAGGACGCCTCGACACATTGGCAGATATCCGGAAGTGAAAGCGAGATGAAGGCCACCTGAGCTGGACGACCGGGCCGTAAAAGCAGTGGCGAAGATGGCTTACGGGTTTGGGTGGTAGCGGGGGCAGCAGCCATCACAAGTGGGAAGTCCCAGCGAATCAGAGTCGATGGCGAGCTTCTGCGGACCGTGAAACCGCCAGACACCAAGGAAATCCTTTATATACTGTGGTAACGCACGTATTAGGTAGGCACGTCCTGATTGGCCGGTTACGTTTATGCAAATCCCAGTAGGTGAACGTGTGCATGTGGTTGGAGGAGAGTATTACCCATAAAGTACAGTAGAGGGCGGAGCCTGTGTGACTTAGAACACACAGAGGCACATACTGTATTTCATGCAGCAACATTGAAAACTCAAAAATAAAGTAGCCAGTGTAATTCTTATGAGTGTTGCCCGCGGGCCTCCCGGAGAGTAAATTGCACTGTGTCAAATTGTTCGCTTGTATGCCAGAAAATAGCAACCAGCTATCTATTCTAACAATTCTTCCAGCAGCATCGCTAGAGAAGGAATAATTGTTACAATATTTCTGCATTCTGTGTGCTGAAAATCCAGCTGAAGAAAGAGGGATCGGATGATTTTTACATAGAAAACAAGTTTTGTCGGGAGCAGTGAGAAAGAGAGAGAGAGAGTAAAAGATGAATATGCCAGAGGCTCCAACTCCGGGGACCTGGGGGAAGAGGATGGCATATTCAATGCCAACATTTTCATGCTTTTTTATTCACCACCAGCATCTCTTGTATTGCACACAAAAGCGACCCCCCAGTCATATTAATCCACATTTCAGTGTCAGTTCTCTTTCATAGGGACTGCACAGGGATTTGCAATGACTCCAAGAAGAGAATGGCAGATGTGCAAGGAACTGTAAAAATATATATATGTGTGTGTGTGTGTGTGTGTGTGTGTGTGTGTTTGTTTGTGTGTGTGTGTGTGTGTGTGTGTGTTGGGGCTTAAATAAAAGGGAAATCCCACAACGCTGAGCTGGATAGCAATGTTTAAGTTGTACAGTTTAAGATGTACGATGCACCTGATGTGCACGTTGGGGATGGGATGGCATTGGGAGAAGTGCTGCAGAGCAGAGCAGAGGAAGGCTCGCTGCCTGCTAATGAAGCCCTGAATTGCGTTTGATGAGTTGACGGCTGCTGCGTCCGTGCGCTTGAACGTTCTCCAGTCACAGATTATCTTTTTTATGGTAAATGACACTTCCGCCCGAGAGAGACGGATGAACAGCCTGACTTTTTCTGACATTTATTTGTGTTGCTGTTTGGAATGATAATCACTGCTGGCCATATGATAGGCAAGCTATCAAATCAGACCTCACTAACAGCAAGGTCAAGCAAGGAGGGATTTCATCTCGTTGGTGCTGAATCGTGTTCCGCTCAAAGCTTCATCTTCACATCTAATTAGCCGGTAAATAATGTGATTGTAACTGCAGACGGTATAAGGTCGCAGACAGCTCAACAATATTCGAGTTTTAGCGAGCATTAACGAGAGATTAGTTGACATAGTTGGCTTTGTTCACAGCAGATCACAACAGGGACTAAAGGATGAAGTTCAGTAGAACTCATCCTATCATCATCTTATCGTCATTGTTGTAATGAGGACAACTCAAGCTCAGAAATGAAAGGTATAATAATGTGGATAAAAAGGGATACAGGTGTTGCCTTTCTCATGTCCTCAGGCATCAGGTTGCCTGAGAGGCTCAGCGCACAAATGACTAATAGAAATTCAGACGTATCTTCAAACTAGAACTTTGCTCGTAGAGCCCAGGGCGAGAAACCCACGGTTTACTGTTTTCAAAACCAGATAAAAGAGAAGTAATATAGATTCAGGCCTATCCACATCCTCCTCAAAAGTTTAAAGCTACTTATTTAAGATGATTTTTTTTATTTGGATTCTTGTGAAGAGCCTCACTGCTCCATCACTTTCAGTTTATTTTTATTCACAACACAGTTAAGATAAAAGTGCAATCATAAAACATAATGGAGACGTGAAATGGGACACCCTGATAAACTGAAGCTTAAGAATATAGGAGCCCAGACACTACGCAGACAGTAAACATATATTTTAAATACCAACACGTTGTCTAGATTTGAAAAAGTTCATGTATTATACAGTAACTTTTACAAAGTACAAACCACTTAAATCTGCAGTAGGCAGAATGTTTTTGGCATCATTGGGTAAAAAAATCCATAATAACCTTTCAGCATATTGTAATTCAAGAGAGAAAACTAGACTTCTGCTCCCCCTCATGGCTCTGTTTTTAGGCTTTAAAAAAAATCAGAGACTCTGATTGGTTGTTTTCCTCCGATCTGTGAAATCTTGCAGATGCCATTAAGAGCACCGGAGGACACAGAGGAACATGATTATTTTCAGATTAACTGTCAGGATATAGTGACCGTTTAGTAAAATATCTTTTTTTTAATCATATTTGCTCCATTTCTACCCACTGCAGCTTTAAGACTAACCAGAGACCCTAAAACCTAACTAACCTAACCTAATCCCAAAACATTTATTCAATCAGTCTTCCAATTCTAAAAAGGGAAGATGAGGATGAACACAGGCTGAGAACATCTAATGTTCAGTACATATTTGTTCTTCATCTTCCTCTGTTTGATCTCCTCTGATCTCCTCCTCTGTTAATGCAAAGAAATGTGCTGAACCTCGACAATCAGTATCTATTGTCAATTTCATTAATTTAGCCCAAAATCACACATTTCTTCCCTCTTCCATGACAGGCAGACATGCAATAGATGCTGTGTGTACTGAGTATACAAAAGTTACAATTACAACATGGAGAAACAGAATGACAATATTTGACCGACTGTAAACATAAAGTATAGGCTATATGAAGAATATGGATCAGAGAGGATGCAAGCCACCAATGTTGACTGCTGTGTAACTGCTAGGAAATGAGCCACAAAATCTCCTCTGGAAAGAGGACAGATTACACACACACACAAGACACAAGGACACCATTCATACAGAGGGACAGAGACAAGGACAAATCTGTTGCGATCTCTTTTCATTTTCACCATGTTTTTTTTTTCTTTCTTTTCAGTCAAAACCTGCTTTTTTTCATTATTTCTCTTGCCAGGCCAACCTCATAAATTACATGTAGTTAGTTTTGTAAAGAAGAAGGATGCATGATTCTAAATCAGGGTATGAAAGGATTTTAAATGGCAATATGTTAGGACCATAGAAATAGAATAGGAGTAGAACGGACATCCCCATTTAAATCAACATAGCAGGATGGTCAGAGCGAGGTTTGGCATTAACAACTCAAACAAGCAGTGGAGTAGTAACGTTGTTGCTCCACCTTATTCCTTAGACGCAAAAGCAGAACGTAATAAAACAATTACAGAAGTAATCAGCATTTACATTTGCATACAGCCAATGTGGAACTAATTAACACTCCTCCTAATGCACAACTTTTATTTTTTATTATTCTATTTATTTAGTAGCTATTTTCCTTTGCATAGCATTGTAGATGCTTTTCAGTTTTAAAACCTATTGTGAGTGACCTGTTGCCTTTTTGGGAAAGTGTTTGTCCAATGTTTGTATAATGAAAATAGTTTACCAAAGTTGCCAGTGGGCAAAAGGCTGCCTCAGTATTCAAAGGATTGTGTCTGTCTTTGACAGGTATTAGTAAACATTATCAGTGTGTAGTCGGAATAAGAGACAGTGTACCAATGAAAGTCACAAGAATATTAACTTTTTTTCTTGACTGATGTAGATTATGGTTGCATTTAAAGTTGATAAAGATAGTAAGTACAGATATGTGTGTTATTTTTATTATATAATAGAGTTGGAGAGTTAAATAAGTTTTTGTTCAGTAACGAGAGAAATAGGACTCCATCACTAGCAGCATACATTTTTGATTTGTAATATGTCTTACACTTTTCATGCATAAATTGGTGCCTTTGACAGGGATAAAAATCATGACCAAATTGCACAATTAAAAAAAAAAAAATCCCTGATGAGTTTGCATGCACTTGCATTGGGACCGGTGAGCTTTTCCCTCCACCGCCGACAAATTATTATAGCTCTCAAATGCATATTCTGTCTGCTTCTCTCTGATATTTCATAAGATTACTTCAGAAATCTGCCATTATTAAACACCATATTGACATGCCAGGTGAGACAGCTTGACAGGCCTAGCAACAATAACCAAGGGGGTATAGGGGCTTAGCAAAGTTTAGGTTTTGAGGTGTTAAATGACTGAATAATGCTTCATATTTGTCATTTTTATCTACTCCTACCTCATTTTTAAATCAGAAAAAGCTGCACATTTAATGCAAGACAATACAAGAGTGTCAATGCTATTCCACTAGATCAGTTTCCCAAGCAAATATACTTATGTTGATGAAATAAAAGCAATGGCTCATCCATGAGGAGTCCTTGCATCAGTCACTGTAGACGCATGCTGAAGAGGATTAAAAATAGTGTGGTTACTGTCAGAGTACTGATGATAGGAAAGAAATGTGGAGACGGAATGGTGAGTCAGAAAATTGGATGGAAATGAGAAGCATAGATGTGATTCATTGTAGAGCATGAATACGATTAAATGCTGGCTAAGGAAGTGTTTTGACTGAGAAGAATAAATGGTGGACAGTTGGGGGTCAAATGAAACACAGATGGATCGGATGCATATGCGATGGCTGGGTGGACTCATTCCAGGATCATTTAAATAACCTTGGTGAGTTCACAGCCACTTTGGAGCATCAGTTCAAATAAAAGTTGTCCACAGATTCCATATAAGTTTGGCACTATTCATAATTATTAAATTCTGCCCCCACTTATACTGTTCTCTTTGTGATCAATAATTAAGTTGTCCCTGTATGTCACATACCGCACCACTCAATGGAGCCATTAACAAAGGCGTCTCTGTTCAGAGCAGAGTATTACGATGTGCATAATGGTCCTGCTGAATCCTAATGCAGGGACAAGTCAGATCTACATGCATCAAATGAGAGATGAGCACAGTATTAGAAAAGCCTCTGCCCACAATGGGATAATGGAAAAGAGCGGTGGCGTTACAAACTGACATTCAGCAGTGAACCAAAAGCTGCTACAACTTCTCCTTTGTCATTGGCTGTAGCCACGTTTCCTGCCTGAGTATCCGGCAGCTTTTTTCCCCATCTAGAAAATTACAAATATACAAAAAGTAAAAGCAATAAAAACAGGAATCCATTCAGTTTTCTCTGCAGAAAATATCTGGGTTGTCACTTTTAAATCCACTGATTAACAGCTCAGAGTGCTACATGTAAACTCCAACAAACTTGAATATTTCTGTAGCATTAAAACGGGCTGCCTCAACCAACTGCTACGCATATATTACAATGTGTGCTCCTTGATTGCTCGTTCTAATGCCATGCAAGACATCTCAAATGATATATCGCTATTATTCCATAACTAACACCTACTCTGTGCAGGTCTCTGTGCTGTATCTGATGTGCAAATAAATCTACCACAAAGCCATTTTTATTAAATTAGAGCATCACAGAGTGTACCAGAATTTCCACTGAGAGTAAGTCCAGTCCAATGCACTTTTCCTCATCTGATCCCACTATAACAGTTAACAGTGTTTACTGCCACACGCCCACAGGAGCAGTCGGTGGAGCTGATTAGAAAACTGTCTGATGAGGGTAAAGGATGAGCCTCTAGACCTCCATCATGTGGCTATAGAGCCTGCAGACGAATCCACTGAACTTCATAAACAAACTCAATCAATTGCGACAACAAGACCATCTGAGGTGGTCTGCTCTCTCTCAGCACAATAAGAGACGAGACTGTTTTCAATCCAAGGCCTTGAATATTTGTGGATAACTACAATTTTTGACCAAGCACTAATGAGCAAAAGCAGTTGCCGTGTGAGATGAATAAGGAGGAGGCAGAGGTGTTGGGTTCAAATCACATTCGTATTTAAAAAAAAAAAAAAAAAAAAAAGTTTGATTTAGACTCAAGGGCATCAAATAAGACAGCTCGACTTTCATGTTGACACCAAGACCAAACATATACTTATAAGATTCTGAAAGGCATATGTTAACCAAAGTAGGCCATGAACCACAGTTTAATCCTACAAGCCTTATACATCATCATCAGAGGTAATGTTACAGGCACCTGACAAGATATTTATCTTCTTTATTGACCTGTTTTTTAGTTGCATTTCTTTTCCCATCATACAAATAGAGCAAAATAACCAGAGTCAACTTCCTGGTAGCTATGTGTGTAGGTCTACTCATACCTGGACAATCAAGCTGATTCTGATCCAACAAGACAAACATAAACAGCATAGCATAGCATAGCATAGCATAGCATAGCATAGCATAGCATAGCATAGCATAGCATAGCATAGCGGCCACATATTCACACACACAGCTGGCAGCAACATCATTGTACACCGAACATAAACTATACCCAATAAACTATAATAATGAAATAGACCATTAGTCCATAATTGTAAATGATCTTACTTTTGATGATTCCATCAGGAGACGATGGGGCTTCTTGGTGTTGAACACTGAAATGACTTCACAGTCTCTTTCAAAGGTGAGCAGGGACAAAGAGTTCAGTCTGATGTGATGCCCTGATGCCAGTTTTTATCCAACTGACAGTTGAAAAGAGTCTTTCACCAGTAGGCCTTGTTATGGGTACAGTAGGGTGAGGAGGGCAGTTCACCCCGACCACTGAAGTCTATCTTTAGCAACAAAGAAAACCTACAACAAGTTACACAATTAGGAAGCGAACTAGGGCACTAAGGCTACTAATTCAACTCTAGATCACAGCTTTAACACAAAGGTTTGGAAGCCGAGGACAGAACAAGGCTGCTGTCAGACTACCTGAACATTTTTAAACTGCAGAGATGATGGTTGGACCAATCAGCAGCCGGCACACCCCAGACCGAACCCACACCTCCAGCCAATCAGAGAGAGAGAGCACCTAGATGGGAAACAAAGATCCTCACCAGACAAAGACACTCACTCTGACACAAAACACAAACACATTTCAATATACGGGTTGAGAATGATAGATCATAGAATATGATCTGCTATAAAGAAAATAACAGACTGTAGAACGCTGTGATTGACCAATCAGAATCGAGTATTCAACAGAGCCGTGTAATAATCTTTGTTAAACTCTCCTGAAATGTGTAATACCATAAACCAGCACTTACTTATTGAATCCTATTCTCCTGTCATAAAACTAAAATGGCTGCCATTTTTATTTATCTGTAACATAACTCCCATAAAATTGAGCAATGTTTCCTGTCTGCTTGCTGCATGCCACAGAATGAGAAGAGACTGTAGAGTAATAAAACCGTGGTGACTTGGCCATCGGGAGGACTGAGATAATTTCCAGTTTCAGCCGGCTGAATGAGACGATGCAGAACGAGCATTGTGGTAATCTGTCTTTTCTGTCCCATGTCCTTTGTGAAAATAATTTAAGAGAAGGACCTGCGGTGATAATCTTTCCTTATTTGATTACTGAGGATGAGCCACTCCACATTTGGGAGGGGGCTGTTTATCTATCTCTATAAACCAAGGTGTCAAGTAGGATTTAAGACAGAAAACTAGCCCTGCATGTGCTCAACGACTTATATTATTCCAAGAAAGATCAACCAGGAGTCACTTTTTCAGTTAAAGGTCATATTGATAACATTTTTATGTAGACAAATCCTTTAAAGGTCCCATATTGTGCTCATTTTCAGGTTCATACTTGTATTTTGTGTTTCTACTAGAACATGTTTACATGCTGTAATGTTCAAAAAAACCTTTATTTTCCTCATACTGTCGGTCTGAATATGCCTGTATTTACCCTCTGTCTGAAACGCTCCGTTTTAGCGCATTTTGACGGAATTGCAATGGAATTGCAAGAGAATTGCGTTGCTAGGCAACAGCTTGGGTCCATGTGTACTTCCTGTCAGCTGATGAAATTCACATGCACTGCAACCAGGAATAAACTGGGACGCATTTAGAAAGTTTACGTTTAAAACTGTGTAAAGGGTCTAAATATTGTATATTTGTTACATCACAAATGGACAGAAATCCCGACGGCTTGTTTCAAATGCAGAGTTTCTGAATACGGGCTGTGTGTATTTCGCTGTGGATTGAGCGTTTCGATACTTTCACAGTATTTATATAGGACTTAAGCCTGCTTTATGATAAAAAAACATGAAAATCTCACTTTTTTTTATAACATGGGACCCTTTAAAAAAAATGATACATCCACTGAGCTTTTAGAGAAGGTGCCAAATAAAAGTATGGCTTTTTGTCAAATCATTATGACTGTGATTCAATCATTTTAAATGAATGTTTTGTTTATATCTGTGGAAGATGCCAGATGTTCACTTCTAGCAAGGCCTGTAAGCCACCAGAATAACGACGTTGGTATCATGAGGTGTCGTCAGTGATCAAGTTGCCAGTTAGTGTGGAAAAAAACGGATAAATGGCTGAGTTTGACACTGGTGTCTCCATCAGGCTGCAGGATAAGTGAATATTTACTTAGCACATGTTAGCTGTCTTATAACTACAATTTGGCATATTTAAACAAAACCAACAGCTGCCAACAGCCGTAGCCCTTCCAACCTTAACTGATGTGTTGCCAACGGTTAGATTGTCAAAATGAGGAAAATAACAGCTTCAATCCCTGAGGAGCTACGTTAGCATCTTAGCATTAGTGACCGTTGCGTCCAGATACCTATACCTCGTATACCCTGGTTAAATAATTTGCTTATATTAATCAAGTAGTCTGCTTACAGTGTTCATTTTTGGGAGTCAACATGTGGAAAAACAGTTTGAAACTATGTTAGACTGACCTTAGTTGAATTTTTGTTTTGTTTTTTTACTTTACTCCCTTGATGCTTTGCGTCATCATGACTTTTCTCTGAATAAAAAAACAAATGTGCACGGGGAAAGCACCTGTGGTTGAAGCCGCCCTCTTGGATTGATACCTGGTCACGTAATGCCCCCAAAAGTTAAACTTTCTCTCCCTCCATGCCGTTACCGGGTAAGCGAGCGAGCAGCCCCGGTGGTTTCCACTGTAGTTTCCTCAAACAATGATGAAGATGAAGATGTGCATTAGAGGTGATTTAGAAGTGGTTGGCCAACTGAACCAGAGTTGGTGATTGTTGGAAAGACTAACCAAGACGGTTTTGGTGAGTTTTATTTTGTTTGTAGTTGAATCAGTTGTGTTTGACAATGCTCAGCGCTAGAACAACTAATTTATAAACGCGTGGACTTTAATAGCTCATACAGTATGTTTCAGCAAGGTTTCTGCTCATGTTTAAAATATTGCACATTCAAAACATGTCCCACACATCTATGTTCTCTTAGAAGTCGAGAATAAATCTGTAATATTTTGAGAAAAAAACTTGTAATATTACAAGGGTAAAGTCGCAATTTAATGAGAATAAAGTAATAACATTTCAAGGAAAAAGAGTCGTTCGCTCTGTAGTTTGCTGTGCATGACGTTATCGCTCTGCTGATGTATCTCCCTTCAGACCGTCTGACAGACACATAATCCTGTTTGGGACTCTGGTCTGTGGATGAGACAAAGTCGTGGCTGTACGCTGCTCGGAGCGCTCTGGTTATAGAAATCTAACATCAAATAGCATTAGAGAATATCAATAGTTTTCAATAGTTTCTTCTAATAGCCTACAGTGTATATATCACAAAGTACCATTTTAGTTTTCATACAGTTTTTGTGTGTAAAATCTCTGCAGTGAACACGATAGAGCACACCGGAGACACCACGGTGACCGTCACACACGCTCTGCCTTCTCCAGTCACCTCAGCCGGCACATCTTCACCTCCACAGATAGCTGTCTGATTGGTAGCTGTCAGTTTCACACAGTTTCACATCAGATGGATGCAGGGAGACACAGTGAGGCTTTTTAGGAAATATTTACCGAGGTCCGGACCTCGTTGACCTTATAGTCACGATCTCGTGTGTCTTCAGGGATGATGCAGAATGGGTGCAGACTACTAAATTTGGGGTTGCCGTTTTGCTCTCTTCTGACATTTGATGCTTAAATTGCACCTAACATGTAACAGTCTAGTAGCAGCAGGCAATCATTTATTTTTTTCTGCTCTGGTATTACCATAATGCCAAAAATTGATGCCCATTTCTCAAGAATCTTTTTAGAATTGTTTACTTAAAGGGGACATATCATGAAAAACTCACTTTTCCAGTACTCCCATTTTGGGTATCTGGAGTGCTTACCATCCCACAAACTGTGAAATAAGACAACCCAGTCATTTTTTTTAGGCTGTCTAGAAAACGTGATTCAACAAGCCATTCAGATTTGGCTTCCCTTCCTATGTCACATGCAGGCTAATTAGAAGATACCGCCCACAGCTTGAGAACTACCTTTGCAAAGGTGCACCATATTTTTTCTCACAAGCCAATCAGAGCAGATGTTTCAGGGTGAATACGGATATATTCAGACAGACATTATGAGAAACATAAAGTTTTTTTTGAACATTAAAGCATGTAAACATGTTCTAGTAGAAACCCAAAACAAAAGTAACCTGGAAATGAGCCTCATATGTCTCCTTTAAGACTTTCAAACGCAGGTTATAGAGCCGTGAAAAGCTGTGAATGTGCTAGTATTTCTGATTGGTCGGCCTTATGAGACTACCTGCCGCCTACAGATCATGTTTCTCAGTTACTCTCTTCTTTGTCAGCTCCCTCATGAGATGTAACTGCCAGTGACCCTCTCACCAGCACGCAGAATGAGCCCAAGTTCCGCCTATAGGGATGATATAGAAGCTAGACAGGACCCAGACTTAAAGATGGATGATGCAAGGAAGCTTTCCAGTGCTGAGCGGTAGAATTGGACCTGGATCAGTCAAGAGTCATTGAGTTTGCTCAACTGCCGCAGGAAAAAATCTTTTATTGGGTTTTCTTGATTAAACAGATGATGTTCTCAGTTTAGAGTGTTGGTGATGTTGGACACTTAAAAACTGGATGACTATGCTGAAGTCACAACTGGCCAATTTTTGCTGTACTAAGCAGCTTTTCCACTTCAGACTTGAAAAACTCAGAAATCATAAGTTCTCCTATATAACCTAACCTCGTCTTCTCAGTGGCTAGTTCCAGTCCAGCGTTCTCGCTGCTGTTAAAAGAGAAAGTTAATATTAGGTTTTCTTTGTCCCCTGTGGCTGGAGAACATCACTCAACTCCAAAATGTAATTTGGGCAAAGACGGAAAAATCTGGCAACTCATTTAGCAGACTTGAAATTGCTGTTGCAATCCGTGATTTACACTGAAAAGACAAGTATATTCAACTTTAAAATAAAATGGGAAGATGAGCAAATGAGTTTGTGCAGAAGTCAGCTTTGCACACCCACAGTTTGGATATATATTGATCTCCAGCTTCAGTCTGTCCTCTCTGTGAGCTTTTCATCATTTTCATCCAGGGTCGCTATTATCTACAAACCTTGACGGACAGCTGGCATTAGGTACAGTCATATGGTAGCAGAGGTGGGAGGGAGAGCATACATCCACGATGTCTGTGAGCTCACAGCTTCATCTGTGACTGATCCTGGATTTGCAGTCGTTCATACAGCGGAGTCCGAATGTGCTCATACGTGATGTTCAGATGCATGAGTCCTGAGACCTGAAGGTCGCTTTCAGTGTTCACTCTAAATTGCAAATACATTTGAATTTTCCTTTCAGTGGACAGTCCAAAGTGTTCTCTACGTGACAGGAACATGGAGCAGGTAAATCCTTGTATAAATAAATGCATTAGCCTTCAAGAGCAATACAAATCAACGTGAACGTAGAGAGGGTCTTTTATATTTGGCATCCATGTGTTATACATTTCATTCACTTTCCCCCACTCTGTGTGTCTTGCTCTATCAGTATGAAGCAGAATTCACCAAACGTTGGATTGTTCCCCGCTAACAGGGAACGTGAGCTCGACCATCATGAGATGGGTTAGTATATTTTGTCAAAACACAAAACAACACACACCGTGGTGGAGGCCGTTGTGACTGCAGACTGCCTGACTTGCTCCACCGGACATGATCTCTCTCTACTATAAATGTTTGCCTGCATTTGTCTCGTTGTATTATTTGCTAAATCCCTTTTCATGCAACAAGGTATATGCATCGGGGAATAAAGCTATATCCTCTTTGTTAACAAGAGGAACATTTCTCTCATTTCTCATTTCTGTTGTGTTCTGCTGAAGCGTTGCCAGGGTTGTTGTCTTGTAATGTTTGAAACACATTTAGAAAGCCTAACGAGATGCCTCATTTAACTCTCTGTCTGTGTCTGAGAGGAGTGGAATATGATCTTTCTGACTGCAACAACAAATTCTAGTCCTTTTTATTCTTTTAGCATAATGAGGCAAGAGTCTCTGTTTATGTATTTATTCATGTATACCTCACGGGTCCTACAGTATATGTGAAGCTCTGTGCAGGTTATTAATGTCATTGGAACAGATCAAGTCTAAAGCATATTTGAAATGCACAATTTTTTACTTTATCTTCATTAGTCTCTGTTACACTCATGCCTAATTTCAACTGGGAAGAAAGCCTTTCCATACTTATTCTCTTACTGAAGCTGTTGTCACCCATTTTCCTCCTAGGAAGGAGGCAACAGACTCAAAGATTTGAGCTGTGCGCCCTCTGCTGCCTCTTCCTGAAATAGCGCCTCTGAAGCTTTATCTCAGTAAATATGATCACACCAAAATGTGTGTAGCTCTGGGATTAGGAGAGAGGACACACACGTTTCAACTGGCAGAAATCAATTGTTCCTCCCCATTTTGTGCATAACGTAACACTGATTTGCTTGCAATGTGCATGTTGTGCATGTTGGTAAATTGTCAAATGTGCTGGTGAAATCACAGAAGGTTGTTTTACTGCGGCTCCTGTGTCAATATTTGCCCTTGAAATGGAGTTTTTGTCTGATCTCTCTGCCTCTGTACCTTCCTGTGCGTGTACCGCCGTTCCTGTTCAGATTTGATGTGAAAGTTATTCAGCAGCAGCACATTGTGAAGATGGAATAAAGCTGAGCATACATACGCCTCTCGAAGGTATTTTTCATGCACTTTAGAAGCAGCTTGGAGTTAATGGGAGCTGTGAGGCAGGCATTATCTAGAATAATGACTCGCAAATGGGTTGAAATAGTAAACAGTATATCAAATGAAAGCAGACAGAGAGACATGATGAGATGAGGTAAAAGCTCTGTAACAACAGAATAATGTTCTCTGATTGTCGGGGGAAATTACGGGTGAAATGCCCTCTAAATTCAGGCTGGAGTTATGTATTTGTTTTGTATGTTTTGACTGTGATTGGCACTATACAATAGTTTAGGAAAAAAATAAATAAATACAAAATGAAAAAAAATCTATAAAGAAGAATATTTTTCATTCTCATTCTGTCATGTGTTTTTCCTCTTCTGTGAGTTTACAATCCTGCTGTTCTCCGATCGATGCTCTTCACTCACAAGTTATTCAGAGATTTCTGTGAGCATCCCGTTACTCGGAAGAAATCCAATGCTTCAACTGTTTTTTAACAGTATTTATAATGTTATGTCTTCGCCATCTCATTGTTGTCCTCTGTTTCCAAACCTCCAGCCAAAGAGAGAGATTAGATGAAGTGATTAGATTTAACCTTTAGTGACCACCTGCAGGAAATGGACTTGCTGAAGCAGCAGAGAAAAGAACAGCAGAAAAGAAGCAAAACAAACTACTGAGGAAGATTAAAACATCATTAAATTAAGAAAACACACTGAAGATATTAAGATAATGCATCATCACAGACAGTTTTATAGGCTTTAGGGTTTGTATAAGAATGCAGCGGAAGCTGTTTACAGTGCCATATACAGATGTGAGAACTGTAAAGAACACAGTGAGCAAACCACCAGAGATATGTTATATATACTATAGACTTTACACTCAGTGGCCTCTTTATTAGGTACACCAGTACAATCTAATGCAATCCAATAGAACTGTTCTGTCATAAAGTTTACTTTTAATTAAATTCTATGTTTTAGCACTGAGGTCATTGTTGGTGATGGTGTTGTTGTACTGGACAACTTTATATTGAGAGGAATATTCCTAAACGTTCTCATCCCAACTCGCTATATACTTTGTCAGACCCCTCGGCATCAGTTTCCGGTCGCAGTAAACACGTGTTTAAAGCAGCAGTAGGTGAGATTGGAGCAAATATGATTAAAAAAATGTATTGTTATGGCTGTCAATCACTCGCGAACTCCGACCAAACGGTCAAACTAGGCAGCGCTGATCAAATATGAATCAATATTCTGTTACTGTGATGCCTATTTCTCTCCTCAGATGTTCTCAGAATCATCTTGTAGTTACTGTTTAGCTGTAAAATGAGAAAGTTTGTGACCCGGCAGCCATGTTTAGATCAAGTTGAGGAAATACCAAGCACCGCCCACCAGCCGGAGCACAGCCAATAGGAACGCTCTCTCTCTCTGAAAGTACCTGTGATTGGTCAAAGTCTCCCGCTGCCAGATTTTTTAAAGCCTGAAAACAGAGCCATGAGGAGGAGCAGAAGTCTAGTTTTCTCTCAGAACACTTGAATTACAAAATGCTGAGAGATTATTATGGATTTGTAATGAAAACAAAACATGGTTGGGCTTAAAAATAGTCTTTGTACAGTGAAAATGACACACGTTGTAAACACGGGACGTGAATCGGAGCATTTACTGTTGGGTTTATATTGTAGTTAATGGAAAGCCCAGTATTTGACGCCCTGGGAATGAGAACGGGCTGAATGTTCTGACCCCCCTCGTGTATGTCAAAAGGGAGGACAAAATAATAGAAACACCTCTCAACATGATCAACGTAGTCCAGTACAACACTACCTTTAACTATGACCTCAGTAATAAACATAAAGTTAAATTTATATATTTCTGACAATGTCAACTTCGTAAAGGTAATAATTTAAGGGAGAGCTGTTGTAATGGATTACAATAGATTGTACAGGTGTGCCTAATAAAGTGGCAACTGATCTGAGCAGCTAAAACAGCTGTCATGCACTGTATGTAGACTGCTTCACACTGATCTGCATTCAGCTCTTAAAGCTACATCAATGTTTTCATATGCATCATAAAGTCCAAAACACTTTTTCTAAAAGCTATTTAGTCCAACCTGTAAACACATTTTTACTTCTGCTTTACTTTATACATAATAAACAGTGGGACTATATGAATGTGGGCCACATTGTGGACGTTTCAACACGAGTAGTTTGGATAAATGAAGTGATATAAACTACAGATACTGGTTGGCTATTTTCTATATACTATATAGATATAGGCTAAACAACAAAATGAAACATTGGTGTCTGATTTTATTTGCTCTTGGGTTGGGGGTCAGCAACGCAAGGATTTATTTATCCCATGATATGGTTGTATATGTATCTGGGAAAAACCTCACCAGAAATACGTTAACAACAATTTCAAAACTCCTCCTCGATGAATAATAATGCTCCTGACCTCACTTTAACCCTCTGAAACACACAGGATTGTTAATTGATGTTTGTTCCAGTTTTATGACTAGAACAACTTGACTCACAGCGCTGAGCTGCATCTCAAATTCATTGTCAGGTTCCCAGCTTTCAGATGATGTACACCACTTCTATGTGACATGTAGTGCTGACCTGTTATTTCACCCTAAAGACCCCCTGACCCCCCCTAAAAAAAAAGACAAAAACGGGTCTGTTGTGGGTCTCAGAGGGTTAAAAGATCATGGCCTCTCTCTTTTGTTACCACTTCATAAAGGGGAAAAAAGCCACTACATCAAAATGTGTTACATGCAGGCGTCTAGTGAAGAAGAATATGAACTGTACAGAGAGTGTCCAACCAAAGGCATAGAAAAATAAACATTTAACACAATGTACAGGTGCACAGTAATCAGATCGTGTGCATTGCAATTCACCTGCTGTCGTTTGCATTGATAAATATTTGAAACAATCTCTAAGCTGTTCTCAGAGAAATCGATAGTGAAGCAGGTTTGGTGAAAAAGACTTTTAGTACAAAATGAAGGCAAAAAGAAGCGTTTGAAGGATGTCGACATATGAACTCTGCTTTGCTCTGAGCGGGCCTCTCTGTATTCTGACAGAGCCGGCCCGGCTGAATCAGCTGATTCAATAGGCAGCGATTTTCAAGGTGCTTAAAGGCTTTTCTTATGGTGCCCTGCTGTGTCCTGTATCTATTTACACTGTCAACCGAGGCTTCGTTGCATTGAATGAAATATAGCTGAACGGCTTCAAGAAATCAAATCAAATCTATTTTATTTGTACGGCACGTTTAAAAACGACCTTAGCCGACCGAAGTGCTTTACAGTGGCACAGCAATGATAAAGAGACTATGATAAAATAAATGGTAATAATAGAGGCAATGTTATGACTAAAAACCACTGGAAAAACTTGAATGAGGTAAAAGGAATAAAATTCTAAAACACATAAACCACTAAGGAAAGATACCCAGAACCATGTTTAGAGAAATGTGCCAAAAATGAGAGGAAAGTTGCAGGAGACAGCTGATCAATACCAGAAATGGGATGTGTTTTCACTAAACATTCACTTTAACTGTCTTTCTTGTCTCAGTTACAGACATCCAGAGAGCTCACAGAGCTGCCGGTGGTGTTGCTGTTCCCGCTCGTCACCAACAGAGGTCAATAAAAATCTGTCAAAGATAACTCACCTCTTTGATTTCCCACAGCGAGACACACTACAGCCCTGAAAATGACTCTGATTGTTCTTTAAACATTGTGTTGATCGATGCACTGAAGAAGAGAATGACAATAATAAAAAGATTAAGATAAGAAAAGTCATAATTAGGCTTTTACATAAAAGAAGAGGTCGACTTCACAGAGCTGAGGAGCCTTTACCACATTAGATCAGTGATACTCCTAGCTAAACCTCACATGTAATTTTGCTCCATATCTTGCTGACTTGAGTTTGGATATCTTTGCTAACATCATAGCAGTCTTGCTTCTTTATTGTGTCCAAATGAAACTGATTTACAGACCTTTATTCACAGCAGACATCCCTGTAATAACATTAACATTAGCTCCACTCCAGCAATAATTGCAATGAAGCAATACGAGCCCGTGTTTGACAAGTCTTAACGTCTGCAGTGAGAAAGCAATATTCAACTTTGCTTTTTTCATTGTGCCAAAGCAGCGTTATGTAAATGTTTCCGTTTATTTATCTGCTCCCTGCCCCTTCTTCTGATTTATACTATCCTCCATCTCTCATCTTTCCAGCCAGACTCACCCCCGCTGTTCTCCTCGGCCCACTTTCCACACAGCCTCTGTGTGTAATCTCATTATCGACTTGCCAGTGGAAAAGGGATTTATTTAATGTATTTGAGGAACAAACTAGCAGAAGCTTAAAAACACTGTCTCCTGGGGTTCAGGGTGTTGTCTGTTTTTTTTGCATTGTTTCCCCTAAACCATTTCAAGCCAAAAGCTAAGCCTGTTTGACTCCCACTTTCAGATCCGATGTGGCTGCCAGCAGCAAGTCATCAAGACGGATGAAACCTTGAGGAAGAAATATGAACTGATTAACTCAAAGTCACTTTATTCCCGGAGAACCTGCCAACGACTCCCATGATGCCGCTGTCTGCTCTCCTCAGAGGTTTTTTAGCATTTCACATTAGAGGAATGACACCCATCCTCCTATATGGGAGAACTTCCTCCACGTTAAATGACAGCTGTGACGACAAGATGAGCTGAAAGTTTCATTATGAGTGTGTATGTTAACGTTAACGGGTAAAAGGTCTGGTTGTTTCCAGACATGAGCGCTAGATTCCAGTCTCAGCCGGATCTGCAGCAAAGCAGATCATTTCAGAGAAGCCTTGACTAAGGGGATTTGAAGGAGAGGCACTGCTCGGATATCTTATCCCTCTGCTTTTAAACTGGATGCCTAATTGGCCCGTCTGTGCTTTCAAACATGCAACTTTTCAAACATGCAACTTTTCAAACATGCAAACTGTGGATTCACCACGTTGTTACAGCTGGTGGAAATGTGGGAACTTTTGCTTTTTATCAGATCGACTGACAATCAAGATATCGTTGATAAACAGGTTGGATGGATCTCCCAGGAAGTGTTTTATACAGCAGGAGATGAGCAGTGATGGTGGTTAAACAAAAAAAGACAGAAAATCAGTAGAAGAAGACACCACAGATTGATGATTGATGGACAAGCATCTCATTAAAGATAAAATTACAAAAACAAATACTGCTGTAAGTGTAAATGAATGCACCTTAACAGTGTTTTAACAGTGACAAAAACTAGTATTCTTGCACGAGGATGTCTGATTTTCACTTTTACAATGTTGAATGATACTTTCACTCCCCTGAAGTGAAGAAACAACATGCTTTAAACTAAATCTAGATATTATACAGCATTAACCCTCATACCAACCAAGGACTACCGACTCGGGTCACTAAACTACTTTTAGAAAAAAACATCATCAGAAATGTTACTTATTTCTTCTCAAAACATTATTAGTTATGTTATTATTGTCATCTGAAGAAAAACAAATATATATTATTACAACTATTATTTTAATTATTTTAGGAAAGTTACAGCTAATTTGCATATTGTGTAGAACGAAAATAGACAGAGCACATGTCTCCTTCACAATGACAGAGTGCTCCATACCCCCCTGATTAAATTAAATTAGGAGCCATGGTAAACATTTGATCCATCTATTCTATTTTAAATATTTTAACTACATAGGCTGCAACTGGGTGCTTTTGACTGGGGCCCCCCAGGGACCCGATACATTGGTCTTTTAAAAAAGCACTAATTAAAACAGAAACAGAAACAACGATATGAAGTAATTAGAAACAAATTGATTGGCAAAGTCATGAAAACTTGGAATGATAGAATAAAGCACTTGTGAGATATGACTAAAAGTATACTGTACCTCTGGTTGGTTAAGAAGCCATCTGCAACGATTGAAACTATACCAGCTCCCTGCATGACTTTTTTGCTGCATCTCAAAGTCACGGTCATGATTTTGAATGTGTCACCAAAGGCTCACCACTAAAAAAATAATAAAGAATTACTGCAGCTGTTGACAAAGATAACCTCTCCTACAGTGAAACAGCTCCTCTGCAAATCTGAATCCTGCAATCCCTTAATGATGCTTTTAAATATCCCTGAGTCATTCCTCTAGTCTGCAGTAAAAAGACATTAGAAATTCCGTACAATGTTGTGGGGAGTTTAAAATAAGAAGGAGCTCTTTGTGTGACAATAAAATGGCATAACCATGCACTTTAATTCTGGGTAACCTAGATAACTAGATAGGAAAGAATAGGCTCCAGAAAAAAAAAGAGAGATAGATGGATTGCTTCCATGGTGGTCGGACAAAATCCTGAAACTCATATGTAACTTTTAATAAAGACACATTAGGTCATAAAGCATGTCTGACATCCTGAACCATGTCCACGTTCATCAGGTCTTCTATGCTAATGACTGTGTGGCAGATTTGAGAAATTGTAGGATATACTCCGGTATCTAAAAACGTTAATATTCATCATTCTGTGGGCCATTTTTTGGAACAAGCTTTCATGACAGGCTTTATCTGATGATCCTGAAATATAAACACTTTTATAAGTAATAACATGCCTCATCCATAACGTGCAATAAATGAAATCTTCAAATGTAATAAATAATTTAACTATAACAAATAACGCCTTCTATCCGTATTGAAAGAAAACCATCGCCTCACCTCTACCGTTGATTTTCATTATGAGCAGCATTTGAGTCCAAGACAAATTTCCTTATGGGGATTATTATTGTATTGTATATCGAATCGTGTCCTATTTACACTTCCTCAGATATGCAAAAGCAGGTGGGTTATACATTCAGTTGGATTAATATTGAATATGTGTGAAGTTGATTTGCTTATTATAGTTGTGGGGATGTTTGAACTCTGAAGAATATGTTCAGTCTGTTTGGATTTGACTTGTTCCAGTTTCACTGAAGAAGCACCAGAGGGCACTCCTGCTAAAGCTCTGAAGATGGATAGAACAAGTTTACACTGTTAAACATACCTCTTGGTTTCATCTCATGGAACTACTGTAGGTCTGCTATTGATCATGCGTTCTCCATAAAAAAACATATTTTTTTTATTTACACATATATGTTTTTTTTCTAAGAACAACACTATTATCAGTCAGCCCCTAAAGCAGCCAAATCTGCAACTTAACTCACAGATCGAGTAACCTTCAAATGTATCAGACATTTAGAGTTATTAAGGTAACAACCATAAACTTATTTCCCTTCACTGGGAAGATTAAAACGGGCAGTGATCTTTTTGAAGCCCTGATATTCTGTCTATCACTATATCATCAATATGCTCAGGACATATCACCAGGAATATCTCCTCAGAAGAGATGAAACATAAATATACAACTGTATACTCAACTTGTACATTAAATTGCACAAATTTAGGTGAACAGATATATTCAGCATGTTTTTTTTTAACTATTTCTAAATACAGTATATCTTATTTTTTTTGCAGAGTGGAGGTCCAACAGTCCTGAAATCATATTTAAAAGCAACTATATTTAAATTCAATTTCTTCTCAGTTTGAAATAATTTTCGTGTAGTCGTTGTGGTTGTTGTTTACATTGTGATTTTTAAGAACCTTTTTATAAAATAGAGTTTCTTAAATCCTTCACAATGTCAAATCTTTATTAAAATGTCAACACTTAAACAACAAATCCAATTAAAGCTGCAAGCAGCGATGAACGGGCCCTCGCACCTTCCCGCACGTCGGGGCTACTGGCGGGACGCCAATCGACACACCTGTACATTTCAGTGAACATCAGACACTGCACGCACACGTTAGACGATATTTCCTTTGTAGATTGAGTGGCACAGGAAATGACGTATTTCAATTTTTTCACCACTTCCTGTGTACGCTATGTGGCGCTAGAGAACACACGCTAAACATGCATTATGTTGCTCATTATCTAGTGTAGACCACACATTGTAAATGTCATGTGAATCGGATTATGTTTGTCACATAACGCTGACTTCCTGTTTCCAATAGGTGGCGCTATGAATAGGAGACAATACTAACATGTAGATGTTGTCAGGCCTGAACTCTTATGTGGTAGATCAAGTTTGGGGCAGATTTGACCAAGTACAGTCGAGTTACAACAGTTTGTCTTTCAATGGCGAATCATGTAAATTCTCCGCCACGCCACGTCAACGCCGTTTCAAAAAACCTCACGATTTGAACAACTTTTCATCACAAAGATCTTTAGATTGTACTGACCAAATCTGAAGTTGATCGGGTTAAGTCTGTAGGACTAGTTCGTTAAAGTACAAAGCCTGTAAATGGCCAAAAATATACGAAAAATTCACACAAAAATCAAGATGGCCGACTTCCTGTTAGGTTTAGAGCATGGCACTAAGAGACTTTTTGTTAAGTCTACGGGTGATACATGTGCCTACCAAATCTCGAACATCTAGGTGAAACGTACTGCGAGGGCTGCATCGTTGAAAGTTTGTAGGGGGCGCTATCGAGCTCCCTTGCCACACCAAAGCACAAAAACCATAACCGTTAACACATTTTAGCACCGTTAATGAGTGTGCCGAGTTTAGTTCATTTACAAGCATATCTAGCCCTTGAAAAAACAACTTCCTGTTTCATGGCGAATGATGCGTCGCCACGGCAAGTACGCTCAACGAAAGCTAAAAAGCTTTGCAGGCTGGCATCAAGAACTTCTTAACACCACGCTGACCAAATTTGAGTTGGATCTGGTTAACCTGCTAAGAGTAGCACGCCAAAATAGAGCGACTGTAACTTCCTGTTACCAATAGGTGGCGCTATGAGTATGATTCAAAATGTGCCTGTAGATGTCTTCAGGTCGGGACGCTCATCAAACGTCAGAAATTTGGAAAAGATCTGGCCATCTGGAGTCGAGTTACAGAGGTTTGTTTTGTAATGGCGAGTCATCGAAATTCGCCATGCCGCCACGGCGCCGCCATTCGACGAAACCTCACAATCTTCACAAGGAAGCATCATCAAGGTCTTAAGGCTTTCCTGACCTAATTTGAGGTGGATCTGATTAGTTTGTGAGGCAGAGTACATCAGCATGCAAAACATGACATTTCCTGTTGCCAGTAGGTGGCGCTATGACTGCGAGCCAAAATTTGCATGTGGATGTCATTAGGGATGGACCTTTATCAGGCATGAGAGATTTGGAGCAGATTGGTTAATGTACGACAAAGTTACAGCAACTTCCTGTTTTTTGGCGAAAGGCGCTTTTTTGCCGCCACGCCACGGCAACATAGTTCGATGAAAATGAAAGATTCGAACAACTTTTCATCACAAAGGTCTTAAGACTGTACTGACCAAATTTGAAGTCGATCGGGTTACAACTCTAGGACTAGTTCGTTAAAGTATAGTGCCTGGAAATGGCAAAAAATACCCTAAAATAACACATTCAATTCAATATGGCTGACTTCCTGTTGGGTTTATGGTACACCTCCAAGAGGCTTTTTTGTACGTCTCAACATGTTGCATATACCTGTGAAATTTCATACTTCTAGGTGAAACCACAACGAGGGGCTCAATGTTAGCAATTTTGTAGGGGGCGCTATCGAGCCATTTTGTCACATCCCAGCAAGAGACCCAGAAAATATCAAATTTTTCACCAGTTCTGATACATGTGCAAAATTTTTTCATTTTCCGAGCACGTTTAGCCCCTCAAAACTGCGATTACTTTGTCCTAAAAATAATAAGAATAATAATAATAATTAAAGCTGCAAGCAGCGATGAACGGGCCAGATTTGTTACAACAACTTCCTGTTTCATGGCGAATGGCCCAAAATGGCCGCCACGCCACGGTCAGGTCGTTCAGTGAAAACTAACCATTTGAATAACTTTTCATCACAAAGGTCTTCAGATTGTACTGACCAAATCTGAAGTTGATCGGGTTAAGTCTGTAGGAGGAGTTCGTTAAAGTACAAAGCCTGGAAATGGCCAAAAATATACGAAGAATTCAAACAAAAATCAAGATGGCCGACTTCCTGTTGGGTTTAGAGCATGGCACCAAGAGACTTTTTTTTAAGTCTACGGATGATACATGTGCCTACCAAATCTCAAACATCTAGGTCAAACGTACCGCGAGGGCTGCTTTGTTGAAGTTTTGTAGGGGGCGCTATTGAGCCCCCTCGCCACACACAAGCACAAAAACCATATCTATTAACATATTTTAGCACCGTTAATGAGTGTGCCAAGTTTCGTTTGTTTTAAAGCAATCCTAGCACCTCAAAAACAACTTCCTTATTGATGGCGAACAATACGTTGCCACGGCAACGGCATTTCACGAAAATTCAAAACCTTCGCTGTCTGGCATCATGAAGGTCTTACCATTGTTGTGAACAAATTTGAGGTGGATCTGGTTAACCTGATAAGAGTAGTACACCAAAATATTACGACATTTATGTCCTGTTGCCAACAGGTGGCGCTATGAGTATGATTGAAAATTAGACTGTAGATGTCTTCAGGCCAGGACGCTCATCAAATATTATTAATTTTGATAAGATCTGACCATCTGGAGTCGAGTTACAGCGGTTTGTTTGTTCATGGCGTCTCATCGAAATTCGCCATACCACCACGGCGCCGCCATTCGATGAAAACTCACAGTTTTCGAAAGGAAGCATCATCAAGGTCTTAAGGCTTTTCTCACCTAGTTTGAGATAGATGTGATTAATTTCTGAGGCAGAGGACATCAACGTGTACAACATGAGATTTCCTGTTACCAATAGGTGGCGCTATGACTGCAAGCCAAAATTTGCATGTGGATGTCATCAGACCAGGACCCTTATCACACATGAGAAATTTAGAGCAGATTGGAAAATGTATGCCAAAGTTACAACAACTTCCTGTTTTTTGGCGAAAGGCGCTTTTTCGCCGCCACGCCACGGTCAGATCGTTCAGTGAAAACTCACAATTTGAATAACTTTTCATCTTTAAGGTCTTAAGATGGTCCTGACCAAATTTCAAGTCGATCTGATGTAATCTGCAGGAGGAGTTCGTTAAAGTACACGCCCTATAAAACGCAAAAATGGGCGAAAATCGCATATTAAATCCAATATGGCTGACTTCCTGTTGAATTTTGGGCATACCTCCAAGAGGCTTTTTTGTGCGTCTCCACATGATACATCTGTCTGCCAAATTTCATACTTGTAGGTGAAATCGGAGAACGGATATCAGTTTTTTCATTTTTCTAGGGGGCGCTAGCGAGCCATTTTGCAACAGCCGAGCCCGAGTCTCTTAAAATATTAAATTTTTCACCGCCTCTGATATGTGTGCCAAGTTTAACAACTTTTTGAGCATGGCAAAGGCCTCAAAAAGGCGATTCATTTGAGAGAAAAAGAAAAAGAATAATCCTTACAGTTTCAATAGGGTCCTCGGACCCGACTTCGTCGGTGCTCGGGCCCTAATTAAAGCTGCAAGCAGCGATGAGCGGGCCCTCGCCCCTTGCGGACGTCGGGGAACACGCTGTCGCCCACTTCATGAAAGTCGGACACCGCACGTAACAGTTTGAGGGTATTTTCTACGTGGGGCGCGCGTTGCCGTAAATGACCTGTTGAGAACCTATGGGGTATCCTTTAAAGGCACTTCTATGAGGGTGGGTGGCAGTACACAACCATATGCTATTGCCAGTAGGTAGCGCTATCACCATAACTCCATAATGGCACGTAAATGTCTTCAGGCCAAGACTCTTATAAAACATGTCAAGTTTGGGGCTGATTGGACAATGTATAGTCAATTTACAACAACTTCCTGTTTCCTGTAGGGGGCGCTATGATTATCACTCATATTTACACATATATGTCTTCAGGCCAAGACTCTTATGAAACATGTCAATTTTGGGGAAGATTGGACAATGTATAGTCAATTTACAACGACTTGCTGTTTCCTGTAGGGGGCGCTATGACTATCACTCATAATTACACATATATGTCTTCAAGCCTGGACTGTTATCCAGCTTGTGAAATTTGGGGCAGATCGGACGATGTAAAGTCAAGTTACAACATTTTCCTGTTTCCTGTAGGGGGCGCTATGACTATCACTCATAATTACACAGATATGTCTTCAGGTCTGGACTATTATCCAGCTTGTGAAATTTGGGGCAGATCTGACTATATAAAGTCAAGTTAAAACAGCCTCCTGTGTCATGTCGAAACATCGAAATTCGCCGCGCCGCTACAACAACACCGTTTCGTAAAAACACAAAAGCTTCAAAATTTATCATCGTGGAGGTGTTGAGATTCTGCTGCCCGACTTTGAGATGGATCTCTTGAATCCTCTAGGAGGAGTATCGTAAAGTTTAACACCTATAAAATGACAAAATGGCGTCTTCTCACATGACCTATGACATCACCGTTCGAGCGATCAAAAATTCCTAAACAACTTTTTGTCACACCAGTTTGAGGGTTATACCATCCAAATTTGACGCGAATCCGATGAAGCCTCCAGGAGGAGTTCGTCAAAGTATGCGTAAAATGCATGAAAAACGCACAAAATTCAAGATGGCCGACTTCCGGGTGGGCGGGGCTAATGAAACCCAATGAGGAATATGTCTGAAATAATGAGCGGGATGTGCCTACCAAATTTCATGAACATAGGATCAACTATGTTGAAACTATGGCCTTCCACGCGGTAGGGGGCGCTATGGAGCCCGCTTAACGCGTTGATTCCAATGGCTGTACATTCACGTAAAGTTCACAGGTGTCCACCTTTTCGCCAACTTTCATGAGGTTTCGAGTACACCAAGGTATGCGTAAAGGCTAAAAGACATAAGGGGGCGCTAGAGAGCCAACATGCCACGCCCAAGCCCAATTACACCACCAAATCAAAGTAAGTACTAGTGTGCATATGCGTGTAAAGTTTCATGAGTTTTTGTGCATCCTAAAGTCCTCAAACATGTGTTCGTAAATTTTTAAATCACGCAGGAAATCCAAGATGGCTGACTTCCTGTTGGCCGAAAAAATCTCATAAATATTTAAGACAGACTTCAAGATGTGAGCAATGACATACTCGAATTTCGTGAAGATCGAAGTAACTTGTTCCGAAAACCTGCCTGCATTAGGGGGCGCTATAGAGCCCGCTGGCGACACCCGAGCCCAATCAGTACAGAACTTTGAATTTCCCACCAGTTCTGATGCATATTCCACTTTTCGTGAGTTTTCGTGCATCCTAAGGGCCTCAAAAACGCGATATTCCAGCAGAAAAATAATAATAATAATAATAATAATAATAATAACCCGAGCAAAAACAATAGGTTTCCTCGCACTTCGTGCCAGGACACCGTTGGGTCCTGGCACTTTCGTGCTCGGGCCCTAATTAAAGCTGCAAGCAGCGATGAACGGGCCCGAGCACCTTCACGCACGTCGTGGGTACTGGCGGGACCCCGTCGACAAACCCGTACATTTCAGTGACCATCGGACACTGCACGCACAAGTTAGACGTTATTTCCTGCGTGGATTGAGTGGCACAGGAAATGTTGAATTGCAAGTTTTTCACCACTTCCTGTGTCCACTATGTGGCGCTAGAGAACAAGAGCTAAAAATTCATTATGTTGCTTTTTATTAAGTGTGGATCACACAATGTAAATTTCATGTGAATCGGATGATGTCTGTCACGTAACGCTGACTTCCTGTTGCCAGTAGGTGGCGCTATGACTATGAGTCAATATTAACATGTAGATGTCCTCAGGTCCGGACTACTATTTGGTAGGTCAAGTTTGGGGCAGATTGGACCAAATACAGTCGAGTTACAACATTTTGTCTTTCAATGGCGAGTCATGCAAATTCTCCGCCACGCCACGACAACGTCGTTTCAAAAAACCTCACGATTTGAATAACTTTTCATCACAAAGGTCTTCACATTGTACTGACCAAATCTGAAGTTGATCGGGTTAAGTCTGTAGGAGGAGTTCGTTAAAGTACAAAGCCTGGAAATGGCCAAAAATATACGAAAAATTCACACAAAAATCAAGATGGCCGACTTCCTGTTGGGTTTAGAGCTCGGCACAAAGAGACTTTTTTTTAAGTCTACGAGTGATACATGTGCCTACCAAATCTCGAACATCTAGGCCAAACGTACCGCGAGGGCTGCTTTGTTGAAATTTTGTAGGGGGCGCTATTGAGCCCCCTTGCCACACACAAGCACAAAAAACATATTTGTTAACATATTTTATCGCCGTTAATGAGTGTGCCAAGTTTCGTTTGTTTTTAAGCAATCCCAGCACCTCAAAAGCAACTTCCTGTTTCATGGCTAAGAATACTTCGCCACGGCAACGGCATTTCACGAAAATACAAAACCTTCGCTGTCTGACATCATGAAGGTCTTACCATTAATGTGACCAAATTTGAGGTTTATCTGGTTAACCTGCTAAGAGTAGTACACCAAAATATCGCGACAGTTACGTCCTGCTGCCACCAGGTGGCGCTATGAGTATGATTGAAAATTAGACTGTAGATATCTTCAAGCCGGGACGCTCATCAAATGTTATTAATTTGGATAAGATCTGACCATCTGGAGTCGAGTTACAGCGGTTTGTTTGTTTATGGCGACTCATCGAAATTCGCCATACCACCACGCCGCCGCCATTCGATGAAAACTCACAATTTTCAAAAGGAAGCATCATCAAGGTCTTAAGGCTTTTCTCACCTAATTTGGTAAAGATGTGATTAATTTCTGAGGAGATGTACATCAACGTGTACAACATGACATTTCCTGTTACAACTAGGTGGCGCTATGACTGCGAGCCAAAATTTGCATGTTGCGGTCATCAGGCAAGGACCCTTATCATACATGTGAAATTTAGAGCAGATTGGAAAATGTATGCCAAAGTTATAACAACTTCCTGTTTTTTGGCGAAAGGCGCTTTTTCGCCGCCACGCCACGGTCAGATCGTTCAGTGAAAACTCACCATTTGAATAACTTTTCATCCTTCAGGTCTTAAGATGGTCCTGACCAAATTTCAAGTCGATCTGATGTAATCTGCAGGAGGAGTTCGTTAAAGTACACGGCCTATAAAACGCAAAAAATGGGCGAAAATCACATATTAAATCCATTATGGCTGACTTCCTGTTGAATTTTGGGCATACCTCCAAGAGGCTTTTTTGTGCGTCTCCACATGATACATCTGTCTGCCAAATTTCATACTTGTAGGTAAAACCAGAGAACGGATATCAATTTTTCCAATTTTCTAGGGGGCGCTAGAGAGCCATTTTGCAAAACCCGAATCTGAGACCCTTAAAATATCAAATTTTTCACCGCGTCTGATAAGTGTGCCAAGTTTAACAACTTTTCCAGCATGGCAAAGGCCTCAAAAACGCGATTCATTTGAGAGAAAAAGAAAAAGAAAAAGAAAAAGAAAAAGAAAAAGAAAAAGAAACACTACAGTTTCAATAGGGTCCTCGGACCCGACTTCGTCGGTGCTCGGGCCCTAATAATAATAATTAAAGCTGCAAGCAGCGATGAACGGGCCCGAGCACCTCTACGCGCGTCTGGGGTACGCGCAGGACGCCAACCGACAAGGCCAGGCACAATGAAACCGGAACTCTGACGAGCACAATGACGTAGATCACACATGGTAAATTTCCTGTGAATCGGATGATGTTTGTCACGTAACGCTGACTTCCTGTTGCCAGTAGGTTGCGCTATGACTATGAGTCAATATTGCCATGTAGATGTCCTCAGATCTGGACTACTATGTGGTATTTCAAGTTTGGGGCAGATTGGAAAAAGTACAGTCGAGTTACAATATTTTGTCTTTCAATGGCGAGTCATGCAAATTCTCCGCCACGCCACGTCAACGTCGTTTCAAAAAACATCACGATTTGAATAACTTTTCATCACAAAGGTCTTCAGATTGTACTGACCAAATCTGAAGTTGATCGGGTTAAGTCTCTAGGAGCAGTTCGTTAAAGTACAAAGCCTGGAAATAGCCAAAAATATACGAAAAATTCACACAAAAATTAAGATGACCGACTTCCTGTTGGGTTTAGAGCATGGCACCAAGAGACTTTTTTTTAAGTCTACGGGTGATACATGTGCCTACCAAATCTCAAACATCTAGGTCAAACGTACCGCGAGGGCTGCTTTGTTGAAATTTTGTAGGGGGCGCTATTGAGCCCCCTTGCCACACACAAGCACCAAAACCATATCTGTTAACATATTTTAGCGCCGTTAATGAGTGTGCCAAGTTTTGTTTGTTTTTAAGCAATCCTAGCACCTCAAAAGCAACTTCCTGTTTCATGGCGAACAATACGTCGCCACGGCAACGGCATTTCACGAAAATACAAAACCTTCGCTGTCTGGCATCATGAAGGTCTTACCATTGTTGTGACCAAATTTGAGGTGGATCTGTTTAACCTGCTAACAGTAGTACACCAAAATATGGCGACAGTAACTTCCTGTTGCCACTAGGTGGCGCTATGAGTATGATTGAAAATTAGACTGTAGATGTCTTCAGGCCGGGATGATCATCAAATGTTATTAATTTGGATAAGATCTGACCATCTGGAGTTGAGTTACAGCGGTTTGTTTTTTCATGGCGACTCATCGAAATTCGCCATATCACCACGGTGCCGCCATTTGATGAAAGCTCACAATTTTCGAAAGGAAGCATCATCAAGGTCTTAAGGCTTTTCTTACCTAATTTGGTAAAGATGTGATTAATTTCTGAGGAGATGTACATCAACGTGTACAACATGACATTTCCTGTTACCACTAGGTGGCGCTATGACTGAGAGTCAAAATTTGCATATGGATGTCATCAGACCAGGACCCTTATCATACATGTGACATTTAGAGCAGATTGGAAAAGGTATGCCAAAGTTACAGCAACTTCCTGTTTTTTGGCGAAAGGCGCTTTTTCGCCGCCACGCCACGGTCAGATTGTTCAATGAAAACTCACCAATTGAATAACTTTTCATCCTTAAGGTCTTAAGATGGTCCTGACCAAATTTCAAGTCGATCGGATGAAATCTGGAGGAGAAGTTCGTTAAAGTACACAACCTATAAAACGCAAAAAATGGGCGAAAATCGCATATTATATTCAAAATGGCTGACTTCCTGTTGAATTTTGGGCATACCTCCAAGAGGCTTTTTTGTGCGTCTCCACATGATACATCTGTCTGCCAAATTTCATACTTGTAGGTAAAACCGGAGAACGGATATCAATTTTTCCAATTTTCTAGGGGGCGCTAGAGAGCCATTTTGCAAAACCTGAATCTGAGACCCTTAAAATATCAAATTTTTCACCGCATCTGATAAGTGTGCCAAGTTTAACAACTTTTCCAGCATGGCAAGGGCCTCAAAAAGTCGATTCATTCGAGATAAGAAAAAGAAAAATAATAATTCCTTCAGTTTCAATAGGGCCTTCGCTGGCCCGACGTTGTCGGTGCTCGGGCCCTAATAATAAACGGACCAATTACAATAGGGCCTTCGCAGACCTGCGGTCAGTGCTCGGGCCCTAATAATAAACGGACCAATTACAATAGGGCCTTCGCAGACCTGCGGTCAGTGCTCGGGCCCTAATTATCTCAAATTTATGATATGCTGTGCTCAACAGGTTGACTATGACTCTTCCTGTAGTGTTAAAGTGGTGCTCCATGGTGGAGAGGAAGTCGTGTTGCTCAGGCTCTATCTGCATAGAGACACCTGGAACCACTTTGTGATATCGGGCTATACAAACAAAATTGACTTGACTTGACTACAATTGTTGTATATGCTTAAAAAAAAACAGGAGTTTGAGTTTCCTGTATGTAGCGTCTAAAAAGTAAAAAAAAAATATCAGGAAAAAATGTTAAGAGATGAGAAACATTCCTATTGAGGATACTGAATTAGTTGCAGATTTTTTTTTTTTTTAAATAATCATTAATAATAACTTTGGAATTGACTTCAGAGACATTGTGTGGACAGTTCGGACTACAGGAACAATTTTTACTTCCCTTTACATTAACACTGAAATTAAAACAGCTCTTTAAGACAACACAAACACTATTTAAAGATCACAAATATATAGGATGTTTTGATATAGTCCGTGTGGGAATAGTGATCATCAATATGTTCTCATCCCAACTCGTCACATACTGCTGCTATGTCACGCTCCTTGACGTCACGTCACTTTATGTTTGGCATCAAAACTACTTAGTTACACGAGGCGTCACTTTAGGTTTAGGAAAAAACTACATGGTTGGGATTAAAACTAATGCGTTTTTAACGTGAACATGAAACTTATAACATGACACAAGACACAAACAGTGGTCTCCTGGCAGAAAGCCTTGTGTTTGTTGGGTAGGTCAGGGGTCAGCAACCTTTACTATCAAAAGAGCCATTTTAGGCAAAAGAAATCTGTCTGGAGCCGCAAAACATTTGATCATTGTGATGAAGGTAACACAGCTTATAGTCTAAGTATATAGAATATAAGTCTAATGCATTGAGGGCCAAAGTGCAAATGTACGACGGAGTATTAAGGTCACATTGAGAGAAAAAAAAATCTGAGATTTCGAGAATAAAGTCATAATATTACGAAAAAAAAGTCGTAACGCTACGAGAATAAAGTCATAACTTTAGGAGAAAAAAAGTCGTAATATTACGAGAATAAAGTCATAACTTTACGAGAAACAAAGAAAATAACACGTAAAATTACTACTTTATAATATTATGACTTTATTCTCGTAATATTACGACTTTATTCTCGAAATCTCAGATTAATCATTTTTTCCTCAATGTGGCCCTAATACTCTGTCGTGCCGTCGTACCATAGACCTACAACAATGATAAATAAAAATGAAATTGTAAACAAAAAACAGTTATTTATTTCCACAAATGTTTTAAAAAATCCAGTGCGTCTCATACAGGTGCTAAAGGGATGCCTTGTGCGGTGGCATCACACGTCGATTGCCGTGACAAAGCCTCGGTATAGATTAACCACTTTTTTAGCAATTGTATCCCTGACAACTGGCGTGTGTGTGTGTAAACTTGCATACCTCTCTTCTTCCTTTTTTTTTAACCTGATTCTGATTATAGTAAGATGTGTAGCAATAAAAAGGTTCCATTAGTTCACATAAAATGCCTATAAGATCTGATGATAAAAGTTTTTATGGAAAAAAACAAACATTTTCACTCAAGTACTGTCGTACATATTCAAGGAGAAAGTGAAGATGAATAGCTTTCAGGGGCCTACAGCTTCTGCCCAACTGTGTGGCTGATTGTCAAAAGGACCATTAGCAACCTATCTGCCTCCTCCTTGAGAGCTAGAAGCAATTCATGCAAAAGATTTGGTAATGTGAACAGACAGACAGACAGACTGTGGTGGTGGAAGGGGGTCAGTTTGTCGGGGTAAATGTGCATTAGGGCAAACTAAAGCTTATTGCACACATAGCTCCCAGTAAATTATTACTAGTGATTTTCACTATTCACACATGCACTACATTCAGGAATATTTCTGTCTTGCGTCTTTTCACACACACATCATGGCAATGCTGGAATAGACGGGGCAAAGAGACAGTCCATAACAGGCTGGAGTGAGGCCGCAAACTGTCGCGGAATAAGAGCAAAAAGCAGAAGATGTGGCGTGTCAGTGTTCCTACTGCTTTGTTCCAGCTGCAATTGTTCATCTAAATAAGTCATAGCAACATTTGCACATATTTATGGAAAGTTTATACTTTTGTCGTTTTATTGTGTCTTTTCTCCTGATATTTCAGTGATTTTCTATATTGTTCTTGTGGCCTTCTTTCTGCTGGGTCATGATCCCAGTAAGCCTTTTGAGTACTCTTTGTCATGTTTTTGGTGTGTCTGTCTTTTGTCTGCTTAATCTATTGTCAATACGGATGCCATCCTCTATTTTTGCTGCAAAACAAATCTACCTACGGGTACAAATAAAGTCACCTGAACCTGAACCTGAGCCTACCCTGCATGCTTGTAGTGCTTTTCTGTGAGATGGATGACATAAAATGGTCCGTATCCAAACAGGACCCACATGGTTAGAGTGGAGGCACACAGCCACAGTTAGCAGCGCAGTGGACAGAGATAACACTGCTCGAGGTGAGCGTGTCGCTGGCCAAGCCACACCAGTCTGGTCCGTGACAGACAGCTCTGCTCATCCCCATGTGAGTGTCTGCTGCCTGTATCGACTCCCCTCCAACACATAATTCCATTAATCAGTTCAATTTCCCTGTGGGCAGTGGTTTATTTCCGTCATCAAATGCCTGATGAAATCTTTAGACGCTGCGTATTAGGGAACAATCCCTACAAATAGCTGATAGTGTTAACCAGTCACAAGCTGCGCCGAGGCATCGCTCAGCTCTAATTTGAAAGGGAGTGAGGTGATAATGCGATGTGTCATCCTTTTGTGGGCGTGCATTAATGGCGCCAGCCAAGATGGCAATTGGTGGCAAATCAACTTCTTCCAGCGGGAAGGCAACAGGGGAGGGAGGGGGGGCTCGGGTCGGAGGAGAGCGAAAGAACATTGACTGGCAAACTGCAGAGCCACAGCGGCCTTTAATCCATTACTTCTCCTGATGGGGAAGGTTTACTGCATCTCAGCCGCAGATAGCATGTGCATTTCACTCTCTCTCTCTCTCTCTCTCTCTGGCTCAGCTGCTGCCTGTTACTATGAGAGTTGAGTGGCTTGATGTGTGGTATCCAGGATTAACGCTCTTAATTCATTCTTGTCTTGTTCATTTGCTTTTCTCAGTGGAGTGAAGTTTGCAAATCTCTAACGGAACATGTTGAGGATGTACTTTACAATCTTGGAAAACTTGCTTCTTTTTCCATGTTAACCATCTCCAACAAAAACTGCCTCCAAAATCATCTGCCTTCCCCACACCCAGTCTCTCAAATGGCACCGATCACCCTCAATCAACACTTTACATTACCACCATCTGCTCAGAGATACAGGAGCTCGCTTCAGCAGGAGTTGTGTACCTTCTGCCATAGAACTGCCTCACTGCCACTGTTGTGAGCGGAGATACTGGAAGGGACATCAACACACATACAAGCTAAAACGAACGAAAACCACAGCTGGTGCTGTTGACTTACTTATGAAACCACAATCAAGTAGTTGCCATTGTTATGAAAGTACATGAAAAAGCAACAAATGTCATCTTTATTGTAGTCAGAATTATATACAAGCAAGATGACGTTCATGGAAATGTTGATACGTTTGACATCAGAACTAAATCCCAACAGTGCTACCTGGTCTTGGCCCAAACTGCATCAACATCACTGGTCAATAAATCAATCAATCAATCAATCAATCAATCAGTCAATATCAGTGATGACAGCAGTGATCTGCTGCAGTATAGTAAAGTGATAACTGCAAATAACAATACATGATTAGATGGAAAGATTGCAACCCTCCAACATTTTGCACAATGGCTCAGAGATATGTTATATTTTATTAAGTTGGAGAAGATCCAGTATACTATTAAAGGGTCAGCGGACAAGTTTTCATTGATTTGGCAACCTTTAATTGGTGATGTTGATTCCTTAGACTCAGATAACTTCGTGGCTGATTAAAGTTTGGTGTATGTGTGTATATATATATATATATATATATATATATAGAGAGAGAGAGAGAGAGAGAGAGAGAGAGAGAGAGAGAGAGAGAGATACAGTATATGTGTGTATATATTTGACCAGGAATATTGCAAATGAAGTATCTGAAGGACCCCTGATTTATCTTTGTGTTCAATTCTTCGGCTTAACTCCTGTGCTTTTTTTATGCATGTTAGTGCATGACCCCTTTATTTATTTATTTTTTAAATTTTAACTATGACTATTTCATTTTATTTGTATATTTGTGTGTATTTATTTATTTATTTATTTATGTACACTTGTTTTCCTTTTAGTTGAGTGCCCTCTGGGTGTTGTCATGGGTGGGGGGGTGGGGGGGATATCTATCAGTCCAAACATGTTTGTGCAGTGGATTTGTCAGAGTTGTATTAAAAAAATTCAGAAATAAACTTTGTTATAGGAACCAAATACAAAACAGGGGCCTCATCTTACTAAACACTATCTGTGGGACATTTTAAAGCCTAAATTTAGGTTTGATATTGAGCTGACATTTTCACTTCAGTGGAGCAGTGGGAGCTGATATATCATGACTCACCAAGGTCAAAATATCCCCCAAATACTTGTCTCTAAGACTTCAACTTAATAGATTCTTAAACCTTAAAAAAAATTGCCACCCAAACACACATTAGAAGAGAAGAAATACTGCGTCCTTGGCTTGCAGAACTGCACATCCATATCTGCTGTATAACATTCAGCCACAGTGTTTACCACTCATTCAATGTTCTGACAAGCAGCGATGCGTTTTGTTGTCTCTTCTGGTCGACCCACTCACAAGCTGAGTTTCTCTTTATACCGTGTAAATCACCAACTAGTGATCTATGACAGGGATTGTAATTTACTGAGACTAACTGAGGCCGGGATCTTTTTCAGCTCCTGGGTACGCTATACATTTGGTGGCTGTGTTTTGTTGTATAGGAAGGAAGCACATCATTTTAAGTGATTCATACCTCTCTAAAGGCTCCTTATCTACCAGCCACCCAAACACCCTCAATGGTGTTTTCATCATAACTGTTGGAGCAGCTGCCATCTGTCTGCTCCGTGTATCCGCCTCCCGGCTGGGTCATCACACACACTGGATGCACCGCGGTGACAGGGCGTAGACGTTGTTGATGGCATTGTTTCACAGTACGCAAGCTATCGTCTTAGTCTCTCTGAGGTAATTTATATTTCTTCTTTGATGCATTTGAGAGGTAAATATTGTACTTTTTACTTCACATACAAATAATATAATCGGCCTAAAAAATATAACGCATTGGATAAACAGTATTAAGTACTAAAATTGGCTCCACGTTGACCAACTAAAATGCTAATGTGTCAATAATAGGCTATAATACAATGATATACTAATCCTTCAATGTACTTTTACTTAAAGGGTAACTTTAGTATTGAGAGAGAACGCTGCAGACGGGCTGTAATGTAACCGTCAATGTATGTTGACCAAAAGTTCTTGTTTTCGCCACTGACAGGCTCAGATTATTAATATAAGTGTCTGACAACATTGTGGAAACAGAGAAATAAAATGGTTTTCTTTACTTTACGCTTGATCCAGTCTGTTTGTTATCGTAACCAAGTTTCACTCAAGGAGAAGTCTTGTTCTGAAATCTTGCAATCTGCAACCTCACCGCTAGATGCCGCCAAATCCTACACACTGCAACTTTAAATTTAATTTTGAATGCAGGTATTTTCTTGTAATGGAGCATTTTATAGTGTGCTATTGCTACTTTTCAACAAATCACATGAAAAGGCCAACACAAAAAAATGAATGTATCTACTAACAAGTATTGAGGTTTACTCATCACTTCCGGCAGAAGATAGTCTTGATTTTGACAAAGTAAAAGCTGCTGTGCTCAGAGCATATGACCTGGTACAGGAGACGTACCGTCAAAGGTTTCGTAGGCTGAAGAAGCAGGGGTATCAGACTTATGTTGAATTTGCTTGGGAAAAAGAGGCTCTTTTTGATCGTGGTGTACGTCCAATAAGGTTGAAGATTTTGCCCAGCTTAGACAGTTGGTGTTAATGGAGGATTTAAAAACTGTCTCCCAAAGAGGGTGTCAACATATTTGAATGAGCAAAAGGTTTCAGAAGTTTTAAAGGCTGCTGTCTTAGTGGATGAATATGTTAAGGCTGAGAAGGATGAGTTGAAGGGAAAAGGTTGTAGGTTCCTCAAAAACGAGGACTTGAAGATGGACTTTTCTTCTAAGTCTGGTGTATTCTTACCCTGGAAATATGGAATCAGATCAGGTGCAGCGTGATTGACACGTATTCAGAAATTAATTGTACTTACAGAACATGTAACCTAGCAAGAGTTACTGCTATAGGTTACTCCAGTATTTAGCTCATGAATAGTTGGCCCACATTTTTCCGCTCTTGCAAAAGTGCCGCCCTAGTTTGCCTATATAGACGCACTGGCGATGCCGGTGATGCGCAATGGGTGCAGTCCGTGCAGGCAGGCATGTACAAGTATTCATTCCGCACAATGAATACTTGTACTTTAAATACTTTTACATGAGTAACATTGTGAATGCAGGATTTTTAATGCAGTATTTTAAATTGTAATATTGATACTTGAAGCAAAGGGTTTGAGTATTTTCAGCCGAACATGACCTGGATCTCGGCGTGTTCACATCACATTGTTGTTTCGTGTATGTTTCCAGTGCAGATAAAAAGTCTGGGACATTAAGTCATACTTGATCAATAATTGAAATTCATTAAGAACGTAAGATTTGTCACACAAACTCAAAGTAAACCGAGAATAAAAGACAACAAAAGCAATTCAATGAATACATTTGTTACTAATACTAGAAATAATCTGATTATTATATAGAGATGACTTAGTACTACATAGTAGAATATGAACAGAGTTTACAGAGTACTGAGGTCCATATTTTTCAGCTCACATGGTTGAAAATACTTTCCATAGCTGCCAGCATCCTGATGAAATGAAGTATCATACATCTGTTCTTTGTGATTAGAATTGAACAAGTCCAATCACAGAGAAATGGGACAACAAACTCTCCGAGCATCCAGCGATTGGACCTTAATATCTGCATTAATACACACACGGCTTCTTATCACGAATACACACACTTCCTACAGCTACCTCCAGCCTTTCCAATGTACACACCAAGCACCTTATTTCCCTACGAGAGGCGTCTTTATAATAGCCAATTGTTTCTCCATCACAACAAACGCACAAACCTCAGTCAATAAAGGGAATCTATGAGTAACCCTATGCACATTTCATCACACAGCTGCACCGAGTGTTCCCACAGTATCCCGTCACTGATAGGCAGGCTTCGGAGATGAAGAAGGAAAGTAATATGCACAGGTCCTGCCCTTAATTTGTACATACATTCTTCTGCATTTACACAAAAAGCAGGTGGGGGGGGGGTTTTGCTAAGATTCTCCTCTTTGGCAGCTCTACACTGAGAAAGCCAACAGCTGTTCATTTGGTGCCGCCTGCACCTTTGTTGACCCCATTTCCGTCTGTGCGGTCGCTGAGACAGAGGAGAAATTAGTTGTATTACCCGCTCCCTACCGCGGCGGGTCTAGCTGTGATTCTGCCCAGATTCTGTCCATTACAGTGGCCCCTCTGTCTGATTAGCCCCAACACACTCACTAACATGCCAAATCACTGCCTCACTCGGCCGCCGCAAACCTCCAAACACACGGAAAAAAATGGCAGATAGGCAGAAGTGTGGATGACGAAATGTGCTTACTTAAACGCAGACACCAAAATGAAGTTGTTTTGTTCCAGAAAAAATGTCTGTGAACACGACAAAAACAGAAACATTTGGGATATAATTGGCAGCGTATTCACAAAGATAATTTGACATATTAAGAGAACGACAGCTGTATCTTTTTATCTTTAAAGACAATGTCCGGTTTGAATCTTCATTTCTTTGAAAAAAAAGGATGAACTATCTCAGTTGTATAAGAACTTGGCACGCAGAGATGTCATGGAGTAAAAACCCGCCTAAACTCTCTTTGAATACATCATGCGTCAGGTAAACGGACGCAAGTTAAAGATGAATGGGAGTTTCATACGAAAGATCATATAAATGTTGAAAAACTGTTTAGTGTGTGAGAAAAGAATCGTGCATCAGTTCTGACTCCATATTTGCCACGACCGCTGTCTAGAGTCCTGATCCTGGAGCACTCCCAGTTTCGAGGAGCTCGTTTTACCATTTTGGGAGCCTTTATGCTTTTATGTATTTATGTGTTAACATCCTGTCTGCTGAGTTTTGGAGCTGCCTTGCAACGCTTTCACCAGATCAATCATCTATTGTAGTGAACAAGCACTGTTGGCCGGCTTTACTTAGTTTATCTCCTCTTGTTTTGTCCACGTTACACGATTGAACGCTGGTCCAATGCTTTCTACACTTGGGACCCATTTAACAGCATTACAACAACGGTTTTTAGAACACCTTTGTCATCAAACAGAGCAGGAAACATTTCTGTTTTAGTGTTTGTTCCTAAATCCAAAGACTTCAATTTAATTTGAGAGTGACAACAGGTTGTAATCCAGCGGGGATGAGTGACTCCTTGCACTACTACGTTACTAATCATGCCTCGAGTGAGAGAAACAGAAATGACGATGCATCATTGACATGTATATAATAATGTAATAATTCCAAATTATTTGATGAAGTCCAGTTTGTGTAGCACAAACATTATGGTCTATTCTGTCTTTTGCAATTTGTCGGGTCCATCAATTGATTCATTGTTTTGAGCAAAACTTTGTGTAGAGAATTATCTTTAGAGATATTACATGACTGACATATCTAAAGCAGATCTGAGGTAGTCAGAATTTAGTTGCTTTTTTTTGTTTGTTTTTTTGTATAAGACATCATTCACCTTTAATGAGTTCCAATAAATAACATACAATATATTAATAAAATCAATAATTATAGACTTGATGTATATGGATTATTTGCAGCAGATAATTTTTTTGTGTAATTACTGTTCATACAGTATTTTTATAATATAAATGTGTAATAATTATGCTTACATTTACAAAATACAGTAGCTGTAGTGATAAAAGCTATTAGCATTTAGTGACAGAAATAGTACAGTAATTACTTTATGTATTTACTATATTATTTATTAATACAATATGTACTATATAATATACTATATAATATTATAATTATATAAATATAATATATAATATAAATAAATATAATATAAAAATAATATAAACATTATAATATTTGTCTTATCTGTTTCATTAATTACTCTATAATTATAAAATAAATAGGTACAATTTTGTACCTACTCTATTTATATGTAAAGGTAACTAGTATTGTTTATATCAATAATTACTTGATATTTACAATACTGCACTGTAAAAAAATTGTCCAAGCTGTATAATTTAATTTAATTTAATTTAATTTAATTTAACTAAAGCTATGATTTTAATAGATGGTGAATTAGGTGATTCTGCAAAAACATAAAAACAGTGATGAGCTGAGAAAATAATTATGATAAAAGGTTGTGGGGGGTCGATGGCAGGGTCATGTCCCAGCATGTTGACAGCATATCATGGAAGCTATTTTTATTATTATTATTATTGCTCCATGGCTGACATTATTCATACTATATTATCATGATTATTACGGCTATTTTCCAGTAAACCCATGCAGATTCTGCAAATTACATGTAGAACTACAGCACACCGAGTGTGTATGGGGTCTCCACCTCTGTCTACCCCCCATCCATTTTTATTGACTTTATGCACAAGAGACATTTTAACTGAAATACTCCTTTTTTTAATATTCACTCTCGACACAACGGCAGCCTAAGTCATATCGATTGTGGCTGAATTAAAAGTACCTGATGCAGGGTGTCTCTAATCCGCAGGGTCTTTTAAGAGTCACCTGGTCTGACAAATGGGCCCTTTTAAAGGAGTATAATGTGTTCTTAAATTATTTTATTGATGGGAGGGGGACAGCCACTCCAGGTACCCATACAAACTGACATAACACGCTGTGAAAGGGTCAATTTGGCCTCCATTTTCCATTTCTTCGTTATCTGCATTTAAAGTCACGCTGAGAGGCTCGACGTGAGCCGGGATGGGCTTTGAGGAGGTTTGGCAAATTTCAGCATTTGCTGGCATATAAGAGGTTCTTCACATTGCACTAGAAATCTGCTAATACTCTGTGTTTGCTGTGTTTGTTTAGAGGCCATATTAATTGTTTTGACCTCACAGAATTAGATCTATATTTATATTCATCTATATATGCATTGCATTTTCAAAGGGAAAAGACAACAAACAGTGCACTACTACCTTTTTCATTATCTTTCTCTCTGCCTATACTTTCAAGCTCAGAATGATTTTTTTTGATTCTTCAAAACCTGAAAAAGACAAGTGACACTTGTGACTTTTAAAGTGTTGCTTGACCCCCTCAATTCTCCCCGGCAGAGAAAATCAAAAGTCTGCTACAGCAGGTTAACACACATGACACAAAAGCTTTTTTCAACCCTCCCAATGTATGTCTAACAAATCCACTCCAAGAAAGAGCCTCATGCGGCCAGCACAGAATGACATTTTGTCTTTCATAAGCCTGGCAATTTCCCCCTGAAAACGAATGATTAACGTTGAATGAAGGAGAAAAAGGTGTGTAACGCTTTTCAAATCAGCGGAGTCTGTAAAAGGGAGACCGCTAATTACATTGCTGTTTGTATGACCTCTGCTTAAGTGCATGAAAGCCTCCTGCAAATGACAGGTGAAATTGCATTTTCAAGTAACATTTTAAAGGTCCATGTGGGCACTCTGCCTAATAAAGCCATTTGTAAATGACTCCTCTTTTAGACTCCATTAGGAAGTGGAGCAAGGAACATTTCGTCATAGGACTCGGAATCAATAAGCATGTAATCAGGACGTCCAGAGAATGCAGCAACCAGTGAAGGGGATAATTAATGAGATTGCCTTATGAACTGCTTAATTACTGACTGTTGGCCTCCTCAATTGTCCCTCCAAGTGCTGCATTTGTTCCCAAGCTGCCATTATGCTGTGATTGACAGAGGTGGCGACCACAGGAGAGAATCAAGACATCTGAGGGTATACTAATTAGCTATTTACACATGGAAACCAGGCTGACAATTACTGTGACCAGTGATTAATATGTCTGAAGAGGAGAGGTCAGGCTGCATTGAAGAAAGCCTTGCAGCTTAAACATGAGGCGCAGTCAACGATTTATCTGTGTCCAAATGATGACACCGATATTTAGCGATATGATATTGTGTTTTCACAAAATGTTTACTCGAGTGAATGTTTTAAGACATTTGCTGCATGTACACATCTGTTAATGTGCAGTAATTTAGTTGTTTATTATAGACTCACATGTCCATTGTTTGATGATTAGCTAAACTAAAATGAGATAAACTGAGATAAGAGCTGAAATTCAAAGTGGTACAGCAGCACACACACAGGCTGAGATATTAACATAAAAAACTCTTTGAATGAAATAAATTTAAAAAAATTAATTATAAGATAAAAGAAACAGAGATGCCACATTAATTACAATACAGTACAGTATATAATATATTAGGGCTGTCATAGTTAAAGCTGCAGTGGGTAGAAACGGAGCAAATATGATTAAAAAAAGTTATTTTTATAAAACGGTCGCTATATCCTGACAGTGGTACATGAGACAGGTAATCTGAAAAAAAATCATGTGTCCTCCGGTGCTCCTAACGGCATCTGCAAGATTTCACAGACCGGAGGAAAACAAGCAGTCAGAGCTGATCTGGAGTCTGCCGTCCAGCTGCCATCTATGAGAGCCGGCTGTTAATCACTCTCAAACTCCGACCAAATGGTCAAACTAGGCAGCGCTGATCAAATATGAATCAATATTCTGTTACTGTAATGTCTATTTCTCTCCTCAAATGTTCTCAGAATCATCTTGTAGTTACTGTTTAGCTGTAAAATGACAAAGTTTGTGACACGGCAGCCATGTTGAGATCAAGTTGAGGAAATACCTAAGCACCGCCCACCAGCCGGAGCACAGCCAATAGGAACGCTCTCTCTCTCTGAAATGACCTGTGATTGGCCAAAGTCACCCACGCTGCTTTAAGATACATTTTGAACAGATAAAAAAAAAATTGCAATTAATCGGGTTTAATGATGGACAATCATGCGATTAATTGCGATTGAATATATTAATCGACAGCCCAAGAATATATACATTACAGCAACTTGTACTATAAGAAAATATGTAAATTGTGCAAAAGAAGTCAAATAGTTCAACTCCGACATTCATGATGTGTGAACTACATATATAAAATAAGTATAGGTATGAATACTAAATACAATATACATAATAATAGGATGAAGTATATAATGTTATATATAGAATTTTGTGTGCAGTATATGTAACATACACACACTATGCGGAAATATTAAAGCTAATAAATTCCATGACAACATGAATAGGTATCATGGTATAGGTAATAATATATAGAGAATACCATGATTTAATGATATAAAACACAATAACTACAACATAATAATATTGATATATAGTGATATAAATAATGCAATCTAAAATAAAACAGTGTTAAAGATATGTTACTACTTCTTATTACTCCCATAGTAATAATAATAAAAAAAAAAAAAAATTCTCTTTGTGGACAATAAAGAACATTCATCCATAATCGTTAACAAGGCAGTGGTGTATGTTATTAAGTGTTTGTTATAAATGTAACATTAAGACAAATACTGATCTACAGGTTTATTCATTCATCAGAGGAGAACAATTACAGATTCAAAATTAAAATTGCGAAATTAAAGGCACCGAACAGAAAAATGTCCACACACACACACACACACATTTGTCTCCTTGCTCGATCATTTGCTTAATCCCCAGGAAGGATGGAGAACAAGTAGTAAGACTTATCAGAGGGGTTAAAGGGGGTTAAAGCATGTGAGAGTCAGGGAGGAGAACCACTCCCAGGATTTATGGGAGTGTGTATTAGGGATGTGGAGAGGGGGGCCGGGGTTATTCAGAACCACATGAGTCCCTGCACCTCCGGGGTCCAGGTCTGGGCTTTGTATATTCTGGCCCCCCAAAAAAAATAAAATAAAATAAAAAAGGAACACCATGCATGCGTACGCCCAACAGGGGTGGAACTCAAAAACCAGCCGACCCCCCCTCCTCCTCCATCCAGTGCACACAAACACATACGCAGCCTGTTAGCGGTGTGTGTGTGTCCACTGACCCGTTATGACCTGTCCATTCTGAAGGCAACAAAGGTGGGAGTGAAAGAGGCGTGAGATCACACACATTTAAATCAACTGGATGAGTGCTCTTATTCATGAGACACCCACTGGGGCGTACGCTGACAATGTCTTGCTTGTTCACTGCCTCCATATTAGTCCAGGATGGAGCTGAAGTGGCCGCAGTAACTGCCACACTGATCATTAGATTACATCATTGTTTTTACAATGTGGGGCATCCTCAGTGTGTAATTACTTCGATACCTGTTGTGTAGACTGAAATGATTGACTGATTGATTACTGCTCTACTGTCTGTGACTGTCCCGATCCTCACGGGAACTACTATATCACATTTAGCACAAGAGGAAGGCCTACAGTAAGTTCTGGGTATCCAGTGTTACATGTTTTTTGAAGAAAGAATCATATTTGTTCAGAAATGGAATTATAAATCATCAAATATTGGATGTAGGCTTATTATTTTTTGTATTTTAAGACAACAAGGCTGCACATGCTACCCACCCAAGTGGCTAGACCTGATTGTAACAACCTGATCTTGCAGATATATACCTGGAATGACCACGACTTTAGGGTGGCCATATTTTCAAATCCTCAAACCGGGACCCTTAAGTGTACCGCACGTTCACGCCCGTGCATATGTATGCAGGCATTTTCGTCAGGATGGATACCATGGACAGCACAGCCCTTTCTCGTTCCGAGAGCGTCAAATACCGATGCTTTGCCCGGCTGTCAGCGTTCGATACCGCCACACACGGCATCGTTTAGCGGTGATATGAGACACGCAGGGTGAGAGGGGAAGTAGACGGGTCCAACAACACAGGGCTTTCATCCAGAAGACCGCTGTTCGTGTCCCGTGCGTTACGTTTCACTTTCACTTTTACAATCAGCCGTTTATTCGTATCCCGTGTTCACAACGTCAACGTCACATTTTCACTGTAAAAACGTAGTAATTTTAAGCCCAACCATGTTGTTCTTTCCTAAACCTAAACCAGTGTTTTTGTTTTACAACGTTAAGCACGTGTTTACTGTGCAAAAAGGTCAAAGCGTCAGTATATGATGAGTTAGGATGAGAACGTGTTGCGCGTCAGCAGACGAAAAATGATGTTTTGTCTCCAAGAATCCACCAAAATTAAGTTTCTTTGAAAAATGTATAATAAATAAACACAAAACACAAGGATCGCATGGTGTATTGATTGTCACATAATTATTGATTGTCACATGCTAACTATAGAGGAAGAGAGCACACATAACACTTCCTGACCTTGCTTAACACAAGCCAAGTAAAAATGAAAATACATTTTATATTTGTCAGTGTGCACAAGCCAACTGTGACAAATTCTCTACCAGCTATTGTATATCGCTATCTGACCTGCTTAATATCATCTTATTTTATATCGGCATTTCCACTGTGACCGACCAAAAATGTGTGCAACATTTTCATTGACAGAGCTCTTTAGAAAAGACAGACTTTCTCTTTGGCATGACAGCTAACCGAGATGATTAACGTATTTTGTTCCCTCATGGTTTGGTTGTACAGCTCTGGATCGCCAGATTGTACGTGATTCCGCCACCATGGAAACAATTTAGGTTTTTAGGCAACAAAAAACTTGGTTAGGTTTAGGAAAGAAAAGATCATGGTTTGGGTTGTTACGTTCCCCCCCAAAAAAACTGAATGACAGGGTTCGCTACTGGGAAACTAACAAAAATAAAAGATTTGCACAAAACCCCACAAAACACACAGAATCACTAAACCCAATGTAAACCCAGAGAGCCAACTGAAGGTGTTGACCCTCTGCAGACACACAACCAACTGAGCAAGGTGCAGCCAACCTGCTGATATAACCTCCCAGCAGGCTGATTATCAACAGCTGAGGGTGATCACAGGTGATGAGCAAGGAGAGAGAGAAACCTGCAGCCCAGATCTTATATTGAAATATTGAAATACAATATTATCCATCCATCCATCCATCCAAATTCACCAAAACCATAGAAAAACGCTGAAAGCTCTTGTATTGGGCAAAGAGAGGTCACTTGATCTTGAACTTCCCATCATGTCTACTAAGTATTGTTTGTTGCTGACAGAGGTATGAAGAACAAAGCGCACCAACAGGTCAAGATTTATAAAGACTGATCACATGACAGTCAACTTCCTCAATATTAGCCAGACCTCTGCATCATATCCCAGATTTGTTTAGCGATTTATTTAGATATAGGCAAGATACTACTACTAAATAATTGGTCAAATATGAATGAATGACCAGAGACCAGCTTTTTCAAATTGACCCACTTTGCAAATTTTCACCTGCCAGAAAGACCTGCCTAGTGGGTCAGAGAGGCAAAAAAGTAGAGCGAATAAGATGCATTTTCAGATTTATCCATGTAAGCGTGAACGTTGCCTTAGCTCTACCCAGAGACAGGAAGTGTTGGCCTCAGGGGGTGGCGTGCTGATTGAATGGGAGCGTTTGCACTCGGAGCCGGAGTCCCCTCGCTGCTGCGTGGTTCCCCGCTGGAGCGGCCGAGCAGGCCTAAGCCCCTCTTTTCTCACCGCCTTCCCTGTGGATTAAATGGCTTTCGCTCGCCTCTCTTTCCTTCGCTCGCTGCCCGACAGGAGTGGCATTTCACTTCTTCTTCTTCCCATGGCCTCAGCAGATGAGGCAGCAGTTTTCTGTTTTTCTTCTTGCTCACTTGGAAGGAGCAAATGACCAGCAAGAACTCAATTAGCAACATGTCCCTCCCCGCCAGGGGGTCCGAGCCGCCGCTTGTTCAGCCCGTATCAGAGATCAAGTCGGCCTAAGTGAAGTGACAGCAAGCGAGTGAAAAGGGTAAACGAAGTGTGTGTGTGTATGGAGGTGGTGGTGGTTGTGGTGGGGGGGGGGGGGCGGCATCTGCCCCATACAGATTTGCTTAATTGGGTTTGACTCCAACAATTACAGGGTAATAATGGCCTTTTCAACCCGGCCATGTCGAAGTGAAAGGCAGTTGCTCCGCGCACCCGCATGCTGTCAGATGATTTATAGCGGAGAGCGAGCGACAGAGAGAGAGGGGAGAGAGAGATGGGGGGAATTGGCAATGGACTTTGGTTAAGCAGTGGTTATTGAGTCTTTGATAGGACTCCAGGAGGCCAGGGCAGCAACAATGACAGAATTAATGGGCAAGGCACGATGAGAATGTCAGCTCAGCGGGGGGGTGCTGTGGCCTTTGAGCTGCCTTCTGACGTCTCTGTGATTGTGCTCTCCACAACACTGTGAAAAAGGCTTGACCTGTTTGTTGGTGGATCCGGTTTGTATGTTTTTTTTTTACAAGCTATTGTGTGCTTATCATAGCACAATACCCTGGAGTTGTCTCTGAATGAATGAGTAACGCAATGAGTTCATGTGGACATCATTTTTGTTAATGCGCACGTATAGAGTCAGATAATGGCGTGTTTTTCAAAATAAGACCGGTGAAATAGACTCAAGCAGATCGGAGTGATCTGCTTGAGTCTATATATAGTCTATATATATATATATATATATATATATATAGGGAATGTGACAAAAAGGGAGTCCACGCAAGGTCATACATAAAACCAAACAATTTATTAAGCTAAGGTCAATTAAAATGAACGATGGAGTGTGTAGATCAGTAATGTCATCAAATGAATGTAGTGCATGGATGTGCTGTGGAGTTGTTGATGGTGCAGAACCTAACAAAGGTAATGTCAGGTGGATGTGGCTGCAGGAAGAGAGAGAGAGAGAGAGAGAGAGAGAGAGAGAGAGAGAGAGAGAGAGAGAGAGAGAGAGAGAGAGAGAGAGAGAGAGAGAAGGCCCAGGTGAGCTCAATCAAGCTGATATAACTAACTATATATATATATATATATATATATATATATATATATGATTGCCTTGGATTTACTCAAACATGATAAACACTGAATAGTGAACTGTATATTACAGCTTTGTTGAACTAACATCAAATACACTAAAAACACCAGAAACAAAAGACAGGAAATTCAATTTATTTTTATATAGCGTCAAATCATAACAGAAGTTATCTCCAGACGCTTAGAGCAGGTCTAGACCGTACTCTATGATTAGAGACCCAACAAGAGACCCCCCATGAGCATGCATTCTTATGCAACAGTGGCTCCAGTGGAAAAACTCCCCGTTAACGAGTAGAAACCTGGAGCAGAACCAGGCTCTGAGTGGGCGGCCATCTGCCTCGACCGGTTGGGTTTTGAAATGACTTTCAATGCAACACATTGCCTACTCACTGTCGATCATTTTATTTACGATTTTTCGGTCCTCAGACCTTCATTCAATCAAATTCATGAATTGAATTTTAGTGTTATGGATTTTTTTAGGGTTAGGGTTATTATTATCCAACCCACCAATAAGACGTTCTGAGTGCAATAAGTATTTTTTCTGCTGGGTTTTCAGAGTTAAAAGACAGAATGTTAGAACATTATGTGATGGACCAAGGCACAATGAGTAGTAGTACTAGTACTAGTAGTAGTAGTAGAAATGCAAACAGGAAACGTGGGGAAGAGAGAGACGTGCACACAGGTCGACCCAGCCGGGAATCAAACTGTGGATGTTGGGGTCTCAGTATGTGGTTTGCGCCATATGTGATGATTCTGTTAGTTTTTGGTTTTGGTTTTAGGATCTTTGTGTTTGCTTTCTCTCTCTCTCTCCCCTTGGTATTTTCCTCATGACAGTGCATGTGTGTGGCGGTGGGTGTGGCTGGCTCCGCCTTCGGCAGCAGACGAGGCACACCAGGTTCAACTCACCTCATCAACCTCCCCCATAAAAGCCTGGTCTTCACTCCACTACGTTGCCAGATAATTCCGTCTTGTTCGGTAGTGCATCATTCTTTCCTAGTGTTTTTGTAAGATTGCTATTTTTCTAGTGTTTGCTCGTGATCTCCATACTTACCTGTGTTTTTCCATGTGCTCAGATCATCCTGTGTGCCTCGCTGCTGCGCCAGTTTCCGCGTCTCAAGATATCCCATGTGCTCAGTCCTCGTGCTCCATTCTCTCCTCGCCAGGAGCCGGCCAGCTCCTTGCCCTCCTACTTGCGTTTTTCCTCTTGGTTGGAAAATAAACTGTCCGTCTCTGCTTTAGGGTCCAAACTAAAAACCAAAACCTAACACCATAACCATTACACCATCGACGCATCCCATACCACAGCACAGTTACACATTGTGTTGAGTTAACGCTGCCCTCTGAAAAAGGCAATAATCACGGTAATGACGGTAATAGAAATTGCTGGTTGTACCAACACATCTGGTAAATGTAGATGTAATGGTTCAGCCAAGGGAGTGAAAACCAATGTTTGATTTAATGCATTTTTGACGATCAAAAATACGAGAGTACTTTTGAGTCCTTTAAAGCTAATGATGAAGGATGAGATCGACAAATTCGAAAAAAAAAAAAATCTAATCTTCAATCTGTATTTCAAACACTAGACACAAAGAGGCTGGAGGTTCAGCAGTAATTGCAGCACAGCCGCACTTGAAGCATCAATATTGCCTCAATTACTGGCTTTGCTATTGCTTATTTCATTGGATTAGATAACATTATTCATTCCCATATGCACTGTGAGTGAGGTCTACCGGGAATGTAGATGTGTTTATAAATCTTTTTTCACATTTAGAATCTTTACCATCTGTTTATAAAAGCATAAAAGCCTTAATTTGACCGTCTTCTTGAGTAATATATGGATCCACATTTGATACGAGAGTATCAGAAAGCAAGACAGCATTTCACTCTTTGTGCAACGGAATAAAATACACACACACACACAGAAAGTTTCCAGTGTGGGCCAACTTGTATGGACTTTAAAGCACCCTGCTGTCAGTCATGATTAGCCGTAACGATGGGCCCATTTTGACACTTCAGAATCAAGTCTTGGCAAATAGCCCTGGGAAGAGGAGCCGCATGCTACGAGATGGCTTTTCCCTGATATAATTTGTGGCTGCAAATTACAAAACAGAGGCAGAAATAATGTGTAAAGTCAAGTTTGGTGAGGGAGAAAATGGAAAAATTTAGGGCTGTGTGCCACTCTAATGGATATCCTTGTGGCTGGGAGAAAATGGGACTCAATAATGTGTCCTTAATGTCTGCCAGCGCTGTTTCAGGGAACGTATCAGAAGAAATGTCCCCTGCCATTTCTGCAAGCAATCACTTAATGGGACGGGCAAATCTCAACAAAATGGATGTACTGATCTATTTCTGGGCTTGACAGATGGAATGAATCCGTGGCTCTTGGAAGACAAAAAGGAAAAAGGTAGCGGGCGAAGAAAAGAGCAGGCTACAAACAAGAAAAGATAAAAACAAGCCTTTCACGATTCATTCAGCGACGCAGCATGCCTGCAATGTCTGTGTGTGGCTTAAGTGCAGACACTGACAGGAATTTCAATTATTTAATTAGGGAGGGAAAATGAAAAGACTTAAGTGTTGTGATTTCTGCAGTCTTTCATAGATCAATCTAATGTGCGCTCACATTGGAAATCAACCAAGATGGAAGAGGGGCAAGTGAAGTAGCGTCTTCTAAATCACGCAATTAAAATGGCAAATTAGTTTCTTGATATATTCATTTAAGTGGTTAAGTGGAAATGTTTCTCTCCCCGTCCACGCAGCTGTCTCATGGGTGGGTGCGGAGAGGCAGCGCCATCCACATGCTCTTATGATTAGAGCCGCCGTTCATTTGCTGAGAAAACGCTGAAAGCACTTGCCGCACAAATTAGCCATTTGAAGGCTTGAAAATTCAATTCCGAGGAGTTGATTTAAGTATTTAGGCAAAGCGTGGCTGGAACGTAAAGATTTAGAAGCATTTTGCCCGCTAATGTCGATAACTTTCAGAGGCCATTATAGGTTTTTGTGGCCTTGTGCCTTGTGAACGGCACAGCTGGAAAAATACCAGCATTTCACACTTTTTTGCCTCATTTCCGTCACCTTCACACCTCTATTCTTACATGATCTATAGGCCGTTTTCCTGTTCAACAGCTTTGTCGTTGCTTATAATTTGGACGTTTTGTCCATAATGAAAGGTCATCTGATGCAGTCACTTGTTCCATTAGCACGAAGATGGATCGAAGCCTCTGATTGATAGGAGATGATCTGTTAGTGGGGTATATCTGTCAGGGAGCGTATATGAAGAGAAACAGAGTGTGGCATTGAACTGAATGTAGAGACATGCAGTACACTGAAAAGTATAGATGTAAGTAATAGAAACAAATAAAAACAAACAATGAACAAAACATGCATGTGATGAAGCAGCCTGTTCTCATTCCCAGGGCGTCGAATAGATGAGCCCGTCAAACACGAGGCTCTCATCCAGGAGACCGCTGTTCGTGTCACGTGCATCACGTTTCACGTTTCACTTTACAATCAGCCGTTTGTTTGTATCCCGTGTTCTCAACGTCAAGTCACATTATCACTGTAAAAACGTAGTCATTTTTAATCCTAACCATGTTGTTCTTTCCTAAACCTAACTAAGTGTTTTTGTTAAATCTACAACATTAAACACGTGTTTTACTGCGTTGGGATGAGAACGTGTTTGGACAGCGGCGGCTCAGCAGATGAAAAATTTGTTTGAAAATAGAGATATTATCTTTGAATAAAATAATCTTGAAAAAGTAATAAAAGATACAGCTCATCATCAAAGGCCTGCAGTCATGTGTTTATATCATAGAAATAAAAAAGGAGTAGAAGGGTAATTGAAGTGTTAATTTGACTACTATAAATAAGAAAATGGCGATTGTTGTTAGTTGTCATGGTGACAACAGAACCCACGTCAAAGGGGCCGTAAAGTGTGTGGACAGCAGCTGGCTAGTTAGTTAGTTAGCTAGGTAGCTTTTCCCCAGACGGAGGGACCAGCCTGCTGTTCGGCTCGTTTTCCGGAATCAGTGCCGCACCAAAGCCTGGCGGAACCGGCCCATGAGCTAACCAGCCAGCTGTCACTCATCTGGTGATAGCATTGTACACACTGTCACTATGGCAACGGTACACATAAAAATGGCTGCAGTTCTGACCTGAATTGAATGGGAATGTCCATTCTTCTCCAAATTCTATTTCTATGGTTTATATTGCAACGAATCCTAAGATTTTGCAGTTTTCAAGAAATGATGCTGAATCTATGCAATTATTAGAAAAATTAATCATTAAGGAACCCAAATCCCAGTGATGACTATCGACTTAGAGGCCGGGCAATGTTGGGATGCGAGTCTTCGTGAACATAATATTCTGTTAATATCTCACGATAGAAGACAACACTGATTCAGATAAATCACTCTGATTGGCGGTTCAGCTTCAGTGCACGAGAAGAAGTGAGGAAAGCAAGAAAACAAGTAAAGTCAAGAGGAAAAACACCCAAGGCTCTTCTCATTTTCCATCTTCATCTCATCTGATCACTCCAACACACGGATATTTTCACAGCGACATGGCCGTCTGGAATGAAGCTAAGTGGTGAGTGAGAGTGGTGTGAAAATGGTCAGCAAACGCCGCTTTGTTTCATGTACGTATCATAACAACAGCTTGTATATCCGCCGTCCTCGGTCCTTCCTGTTTCCCCTTTTGAATGATGAATACGGACTACCGCCACCTGCTGGTGTTGAGAGTTACTTCATCGCACGCAGGCACAGAACGTACTTGGTAGTTGTCCGTTGGCAAAGACAAAGGCAACGTGAGGCGGGTTGACCTTCGTCGCCGCTAGTTCTTTAATTGATGTCGGCTTAGTGTGTCCCCAGCTTAAGTAAACTTACTCATAACGCAGGATGGCCCCTAACAGTGAGTTAAATAGAATGGATTATTATTATTATTGATGCATTCAAATGCACGGTCCATCTCAACCTTTCCTGATTATCCCTCAGGGCTTTGTGGCCTCACAGACATAATGACTGTGTGGGTATGCATATATATATATATTCACATCATAAATCAAAGTAAACCAGCAGTCAGATAAATGTGGTGGAATAAAAAGTACAATATAGAGTGCTCTTGGGATGAAGTATTTTTGTAGGCCAACCCGGAAGTTAGCATCGCCCTGGGTTCCCACGACAAAATCCAATGGGATTATTCCATTGGGTTTTGGATTATTACAGATAATAAACTCTGTGGCAAACAAATGTTTATATACTTAGGCGTTTTGTTCAGCAAGATAATCTTCACAAATGAACACCATTTTTATAATTTTTGAAGCGTGAATGGCTATAAACAAACTACACCACGGTTGCATGACTTCACGTCACATCATTTAGCAACTTGTTAGCTAACTGCCTTTTTTAAGACTAGTAAGAGCTTCAAAATTAATTAATCTGGTATTTACTGACGTATTCTGTTGTAGAACAAAACATTAAATTCTCTTTAGCTTGTGTTTAACCACAGATCTTATTTCAGGTATCTAACCAAAAACACATTGACCTCGAGACGAGGGAACCGGAAGTGCAATAATGCTAACTAATTTCTGGGTTTTACTACTCATTCCTTCAGGACTCTTTTAGCAGCATAAATTGGAAATACTAAAGTAAACCTCAAATTTGTACTTGAGTAAATGTACTACTTTCCACCACGGCTTAGGGTTAGGGAAACAAATACGTTGTTATCATTGAAATGTCATTTTTTTCAGCCTTAACTTCATAATTTCCTCAGCCAGTAAAGCCTATAATCCAGTAACTATAACATCAAGTGATGAGTTTCTCAATGAGACAGTACTTTGAAACAGCTTACAGTACAAAGACAAGAAATGACATGAGAGTGTGTGGATCATCTAGCTCGGACAGCAGGTGCACATGAACAAGCCCGTGTGCAGGAGGATTTCAGACATGCCTAAGCTTAGTGACTTTACCACGACAATGCGGGCCACACACTCTTTGTAATTACTCTTGTCACATTACCTTCCCGAGTGCTGCGTGAGCTCCTTACCCACTGATGATACCACATAAATGTAGACTTTCCATAACAAAATTAATCTCTCAAAAGCTGGATGGATTCAAGAAAACATGGATTTGCTCTTCTGTCACACAGAGGCATATTGTCCACTTTGATGGTGCATGGGAGGATATCAAATGCCCTCCTGGCTGCCACACTCCAGATGGAAGAAAATAGCCTGTGGTCTATAAAAATGAAGTTAGATGTAAGTACAGCACTCAAATCGCGGGGAGAAAAAAAATGCTTTTTCTGGGGCATTTTGTTGTTGTCAATTGGTCTGAGCAACTTGCTGTAATGCAGGTAATGGAGCTACTCTTCTCCTTTCATCTTTGGGGTTTATGCCTGTGTGTGTTAGTGTGTGTGTGTGTGTGTGTGTGTGTGTGTGTGTGTGTGTGTCAAAGCAAAGGAAGGCCCCCGGCTGGATAAGGGAAAAAGAGGCACAACAGGAGGAAATACAGCCAGATGATGGTCAGAATGAAGGAAACATCAAGTCAGAGCACACTGAGGGGATCTGTACCGGTGGAAGCTGCTTCCTCAAACATCTGCCGGCTCTGTTTATCTTCAGCGCTATCGATTCTCAAAGTGGAATTTCCATAAATTTCAAGAATTTCATTGCATTGTACAGCTTCGTAAGAAGTGAATGAGAATGAATGTGCTCGATTCGAAAAACTATCAGTGTCATCCTTTACACCTGACAGCTTCTCATATCTACATTCCGCCTACTTATAATGATCGCATTTATCTTTCCTAAAATATTAGTGACATCATGCCGATATACAATTCACATAAGATCTGCTGTCTCAAAGTTTTGCTTCTCCAACTTGTCTGATTCCTTCTATATGCATCTCCTCCTATGATTGATATAGACTGAAGTACCTCGCTAGGTTCCATGGTGGAGAGGAGGTCGTGTTGCTCTGGCTCTACCTATCTGGCGTGGAGAGGAGGTCATGTTGCTCGGGCTCTACCTGTTTGGCGTGGAGAGGAGGTTGTGTTGCTCTGGCTCTACCTATCTGGCATGGAGAGGAGGTCGTGTTGCTCTGGCTCTACCTATCTGGCATGGAGAGGAGGTCGTGTTGCTCTGGCTCTACCTATCTGGCATGGAGAGGAGGTCGTGTTGCTCTGGCTCTACCTATCTGGCGTGGAGAGGAGGTCATGTTGCTCTGACTCTACCTATCTGGCATGGAGAGGAGGTCGTGTTGCTCTCGCTCTACCTATCTGGCATGGAGAGGAGGTCGTGTTGCTCTGGCTCTACCTATCTGGCGTGGAGAGGAGGTCGTGTTGCTCGTGCTCTATCTGTTTGGCGTGGAGAGGAGGTCGTGTTGCTCTGACTCTATCTGTTTGGCAATGCCGGGAAGGTGCTCGACATCCTTCTGGATCCACCTTCTCACATATGCTCACATTACATGTATTATTTTTTTTGTCATATGGCTTGTCTATGATGTATTTTCATTATGTTGTTACTCTGTACACACAACGTCTACTGCACGTCTGTCCATCCTGGAAGGGGGATCCCTCCTCTGTTGCTCTTCCTGAGGTTTATAACATTTTTTTCTCTGTTAAAAGGGTTTTTTTTGGTTAAGTTTTTCCTTATCCGATGAGAGGGTTGCACTGTAAAGGACAGAGGGTGTTGTATCCTGTACAGATTGTAAAGCTTAATACTTACTGCAAATGTAACTGAACTATATTTTAAAAATGTACCAAAAAAAACTCTAATAAAAAACTTTATTTAGTGTATTCATCAAGTGAAACAGTTCAAACTTAACAGGCATATTGAGAAGACTTTTTAAATAGTGTGACAATGTTTTGTTTTTAAAATTAGACAAAAAATGAAAAGCAGAGCAGCCAAAGTCTCTGATTTTATGCCTGACTTGCCCTCCACTAAAGCTAGTTCAGCCCTCCACTTTCAATCAAAACCATGAAGTCATCAGTATTACTTCAGCTTGCCAAGCTTTGGTCGTTTCTGTTTTTTCAGCAGATTCCCAAACCACAAAACTGGACGGTTCTGATTGGTCAGCGGCCGGTCTGGCCTATTGTCTCAGCTCTGTGTTTGTTGTAGCCCCAGTTTCTCTCTATTCACCCCCGTCAAACGCTAGTGCTATTAGCCTGCTGGAAATCCGCCTGTCTTGGCATTATAGGATCTTGTTGTATTTTGTCAGGTAACCCTGTCTTCATAAAAATCTCTCCATAAAAAGGCGTTGATTAAGGTAAGTTAATATTGAATTTTGTCCGGTAACTGTTCATTTAGTTATTTGTGTTTGTTTTTATTTCTTTGTGCTATTCTCCCTCCATGTGGAGACAGCTGCAGCTCTAAGAACTCCACAGGGAATGCTGCAAATATTAGTAATATTATTAGTCATTGTCAGGAAATTGAATCTATTTTATTTGTGTACTCGAATTTCCCTTTTTTTTGTGACTCAGAGTCATATGCATATATAACATATGTTTTTGTGTGTTTTCCTACGAATGTCCAGCAACACGTGAGGCACGTATCAATTTCCAGATCCAGTCTTTTCAAAATAAAACTACTTAGTTAGGTTTAGGAAAAGATCGCAGTTTGGGTTAAAAATAACACAGCAAGTGCTGTAACTTAATTACATAAGTTACATGACAAATAACTCAATACACGGGACATGAACAGCAGTCTCTTGGGCGAAAGTCTGGTGTTTAGTTGACCCACCCATCCACCCCGATGTCCTCCCTACGTAGCGTTCGCCACTCTTTATACTTTCCGGTTCACAATTACGTGGATCACATATGTCTATGCACACGAATCAATACATTAAATTCTATGACTATTCACAAACTCCTGTGCGACTGGGCTGATTAGGTACATGTACAGATGTGAATAGCTTATGTGTTCATGTGAGTGCATGACATTAAACCCCAGTCTCATCTATAGAGGCTAAAAATAAAGAAAATGTAAACCTCATTCTTAGTTGTATTCTCTTTATCTTGGCGGGTCAATTTTCTCAGATGTTTTACAGGAATATAAAACATTTGCAGAAGAATTTCTGTGGAAAAGGTTGAGTGATGTGATTGCGTGATTGAGAGGAAATAGTCAGCCTCGAGGTCAGTGCCAGTCACAACCAAGGCCTCTCTCTCCGCAAAGAAAGGAAAATTAACTTAACTGATTTTTTTTTTTCAGGGGGGTTTTTATCCTGGCTTGGAAGAAAATTACTTCCTAAAAACATACAGTATTAAATCCAACTGGCTGACTGGTTATGAAATAAAAGGATTAGAATTTTATGTGTGCCACATAACATTGACATTCTGAGACAATTTTTCATTTGTTTTACGTGGTGGGGATCAAATGGATTTAAAAGAAGTGCTCTGGTTTAGACTAAGACAGCTGCTGGAACTTGCCGGAGAGGCTGCTCAGAGGAAAATGTGATCCCGCGGAAATACAGAGCTCTTCAACGAATACACAGAGCTCTTCAACGTTCAGGTTTCAGACATAACAAGATATATCTATCTATCATCCTTTCCTCCCCCCAAAAAAAAAGAAATCCATGACGACTCTCCACGAGAAAGAGACGATGGCTGCAGGATATTGCATTCAGGTGGAACAATGAGCAATAGATGTATCAAGTATCAAAGCATCACTGGACTTGTGTGTGCGCACTGGGGGGGGGGGGGGTGTATGTAAAGCCCATCTTCAGGGGCTGATCTGCTAGAGAACAAAGTGGAGCGTACACACACACACAGGCGACCCCGCAGCTCAATCCATCGGAAATAATATGTTCATTACAACACAATTACTGACACTTAGACCCTCTCTCCCTGAAGTGTTTGTGTGTGGTGGAGAGAGGGGGGGGGGGCTTCCACTGACCGCTGATGCTAAGTGACCTTATGTCCCTCTGTGTGTGTGTGTGTGTGTGTGTGTGTGTGTGTGTGTGTCTGCAGGTGCAGGATGTACAGCTTTATGGGTGGAGGTTTGTTCTGTGCAGGCGTGGGGAACATCCTCTTGATCGTTTCCACAGCAACCGATTACTGGATGCAGTATCGGCAGTCCAGCAACTACATGCACCAGGGCCTGTGGCGCTACTGTATGCCGGGTAAATGCTTCCCGCACAACGACAGCATTGGTAAGTGTTTTGCCAAAGGACGGTTTACTGGTAAACTACTAACTTCCCGTTATAGCTCTACAACAAGAAAAGAAAGATGGAGTCATTCCAGAGGCAGAAGTCATTTCATTGGCTGAGGTCTCATCTTTACTTGACAATGGCGCGCAGAGAAACAGAAAATATCCTGGCAGAAAACTACTGGTACATTTTCCGTTAAGTTTACGAACATTTTCTTCAACCCTTAAATGTAAATTTCTGTTGATTTTACAGGATTTCCTCCGTACCATTCACGGACACTTCTGTTAATCCTAAAACGGAAAATTCTGTAAATTTACAGTATATCCTCCGTACCGAGCCAAATATCAGGCCCAACCTTTACATTCTGGAGGGAAAACAGACACTTACTCTAGCATTTATACGTTACCTATCGGTCTTTGAGGAACGCCTGAGGCTAAAACTGGGGCTAACTCTACCTGACGTCCACTGAAGTCTAAAATATAAGCATTTGGTGAAACGTAAATTACGATACCAAACTTGCGTTCGTCTCAAAATGAGTCAGCAAAATATTCCTGCCGTATCTGATAACGTTAACGGTCGACAACAGCTGAACAGGAACGTTAAGTCTTTAACATAAATAATTTTGGTTAGACATTAACTGTTGATTTTCTTTTACCACAGAAGTTTGAGAAAGGTTTCTCCAAATCCGAAATCTGAACTAAACTTTGCAGTGTGATGGTCTCTGCCTCTTCCAACTTTTGCGCTAGCGGAGGTTCTTGTTCCCACAATGCAATATGTATTTAAAATACGGAAAAAAACTGTCTGTGAAAAATCAATACAGAAAATTCCTTCATATTAACACGGTGCATTGGCCTATATTTTTACAGACTTTTCTTATATGTCAAACATTCAGGATGCTAGCTAACAAGTTTGCAATATGTTTTTATTCCTAATTTGAATTTTGGAAGTGCAGCTGGGCTGGCGCTCCAATATAGATAATACAGAGAAGTATGAGTAGTATTACAAGACTGCATGTTTCAGTTAGTAGCAGTAGCATATGGGCTTCATAATGTTAATGGTAATGTCTCTCTTATCGCCTATTTCACTAGATTTCAGTCTAATGTTAGAGAAATTTGTGACTGTCACAAACAACATTTTCACATCACATACGATAAAAATGAGGGCGATATTTGTCATTACAGCACACTGTGAATTACACAGGGAATGTGTGTTTCATAACAAATAACATGCTGTGATACTTTGATATTTTGCTTTCGGAAAAACGTTATGGTTATGGTAATGTTTTGGTCATATTTTTGTTTACAATAAACAACTGCCTTCCAAACAGCAACATAACTCTATATTAGAGTTTGCTATGTGTTCGATCGCTTCTCTTAAAGATTACCATTCTTACCATTCTTCTTCATATTGGCTTGTTAACATGGCCTGAACCGGGTCACATCTCAGATCCTTCACCTCTGTTGACTTGCACTGACCCCCCCACCAGTGACTTCCGTTGACATTTGACCCTGTCCACAGCCCACTTAGACGCCACCCGTGCCCTCATGATCCTCTCTCTTTTGGCCTGTTTCATCGGCATCATCATCGGCATCATGGCCTTCATCCATTACTCCTCCTTCGACAGGTTTGACAAAACCTTTGCTGCAGGCATATTGTTTTTCATCTCATGTAAGTTCAACTCTATATTGTCTTATTTTTGTCTTTGTTGGTTTGGTTTGAGCTGTAATTTGATTTGACCAGATGAAATATCTAAAAAAAAAGCAACATTTCAGTGGTTTTCTTACTGAAAACTTCAGCTTCCATCAGAAGTAACGGTTGTATAATTTCTCAGAGACATTTTCTTTACATTTTTATTGTCTTTTTTTTTTGTTGTCCTCTCCAGGCTTTTTAGTGTTTCTAGCAATGGCAGTGTACACTGGTGTAACTATTAACTACTTTGGGAAACGCTATGGAAACTGGAGGTTCTCCTGGTCCTATATCATTGGCTGGGTGTCGGTGGTGCTCACCTTTTTTTCAGGTAAACATGCAACCCAACAAACCCAAACTGCATCAGGTTTCCTCTCTTTCACAGCAGCTGAAAATACCTTTTAGATATATGAATCATTTTACGATATATCACGTATCTTTTGAAAATTCAGCTAGTACCTGCATGCATATAGCTAATGCTATTCATATACTGCATGTACTATGTGTAATAAAGAAGACTAAAAACTACAGAGACTATATGCAACATTACACAATGCAGCGACTCACTTCCTGAGCAGGAAACAGTCAACCCATACACGGGTCAACCCAGCTGAATCAATGATGTGACATTATCAGTAAGTGATGCTTGTAGTAAGTGCTCATCTCTTGAATCCTCCACCATGCTGTGCAGTATACCTGCTGCTCAGCGGGCTTCTCACTAAGTTACAAAGTAGGAGAACTATGATAACTAATAAGTAAGTGATGGAAAACAACAACTAGAGTTGTTGATATAGATTTTCTATGCACTACAAAATGTTTTTGGACTTAGCAGAGGACCTTAAATATGATATGAAAACAAAGCTGCTCCATAGACTCACATGCAAAGAATATAAAGAACTCAAATCAATATGTGTATGTGCATAAATGGAAATTTAAGTCATTTTAACATGCATGTAATTCACATTTCCTGCCATCTCTTTCTCTCCAGGTATATTCTATTTGTGTGCCTATCGGATGCATGAATGCCCCAGGAGCACTAGCTCTCATTAGAAGACTTTAAACCACCATCATCCAGAAATAAAGCCATGGATTACGATCATGAGAGCTGCATGGAGAGCTGTGTGTAGATTCTCACCATCAGCATGGATGGATGCAGAGCTTCCCCTCTGGAACATGAATGATTAAAGTTTTAAATGGTTTCAATAAAAACATTGGAGAGAATATGACTCTTTATTTTCATCCACATAGGTTTTTTTTAGCGTTGTCTCTGATAACGTTTTTGGAGGCTGTCCAGCTGGCTTTATGTCACCAGTAGAGTGCCTCATTCAGGCTCCAGCTCTTAGGTTTATAATACTGTGTGTCCATAAGAGTTATCAATTAGGTAGCACTCTCTATGACACCCATGTCCAAATGCATAATAAACATACCTATAATACTATAATATGCTTATAGTACTATATAATTATAAACACTCATAAATATCCACAATGCTTTATGACAATTTATCAAATAATAAACACATTATGAAGTATTTTATAATGACGGATAAGGTCAAGTAGCATAATACTTCATAACTGCTGCTCACTCTGGATCACTTGTGTGTTGTTCTTGTATAGATTGTATAATATTTTTTCACTTCACTTAAAATTAATAATGACTTATAACCAGGTTTATATTTTATATATATATATATAATTTAGAAGACCATATATACAACTCTATATATAACTATAACTATATTATAACTCCACCTGTATGTATCATCTATTGTTTATAATACTCTTATACAAATTTGTTATACAATATCCCATCAGTATGCAATTTATAGTTAAGCTATTATTCATCAGAATATAACACATGTCGATCACTTGCACTTTAATTACAATCTGCATATATGTATATGTCTATGTATTACATACACCAATATATCCTCATTTGTACTATAAATTGTCTTTTCAGCACTTTACTAGTTTGCACTAGATGCAAAACTGCATTTCGTTGTACTTGTACTTGTACTATGTGCAATGACAATAAAGTTTAATCTAATCTAATCTAATAATATATTATGTTTATAATGAATTATAGACACGGGCGTCATAGAAAGTGTTAGCGTTAATTATTATTATTAGTCTATGAAAATCCATCCTGAAACTCAGATGTTTTCCCATTATTATTATTATTATTATTATTATGATTATTATCATTCAAAAATTATATATTTTTTTTCATATTAGTTTGTTATGATATCTAGTTGTCTAATGGAAAAAAACAAAAAACAAATGTGCTTTTACAGAAGGTTGTGGGCAAATGCGATGGAGTCACACAAAACAAAAGACCTATATGATTATGTCTATGAAAACTATGCTCTTCCAGAATTACGCAGTAAACGTTTTATCTTACATGTTACGTTATAGAGGAATATTATTGAAAACTATCTCATTCTATAGATAGATAAAATACCATAAACCATGATTCGGTTGCCAAAAAAATATATAGGCCAGTTTTAAACTGAACAAACAGTTCTATATTATAGAAATACCATAAAGGACCGGCTATATCCCGTGAATTTAAAACACATTTAGCAGGGTTAACCTCCTCTACATCCCTTTATTCCTTCGCTCTATCGGTCTCCATCACCAGGCACGGCTGCTTTGAACACTAGAACCCAAAATGCAGTGCTGGAAACCTCTTTATCCAAACGTGCCACTTAACGGAGTGACGCACTGCACTGACCGGCTCAAATGTTTTACTTAATGAAATGGCCTACAGAAAGCCGCTTAACGCGCAGCTTCAAGAACGGATCCTTAAGACGATTTCATCACCATTTGTTTCATTTACTTTCTAATTTTCCCCTAAAAGCAACTTGTTATCCTGGCGCGCTCCATAAAGGGGATTGACGCACAGCCAGGTGCACGCAGGGTTACCTCCATCTGCTGTGGCCACGTCTTTAAAACCTCGGTTCTCTCTACTGCTTACATAAAAAAAAAACACATTTTTAATTAAAAAAAAATCATTTGTTTCCTGAATTAAGTTTTTTGACTAATACTTGAAACATAAATGACACACTATGTTTTTTAGAGAGGATGGAATGACGTTTTAGACGATTACGCACATTTTGGAGCAGCTTTATTCATGGAAGTTATTATTATTGAGTCGTCTTCAGGTAGTAACTAAAGTACACCCCCCCACCAAGGTGTTTGATTTGTAACCATCCAACTATGCTAATTTACATTTTGAGCGCACGTGTCCATTTAACACAAAAACCTATGCAAACTAATGCAGCAGAGCAGCACTTTTCAGCGCAACTGATTCCCAGTAATTAATTTGTTCTCCCTCCATCTGATCAAATGGAAATCCTGTCCTCCGGCCCCAGGATTACAACTTCCGCTCTAACATCTCCCTTAATTGCCTAATAGCATTGCAGCGTGAATTCTGCCTACATTAAGACACTTTCACATTAACCGGCCTGATTGGAAATGTGATGACAACACCATATCAACAAATTACAGCGCCACCGCTTTCTTTCGCAAATGGGCACAGGAGCGGCACTTGTACTCTCCCAGATTTTAATACCGACAATTACAGCCAATTTGGGCGGAATTACTAGACAGACCTGTAGCAGAACAATCCTCCTGTGACACAGGCTTCATGACTTCATTCAAAACTACTAACATGAAGGAAGAGTGCAGAAGAGTGAAATAAAATTACAAAAAAAAAAAAACATTATGTGGTCGCATGTTCAAGTTTCTAGATAAGTGAATTTAAAGTTCCGTTCTGACTTATAGAAAGTAATTACAGAAATAATCAAAAAGTTACATTAAATAGCTCAAGTTAATTGCATTTATAGGAGTAATATCACAGTGATGCCATAAGGAATAAGAGGGACTAATAAGATGAAATACACACAAAGAGCCTGAATATATAAGACGCACAGATGCCAGTAGTAGCGCACAGTATATACTACATGGAACAGTTCAGCAATAACACCAACAATAATATCTGTGTTTAAGTCACCAGCTTGAAATGGAAATTAGATGCTCCTTCCCAATAAACGGACTTTTTCAGCACCATGGTGAGCGCCCAACGCCAACAACTAAACTAGAATATATCCTATAAAGTAAGCAAAATACTGTAGATTCCGTGAGGAGACAGCAAGAACATCTCCTTTTGGTATTCATAATGTTTGCAGAAGATGCTGCTTGGGAGCAACGCGTGCGTGTTTGCGAACGTGCATATAGTTCCTTTGTTTATTCGTTCTGAGAATTGTAGCCCAAAGAATACAGTGGCGATGCAAGAAACCACAAAATAACACACAAATAATGCAAAATAGATATTCACATGTAGCTATTAAACTAACAATACAGTAGCCTATAAGAGCAATGAATGTTGGCTATAAATATTTCACACCTGGAGAATTGCTATTTGAGTAAAGTAGCCTATAATCTTAATAATAGGCCTAAACCAAAAATATTTAATAAAACTAAACCAATAACAACTAAACTAGTCTATAGAATATCCTATTAAATACTTAATAAGAAAGTAGGCTACATCTCATTTTGCATTCATAATTAACATTTAATAATAATTTTCCTCGGAAAACTGTATTTTCCAAACTATTTAGGCTAAAAGTAAAAAAAAGAATTCTTGGCTCCATATGTTGGCAAAAAAAAAAAACAGCACGGTTGCTAGGCAACCACATAAGCACCTTTACGAGTTGTGTGATTCTCGGATGGATTTTCCAGTCGCTATTCAGATGAACTGGGTTGAGGTCACAGGTGCGCTGCATTTCTGGACTCTTGTTTGCTTTTTTTTCTTTTTTTTTTTCTCCACCAGCTCCCGAACGCGGCTCAGACAGCCAATCAGGAGGAAGGACAGGCCCCTCCACATCTCCCCTCCGCCCATCCGCAGCTCTAATTGGCTGATGCGTAAATCAATTTCCCCCAATCCGCTATCTGTCTGAATATATGCTTGTTGGAAATCTGCCCTCCCACTGATATCTATGTAATGCTCGACGTAGTGTCATTCACTGATCACACACAGGGGGCTGCATTTAAGCCTGGGAGACTTGTGGGGAGAAGAGGCAGAGGCTTGATGCAGGTTTAAAAGGCAGCAAAACAACCAAACCCAAAAAACTATCATCATGAATTACGCATCTGTGGCGCCCGCGCCGAGGTCGACGTCGTTTTTCATCGAGGACATCTTATTGCACAAACCCAAGCCGCTGAGAGAGGTCATCCCCTCGCCGTTCTGCAGCTCGCTGGCCTCCCGGATGCCCATCCTGGAGTACGGATACCCGCTGATGCCGACCCCGATCCTGGCGCCGCATCCGCACCATCCGCTCCACAAGCCGGAGCACCACCAGTACTTCTTCACTTCTGGTAAGCGCGGCTGGCACAGGCGCACAGGTAGAGAGGCCTCCAGTAACAAGGAAACTTCAGTCAGATATAACATACAGTATTAGGCTACTTGGATAAAATGCTGCTGGGGTCTATTTCCTATAGTTATACACACTGTTTGATTATTAAAACTGGGAAGTTAATTGTCAACCCTGTATAGTTTGGGAATGTAACATCATTTGAAGTGATAGATCTGATCTCCAGTGGTTGAGCATATCTGGAAAAACTCAATAACCAGTAGATTATTCAGTTCAGGATAATATTAAGTTCTCCTTTACTGTATTCCAATTTAGAAAAAAAATATATTATGTTACTTAATTTTCATCTTAATTTATGTTCAACTTTTGTCCAAAATGCAATTATTGTTGCTCGGATTATTCTGTAAATAATTAACTATATTTATCCAATTTATTTGACGGGATTAATAGGCTTCTGGTGATTTATATAAATCACCTATTCATTCCGTTACAGTGAAAATAGTTTCTCAGACAGACATCATGAAGTTTGTTTTGTTGTTGTTGTTTGAACAGGTAGGTTTTCTAACCCCTGATTCCCTCTCTCACCTGTGTAGGGATGCAGATGCCGGCCTTGTTCCAGCACCACGCGGAGTTACCGGGGAAGCACTGCAGACGCCGGAAGGCCCGGACGGTTTTCTCCGACTCGCAGCTGTCCGGCCTGGAGAAGAGGTTTGAGATCCAGCGGTACCTGTCCACACCGGAGAGAGTGGAGCTGGCCACGGCGCTCAGCCTGTCCGAGACACAGGTAGAGGACACACCTGGACGCACCAGTTAGTGCAGGGGATGCTGTGTGTTTGCATAAATAAATAAAAGTATAAAATCTGCAAAGCGATATTAATATGTAGCATATTTATTAAACAAACAGAGCACAGTATAATAATAGCACATAAATTAAATACATCCAGGGAATATCTGATATTTCTTAAGTCTAGTAAATATAAATTCAGTATTAAATATAATCTCTATATAGGCCACTTCTTTATGTGTAATTTAGGTTATTTAAATAACCTGAAAAATAAATGTAAAAATAATCATATTTGGGATTTCTTTAGATTACAGACCAACATGGGATCAACTGCGTATATTTACTTTTATATAATCCGTGCAGGTAAAAACGTGGTTCCAGAACCGGCGGATGAAGCACAAGAAGCAGCTGAGGAAAGCGCAGGACGAGCGGAAGACTCCCGGGGATCTGGACCGGTCCGCGGAGAACTCCAGCGAGGGCGAAGTGAACGAGAAGAGCGCGGAGGAGCTGAAACACGGACTGGAGCCGGACTCCTACCTGCTGGATGAGGAGAACGACGACGATGTGGATATCGAGGATGACATTTGCTCCCCGGATCATCTACTATAGTAGGCTGCTTGTAGGTTGTTTCATCATGCAGCAACTGTCACACTGTAAATGTACTGTAGATAACACTGGCTTCACCCCCCCTTTTCATTATAAATATATATAGCTTAAATTAATGTTTTAAAAATAATACAATACAATGTTAATATTTATTCAAACATGCAAAGTGGGCCCATTGATTTTTAACAATTGCCCCCTTTATTCCTCTGTAATTGTTGTTATGTCTGACAATTATTATTATTATTATTATTATGAGCCTAATATTATTACTAAAAAGTCTAGACATTTTTTTATGTTAAAATGTCACACTTTTTTTATTGTCAGACGGAAAATATGTACAAATAATTATAGGCCGAAATAACCCAATGGAACAGCTCTTTGCTTTGTAACGCATCATGCTACCCCATCCTTTGCACTTTTATCCCAAACGAAATTTTCCCATGTTACTTTTTTTTTTTAAATCGTTATCTCTCTTTTTTTTTCTCCAATTAGTCTACTTTTTAATATTTTTTATTTGTCCATAATGTTGAACGTTTTGTAAATCAAGTTTCGGCCGAAGACACTTCAGTGACTGGCATTTATATGTGTGTCTGTAAATATATATATATAGTATATAAATAATGAATCTGTTCTCGGCTTCGTTTATTCTGTTATTTTTTTTAAAGCCCATTTGTCTTATTTAGCAAACATTTTTAATACCTCAACCGAGCAGGAATGATTTGGAAAACAACATAAATATGCCATTAATTTAGCCTATAGTGTTATTATTATTTAAGCTGCACGTGTGCATGTGATAAATGTTGAAGTGAGCTCGGACGCTCCTTCCTCGGCTGCTGTAGCCGCTTTCTTTGGGGACCAGCCTCCACAGCATGGAGCTCGGTGCTGAATGCGGGGCTTCTTGTTCTCTGTGGTTTCCTGCGTGCAGCCCGCTGCGCTTTAAACCAACTCACAGAAACGCAAAAGACAGACAGCAAAAAAAAAAAAAATTACAAATAGTCAGCAGCTCTCAAAGAAGGCTTACACCAGACTGCAGGTGAATCAGATTATATGTATTCCTCTAAAAGTGATCTATATGCATTTCCAAACTGAACTTCAAGTCCCTTTACATAAATATTTCTATAAATTATACTTTGTTTTGTAGTGAATTTCTTTCTCAACTAAGAGCAGGAATTAGACATCATTCTCTTTGTTTGTTTTTAATATTAATTAATGTATAATTAATTTAATAAGTTAAAAAAAAAATGCTATTTGTATATGTTAAGCATCAGTGCATTGCTAAGAATACTCAAGGGTGTGGCACATGGGTCATGTAATGATGCAAAGGCTTGATGGATGTTCTCAAAAAAATCAATCATGACTACAGTAAACAGAGTGAGATGGAAATATCTACAAATATTCTAAAAATAAATGTTAATTTTTCAGAATAAAATGAATCAATGTGTGTCTGCTGGTAACTTGTCTCTGGAAATTCAGAGATGTGTGAAAAATATTTGGTCCTATGCAGGCAAATGCTCTGAGATCCAGCAGCCTCATATTTGTAATTTATTTTGATTCATTATGATCAACACCAGTGTTAATAAATTAATATAAACGTATCTATTTGATCTACAAATATTCTTTTCACACAAAAGTATGACAATTTAATATCCAAAAAATATAGTTAAACAGAATCCAGGCAATACAAGCATTTAATGTGTTCCCTGTGTCAACATCAATCTGGGTGTTCAGTGCAGAATGTGGCCATGGAAATATTTTATTTATATATTTAACTTTTTTTTTTATTAGTCCAAATTCAGTTTTGCAAAAATAAGATATTTTTAAACATTTCATTTTGCTTCTGTTAAGAGACATTCATTCAGTATTATTCAAGGAATGGAACCAAATAACAAAAAATCAATACAAGAAAAAGATTCAATAGAATTTTTAGCACATTTTGGCATTTTACTGTCTAAAGATTTTGTGTAATTTTGTTTTAAATTATTTATTTTTTTTACACTATTTAAGTGTTATTTCATTAATTCACTGATAAAGTAATTTACCAACGGTCCATGCTGCAGGATATCTCATTCAAATAATCCTTAAATTATGGTGTTCAACAGATGTCCAACATATCGACTAACATTAAATCCACTTTGAGTCCTCCGGTCCACAGACAGAGCTGCTGTCAGGCTGCAGGTCTATAAGACTTTAGAAGCAGATTAATAAAAGAGTAGTCTTCATGAGAGTGTTGTAGATAACTATTTATTATTACTGTGATAACAATGGAGGGTAGGAAAGTTACTGTCTTATTATTAATTTGATAATAACACAGGAGCCACACACACACCTTATAACAGCTCTCATTACATGTATTAAATCATTTTACCACAAGCTGCATCTCTGACTGGGTATTTAACATAATAACATGTAATCCTCTCTTGTCCTTCCTACTGGATTTGCTGTCCTTTCCTGCCTTTTGAAAAGCAATTCATGTCATCTTCAAAATGTGATTGTGATTAACAGGCAATGGGGGGGGGGGGAACTATGTGGAGAACAGGCCATGCAGAAGGTGATCAATTAAAAGATTAAGCGTTTTGCAACACATGGACGCATCTGCATTTGGACCTAATAGCAGGGCCATCAGCTCATTTTCAGGAAGCCTGCCGCCTACTGAAAGCGTACTTCTCACATCAAAGCATCCACGTCTGCCTTAGCTTCCCAATGGGCAGAAAGGGATGCTAATTTGGCCCCCTTCTTGTATAGCGGCGAAAGACTCCTTCAATTAACTGGATTTCAATGGCAAAAAATGAGTAGGTGGGACCTAAAAAAGATGCAAAGAGACTGAGTCTGGATAGGCAGCGTTTCTCATTAAATTAAAAAGGGCTCCGTCATTTGTTTCCAGCCACGCATCTGAGGACTTAACACTAAAAACACAGAGCTTCAAAGAGCCCATGATGGGTTAAATAGAGACTATAATCTAATTAAAATATTGCACAGAGGTAAATAGTGCTTTGATAATGATCTGAGGGTTCAATTAGTAAAATGAGCTGCTTGAGAGTGTTTTGTGTCGGGGAGGAGTTACTACTTAGAATATGGCTACAAAACGCAGGACTGGGAGCAAATCAGGAGAGCTTCAAAGTGTCATCTTTCATCGAGCAGGTTTTCTACACTGTAAAAGGGAAGAAAGAAATCTGACCCACAACACAGGGTGTGTGGATTATTCTAGGTTAAACCGGGTAACTGGGTGTAATGGGGCTAAAATAACAATATGACAAATAAATGAAAAATAGAGTGTGGGCATTATCCAGCGGTTCTGGGAGAGTTGGAAGTGAAGCTGTATAATGAAAATGAAAAAAGGCTTAGTGCTGTCGGGGATTCTATGATTGCTCAATGGCACTGTTGACATACTACAACCAAGAGCAACAGATCTCACCAACTGTTTACTCAAAGAGTAGAAGCACAGCACTGCCTGATCATACATGACAGCAGCATTAGTGTTACCACGCTGCTGCAACAATCAACAGGCTAGATCAATCTCTAGCTGTAGACAAGCAATGATGCAAACATGGCAACACTGCGAAGGAGAACTGTTGGGCTGCATTTCACTTAAATGGTCCATTTGAGTGACACTCGTTTGAATGGTCCACTGATCACCGGTTACTTTATTGGCTACTGCAGCGTGACGGTTGCCTTTCTCCAACTTCTCAACTTTTGGCCGCTGTTTTTTTTTTTATTTGGCATCCCCTGCAGCCCCTTACCGCCGCAGCCCAAACACACTACCCACATTCAACTGAACAGGAGGACTGTACGTTTTCACTGCAACGCCTGATTTGGTGTGAATGCAGCCTGATTCAGACTTAAGCAGGAACCAGTAACTACAGCTGAGTGCGGTAAAGCCAACACCAAAGTGCTTTAAACTGCAGTTCCTTTAAAGGGACTGTTTGTGACTTCTTACACATATAAATCATTGCGGGTCGGTGTCCCATGCGCGCTCGCGTGTGGCTACGCTGTTCAGACTCAGACTCCAACACAAACTACACGGAAGCACCAAAACCTCAAAGTTATATCTAGTTTTCAGCCCGTCTTGCAAAACAGTGTTAACTCTTCCTGCTTCAGTCTCCCGACCGCAGTCAGAAGACACAGAGGAGACCGGAGTCTCTGCTGTACTCTGCTCCTCTGCCTGCCTGCTTGCCTTCACTCACACACCGCGCTCGTTCTCTCGCTCCACCTCTAACGTGCAATATATCTAGTGAATGTACAGTGGAAGTTTGTGCAGAAATAAATGCTGCATCTCCTCCAGACCAACAGAGGTTTCCCGTGTCTTGTGAAGTGACGGGGCTCCGGAGCGAGTAACGTTATCGTCCGACCAAAACTCCGGTGTCTCCGCTGTTCCTTCTGACCGCAGTCGGGAGGCCGAAGCAGGTAAACACAGTATCAGCATTGATTCATGGAGAGACCTTCGTCTGGTCAGCTAACATTACTGCCAAGCAGGTGAAATATAGAGTGATATTGTGGTTTTAGCTGACGTGTGTCGCTTTCACTGTTTTGACCGATGCTCATTCATGTCTATGTAGAGCGAGCACAAGCGCGAGCAACAGGACGCTGACTTTAGTTGACTTAACGGCCACAGGTGTCGCTGTTAACAAGCAATATCTGATTCTTACATAGAGTCCCTTTAACTCAGTCAATAGACTGTTAAATAATAGAAATAAGTTACACAGTGTTAATAGCAACACAGCTGCTGGCTGAGGCTGACAATCCTCTCAGAGATTATCTTTATCATCTAGCCTATCATTTTGAAAACAATTTATGTGGTAATGAATGCTGATGGGACACTGGGCCTATAGCATATTTAATGAGGCAGCATGTTGTGTACTACAAATATCTATGACAGTATGGCTTCTGCACCTTGCATCAGACAGCGTGTAGTTTTCTGAAGAGCGCCACAGCCTGCTTTTCTTCTTCATGCCGTTTTCTAAGGACTTCCAGCGTGGCCAGCTGGGCGTCGTCCAAACCCTCCAAGTATGGAGCGTGCTCAGTGAAGACTCCAGACTGGTGTTTCTGTCTCTGTTTCGGTTGAGACTGTACGGGGGGTTTGGCTATGGTCTTGGCATATTCCAAGGCCTACGATTGAAAGAGAGAGAGAGAGAGAGATCCACATATGTATGAGTATGTAATGTACAGTACAAGGTACATTTCATGGGTATATAACTTTACTGATACATTAAATTATAATACAGTACATGTTATGTATAATTCTCCATCTGTGTAATCAGCTAATCTACTAACCAATCAACTGTCTGGAAAGATGACATCACTCCCTCCTACAGGACATCAAGTAAAACCACAGTTGACCGATATGACCTAGGTATTGTTTATGAATAAAGTTACGTTATATATCAATTGATGGTGAAAGGATTTCATTTTATTCCTGACAGTGACTGTTTAGTGTATTGTGCTCAAATGCCATCAAAGCACGTGGCAACATTTTGAATAAAAAATGTTTCTATTGACTCAATAAGATAAAAATAAAAAGTATGCACCCAGTGTATCACGGTCCCATCCGTGCCATCAGCCTTCCTAGTGTCTTTTCCCTTTTTCCCTGTCTGTCTCGTGTGTGCGAGGTTCTCCTGCCCTGCAGACTCTCTCTCTCTCTTTTCCTGATGCAATCAACTCACCTGAGGAACCTGCACAGCTGCCTCCCATCTAATCATCAACCACAGTATAAATACCCCGGTTCTCCAGTCACTCGTCGCCAGATCTTTGACTCAACCTAAGTGGTAGTTTCAGCATATTCTATATTCTGAGTTCTTGTTCCTAGTTCTTGATCTTGTTCTCGTTTATTAACGTTTATCTTCCCTGCCTGTCTGCCCTGCTCAATCCCAGCCTCGACATTCCCTCATTCCTTTCACCATTCATGCTTTTGGCAATAAAGCCCATTGTTCAACTTCCACGCCGTTGTCTTGTGTCTGCATTTGGGTCCAAAACCTCACACTTCGTAACACCCAGAACCCTACTGACAAAAAATGAGACTTATCTTAGGTTTATGGAGCCTAGCACACATACAGTAAGAGCATAGCTGTTCAGCTATTAATCATTCAATATTCTTACAGTATTTGACCCTTATGAATCATTTTACTAACCCGCTGCAGACGGCACCAGTTATCCAGCATCAATGTTCTGCTGAGTGAGTCCAGATAACTCACCAACAGGTTGGAAACCTGTATGACACTCTCCTGAATCTCATACACTCTTTCTTTGTCATGTTGCATAGTCGCAACTTGTCTCTCTCAAACAACCACAAGCACACACGATTGTTGTGGAAAAAGACATGTGCTATGTTTCACACACCTTCATCCTGGGAACTTTCTTGTCATCGCCTTCCGGATCCTTGGCCAGTAGAAAGGGAATCCTACTTATCTTTTTGTTCTGCTCGCGGATCACATTTGAATACAGCTTCTGTCGTTTGATTTTCTCAGCATGATGACGGTGAAGAGAGAGTGAAGAGAGGGAGTGAGAGAGAAATAGAAGCAGATTATAAAAGGGGGTTTAATTAACTGAGCCATTTCTCCCTTAAGGCCCTTCTCTTTGTGCATCCCCCCCCCCTCCGGCAGAGCCTCTCCACGCAGGCAGACAAAACCAAACACAGCGAGCCATTCAGCGGGCCTATCAACATTTACACATATCATTCACTAATAGGCTTGGACCTGGAGATGGGTTCAATCTAGTGTAAATTGGCCAAACATGCTCACTTTTTACAACCGGGGATTAACAAAAGATACACAAAGCACTTAACTTCTTAGGGGCGCTCTCATTTGCTTTGTAAACGTTATTTTATCTGTGGAACAGCATGGGAGCCTTTAAATGATGAACTCTAAGGGTCAGCGGAGGAGACACACTGACACTAGTGGACATCAGGATTTAGGCAGACTGAGAGACAGCTAATCATGTTTGTCCAAACTAATTCTAATCTAATTTTTCCTGTGAGTCACTCCTTACAGCTGATATTGCCTAAAAGCAAATTAATATAATATCCTGGTAGCTAGGGCAGCTTTTGTATTGTGTTCTTCTGTATCATCTATCAAAAATTACCAAAGGCCAGAGAGGATCTGAAATATAGATGTACGCTGGTCTATAGAGTAATTTCTACTTTATATAGGTGAAAAGCTGGTGGATACATGCATATAAAAACTATACCAGTCAGCTGACATGGAAGCTGTTTTGAGTTTATTTACTGATAAATGTTTCTGGTGGTAAAATTGCCCTACATACATACACCTTTTCCACATGTGATGGGAATAAGAAGAGTTTAGGGAGGCTATAAGATGGGCTGCCAAGTGCAGAAACACCTTTCTGTGGCCAAAAGCAGAACTGGCTGTGTACCTTGTGAGGGGTCAATTTATCATATCTTGTTTATTATACGATTTTTCAGCTTACCTACATATTGACCCTGATAAACGCGCCATGTCAGAGTTTTTACTGGATGTTTAGGATCCCAGTGTGAGGTAAAAACCGTTCTGGATGTTTTCCACATTAACAAGAATAACATTTCAGGTCTGAGCTGTGAACGACTGCAAACCAAAATACAGGATATATGTTACCACCCTCCAAAACCCAAGAGCAGTATGACCAAATTATATTCACCAATACCACAAAACATCCACAGTCAAAGTCTGCTGATATGACACTGACTGGTGTTAAAGGTCAGTACTTACTGTCTGTTCAAAGGCAGTGTAGTCGGCACCCAGACCTCCAAGATTTAGATCTGGCTTCAGCTGCTTGTAGTCTTTAAGATCGTATGCCTGAGAGAGTGAGAGAGAGAGAGAGAGAGAGAGAGAGAGAGAGAGAGATGTTGATGATGTGCTATCAAACATCAAGTGACACTTTTGATTCCTTAATTTGAAGCTGACCTTTTGTTGAACTGAACTCCATTTGTTTTGATTGCTGTTCAAAATGGCACCACGGCATAAACAATAAATTCCCGACTGCAATTTTGATCAATTTTGACGTCTCTCATTGGGTTCAAATGGTGCATTGAGAAAAGAAAAATCCCTAATAATACACCAAAATGATAGATACATGCCTAGCAGACAACGTGGCGAGACAGAGCCTCAATGTGAGTGACACTGTCTTCACCAAACATTTAGTAACACTCCTACAAGTCCTTCTTGTTTGGCCGTTTCTCTCTAGCTGGCAGAAACAAACAAAAACACTGATAAATCAAACATTATAGATATATGTATGGAGAAATATCTGACATAAACAAAGTCTCAGATGGTTCTTGACATGATAAATCCTGAGTCAGTTTTCATGCTTCACACCCAGCAACACGAGTGACATGGTTCCGGGGATGGCAATGTCGGTCGATCCAGACTGAAATATCTAACTACTGGATGAACTGCTATGAAAATTAATACAGACATTCAGGGTGCTTTCACACACAACCTGTTTGGTTCAGTTAGAACAAACTCAGGTCCGTTTGCCCGGTTAGTACGGTTCATTTGGGCCGGCCAACATCTGAACCGAGACTGCATGAAAAGTTGATCTCAGTCCTCTTCCAAGCCGACTCTGGTGCAGTTCGTTGTGTTGTGAAACAACAACCAGCAAACAAACCAACCGCAGGATTTTATGAGAGTAAGATGTATGATTTTAGCATGATTTGAAAAACTAAACTACTAATGAATCCATCTGCTGATCATGAAATTGGTTCAGGAAGTGATCTACTGATCTGTATAAGGCCATGTACTTATTTATACTTAAAGGGACTCTATGTAGGAATCAGAAATTGCTTGTTAACAATGACACCTGTGGCTGTTAAGTCAACGACAGTCAGCGTCCTGTTGCTCGTAAACGAAGGTCCCACCATGAATCGAAGGCCCGCCCATTGTTGATCCTAGTTTTGATCCTGGTCATTTATTGACGTTAATGGACTCCATTTCTAACCAAACATTAGCTACGGTTGCACACTGTTAGCCCTGTAAGCAGAGCTGAAAATAAAGGCACTCGCGAGCGTGCATGACATCACATCCCTTGGATTTTCCCGGTATAAACGACCCGGGTTCATCACATTAAAGCAGTCTAGAGGCTGATGAGGAAACCCAGAAAGACGCGGTAGGTCTCATTTTTTAGGTTAGGTTACAACCTGTTCACACACTGGCAATAAAGAACGATTTATATGTGTAACATGTTACATACAGTCCCTTTAAGACCGGATGTTTTGATGGTTCTAAAGATTATTTTTCCAGATGTTCCTCTGGTGTGAGGTATGTTAAGAGTGTTTTTTTACATCCCCCGAATGGCTCGGAAGTCCATCCTGGACGCTCCGATTTCAAATCGTAAACATGTTCAATATTTACAATCAGATATCCTGATGTGTGTGAAGAGGCCCAATGACGCAGTCACGTGGGAAAGAACCACAGCCAATTGAAAACCAAGCTGACTGAATTCGGAGGGACAACCTCCACAGTCATGGCGAACGCGGCTAACGCATCAGCTAATGCTAAACACAAAGCATAAAAGTAGTAAGATGGAGCTCAGAAATGGACGACCGACTTGTTGATTAAATTAACTTTACATTAGTTTGTGTGTACCAGTGGTTGTTAGGGAAAACCAAAGTTTAATAACATGACACAAAAAGTATATAGAGTATAGTGTGTGAGCTTTTAAAGGATTTTACATAACATGCAGTGTTTCCTTTTTAGGCTTCGATATGATATTGAAGTACTTTTCTCAGGGACATTGATGGTGAGCTGAAGTTGTAGACACAAGTAATACTGGCAAGACACAAATATACCCATTCCTCGTGATGGTGATGATGGTGTGTGTGTGTGTGTGTGTGTGTGACCATGTGTGCATGGGTACATGCAATCCACAAGCTGCCCCAGACAAAAGGGAGCTAATCATTCCAGATTTTACTGGCTGCCTTTCGGAAGTAGGATTGGCCACGGACACAACAGGGTACCTTTCTTTCCGAGCCCTCTCCCCTCTCTCTCTCCAACCCCTAAGTCACGCTCATCTGCTTTCATGCCCGGGCACTGCAGCAAGACTGCTTTTACAAATTGAGCCTGTAATCTCGTCAGACATGATGGCTAACATGGTGGGAAGAGATGGGAGGTCAGGGGGGGCGGAGGAGCGTTGGGCACCACGGGATGAATATGTGAAGGCTCCAGTGTGGATACAACTCTATAAGCACTTAATTGAGTTAGGTAGAAAGTATGATTGTTAGTTGATGTAACGATAAATATGATACACTATACATATAATCTATCAGAGCCCAGTTCTGCACAAGGTTTCTACCCGTTAAAGGGGAGTTTTTCCTGGTCATTGTCGCATAACAATGCAATGCTCATGGGGGATCTCTTGTTGGGTCTCTAAATTATAGAGTACAGTCTAGACCTGCTCTATATGAAAAGCGTCTCGAGATAACTTCTGTTATGATTTAACAATATATATAGAAATAAATTTAAATGATGTTGGGTGTGAGAAGTGTTTAATTTGCTGAGAGCTGGCCAGCCATGCCCAAAGGAGTTTATTTCAGGTGAGGCTAGGAGTCTCAGTACACAGAGATCACATCATCTTCTTGTATTATGGCACTCAAAGCAAACCATTACAGATGGATTTTAGTGAGATCTTGTGATCCTGCAATATTGCGAAAATCCAGCTGCCGTGCAAGGTAAGCTTAAAGCACGGCATCAAAAAAGGCTATGATTAAAATGTCAATATTTAGTTTGTTTGTAGTCAGTTTGGGGGGTTAGTTTCACCAGTGAGACTTATAACTAGTACAGCAAAAAGTATGTTTGCGACAATCACCTGTATTTAAATATACCCTGCACATGGCTGAGTCACTTCAGGACCCATCTCAGCCTGGCAAACCAAAGGAGAGAGGAAAAAAAAAAACAATAACAGCCAAATCATTAAATGCAAATGGGCATCTTTAGTGGCCCTGCACCTCACCGACTCTCTCCCTTCTAATCACCTTATCCTCTAACACATCTTTAAATGGCTTTTCAGAGCCTGCAGCCCCGTGGTTTATATAGTCATCATCTTATAGCAATTAAGTGTAGCTTAGTGGAGCTAGACAATTAACCTGATGTTTTGTGCCCTTAGTCACCAGAACACTCCTGCTGGATTAAGCTGTCCCTGCATGGAGACAGCTGAGGGGATTATTTGGGGACTTCAAAGGGGCATTTATTTGTGTAACCTCTCGTGTACGTGGGGATTAAAGGGGGAATGCCACTCAATTGAAGAATTCATGTGTCACTTTTGTTAGGTGAAACTGCATAATGAGCTCCTATTTTTCTAACTGGAACGCAATTATCAAGTAGTAAGTTTTGTAGCCGTGTTTAGCCACGGTTTTAAAATGCATGCATCTGTGTGACATCCCAGATTAGATGGCAGACATACAATAATACACTGATGAAACATACATATAACTGTTCTACAACCTGTCCACATTGAGTATCCTTCCTTTAGGACACACCAACCTTGTAAGTGACCTTCGCCCTCAGCTGCTTCTGTTTCTCCATCTGAGCCAGGTAGCCGTCAGAGCTGCTGCAATAGACGGGGCAGTCTGTGTTCACACCGGGACTCAGCTCAGGCTCCTTTAGGCGTCCTATAGGCGGCACAACTGTGTAGGAGCCCGAGCCCAGTGACAAAGTGGTGGTGGTGGTGGGTGACCTTGGGAGGTTTTGTGTATTTGGACACTTCTGGTCCTCCCCTTCATAGGATAATGGCCACTGCAATGCAGCTGTCCTGAAACACAAAGTTATTGGTGGATAAATACTGAGGAGTCCCATGATAACAGACTACTAGACATTTCATATATTATATATTCTTATTCATTTTCATATGGTGTATCAGACTAATTTCCTTTGCCTCAGTACTAGTCATTTTACATAAATCACAAGTATGCTGTCATTTGTGATATTATTTCACTATTGTCCAGGGGTGTAAGAAAATATTATGTTTTGTGATACTGTATCGATTCTCAAAAACACTGTATGGATTTTTAACTAATAGTTTACAGTTTAGTCGCATACTTTATTTCAGTTGCAAAGAGATGCGTCCTCTCAGTGTATGCGTCCTCTCAAAGTAGAAGCTGTGATGTTGGATTTTACAGGGACTGTGATCAATGCAAATGCAGATCCCACTGTTCTGATTGCACACAAAAAGTCAACTTTTTTTTCTCAGATTTTATGCATATAGTGGTGTGTTCTTAATACTGTGAGTTTTCCTAAAGGTAGATAAAAAAAATCACAATATATCGCCTTACTGTATACGTATCGTATCACCAGATTCTTGCCAATACACAGCCCTATTGACCAGTATTTTGTTGTTGTTTTTTTAACCTTATTTGCTCTATGTTTTCTATCTGACTGATATTATTTGGTGCAGCAGTGATCCAATTTTCCAAATGAGATCCTTAAAATGTAATATCTTTCTCATCTTTGGTCAGAAAAAAAATAGTATAAATGGTTCACCTTTGCCATCGTTCGGGGCTACTCTCCAGGTTTCCATGGTGAAGATGTGCGTTTACCCCTTTCTGAGACATCTGGGAGGACTTTCCTGAATTTGTTTGTTGATATCGGGGGGACAAGGCAAGTTGAACTTCAGATGCGGGGCTCCAACGAGGACAACCAGGAGGAGACGCTAAATGGATGATGTCATCCTGGCTCCGCTGCTGGATTAATGGAAGGACATGGGATGAAGGGTTGAGGTTGATGCTGAGGTGGATGGTGGGGAGCAAAGCCTGCGATGAAGTTGTCTTCTGGGGGTTTGGCTGAGCAACAGCGGCTGGTCTTGCAAATGGGGAGCTCAGACAGTCTCCCCACTCAGCTTTGACCCCCAGAGCAGGGGGCTGCTGCTGCTGCTGTTCGGGGGGGTCGGGGTATTCTTTCCGCTGGGCTTTCTTCCCTTCTCTGATCTGGGTGACCTGGGGTTAGAGTAGGATTAACAGTTGGAGGATAACATTTTTTTTCATTGATGTAGAATGTCAGAGCAATAAAAGGGTAGTGAAATAGACAGGATTGATTTAAAGGATTTAGTGACTTCAGTGCGCAGGGGTGTTAATTCACAAAACCCAAACATATGGCAAAATTAACTAATAAATCCGAGCATATAACATGTTTTCCACAAAAAGCTCCATACCCAAACCGAAAACAGGCATGTTATAACACCCAACTGGAAAACTGTGTTTTAATACCAGCAAACATACTCTAATTACGGGTCTAATTTTGTGATCATCATATGCAAAGACTGCTGCTGCGAATGTTTTTAAATCCTCTGCATTTCTGTGAGATATGCTAACATGCACAGTATAGCTTGGCCTATTTCTGAAGGTGGTGTGGAGCAGAAAGCATCAACTCTAAATCTACCAATTCACACCACAAAAACAACAACAACAGACAAACCTGAGCTCTAAATAAGAGGCACAATTCATCCCCAAGTGTAAGAAGAGCTGGAGCTCTCCTGTGCATGATCTCACCAAATTATTTAGTCTCTGAGCGAGTGAGCATCGTCCCTGTTCAGATAAAGAAACATAACATCGTGCATCTAATGCCGCTGATTTAGCAAACATCAGCTTTGCCCATTCCAGTGGGAAAATATTTATTCTCATCTGCTTGGCAGCGTCAAGGTGGCTGCTCAAGTGCTCAAAATGATAATGCTTCTCCAATCCTCTCTATTTTCACTCCGACTCTTCTTTTTTATTTTTTTTAAATCATCCCTGGCAAGCCCCAGTGCAACAACGGCATCAATCATTGTGTCCACATTCCCTAAAGGAAATTAAAAGCCAAGGTGATAGTGTCCCAACCGTGCAGCAGCTGGCAATTAAGCTTCTATACACATAATACTGTGAAAGAAACTAGATTTTCACACTACTGTTTGAGGTGACATGTCAACCAAGTGAAAAGTCCTACCCTCAACTGTTGTGTTTTCAGCTTTGGGTCTGAACCGTCCTCTTGACTTTCTGCACTGGCCGTCTCCTTAAGAGCTGCATGCACCTTTAGACAGAACACAAAGACAAAGCAACATGCTGATACTGAACAATGTTGAACTATGTCTATACACTGGGAGCAACCTACACAACTACATCTACTCAGGGGTATCAATACTGCATCCATTACTATCAATGTCTGTCTTTATCTGACCACATCGTATTACATCAATTTTACTGTTTCAGTTGTTCCTAATGTACCCGTTTGTGGCATGGAAATATGTTCTGTTAATGCTGTAATGAAAATCATTTAGTTAACTTCGGGACTCCCCTCAGTGGCAGAGGACCATCTGAGTGGATCGATGGTATTGACACGCTGAAGACTTTTTTCCACTGAATGCCACCAATTCTGGGAGCTTGAATAGGTGAAGGTCACATGGAATGAGTGAATCCAGTTGTAACACATCAATCAATAAGATGTGATTGCATCTAATAGGCTGAGATGTTACTACAGTATTATGCTAAGAAGGATTCGTGGCACTGTAGGACAAACCACCACCTAGACCTTATTCTGTTTCAATGTGTGAGCTGTCTCTAGCCTTTGAGTCCATTTTTATGCTTTTGGTAATTAACTGAGCCATACATGAGCTAACCAACCAAATAGGGGAATCTTTTAGACATTTGGGTGCTGTTACAGATGATCAATGAGGATATAGAGCAGTCGTTTGAAGATCAGGAGCAGGTGTCAGTGACTACTGGATATCCAGCAGTGTGCACACTCACACTTGTGCGCCTCTCACCTTTACCCATTCCCCCTGCCATTGCCTTTTGTCACCCATTATAAACATCCCAATCAGTTGGAGCAAATGATCAAGCCTGTATTGCATTTTGAGCACGGTAAGCTGTGTAATATCTTTTTTACTAAATTGGGAGGTTCGTAATTGCTTCTCTGCGAGACGATGTCACAACAAAGTCTGGCAATTGCTGCGAGTTGTATTACCTCCTGTACCCCGGGAAACATCTGCTTTTCGCAATGAAGACTTCAAAGGGGGCTGTGGATCTTGAATTGCATTTAGCTGCTATTGTGGCCGGCCCAGGTAATCTTGATTAGGTGTTTAGACTGAGGCAGGGTATACAGTGGCAGAGAGCTCCCCAGAGCTTTGGTCTAAAGCTATTAAAAGATTGTACATTATGTTGCCCTGGCTTTGAAGTGAGGGCCTGCAAGAGGAGTAGGGACTCTAAGGGGTGAGTGCAATAGCAGAAGATTGATCTGCTACTTCTGTCTTTATCAAAGGAGGCCCAAGCCCCGATGAAGCCAATCATTGCCACTATGCCACTTGGCCGAGCTAAACACTTGCTGCATTAGGGAATTGTGTACATTTAATAACACGTCTAATTATCGCAAGTTGCATTCAGATGGCCGCACTCTTCAAAAGACCAAATGGGGCCTTATTTTAAAAGGGGGGCCTAGTAACAACTGGCTTGTCTGGACACATATTGATTTGTGAAACTGATGTGATTTGTACATGTTGAGTGTTGCTATCTTTTGCAAGGAGCTACAGATATGGAAGGGTGGGAGGAAGCACGACGAGCTTTGTTATATAAGATGCGTGGTTATCCTAATTATGAAAAGTTATATTACATTTCCAAAAAAACTAATACTGTGTTACCTTTTTTGATCTTCAAATATTTCATTTAATGTGTGTGAAAATAAAACTTCGTATATTCTGTTTTGGGGTGGATTGTCCCTGTAAGCATGTTAATCACAATGCTGCAGTGAAAAGCAGTTTTTTACATAGATATTATTTTATTTTGGTGAGTCTGTTTCTAAAATATGGTTTAAAAAATGACTTGGATTTCAGCCTCAGCTTTGTTGATACATTATATTGTTGCCGTAACACACCCAAATCATAGATTAATCTTATGATGAAATAGGAAACAGGAAATAGACTACATGCAAATTGGTGCCCCTTCTTTTGTGCCCTATGTCCCCCATTAAGTAAGACACGTCTTTGGGGAGACAGGGCTATGGAAAACTAATAAGCGAATTCAGAGGGGAATGACAAAACACAAGGGTTCGGGAGAGGGAAAGGCTCTGGCTCTGTTTACCATTGCACAAAGCTAACGGCTCTTGACTATGTAAATGGTGATGATATGAGACATTGTGGAGGGCTGGGGCTCAGATGGTTGGGGGGTATTATAGCCAGCAAACAGTCTTGTGGCCCAACAAATGGGGAATGCGGGCCATCCCGACCAATTATGCCACTGTGCCAGGTGCAGGGACGTCTAAGAGCCTATTGGTAACCATTCGTCTCTGATGTTCTTGTTGTACACATCAACTCATAATAAGCACTGCATAGCCAGACATGGCTCTTTTCATATGGTGGAGAAGAAGGCAGATGAAAACAGCCATGGCTCCTCTGCCAAATTAATTTTCCAGACTGGGTCAGAGCAAACATCATAGGATATTTCTCTTAGTTGTCTGAGATGACAATAAAAGTCATATAGATACCAATAATGTTACTAATATAAGCTTGGCTCATGCAGAAGGGAAAATAAAAAGAAGCAAACAATCAAGGCCAATATTCTGCTCAGGGGAAAAGCTGCATTCAAGCAACTGCCCATTAATAATGTCTCCGAGATCAGAATACGCTTTCAAGAGTAGATATGCCGTGCACTTGGCTACTTTTCTTATCACCTGAGTGCACAGTAAATACAGATCTCTGAAATATATAAAGACACAACAGCATGTGCATGTACACTAACAAGCCCCAGAACTGACCTCTGAGTTTAAAACATCTTAATACTGTTAGTGAATGTTGCAAAACATCACTATCATATTCATTTACTAATAGTACAAAAGTTATACTTGCTGCCTAAAATATACCACAAACTTGCCAGTAGCTGTTAGTGCCTAATACCTCAACCATAACTACAACCAGAATCTGCTTTGTTCATCTCCAAAACAAACTAAAAATAAAATAAAAAAGGTAATTCATAAAGGCCAGTAATAGATATAGTTAATCTGTCCAATCACCTAACAAGGCCACGGGAGAGATCACAAAAACTGTAAACTGTCACAGTTCAAACTGGGATTTAAAACAAATATATATTTTATATTTCATTCCAATATTTTCAGCAGTCTGTCTCCAGTGAAACCGAATCTTAAGTCTTGTAACAAAAGCTCGGCAGCCCCAAGACTCATAGTCAATGTTAGTGCAGCTCCTGGTGTCTGTTTCTGTAATTGCAACCTGTTCCAAGAGGAGGGTCTGTGTTGATGTTACTGGTTGAGAAACTCAAAATCATATACACACCTTATTGACATTATGTGGCGTCTCCTGCTTAAGTGCATGCACGCTCACATAGGAGCCACATTTGGACGCGTTGCGCCCCAGGGTTATTTTGTTGCGTTCCACTATGTCCCCTGTCGGTCTTTCTAGCTTTTTGTTAAATAAAACCTTGGGAAGTGTGTCTCCTTGCGTGCGTCTCAGTTCCTGCAGGTAGTCGGTCTTAAATTCTTGGATGTACATAGCATGTACATCATCGGTCAGCTCAGGAGACCTGCTGATATTTTCCCCAGCACTGTCACAACTATTGTCATGCTTCTTTCTGAATCTTTTCAGTAAACATTCATTTTTAGTGAACATGCGGGATGACTGTGAATGGTCAGCCTCAGGTGATCTAAGCTGTAACGCATTGCTGTGAACATCTTGTGAGTGCAGGCGGTACGGCTGGTCAGACTCCTTGCCAGCCACATGAGGAGTCACCACAACAGCTGGACTCGTGTCGACGACGTATCTGTATCCTCCTTTTATTACGAGTCCTTGTCTGTCACCACATGACGGACTGGATTTCTCTTTAGGGACTTGGTAATAAACATGTGGACTCTCAATGAAGCTGCCAGCTCCCCTCAGGTTGGTCCTCCAGTTGGGGTCATAGCGTAGGTCATCGTAGGCATCATCAGTGAGCAGCTGGCTGCGAAGTTAAAGAAAGACAATAGCAATAATGATCATAATCTATGTTCAATACAACTAGACTTATATTGACATCAGTAAGTTATAGCTTTATAATTGCTAAGCTCAATCCATGAAATTATCAAAGAACATATTCATATATGAATAGTATAGTCTCAATCATATTATTACTAATTGATTTGATTGCAGGTAGCAGCTTTATTAATGACATTTCCATATCCAGAGGAAGTTTTACAGACGTCTGAATGTCACATAGGCCTTACTTAGAGGTTAAAGGAACAAGAGGCATTAGACCATTATTAGAATGATGATGTCCTCAAACAAAGAGAGCTGGGCCTTATCAGAGGCTCCTGAAATTGAAACAGATGAGGGGGATTATGTGCCTGTATTTACAGATAATTTTCGTATTTTCACCTCCAGGCTCACTAATGAGAGTATATTTGAGAGCTACTAGCGGGGGAATGGTTCACAAACGGCAATTTTCAGCTTATGAAATGGCTTGAAAATTGCAGGCTAAAATGCTCTTTCTGATGGTGATGAAAAGATCTCATTAAAATAAATAGCAGAGAGCCTCTTTGTTGTGCTTACTGGGAGGACGAGGGGAGCCTAATTCTCCTACCGTTATGTTGTGCGTCGAGGGGGGGGGGGGGAGGGTTGCCTAGGTGTAGGGCCCTTCACTTCGATGAGGCCAAAAGGGTAAGGGATGTCTCTCTAATGACTCAGACTCAAACAAGTTGGAGAATGCATTATAGACAACATGCAGCTCAACGTGATGCCTCCAACACTGGCAAAACACCACAGCCTAATATTTCTTGCCCGAGATACAGACACCTAAATACAAAAGCCTGGGAAATATTGTGACAAACACTGAATGGGAAGATGAAAAAACTGACCAATACGGACCATACTCAAATATCCTTTTGCAACATTTTGAGCGAGGTAGGTGTAAAACATAGTTAAGAGGAATGAATGGAGTTGCCTAAATAGGAATCTTTTGCTTGAATGAGGAATGCCCATTGGGTTTGTAAACTATGCAATGGCAATGTGTGAAAAGGCTTACCCGCTTTGAGGAGGCAGCAGCGAGGACTATGAGAACATGATGATGGGAATGGGACTGTGTCCACTGCCTTGCCTCTATGAAATGGAGCCTTTTGTGAGAATATGTCACGGTCATTTTACTCTGAAACAATGTACTTTGGAAGCGGACCCACACTTGGTGGGCATCAATCTGCGCGGGTTAATGACGGGAAAATGGAGAATGCCCCTTTTCTATTTTGGAGGTAAATGACTATCAGGCTGTGTCTGCTGGAGAGAGAAGGGGGGAAACAACGGTACGAGTTCGACAAGAGCACAAAAACAGATGTGGTGTTGTTCTCGCCATAGATCCTGCCTCTGCTCCTTCAAAAGAGAGAAAGAGAGATCTCCTTTTCAGCAACAATGATCCTTGTTAATGGACCACGAGTGACCACTTATTGTGATCCACCCCAAACAAAACAAAAATCTAATTTACCTCAAATGAAAGCGGTCATTCTGAAAGCACCTGAATTAGGCCATTTTCACTACAATGTACCGTGGGTGCCTGCATCTCATTAAATAACTGACACCACTTCATTGTTAAGTGATGAATGAGGGCTATTTATCTTTTATCATCCGTGTGCTGTTTAAAAGTAAAAGGTTTGATTGCTGCTGCCATTCTCCGTGCTGTATTCCATCTAAGCAGCACTATTATCTGCTTAATTTCAATTAATTTGTCAGAGACAGTGAAAGTGACGGTCTAGTTCAATAGGCAAATTGAACAAGGTCGGACACACATCTCATCATGGTGAATATAATGCCACATGTTTATAGAATTATTTTGATACACAAGGCTACACAGACAATAATGTCATCAAAACATAACAAAATAATATTTTCTATATTTTTTCACCAAGAAATATTGCCTGCAGGTTCTGTTTTCAGTCCTTAGCAATTACTAACATACATTACTGCCATCTACTGGCCAAACTTCATAACTCCATGGTCACATGTATTCTAGAGATAAATTGGGTGATATTCTTTATTTCTTTTATTCTCAACAAATTCTGTCAAAGGCCAAAACCAAATAGTATTCTCTGTGAATCAAAGTATGATGTTTGGAATCACCTGTTATAGTGATGTTTTTCTTCTTTCTTTCTTTCAATAATAACTATTTTAACATAGATAACATCAGCATAATTCAGACACCAAATGTATCATTTACATTTGAAATAGTTTTGGCCCCAAAAGAACAACAATTAAATGGGAAAATACCCCATTTTCCCCCCGAATACCCTTTGATTCTGAATTAGTTTTCTACTCCAGAAAAATGTAAGTGACCCTCGATCATTATTGAACCACAACAGTGCAACTGTATGGAGTCAGATCAGTCCCAATATTAATGAATCGACACAGAAGGATTCACAAATGTATATTGTAATTTATAAATATATATAAGACTCTCTCCACAAATGCATTCTTTTCAACAGGGAATTATCTGTAGCCAATCAGATGTTTTCTTTTCAGCCAGTCACATGAGCATGCCGCTACAGGGTATGTATGACCTCTGATTGGCTACTGGCTTCTAAAGGCTAACGGTAGGTAGCCTAGCTATGATGCTAACTTGAGCTTCAAACTAGACAGGCCCGGGAGCAGGGCTTTTGTTTCCGCAGGCCGAAGGTAGGCTACCCGGTCTGAACAACGGTTTGTTTTTTTCATCATTAAATTCACTTCTGAAAATTTTTGAGGTGATAATTCAACTGTCTAAATTTCGAATATTGTCGGTTTTACAAAAATGATGGCCTTCGGACTGCACTCCTCCAGGTCTGTCTAGTTCGAAACAAAGAGTATCGATGGCGCTGCGGTAGCGCTGTCGCCATTTTGGACTGAAAACGCCAACGAGTATATGGCCATGGATGTAAGCTGTATGGATGTGGTGCTCATCAGAGGCTGGTTTGCAGTATGGGAGTTGCATGGTGAGCCTCTCCATGATGGCATAGCAATTGTCTGCTTGGCAAATTGAAGCGGTTGCGTGTGCACGAGCGTGCGCTCGTGTTTAGGGAAAGGGCCCAAGAAAAAAAATTTGCACCGGGGCCAATCACAACTATGTTACGCTGCTGGTTGGAGCACATTTTCAATTCACCTTCAATTTACATAAAACTGTCAATATTCGAAATCTAGACAGTTGATTTCTCGCCCCAAAAATTCTCAGAAGAGAATTTAGTGATGAAATAGCTACAAAAAATGTAAAAAAAATAAATAAAATGGAGCCGTTTTTGCCCACTGTTATGACCATAGCCTGTACAGTTCAAGCGCTTTGCATTGTGGGTTACAGTAGGCGAGATAGACTGGTTCGATGCATACTGAAGATTTTTTTCAAAATCAGTACACATCCGGGTATTTATCTAGGCTTTTAGGACAAAGCGTTTAATATTTTACTGTAACATATTGCACAATACCATTTACATTTAATGCAGTGCTTCTGAACAAAAGTATTACAGACGTGCATGCTTCTGGGACTTTTATTGCACATATGAGACTAAAGCCATTCAAATCAGGGAGGTGTTGCAGTGTTTCAACCTGCTGTAAGTTTTACAAACCACCAGATGTCACTGTCTTTGCTGCGTTTGAAGCCATATACATTTTTAACCCATTTTTAAAGATTTACATTTTCAGTAGACACCAACGGGCTTGGAGCTGAAGGACACCGAGTAAGGGAAGTCAAAATATATTGAGAGTTGTACTAAGACATTGTTGGATTTGGTCATTAATGAAGTTTGTTTACAATAAGAAAAACACTTACACAAGTGCCTAGTGTTCAGCACAGCCTGATGTCATTATTAGGTGCCATTTCATGTGCAACAGAACACACTTGTTACCACAACTGACTGATGCTGGGTCTGTATGCCCTGATATTATTCTGAATAGCCGACCATCATAATTGTAACACCAAATGATTTGCCTGACATACAGAAATTGAGTAACTTACCTTGTTCCCTCTCTGTCATCCATTTGTACATCCAAATATTCTGTCTGTAACAGGATGGGGTTCCTTTTGGCATGGGGGTGTGCTGCCACATCAAGGCTATCATAAATCTGATGATCTTCAATCTCTTCATCAGTTGCATCTTCATCCTCTCCATCTCTCTGCTGTAAGTTTTGTAAGCTGTTTTGGTCGTGGCGGCCGATACGCATTTGTAGCTGCTGCTGGTAAACTCTCTCGTGGGCCAAGCTCTCTGTGTCGGACTCCACAGAGTCCCACCGGTGGTCCAGAACTGCTGCTCGTCTCGGAGAAAGATGCTTCTCTTGCTCCGTCTTCAACACTTGAGACATCTTTTCACGTCTGAGTCCTTTATCCATGTTTATGTTGCAGGTGGACAGTCTGCTTCATGAAGATCTGATCATATGTGTGGTTGTCAAAATTGAACTGGAGGTGGTTGCAGCAGGATGGAAACTCACAAACTCTGCAACCAACAAAAATAAACAGATAATTGTACAAGATGAACAGCAAGAATGTTGAGAATTCATGTATTTATTTCACGGCTTCAAACTTCACATTTCTGTCTGGGTAAAGTGCAGGTCCAAGATATGATGCATCAAAAACCTCATATTCCAGCAGGCAAATCTGTGCGCTTTAATATCTTTAAATTCTTTAAAGTCACTGAATGCCTACACTAAGCATTGTCTCAGATATGAGAATACAGGCAGTCTTTTGATTCATCTTTCATACACAGTACAATTAATGTTCAGGTGACTTGTTTTACCACCCTAAGTGAGTGTTTCAGCTAAATTTCTGCAGCCAAGCCAGAGATATGAAGTAGCCTACAGGTTGTATAGTCACTTACTTTACATACCCACTAATCAAAACTCACCTTTTTAGAACCGCTTTTAATGTGTGATTAATACTGTGTGTTTTATATTTTTTATGATGTCCTTGTTTTTTTATGATTTTTTATTTGTGTAAAGTGTCTTTGAGTTTTTAGAAAAGCGCTATACAAATAAAATGTATTATTATTATTATTATACCCAGGTTTCTAAATGCCACCAAGGGGTGGTAGCTGCCACCTTTAAAATAAAAAATCCTTGCCACCCCAGTTATGGACGGTCTAATTAAGTAGCCTAAATAGAATTCTGCCACCATTATTTATTATTTACACCTGTGTTTTTCCTACTGCCACACGTCAAAATGTCCCCTCTGAAAAAGGAATGGGATAAAAATCAGTAAGTGAGTGAATGAGGGCAAAAAAATAACCTGGAACTGACACTTAAATTGATTGCAGCCATCATTAATGGTATTAATTGGTCTACACCTGAGTTTGACAAGTCAAAACGTCAAAAAAAAAAAAAAAAAGGTAGAATAACGTAATTGTTTTCAAGGGATAAACATTACAGCAACTTCCTCTCTTTCCCATACAGACTTGTGGGAATAGAGTATATTACTGTACTGCATGCTCAAAGATAACCGTGTGTAAAACATTACATTAATTTTAAATGGGTTTATTTAAGCGAAATGAAAGCATCCATCGTTTTTCAGAGCAACTCGCCTAACTTTTCCTTTAACAAAGCACCCAGACTAAATAAAACTGTTATATACTGTTTACTTAGCTAACTTAGCTTAGCAGCGACTGTATATTCAGCCAAACGATGCAACCGTTGGCGTAAAAACAAGACATTTCAGTTCAAACACGGACATTAAAGTATCCACTGCTATTCTTCTACTCACAGTGATGACAAGCAGCACAGGATGTGTCGTGTTAAACATTCAGAGAGTAAAGAACTGGTTCAGATACTCTCCTGTTTTCGTGTCAGCAGCTTCCCCACAACAACGTAACCATAGAAACGCCGACGCATCCGTGCTGCCTTTAAGTGCTCCTCAAAAAAGCTACGACTTTTTAACTACAAGAGCTCACAATTAATACATCATGGATGTATTTTCGCGGCAGACATTTCGACCAAGACAGAGATATATATGTTTGATGTCGCAGCTGTTTTGTGTTATACTGTTTACTTAGAAATAGCCTACTTTAACAATCAACAAGAAACCCACTCGGCCATAATGTTAAGTATCTCCCTCACTATTTCACACGTGTTGCATTCGCGCCGTGCCTCTTTGAAATACAAGGTCTGTACTGCAAAATACTGCTCAACAGATGTTTGTAGCACAATATCCCAAAAAGTCCTTTTACCAACTTTAACTGGCATGTCCTGACACCTATGGCTTCACATGCAACTACAGCTGAGATGGTCTAGATTAGAAAGTCCCTTTGACCAGTAGATGTCGCTATGTACCCAAGTGATTTGTACTGTGCCTGCATTGCATGACTGTGTAAGAGAAACGTTACACATTCGAGTACAAGTCCCTGTAAAACTTTTGCATTTCAGCACAAGTTTAATCCCCTTCCTGTAATTAAGGCAGGTATAGGGTTATTGTAATTTTACTAAAAGCCACCAAGCAATCGGAAGCAGTGCAACCATTAGAGAAACTAAAACTAGAACACAGCTACTATGTGGGTCATTATCCGCTTCAAGTTGAAGGGATCTGCAGAGCATAAAAACACAAGATTTATGCAGAGGGTTAACAAGATTTTTTTATTGTCAAGGCAGTGACATCTCCGTGTACAAAACACTTTACCACACATGTGAACTGACAATCAAATTGTACCAACTACAAGTTCTTCCCAGTTGTGTCGCAAACCATGCAATAAGTGTGATCCCTGAACCCGGTTTTTATTTTTTTAAATTACACTCTTTAGCTTGTTGTAACTTGTGCTATAAGAGGGTTACTTTCTTCGAAAACATCTCGGGAGTGAGTGGCTGATGTTATGAATGTTTTAGTCGACCTCCTCAATGGTTGGTCCGGAGGATCCACCGCCACCAGGTGCGGCACCGCCGGCTCCAGGAAAGCCACCGGCCATGCCTTCTGGCATACCACCAGCACTCTGGTACAGCTTGGTGATGATGGGGTTGCACACCTTCTCCAACTCCTTCTGTTGATGTTCATATTCATCCCTCTCGGCAGTCTGCAAATAAGGATATTTTAGTGTTCTGGCACACATACATAAATACACATATATATATTTACATATACATATGATTTACCTGGTTCTTGTCCAGCCAGCTGATGACCTCGTTGCACTTGTCCAAAATCTTCTGCTTGTCATCATCACTGATCTTGCCAACAAGCTTGTCATCCTCCACAGTGGACTTCATGTTGAAAGCGTACGACTCCAGGCCGTTCTTAGAAGACACCTTGTCACGTTGGACGTCGTCTTCAGCCTTGTACTTCTCGGCTTCCTGGACCATGCGCTCAATGTCCTCCTTGCTGAGTCGACCTGGGAGCAAATTGTACAAATGGTCAGAAACTGTGTCGCAGTACATTTGAGATTACGTTTTCTGATGAACTAGAAACTCACCCTTGTCGTTGGTGATGGTGATCTTGTTCTCCTTGCCGGTGCTCTTGTCTACAGCAGAGACATTCATGATACCATTGGCATCAATATCAAATGTCACCTCGATCTGGGGAACACCTCGGGGAGCAGGAGGGATGCCCGTCAGCTCAAACTTGCCCAGCAGGTTGTTGTCCCTGGTCATGGCACGCTCACCCTCATAAACCTGTTGGAAGTATGCAGCATTAAGCAGAGAATTTTGAAATGATGTGTCTACAATTTTGACAAATTAATTTCGCTCAGACATCCAAGGAAGGTCAGGGCCATCTTTGGTCTTGCGACCTCTGGTGGAAACTACGAATGGCAGGAATAAACGTCATCACTGCGAAATTGAAAGACCGGTTTAATTGATGTTGTGCTTACCTGGATGAGCACACCGGGCTGGTTGTCGGAGTAGGTGGTGAAGGTCTGAGTCTGCTTGGTAGGAATGGTGGTGTTTCGTTTGATCAGCACAGTCATGACCCCTCCAGCGGTCTCAATACCCAGGGATAGTGGGGTGACATCCAGAAGCAGCAAGTCCTGGACATTCTCAGACTTGTCACCAGAGAGGATGGCAGCCTGGACAGCTGTAAAAACAAGCAGCATTTGTAACATCCATGGTTATCATTCTTTATTTGCCAAAAAGTTTCTGTTTTTAAGCCTTAAACACTGATAAGTTTTTATGTTTTTTTCAGGCAAGAAAGTAACCATTTAGATTTTCAATATGTGAACACTAACTAAATAAATGTAGAAATTGGCACCAATGTTTTGAGAGCTGTGAAAAGCACATGTCAAGCGTTTTTGTAATTAGTCTCACTGCTAGAAGGGAGGTCCACACTGCAGGTTTAACCATTGGGTACTACAAATCAATAATAAATTTAAATTAAATCAAGAACCACCAATTTGGCGACCTCCAACTGCTACGGTTGTGAATCTCACAATGCAAGCAACTGAGAGGAGAAGGGAATAAACTGGTGTGTGCATCCATCTGGCTGAAGACACTTACCAGCTCCATAAGCCACAGCTTCATCTGGATTGATGCTCTTGTTGAGCTCCTTTCCATTGAAGAAATCCTGGAGCAGTTTCTGGATCTTGGGGATACGAGTTGAGCCACCAACCAACACTATGTCATGAATCTGCCCTTTATCCATCTTGGCATCACGGAGTGACTTCTCCACGGGGTCCAAGGTGCCGCGGAAGAGGTCAGCGTTGAGCTCCTCAAAACGAGCCCTGGTGATTGACGTGTAGAAATCTACGCCTTCGTACAGAGAGTCAATTTCAATGCTAGCCTGGGTGCTGGAAGACAGGGTGCGCTTTGCCCTCTCACAAGCGGTGCGCAGACGACGGACAGCTCTCTTGTTGTCGCTGATGTCTTTCTTGTACTTGCGCTTGAACTCAGCGATGAAGTGGTTGACCATGCGGTTGTCAAAATCTTCCCCACCAAGATGTGTATCTCCAGCAGTGGACTTGACCTCAAAGATGCCATCCTCAATGGTCAAGATGGACACATCAAAGGTGCCACCACCAAGATCAAAGATGAGGACGTTCCTTTCAGACCCAACCTGAAATTAAATTAGTGTTAATATTTTCTAAAGCTATCACATCACATAAGTATAATATTGACATTCAATCACACATTTCTTTCCACTTAACTGCAGAGAACATCAAGTCTCTCCTGTAGTAGAATTAACATTCCTAGAGTTATTACTCTTATTATACTGATGACGTGACAATATCATTGTGCATACCTCATTCATTCAAGTAAATATGCAATCGTTACATTTTCTACCTTCTTGTCCAACCCATAGGCGATGGCAGCAGCGGTTGGCTCATTGATGATACGCAGAACATTGAGGCCAGAGATTGTGCCAGCATCCTTAGTGGCCTGTCGCTGGGAGTCATTGAAGTAGGCAGGTACCGTAATTACAGCATTGTTGACAGTCTTAAAAGGAAACAAGCCAAACATTAGCATAATTATATAATAATTTACATAAAAGCTTGCAGTTTTTGTCCTGAGCCATGCCAAATTACATACTTTTCCGAGGTAGGCTTCGGCAATCTCCTTCATCTTTGTCAGCACCATCGATGAGATCTCCTCTGGGTAGAAAGATTTTGACTCGCCCTTGTACTCAACTTGAACCTTGGGGCGGGTGTTGTCATTGATGACATTAAATGGCCAGTGCTTCATATCTGACTGTACTACTGCGTCGTCGAACCTGCGACCAATCAGCCGTTTAGCATCTGCAGAAGACAATTAATACAGTTTATTTTAAAAATCAAAAGGAAACTGCTTTAATGTGAGCTTCCATTAAGAAGATCACTCAGACATCCAAGGAAGGATTTGGCCATCTTTGGTCTTTCAACCTCTGGTGGAAGCTACGAATGGCAGGAAAAATCGTCATCACAGTGAGAAAGACTATTTATATTTTTGTCATTCTTGTCTCATGTTTATAAGAGTTAAAACATCTAGATCACCCATTGACAAGACCCAATCAGAATAAAATAATGATTATAATTTTTCAGCAGATGACTGTGACAAGAATGACAGAAGACTATCACCATTCCTTACACAAAAATAATTTCTTACCAAAAACTGTGTTGCAAGGGTTCATGGCAACCTGATTCTTGGCTGCATCTCCGATCAGCCTCTCAGAATCTGTGAAGGCCACATAGCTGGGTGTGGTCCTGTTGCCCTGGTCGTTGGCAATGATTTCAACTTTGCCATGCTGGAACACACCAACACAGGAGTAGGTGGTCCCCAGATCGATACCAACTGCTGGTCCCTTAGACATGTTTCCTACAGAAATAAAAAGGAAAATAGTTTTTATTTTTTTGTTAATGTCATTGATTCAATGTGACTTTTTAAAGCTTGTGTCAGCCAAAACCATGTCTGCTCAGTACACTGAAATACAAATACCAGTTAGAACTTAAATATGAAGGACGTAACAATAAGGAGCTGTATACAGTAAAGTAATTAGTCATAACTTCACTGCAACAACCTCCATTTATGACAAATTTCAAATAGATGAGGAGTTTTAGTAACAGCCAGACGAAGAAACTTACGGCAGGAGCACTAATGTTCACCAGTCAAACTCAACCCCAATTGTGCATTAAGTATACAATCAATTATTCAGCACTCAGTACTTTTAAAGCCACTGTAGTGTCTTCGTTGCCCAATGGACATGATCTCATGATATCTTAAATATATATAATGTATAAAATAGTTGTTTCCATCTCTACAGTTAAATAAAAATGTGCTTAATTGTGTTAATAAACCCATAGGGGTTACCAGGCTGTAAAAAGCGTAGGGTTTTAGATAAGAATGGCGCTAGTTCTCTGGCCATGTGACAATGACTCATCAAGATTACCACAGACAGTGGAGTGAAGACCGGAAACGAAAAAAAAAATAAAAAAAGTATCTCTTCAACGTGAAAGCAATAAATCATTCCTCACTTAACCCCTAATACAGCTTGATCATAAAAAAAATAGCTGGACTGAACTGTAAGATACCAAAAAGGCGAATACAAAGACTTTTATTCTGAAAAAATAAACCCGTTAGTCCGTTCTTTCCGGCGTTTGTTCGAGAACCTTCTCGAAGGTCTCAGAATCCCAACCCCCACCCTCGCGGCTCTGCTAGGTAACGTTAGCATCATCAGCTACAGCCTTTACAACCACAGGAGTGTTTAATCCATCTACATGTATAACAATCTGAATCGTTTACAGCACCGAGAATTACCTTATATCAGCAAATAAAAACGTTACCGAGCGAAACGCTAAGGCTCAACGCGACTAACCCCCGTTGAAAAGCCCCCTTACGTGTTCAGGGGAATCTTATTAAACACATACATCTTATTCGTGAGTATTCAAAAGGAGTAAACTTACCGAATTGTTGAGCCGAAGATGACTTTAGGTGGTCGGGGTTGGATGGGCAGCGGCGGGGCTGGCTGGTTCCTGCCGGGTATGAGAAGGGAAAGGGAGGGCGGAGCGTTACGGGAGCTCTATTTATTACCGGCAAAGCAGCCAATCAGACGTCGAGTCTGCGAGTCTTTCCGGAACGCTCCGCCAATGACGCCTTCGTATACTCGATGACGTAAATAACGAACCACGCCTACTTCCTGTTTTAGTCTCTTTTATTTCATAATCACTGAGAAAAGACCGCATGGCTCAAGACATGGCTTTGTGTCCGGTGATGGATGTAAGTTGTAGGCAAACGACACACGATATTTTATATCCAGATTAAGTATTTATGTGTATATACTTAGACAATAGAAGGAGTTTAAATTCTTAATTCCATTGAGGAATTATTGAGGATGTAATTGAAGGCCAGCAGAGGCGATTTAATCCTTTCTAAGGCCCTTTTGTTCCCAGCGACCACCACATACTGCTAATACAAGCCTCACCTCAACAAACCTACTGTAGGCCTTCTAGTGCGTTTTAGTCCACACAGTCTGTAAATAGCTATTAATATTTTAAACCCACGCCATAGACCTCATTTAGTATTTATTAATTGACACCTTTACTGTAGGGTGAACCTTGGTCCAAGTTGTGAAATCCAATGTGCAAAAAGGTCTTGTCAGCTATGCAAGACTGAGTGAACACACGTGAAAAAAATAGGCCGTTTTAAAAATCCTGTTTTAGTCTCTGTATTTCATAATCACTGAGAAAAGTACGCATGGCCCAAGACATGGCTTTGTGTCCGGTGATGGATGTAAGTTGTAGGCAAACGAGCCACGATATTTTATATCCAGATGAAGTATTTATGTATATACTTAGACAATAGAAGGAGTTTAAATTCTTATTCCATTGAGGAATTATTGAGGATGTAATTGAAGGCCAGCAGAGGCGATTTAATCCTGTCGTAGGCCCTTTCTAAGGCCCTTTTGTTCCCAGCGACCACCACATACTGCTAACATCAAGCCTCACCACAACAAACCTACTGTAGGCCTTCTAGTGCGTCTTAGCCCACACAGTCTGTAAATAGCTATTAATATTTAAAACCATACCTTCCTGACTGATCAAAACTTTTGTAATTAAGAATCATAGACCTCATTTAGTATTTATTAATTGACACCTTTACTGTAAGGTGAACCCAGAGCCGGCCCAGCCAATAAGCGATCATTGCGGTGGCTTAGGGCCCCGTGGCCAGCAGAGGGCCCCTTTAAAACAAGAGATGTTGTTTCTGTGCCATATGTACTGAGAACGCACACTCAGAGGGCCCCCCAAAAAATTTTGATTAGGGCCCACAAAGGTCTAGGGCCGGCTCTGGGTGAACCTTAGTCCAAGTTGTGAAATCCAATGTCCTAAAGGTCTTGTCTGCTATGCAAGACTGAGTGAACACACGTGAAAAAAAATAGGCAGATGATAACTAGGCTTGCATTGTGCACACGTCGCCGTCTTGGTCATCATCATCATCTTCTTCACGGCTTCTTCCGTGTGGGCACCATCCAGTTCGGATTTACACACGTATAGGTTACGCTCAGCTTCTACCTTGAAGGCATGTGGTTAGGCGATGGGATCCTGAGGCGGGTGGTGCTCAGTGGCAATTAACTTAAGCCTTTTTTTTTGCCCAGTCATCAGTTGGGTCTGAGTTGCTGTATACACAGATTCAGGCCCAGCTGGGAGTACATCACATCCTTAATGGCTTTCACCTCCGGTGGTTACCAATAGGCCTAACAAAGCCCCCTAGAGGGCCTAATACGAAATAGAAACAGTTACTGGATGTAACTCCAGCTCTATGAATAGATTCATATAGCCCCCTAAATACAGGTCCATCTGGCCCCGGATCTGTTCTCATTGCTGAGTTCCAAAGGGAGGTGAACAGCGGGTGTGCTGGTGTTGTGTAGTCTGGTTACTATCTCTTGACTGGGTGCTGAGTGCAAAGATCAATCTCAGGTGTGCCAATCGGAGCTTCGATGGAGTTAGCCAAAGTTACATTCACTTATTTCCCTTAAACATCACTCATGTTCAAACAAAGTATACCATTGTGTTCTAGCAAAACATAATTTATTGGTAAACACAAAATCTATACAATATTCAAATGCTTATAAACATACATTATTTTCTGTGTAAACATACACTCTTTTTTACAAGTAGGCTACATAAGCTAATCAGCTTAATCTGTAAACATGATGATATTGCTGATGTTTTAAATGCAGTGTTTTACAGATTGTTATAGCTCTGTCTCCTTTATGTCAGATCTGGCTAGAATTTGTCCCGGAGTTGGAGGTTGAGAAGTCAGCGCTTTATTTTCACTCTCTGTTGCTGCCTCCAGTGCAGCTGTGTTTATCACTGAGGTTATCACTGCTGGTTTTTCGACGACGTACTGTGTGAACGCTGTGTTGAAGAGCCCTAAGAGAGAGAGAGAGAGAGAGAGAGAGAGAGAGAGCGTTTTACAATCAGTGATTCATTGCAGAAACAGGTTATTGCCCTGTTTCTGTGGAAGGACAAGACAGGTGTGTCAGCAGAGACTGTGCTTGGACTGCATAGCGAGTTGAATTTGTCACCTGCAACTGTGAAATAAAAGACGGAATTTCTTTTTCTGAATAAATTAATTCATGAGCAACATTAAGTAGTAGTCTAATAAGACAATTAGAATATACAAATATTTGTCCAAAAATACAGATACATTGATGTGCACATTCAGAAACAGTACAAAAAGAAAGGAAAGCATGTGCATGTGACCACCGCTGCCAACAGTCAGCAAACACTCTCCACCTTTAGCCGTGTCTTACTGAGCTTCATTCATTTCCTGAAGCTAAAAGTTGCATTCAATAGTAAACACATTACATTTCAAACCCATAGCTCAATATTTCTGTAAATGATCCATGTCTTCACAGAGCGTGTCATGGGAAGAAGAGGAATTCAAACGTTTGCAGTTGGATTACAGTCTCTGCTGGCACACGTGTCTCTCAGTTAATTTCCGAGGCTTTAAAAGGAGTGCTGAATCATCGGCTTACCTCTCCGCCGTTGTCCTTGGGCGTTCCTCTCTTCCTGGCTTGATTTTGATTTACTGCTGTCCTCTGATGGATTCGAGTCCTCATTCTCTGTAACAATAAAAACTGTCATATATTTTCAAAAATGAACGTACTCGCTGCTTTGTGGTGTAACTACAAGATGCTATATATGCAGAAAATGGGGAAAAAGTTCTGCTTACCTCTCTTCCAGGCAACGTGCGCTCTCCTCAGCTTGATGGCAAAAAAAATGACCACCACCAGAAGACAGAAGATCAGGAATGTAACCAGGAAAACCAGTAATGATGAACTTCTTTCACTTCCTGTCTGCATGTTTGAGTCATTAACGTTTCCTGGGAATTGACAGAATGGTGTTAGTTAGTTCAGCAAAACCTTAATCACTTTTAAAGCCTATTACAAATTTGTACTATGTGTAAAAGCAAGACTGTTATCTCATTAGTCTCAACCATGCAGACATACTGTTACTATTGTGAATTTACCTGTTCTGTTTCCCTCCGTATGGTTATTGGATGTGATCTCTGTTGGCTCAGATGTCCAGTCTTTAAGGAAATATGAAGAAAGAAGGAACAATAAATAAACAGCAGCAGCTTAAGTCAGTCCTGTTTTCTAAAGAGAACAACTCAGCTGTGGTTGTTCAGAAGCACCACTAGGTGGGATCAGACATTTGTCTTACAAAACACTGGTATCATACCTGTTGTGCTTGTTGCATTACTGGTGGTGTCATTCTTCCTCCTGGTTGAGCCTGATAATACGGAGGTTGTTGAGTTATCTACAAGAAATAAAAAACATTTTCATAAATAAGTCTCCTGAGAAAATAGAAGTCAGAAATTATTATTATTTTTTTTTTTAAAAAGGTGCAATGTGTAAGATCTGGCCAGAATTTCAGTTCAAAACGTTAAAAAAATTAACTAACATTATGAACAGAATGTGAAGAGGTTAGACAGTTGATTTTTCGTCTATGTATTGTGTTGCAGAGATATCTTGAAATGAGCATGCTAACCAGCTAGCCTAAGCCCGTCCTGTCTCCTGACTACTTTGCCGGGAGTAGAGCGTGAGTAGAGGTGAAATGTTTGTTTTGAGCAGGTGCCAGATCTCACACATTGCACCTTTAAAGAAAATTATCTCCTGAGTGTTATTTAAGAAGCTGGAAACTGCAAGGTTACTGTGTAACTTTTAATGTCAAAATGTAGCTGGGATATCAGATCTTAGATGATACTCATCATGTATATTTTGGAAAGGCTCTTCAACTACACGGAGCCTCACAGTTCCATCCTCAGAATTTATGAATACACATCACGAGTTTCACATTATACTCTGAGACTTCCGTCACAGGAAACACATTTAGTGGTGTCACAACTACAGTGGTGGTTATGCGCCTGATCTGAATGCATTGTGAGAACTGAGATATCTGTACTTTCCATCCCACGGGCTGACAGCTTGAAAACATATTATACATGTGTTATATGAAGCAATATATAAGGCATGTAGCAAAGGGGAACTACTACCATTTTCAAACCTCTTACATGTTATTCCTACGGTCTAAAACAGTCCAAAATATGAGTTAACATGATCAACTCTCTCCCAAATCCAAAAACTAGAGTGCTAAATCTCAAATTTGTGAGACTTCCTTCTCTGGTTTCTGGCTTTGAGAGAGACAGTTGAACTTTTCTAGGCCGTGGAAATAACATGTTGGAATTCTTTATAAATAAATTAATAATCAACTAATAAATTCATGTAGACATTATTGTCATGTTTTATGAATATTGAGTCTTTGAGGCATGCCACAACCTTTACTATGTCACATTACTATTTAAATGTATCATTAATGCTGTTGTAGTTGTTTTTAAAGATTTCTTCTGTTTATTTTGTGTCTCTCATGTCATATCTGCATATGTCATCTGATGTGGAAAACTTAAAGTCCATGCAACATAAAAATCAAATGAAAACAGTTCCACTCACCACTGGTGCTGAGAGGAGAGCCAGCGGATGTAGCGGTGTTCAGAGGAAGTCCAGTGGGTGCTGTGACCATCTTTGGCTGATCGGAGGGAACAGCTGATAACTTTATAGAGCTCTCTGATGAAGGCTCATTCACGCCTCTGGTTGAAAGGTACACTGTCGTTCTCCCGTGTCTGAACCAGCCAGATGTTGTTTTCTGCACATCTGTTGACCCTTGAGTCTGGGTTGTGGGTGAACTGGCTGTGGTTGTGTGCCAGAACTTGGTTGCTGTGACAGAGAGGGGGGTTTACATTATTTAATAAGCAGAAACAGCATTAAATTCATGGGAAATCAAAGTGAAAATTCATGCTGACATTTAAACAAATCTGCATATCACACATCTGTTTTTTCCTCCAATTAGAATTCAGGAAACTCTTGCAACATACAGAAAGAGGAAATTACACGGGGCTGTTTTTTTTGTTGTTTTTCGGTCGGTCGAGTTTCACAGTCTGGACAGTGTCATGGAGTAACTGCTGAGAAAAAAAACTCTCCAGTGCTTTCCCTGTTTCGTGACGACACGACTACGCTGTCACTGTTCCTCAAATATCACCCTTATGCAGAAATACTTTAAAGTAAACAAGTTTTGGTTAATGCAAGGGCCATTTTTACTAATGTTCTCTGCTGGTGAATCTTTGATACGGGCAAGTTGTTCTCACTAAAATTGGAGCTGTTGGAGAACAAAAGAGTAATTATTTTCAAATGAAATGAATTGTACTCACAGTCTCGTCCAATTTTGACAAAGTTCATCAGAGGTTGCGAGGGCAGAGCTGGATGGCGAACAAGGCATTTCACAGTGACTCTGTTCTCCACTGAGTGAAGACGTAACATGTCCATTGAGACATATTTTTTATCTTCATGTAGGACTTGGGCATGACCTGTGGAATGGGACAGATGTCATTAGTGTCCATTTCTAAGCATCAGTAGTCAAAAAACTATCATAATATGACATTGCCGAGAACTCACAATTCATACTTTCCTAAGAGGGTTTGAACTGCTAATCTATGGCATTCAAAATTATATAAAACTGATGAGTACATGTTTGTAGAAGAAGACACTTTTAAAGGTTATGGCAGTCATCGGTTGAAATAACATCCGCCAACCCACTAACCCGCCGTAAGTGGGTAAAGATTCTCGTAACTGTGGCAGGTGTCATCAAATAAGCCCACTCTCAGGTTTCTGAATCTAATTTTAATACACCTACAAAAGTGAAATCACAATGGCCGGTACAGAGAGCTGGGTGTTCAAACACAACGACAAGTGTCACAAGGATACCTGCTATTATTGTTCATATGTGCACATTGCATTTTAGGCACAAAACTCTGGGTTAAAATGAAACCTAAAGCAGAAGGAGTGCAGACCGGCTTCTTTAAAGGTACTATATGTAACTTTCAGAGAATCCCTGTTATTAATAACACCAGTGGCTGTAAATACGTGAAAACTAAACTACAAAACATCTATTTGTAAAGAGGCTAAAAGCATGAAAAAACATTCGGAAATATCTGAAAAATGTTAGAAAATTATTAGTAAAATGTGTGGAAAAATATCCATAAATTATTAGTAAAATATGACAAAAAAATATTGAAAAATGTGTAAAATATCCAAAACAAATGGCTGAAAAATATTAGTAAAATATGTGAAAACTAAACAAAATAACATCTATTTGTAAAGAGCCTAAAAGCATGAAAAAAACATTTGGAAATATGTGGAAAATATCCGAAAATTGACGGGAAATTATTAGTGAAAAATATCTTAAAAAATGATGGAAAATTATTAGTAAAATATGTGAAAAAATTGTCAAAAAAATATTCGAAAAATATGTGAAAATTGTCTAAAAATATCCAAAAAATTACAGTAAAACATGTGAAAACTAAACAATTTCCTTACATAGAAATCAGACTACAGGCTGTTAAAGGCAACCGAGAAAGTCGTGGAAGGTCTCAGTTTTTAAGTTACATTACAATCTGTACATGTAAATTGTTAAGTATAGTACCTTTAAGTAGAGCTTCAGAATAGCAGTGTGCAAGATGCAACACCACAAGCACGCAGCTAAAGATGGCAGGTGATTTTACTTTATGCCTCACTTTGGTCCACTTCTTCATTACAATGCATCTTTTCAGTTATTAGCTACAAACTTACCAATTATTTCAGGTCCATGATCCAATTTCCAGGAGATCTGGGGGGGGTAGTGGTTCCCCTCAGCGGTGCATTTTATGACAAACTTTCCTTCGTGCTTCGTTACTGTCATTGTGGGATGGCCTTTAAAACAAGCAACACCAGAGCAAATGTTATTACGTTAATATGAAATGCTCATCAAACCATCAATGCAATGGTCACAGCGAGTCATAGTGAAGGTTATACTGTAGCTCTGGTAGTAAAAATCATTTGATGGCTTCAACAATACTGTAATGTGTGACCAAGCAACATTACTCTCACCTAACACTGTCACCTCCACTTTCCTCTCTGTTGTGTGGTCGCCATAGTGAGAGCAAGTGTAGTTGCCTCCATCTTTGAAGGTGACATCGGAAATACTGATGGCGAATTCTGACTCAGACAGTTTAGTGATGCTGTAGCGCTTGTCCTTTAAAGCTGAGAGCAAGTAAGGGAAAATAAAGAAGATGGTTAAGTTAAAAGTCTTGCAATTTTGGCCTCGAATATCAGACAATTTGTGTTGCTGCTGCTTATACATTTATTATGTGATTTGACGCACAAGATATGTCATCTTCACCTTGATGGCGATTGAAGAACATAATATATCCTGCAGGGTTCTTCCAGTCGACATTGGTCTTGTGAGCATTCGTAACTGGGCAGCTTAGGTTGAGTGTCTGACCTTTTTTCACAGTCACGCGCTGCCAAACCGCAAGTGAAACTGCAAAATCAGATAAATAGGAACATCAATTTCCTTGAAAATTTACACTGAGAGCACAATTTCATTTCCACACAGTTTGATAATACACTTTACATTTCATAAAATGACACCAATTCCAGGCAGCTACCCCTTTCACTGTTCACAAGCTGATGATCAACCTTCTATTGGAATTAACGTATGTTTCCCGCCCTCGCACACAGAGGTGTCCGAACCCTGTTTGTCACAGTTTGACTCATCGCGTGTGTGTAGGTGGTGTGAAAGGGAAAAAACTAAACTGTTCTTCACTGTACTGCAAGAAGCACCCACCCTGTCACACATATAATGCATATTCTGATGTGACAGGAAGTAATGTTGTCAGTTCTTTCACCAGTGAAAGAGAAAGTAATGGCTGGTGTAAGAGAAATGCTGTAGGTTGTTCGGGGGCTTTGGGGGCTTTTTCTTTCCTGCGGGGTGAAAATGGAAAACCCATCTGTGGGTGCATATTGACACCAGCAGTAAGGGCGGTGGGCTTGAAGTATCAGAGGTCATCAAGACATTTTCACACGTGTGGGCTGTGTATGAGATAATACATCACTTTAACTGAACCTGTGTGGAAACCACAGAAAACTACTGAGATACAAAATGTTTACTGGGCGGCGAGTTCCTCTAGACTTTAGCGATTGGGTTTCACATATTTTTGGGGGATTTTTAAAGCCTGATTTTTAAAGAACATTTAATTTCACAGGAAATACTATGCAATGTAAAATATATGCATCACATAAGAGCAAATAAGCTGATATATTATGCAGTATACATTCATACATGAACATGCATATGCTGTATTAGAATGAGGAAGAATTAAATGTCTAAAATGAAATAAAACGTGGATAAATTGGATGAGAATCCAAATGTGGATACAGTTCATCATTACTGATGACTAAATTAGAAGCTTTACATGTAAAATATATAAATCTAATGCCTCAAAAAGCATGAGCTCAGGCACAAATGCTTTTTTACTGAAGACAAATGAAACCATTTGATTTGACAGAAGCATCAGAGTTTGTAATTTCGCCCAAATATTCCCCAATAAACCATCAAATTCTGACATATTACCACAGAAGGACGAGTATTGTTACTGTCATATGTTAAGAAGTCATCACTTCCAGTAGCTTCATCTACTGTTTGTAATGATCAGATTCAGTTCGTCGTCTCATTTCAGCATTAGCTACTTTTCATAACAAAGTCGACAAGTATTGAAAGTGTGAAGGACTCACCCTGTATGAGTAACACGAAGACGCAGAGCTCCAGCTTCAGTTCCATCTCTGTCACACACTAACAATCACACTTCAACTCTGCCGCGCTTCCTCATCACTTGATCTATTTGTATACTCCACTGAGGGACCTTCCGTGACATCACCGCCCTGTGCTTTCCGTATAGACTTACTGGGAGTCTCATGTGATACCTAAAATAAAAGTACAGGGTTAATAGTTCAGGATTCATACATGTTAGCTCCTGTTTCTGAAACGGATATAGCCAACAATCACTTTAGTGGTTTAATGAAAAAGATTAAAAAAATATATATATATATCTTAATATTCAGCATCTTTGTTTCTGCTATCACAAGTCAACATGTTTTCTGTGAGAAAGGTCTGTTGAGTTACGCCAGAGCTAAATGTTCAGAACATTGTCAGGGTGCTTGCTTTCGCTAGAATAATGCTTCAGTGTGTATCAGAGAGCCTAAAGGTCTCAATTAAAGAAACTGCCTTTGTTCAGGAAGGTTTGGGGAAAAGGCCTGGAGGAACAGCTAGTACTGTACTTTGGTCTTGTGGGGTTTGACCTTACCTTTTCGTAGATATACCTACGAACAGTGAGATCAGCCTGAACTATAAAAACAAAAAATCTACCGGAATTTATTTTTTTTTGTTTAGTCTTATGAGCAGAAAACTCAGTCATCTTATGCTCATTACTTTGAATAAAAACAATATTTGAGTAGAAAAAATACAAGGATTATAAAGACAGCATAAGCCTCTTTCACCACAGGTTCCAATTACAGCAAGTTTAAAACCGGACCCAGGTAAAATTGCCGCCATGGTTCTATCCCGGAACGAAAAGTCGTTAGAACAGGTCATATCTACTGTTTTCTATCTATGGTTCTGATATTGTCTGAGTGACACTCTGAGGTGGTCTGCCGTCATTCCGAAGTTAAATTGGTCCGTGGAAACAGGAAGTTCCTCAATGACACTATGAGGTGGTGTCCTGTCATTTTGAAGTCAAATTGGTCTTTGGAAATGTATATTAAGTTTGACTAATGTCAAAGCCTAATTTTTTTTCCCTCAAATACAATTTGCATGAGGACTGACTGATTTATTGTAAGAATGTCAAATTGCTTTTATTTTGAAATCAGTTCTTACACGCCCTTACTGTAATGCCTAGTATACTGTATACATGTTCCACAAAACAATGTGGGGGCTGGTTTTACTGTGCTTTTGGAAGTGGAGGCTGGCTTGTCTTGTCATACTTGTAAGATATGACTAAAAACCTCATGATTAACATATTAACATATTAACATATGCTGACTTTACCATCCTGATAATTGAGTGTTGTTGCCCCCTGCTGGAATAACATGAGCTAAAAATTGTTTTACTTTCTCAGAATCTAAAGAGGCAGCAGTTGGTATCGATTAAATGCTAATTTAGTTTGTTTTATGACAGGTTGATTCAGCACTCAGCGTTTTTTGGACTCTACTTCTGCATACTTTCCACTACAGAAACCGTTCAACTATCAAAATATTCAGCTCTTTAAGGACATTAGTGCATACATTCAACTTTTTTTCTACCATTTATACTATTTAAAATATTAAGCTTTTTCACATTTTTTTTTTACAATGTAACTCAATAGAGAAAATCTTCAAATCCTCTTAAACATACTCCACTTTGAAATGCTACTTCTCCCGCATACTTTCAGCTACAGACACCATTTAAACTTTAAACGGGTTACAAGACTTTGAACTATTAAACTTACATGCAGATATTTGATATCTTTTATAGTTTTTTGAATAATCACAGTTTAAGTTTCATGCTGTTTTCAGACTTTTTCTGAGTTTATAATGGGTGTGTATTGGACGGAATGTTCAGAGCAAGAGTGAGTGACATCAGAGCTAGAGTGGAGGAGAGCTTTAAAGAATTTTTCCGAACAAATTGCTCCCACAGCCACAATTTTCACTCTTCATACATAAAATGTAGGTCAAATTGTAGGAAATCTTGTGCTGGCCGCAGTCATGTGACTATGGAATCAAACAGACCTACACATTTGGCTCTAGGATCCCCAAAGTGAGAGTAAGTCCAAGCAAATCCCCAATTGAACTCAATGTTAAATCAGACGAGAAATGGCTGAGGGAAAGCAGACGAAGGCAGTTCTCTAAACTGCTCCCATGTTCACATTTTTGACTCTACACACATACAAACAACATCAATGCGTTCGGCAGAGTCTCTTCTCTCTGATGATAATAATATTTTGGCGATCGGACTCACGGCTTAGACTGGGATAGCAGTGATTTGACAGGTGGATTTGTACAAAATTAACAGTCAGTTTCGATGTTGTCTGCCCCTCCCCTCTGCACTCTGACTTTACCCCAATCACCATAGCAACCAGTGACACACACTCCTCTCTCTCTTTCTCTTTCTCTTTCTCTCTCTCTCTCTCTCTCTCTCTCTCTCTCTCTGTGTTTAGCAATGCAGTTCATCTGTCTGATATTTATATAAAGCTTTTCTTCTTTCCTATTCAGGAAATTCACTTCAAATTCACCAGTTTTGACAGTATTACAATTTAGCTTCGAGCTTTTCTAGCAAAGTATTTCAGCTCTAAGCTTCTTTAGATAATGCAGTTCAGCTTCCAACTCTGCCAGTTTTACATTTCAACTTCTAGGTTTTTCAGCAGTGCAGTGCAATGCATTTGAGCTTTAACATTTTCAGGCAAGTCATTTCACATTTCTGCAGGTCAAGATTAACTTTGTCTGGATAAATTAGTAGATGGAAATTAGTTTTCTTTGCTGTCAAAGTCAGCTGAGAATAACTGTTCTGCATCAAACCTACAGGGAGTGAATGATGTTTCATCAGCTCCATGGGGGCTGTGTGCTGTTGCTGTTCCTGCACTTTGACCTCCCTAAAGGTGGTCTGTGAAGTACAGAATATTGTGAGATAGTTTCTACAGTAACTGAAAAGGTGCACGCCTCACTAAAGCTTCGGTATCTGAACTTTCATCTGCTCATCATGGATTTCACTTGGTTTCAAATAATTCTGAGGCAAAGCAGAGCAGAAAGTTGGCTGAATGTGTCCCAATCATCATCATCATCATCATCATCATCATCATGAGACAGAGGAGAGAGAGTGAAGAGTTGTTTCAGGTCAATAAAGTTTTTTGTTGGAGAGTAACATCAGGAGACACATGGCTCCAGCAGGGTTTGGCTCTGTGGTCGATACAAACAAAAGCAATGGAAATCCTCTGCTGATGCTGGATGAATGAGCGAAGTGAGGCCCATTTACATTCCAGGTCATGTTTGACCGGTTTAACATTATGAACATGATGAAAACTATTAGAAAAGAAAGGTAAGACTATACACATTTCCATAGGACTCCTAACATTAACTGTAGCAATCAATAAAAAGAAGGTCATGTGAGTGAGTATAGTTTATAGGCTTATAACTTATAAACTATACATCTTTACCTTTGCTTGAAGGACTGCGTCATTCAGAATATCTGAAAGGTGCTATGTGATGGAGTAAACACTCCTAATGTGGAGGACCTGAACCTAAGGTGCAAAGTGAAATGCAAGGATGCTGGCTGCTAATCCAAATATTAAACTGTACCACTTTAAATCCTGGGAAAGCTGCAGCGCATTAAATGCGCCTTTGGGCCGTTTGTTCTCTCACAATGACCAACCGAGAGGTAAATAGGCTACATGCAGACTGAATGTTATTCGCCCTGTGCCAACAGGCTACAGAGCATTTATTGAAACAACATCACATAAACAACACAACGATTTGTAGCAGCATTGCGAACCGAAAACAACCCCTCCCTTCAGAATTGGTCCATATTCAGAAGGCCTTAATCATCTCCAACCTCCATCTTCCAGAACAAACAACACACAGTGTGACTGAGCAGTCTATGATTAGTCCCGATGGGAAGCGAGTGCATGTCTTCATTGCAGAAACAGCAACACTGTTCACTATTTGAAAGGGTGGTTTATCCAAAAAACGAACAAGCATGTGAAAAGTGGCTGCAGGCTCCGCGGGGAGCGCTTTGTCCCGGGTGAGTCCGGGTCTGCGGAGAGTCTTTTTCACTTGCTCTTAGCAGGTTTCTCCGTCTTCTTTGGGAGGAGGACAGCCTGGATGTTGGGCAGCACTCCTCCCTGAGCGATGGTCACCCCTCCCAGGAGCTTGTTGAGCTCCTCGTCGTTGCGCACGGCCAGCTGGAGGTGCCGGGGGATGATCCGGGTCTTCTTGTTGTCCCTGGCCGCGTTGCCTGCCAGCTCCAGGATCTCAGCGGTCAGATATTCCAGCACTGCAGCCAGATACACCGGAGCACCGGCTCCGACGCGCTCTGCGTAGTTGCCCTTGCGCAGTAGCCTGTGGACTCGACCCACTGGGAACTGGAGACCGGCCCGGGAGGAGCGGGACTTGGCCTTTGCTCGGGCTTTGCCTCCGGTTTTCCCTCTGCCAGACATTGTCGCTATAAATGTAGTTATGGATCAGGCGGACACACTGTGAAACGGTGTTTGGAAGAGCTTGGACCTTTACGTAATGCTTTTGTGAGTAAAGGGATATAAACAGCAGAGGCTTCTCCGATTGGCCGAGTGAAACTGAAACGGACGCGCCAATGGCACAGCGCGCTCTGCGGTGATGACTGTCAGCTGGTGAGGGATCCTCCAATCACAGAGGAGGAATGGCACACACTCATTTGCACAGCCACGTTATATAAATTGGACTGAAGCTGAGGCGGTATCTCGAGCTGCGTCCCTCGCTGCAGATTCATTGACGTTCAGACGGAAGAGAAAAATGCCTGATCCTGCAAAATCAGCTCCTGCGCCCAAGAAGGGCTCCAAAAAGGCTGCGACCAAAACTCAGAAGAAAGGAGGCAAAAAGCGTCGCAAGACCAGGAAAGAAAGTTATGCCATCTACGTGTACAAAGTGCTGAAGCAGGTGCACCCGGACACGGGCATCTCCTCCAAGGCTATGGGCATCATGAACTCGTTTGTCAACGACATCTTCGAGCGCATCTCCGGGGAAGCGTCGCGCCTGGCGCACTACAACAAGAGATCCACCATCACCTCCAGAGAGATCCAGACCGCCGTGCGCCTGCTGCTGCCCGGAGAGCTGGCCAAACACGCCGTGTCCGAGGGCACCAAGGCCGTGACCAAGTACACCAGCTCCAAGTAGAGGCTCCACACAGGGGGGAGGTGGGGGGGTCAGCAGTCACCAAATCACCACCAAGTCTAAACCCTCCTCACTGTGTCGGCTGTTTACTTTGCCAAAAAAGACGTTTGTGATTTTTGCATTATTGCCTGTTATTGGAGGAGAATGAAAGGCAGCCCAGGCCGGACTTTGAATGGGTTGTGATTCATTGGAACTGTAGCCTGCCAATTTGTTATAACTCAGTGTCTCGTTTTTTCTCATGTGTAATGTTTTTAACAAAGATTTAATAAATGAAGAACTAATGTAAGTCGGTGCTCTTAAAACTGTGGAAGCCTCCTTTTACTCTGCACCATTGCCATGTTGCTCTGTGGACATGCACCTTAGAAAATGACCAACAGACTCCATATGTGATATGGCACAGTCCAAACAAAGATAAAGCTGTGATTTACTACCAGTGAGTCGTTGTGCTTCTACTTATACTCTGGCAAAATTAAATTCCTCTGTCATCACTAGTGAGATTGTTAGGGGGGAGATGCATGATTACACCTGGAAGTGAATAAAGTGACCGTTAATATGGGGAAAAGGTGCAGGTGGTGCATGTTACTAGAGTTGTTGAGGAGCAACTGTTCCTAATTAGGATTTGTGTTTAATTAGTGAGATTCAAAAGTGCCTTTTGTCTTTTGAGTGGGAGCTCAAGGTTTCTGTATTTCTGTAAATATCTGTCAAATTATTTGTGGAATTAAATGTTTTCCTATCACTCCAACATACTCTTCTTTCTTATGTTAGACAAGTAAATGTAGCCATACCACAGTGTAAAAATATACTGCATTCAAAATTCTTAAGGAAAAGTACAAAATGATTGGTAAAATGTAGGTTACATAATGAATCAAAAGGAAAAAGTACTCATTATACAGCAAAATGTACCTCCCAGTGTTTAATTCTATAATTAAGAGCATTTGTAATGTAGCTGTTCATGGAGAGGATATGCTGTATACTTTTGAGTAAATTAATCTATACAGTGTGTTATATAAACTGATCATTTGTTTTGAATGCAAAATCTGAAAAGGGGGACCCTTTCTTCTACTACTCATAGGCCAACACAAAATAATAAAAAGAACCTTCAGTATTCCTCCACCAGAATTTAATTTCCGAGTGCTTTGAAATAGCATTTAGATTTTCATGTTGGGAAATACAACGGCAAGGCTTTCTTTATAGAGTCCATCATTTCTGGCAAAGTTATTTTATTTAGATTTTTAGATTTTAAATTTTTAGATTTAAGAGAACAGCTAACTGAATAAATTAAAAATCTACTTTCCTCAATGAAATGTTTTGAAATGTCATGCCCCTATTGTCCTTATTTGGTCAGTGAAGAAGCAGAATGTGATTTAATTTCATGTGTTATTTACATTCTAGATCACAGCGTTATGTAAGGACATGAGCATTCATTGATGGCTAATATTCAACAAAAGCAGAGCAGGCTCTTTGTGATATCATGCAGATCTTGTTGCTGCTGTGTATGAGGAGGAGCAGCTTCAATCAGGAATTCACTGGATATTTAGGTTGTTGTGCCCTTATAGGTGGTGGAAACAGAAACCAAACAGAGAGGATGTAACAGAACTCTGTTTTCTTTTCTTTTTTTTAATAGTCTTTATTTTATATTTGTAAACAATACAAAGAACAATTCAAACAATACATAGATAAACAATACATAAAGAGGAAATAAATGGATAAATAAAAACAAAAACAAACAAACATAAAACTAAAATAACAAAACATGCCAGGGCTTAATGTAAATAAAATAGTAACTTAAGTGAAAACATTAAAATTGGAGCACAAACTCATCGTTTTAGTAGCCTTTTTGTTTTTTGAAGAAGATATAGTCTTAATATAAAGTTCCATTTCTTTCTTAAAAACATTAAAATGAGGTTTAACTCTTGCAAATTTGCATTTGTGAATGTAAAATTTTGCTACAATGATAATGTCATGGCTCTGTTTTCAGGCTTTAACAAATCTAGCCTGTGACGGGAGATTTTGACCAATCACAGGTCATTTCAGAGAGAGAGCGTTCCTATTGGCTGTGCTCCGGTCATGTGACCAGAACTTGGCTTCCTTCACCTGATTTCAAAATGGCAGCGGCGTCACAAACTTTCTCATTTTACAGCTAAACAGTAACTACAAGATGATTCTGAGAACATTTGAGGAGAGAAATAGTCATTACAGTAACAGATTATTGATTCATATTTGATCAGCGCTGCCTAGTTTGACCGTTTGGTCGGAGTACATGAGTGATTGGCAGCCGGCTCTTATAGACGGCAGCTGGGCAGCGGACCTCAGATCAGCTCTGATTGGTTGTTTTCCTCCGGTAAGTGAAATCTTGCAGATGTCTTTAGGAGCACCGGAGGACACAGAGGAACATGTTTTTTGCATTTTACCTGTTTCATGAACTACTGTCATGATATAGCGGCCGTTTTACAAGTATTATATATAATATAAGTATTTGTTATTGGTTACAAAATGATTTGCAAACATTTGAGAAATTGTTTTTTAAACATCTGTAAACATAGATAGATAGACCAGATATTTGTTCAATATTTTGTTTAATATTTAATATTGTTTTATATATATAACACTTTGTTAATGGTTAATTTTTAACCCGTCTATAAACATTATTTGGATGAATATTATGAAGTTACAACTGATGATTGTAATACCTTGTTAAATGGTTAATAAATACTTTGTAAAGCATCTATAAACATTATTTAGATAAATAGTTAATAGTTTATTGGTTTCTGGTCCATCTATAAAGTTTATAGATGTTTTACAAATGATTTCTTAAAGGTTTACAACTAATTTGGTAATCATTAACGAATGTAATTGTTATCTTCTCTTATCAGCTAATATAATTTATAAACTAATTATTTCATATTACACAAACTAATGATAAAATAACAGAAGTCATAGCATTACTAATAATTAGTAAACATTATTAATTATCATTTTATTGTTTGTTAACAGTAAAAAATAACATTTATCTAAGTTTAATTAACTATCAATTTACCATTCATAAATGATGGGTTATTATAAAATGTTACCAAAACACATACATTGAGACAGCTGCTCCAGATGTGAGTGAGCCAAACATGATTCATGAGAGAGGAATATCATGGGACATAAAAATAAATATATATAATATTGTTGTGTTTGTGCAAACATTATGTCCCCCCCTTATAGATCCCAGAGGTTACGTTTGTCCAACAACCCCTTCAGATAAACTTATGGCTGCTGAATGGAGGGAAAGGACAGATGGGACACCTACTTAATGCTAAGCTGCGTGTAAGCTCATCTCCTCTCCATTGTTTGGACGAGTTCTCCGGGCTCCTGGAGGGGATCTGGGGGAGACTCCTGGTTCAGGTGACAGTTGTAGGTTTTGTTTGGCAGGGTGTGCCTTTCTCTCCAAGTCTGACATGATGTGAAGGAGACCTAATTTCTTTACAAAGAGTAGTAGCCCCCGGCAGATGTTGGGAGGGGGGTGTGTGTGAGAGAAAAACAGCACTTTAGTGGAGCAGAATACATAACATGACCTTTTTAGGTGCTCCTTGCATAAATAGGGTTGAAACAATCCAGCAGATATTCATATTTTGGTTATGTTATGTCCTCAGCATAGGTTGCCTTAGGTTCTTGCAGATATTTAAGGTTTTTTTTTAAGTTTCCTGTGTTCTAATTGTATATTCCTTGCAGTAAAAATTATATTTTATTATGTCAGTGACCAACTGAGTTAAAAAACAAACAAAAAAACTACAAATAACCATATTTTCTTGTCAATATAAAGTAATAATCAGCCCAAAAGAAGAAATAAAAGAATAGCAACTGTAATCGTGTCTAAACCCAACTCTTCTCCTATAGATTTTCTTAAAATAGAAGGTACATTATGACACAAAGATGATGTCAGTTGAGCTAATTTCTGAAATGACAAGTTTAATTTATAGCCATAATGTTCCACCAGACCAAAGACGCTCCATATAGGTTCACCTATTGTTCCATGTGTGTCAGATGATCCTGTTGTTGGGATCTAACCATGGATGTATTATCTAACCTGCTTGTGTTGCTCTCCTACCTTTCCCTTTCTTCTCGGTGGCTTCCTGTGGACTCCTTTAGCTGGAAAGGAGGCCAGTATAAATGGCTCAAAGCCATGAAGGAAGGAGCAGACACTGACAAGACGTACTGAGAGGAAAGAGGTGGAACAACACTCTGATGCCATCCACACAAGGTAAGAAATAACTCTTCCAAGCTTAATCTCACAGCACGCAATACTGCTTTTTTTAATTGGTTACAATAATACCAATGATTGGTTAAATGGATAATACTGTTGTTGTCATTTTAAATCACTTGTAAGACAAATATATCTGCAGCTGCTACTGATTAACATCATATTTATTTCATCATATGAATTCCTCAGTATTCTCTGTTTGAGGACTTGAAATGTATGATTAAGTGTCCACAGTTTGTTTTTAAAAGGTGTTTTCTGATGCATTACATTGTTTTGGTTTGTGTTTCCACATGTCTGCAGCGGTAGAAAGTAACCAAGTACATTCACTCAAGTAATTTAAATGCAGTGTTAGATACTTGCAAATTTCCACTTTATACTTCTACTCCAGCACGAGGGAACAATTGCACTTTTTTCTGCAACTGTAGTTACGGACTACTTTTCGGATTAAGATATAAAAAAACAGACGCACGGTTGTAAAATATAGTACAATGCATTGTTAAAAATTAAAACAGCAGTTCCTAGGAGTATTTATAATTTTGAAATCTGGGATTACAGAGTTGAATTTGTCAAAATATTTCTTCCTATAATTATTTATTTATTATCAACTATTTAATAATTTCATATATAACAATATATCAGTCACTGCAGAACAACTACATTTTGATACTAATATCAGTATAAATACATTTTGTTGATAATACAAATATTCTCTGATTTTGAATGCAGGACCTTTACTTGTAATGGAGTAGTTTTACATTGTTGTAATGATACTTTTACTTAAGTAGAGGATTTGAGTAGTGTACTTCTCCCACCACTGCATTTCTGGTCTGTTTTTGTACATTTTGCCTTTTCGAGCTCGTTACCAGAGGAGAACGTGCACTTCTGATTCCTGTCATGTGTTTTTTTCTCCAGTAGTTTGAGGACAATGTGGCTGGCTCTTCTTGTTTATCAACTTGCTTCACTCTTTCTCGTCCAAGCTCAAAATGCCTGCTTGGGACACTCCACATTCAGAAGACCCGGTCAGTGAAACTAGCCACGCTCCCTCTCTCATCCTTTTCATCCCACCTGCTGCTCTGACTTCCCCTGCTGCTTCCCCCCCCCCCACACTCTTCCTCCTTTCACACCTCTCTTTCCTCTTGCAACCTAATCAGCGTCAGCCCAGTGGCGGCCTGACTACCTGAGGAGTATGTCTTTATCTCTGGGATGAGGTGTGTTACAGTTATGAGGAGTTTGAAATTGGAGCTGCTGGCGTTATATATCACTCGTGCATTCCTTGTAGAAAAAAAATTGTTTGTTTTATTGCTGCTTTGCACCGCTAATGTATAACTGAAGTTTGATGAGACAGCCTTAAAAATGTATTTTGAGAAGTTTGATATCGTGAAAATTAGCTGAGGAGAGAGAGGAAACTGTAACAACTCATCTGTCAATGTGCAGAGTTAGGAGCATTTGTTGAATCTGACGTGGCACACTCGTACGAGCCCACGGTACAAAAACAACTAAGAAAAAATTAAGACCAGAATACAAAAATGTTTTTGCATGAGGCCCAATATTCCTAAACTGTTTACATGGCTAAAGAAAATGATTATTCTACTAATATTGCCGCTTACATGCAGCCGTGCATACTCTGATGAATGTAGAACACCCCCAGGAACCTACGTCCTATACAGCTACACCCTTTAAACAACTTTAATTTAAGTTTCTTTCATATTGTTTAGGTTTTTCTTTTGCATCTCTACCTGCAGCCTTGTAAACTGTTGATTTGTGTACAATGCACAGAGCTGGGCGTAAACAGGCAATTGAGATGTGTATTCTGAATGCGCTGTACACATAATAATCTCGGCACATCCAAATATGCAATATCAGAAACTGCTACATGTGGAATAAGGTCTAATTCAGTATATCCAAACGGATTATGCTGTATTATATTAGTGTGCATGTAAATGTAATCATTGTCAATGGGAAATGACTCCCTCCCTCCCCTACAGTAAATGCTTCTTTTAAACTCCACACCTTCAGTTTGTAAAGCAGGCTTTCTGTTAAAAATATAGTCTCAACCCCCAATCCAAGAGTTTTCTCAGATTTTAGCTGGACGTCATGAGACTGTGTTCACAGGCTGAGTAGTACTGTAGGTTAGATAGACTCATGTTGTCATGGTCTCGTCCTCCTCAGTTAACTCAGACATCGCGGTCCTCTGTGGATCTCAGACCGTGGACCTCCAGATCCTCCTGTGTCCCGTCTATTTTAATGGATACAACGAGTCACTGCTGTCCCTCAACTCGGAGCACTACAAACCGCAGTGTAAAGGGACTCCCGACTGGACAGCGGACCCGCCTGTTGTCAAATTCAACTTCTCCATCACAGAGGAGGGGATCACTTCCTGCTCCAACTTACTGAAAGTAGGTTAACCAAAAAAAAAAAACACCCAGCAGATGATACTCTCACACAACAGATTCTTACTCAACAAACTCTTTTTCCCTCAAAGGTCTCTGAGGAGGTGGGAACGGGAGTGTTTTCAGACTTCTCAAACGTCCATTACATCAGCATCTCAGGCCAGATCTGCTCCAAGGACCCCAGCTCAGGAGCCATCACCTATCACCAAGAGGTGATGTACAGGTTCTCCTGCCGCTACCCGCTGCAGTACCTGGTCAACAACACTCAGATGACCGTGTAAGTGCACACACGAGTACATTTTGCTGTATTGCTAATCAAAGATGAATTATGATTTGTTGTGGTGTGATTGTTTTTTTCTATATTGATTCAAATAGTACAGATGCAAGAGTTTATTTGTGTGCAGGTATCATCTGATGACAGTTTAAATAGTAAATTCCTCACATGCATACCTTGGGAACTAAATGAATTAAACTAATCACAGTAGCCATATGATGGTGATGATGAGGGATATCAAAACACACCAAGTGTTAAGTCATGTTTCTGATTTCTTGTGTTAAAACATGTTTGTGTGAAGAGACGTTGATTGTAGATGAATGAAGCTCAGCTCAGCTTGACTATATATCTAAGTAAGTATCAGGTTACCATACCTGGCTTTGCCTCATGGAGCAGTCAGTGTTCCTCTCACAGGTGTGTCTAGTTTCAGAAGGGCTTGAATCTCACCTTGGCGTGTCCCTCATGTATCAGATGTAAGATGACCTGGATTTGATGACTTGATGACGGGGTTTTCCCGTAACGATTTCCAGCTGCTGAAAGAAGTTTTTTTTTTTTTTTTTTTTTGTCCCAACAGGTCCGGGGTCAACCTGGCAGTCAAAGACAATAACGGGAGTTTCATCAGCACACTGAGCATGCGACTCTACGCGGTAAGAGGACCAAATTGGCATCATCTTCCCTTTCAGACGTCTTCCAAGATATTCATTTAAATCAACATTTACTCTGTCAGACTTAATAACACCAAAGGGCCCCAAAAAAGAGAAAAAAATATATATAAAAATAAAAATAAACTGTTGCTCCTCTAACTCAGAGGACGGTGGATCTGTGTTTAGTTTAGTTGACATTATGAGAAGGAGGACCAATAGATTTCCTTCCATCATCTTCCTTGATGTAAAGATAGAAAAAATGTCATGTTAATGCTGCAGATATATGTAGAGATAAAGGCCAATGAAGCTTTAATCCTTTAAACCCAATGCTTATGTCTGTCAAAATGGCATCTTTCGAGGATTTTGTCCAGATTTTAAGATGTCAGCAATGACTTTTTTAAGTAATAGTTCATCATAAATGTGAAGATTGATACCGCTCTGATGTCTTCAAGCTCAATATGAAGCATTTCTAACCACTGCAGCTTTATCGATTATCAAAATAGTAATAGTAATAATTGACTAATTCATAAATAAATTCAGTTGTAGGCTGACTAGTAACTACTGTAGTAACTAAAGCTTTCAAATAGTTTTAGTGAAGTAAAAAGTACAATATTTCGATCTGACATTTAGTAAAATAGAAGTAGAAAGTAAAAAGTACTCAAGAATATAAATAAGCATATGTCAATATGTCAAACTATCCCTTTAATCTTTCAGCCTATAGCTAGGATATCTTATTTTGTTCTCAGGAGCCTTATAAACATGTCATGTATGGCTTTAAGTAAATTCTGAACATTTCTGAATGTTACAGTAATTTTAAACTAGCCCAGACTAGGAGATTCATCTGTAATTCCAGGCCATGAATTATTATACTGATCTTTATAATTTTCATTATTTAATCATTCTAATTACTTGACAGGTTCCTTAGATATGTTGCTGAATTTAAACTGGAACCTTTGCTACTTGTTATATTTCATCTCCTCGGTTTGTTTTTGAACTGGCTAATGATGAAAATGCCATTATATAGAAATGCTAATATTATGGCTCTGCATCATGTAGTCCAGACTACAGATGGGCAGTTTTAAGTTGACCAACCCACATCAATCTGACCAACATCCTTCCATCTCTTCTGTTACTGGACCTAAAGGACATCGACTACTCCTCCATGCTGCAGATCCCTCCAATTGGCTTGGAGCTAAAGACCAGGATCTTTGTAGAAGTGAAGGCGTCCAACCTCACCAGCAGGTACTTCACACAAGTTTTAGCAACTGAAGTGTATTGTCTATTTTCTATATTTTTTTCCAAAACTCTACCTGTATCAACATCTTCAGTCCCAATAGATATAATCTCACCTAGAAAATAGGAAAACATGACGAGCTTTATCGATCTGTGCTGATACGAAAACTCCTCCTTGCAGGTTCAACGTGTTCCTGGACCGATGTTACGCCACAAACTCACCTTTCCCCATCAACACCACATTTTACGATCTCTTTGTTGGGTGAGTTAACAGCCTGCAAAGATGAAAAGTTAAACAACTTGACTTTAGGTTTAGAGAAAAATACGAAGCTTTTTGACACAGAGATAATGTTTAGAAATAAATTGAACCACATCTTTTTGTCTTCATTAATGAATTAATCTTACTCAGGTGTTGCTTGTTTGTAATATTTTCATCGACAGGAATTTAAATTTCACAATTTACAAAATACAATGTAATAGGTCTACTATAGATATTCCAGGTGGATGCTCCATCCAGATAAATCTGAGCACTTTTGGTCGTGAAGTTTCCCAAGCTGAATTAGATTATACATTTAAAACCCTTTAAGTGCGCTTTCACAAGCCAACATTTAATGCATTTTAATCGAACTCTGGTTAGGTTCGTTTAGGCGGTTGTGAACGCAGTAATCGTACTCTGGTGCGGACCAAAATAACCGGTTCAAGACCAGTTGCGAGAGGTGGTCTCGGATCGTTGACATGAGTGGGAGAGGACTGACCTGGACTTCTGCAGGAGTCTGATGTTTGCTTGACATCTGGGCTGAAGAGAACATACACAATACGCTAAATAAAGTCCACAGAAAAAAAGTGAAAAAACTTCAACAGCAGTATTTCATAAGTCCTCGATTCTCTTAAGTAAATTCACTCATTCGTACACGTCTCTCACCAAATATTTTTTTAAATTTTGTCCACTTTAATTTGTGCACTGTGAAATCGAACAAGACTAAGTATAAAATGAACCAAAAGTAAAAATTTCACTCTGATTCGGACGAGCCAAAAGGACTATGGCTTGTGAAAGCATCCTAAAAGCAGGAGGGTAACATTATAAATCTGTTTAAGTGGAACAGGCACCTGTGAATCGGGCTGCTGCTAAACCACAAGGTATCTTGTCTGTTGGTCAGAATTTCAGAAATTTTGTTAGTCTGAAATCTGGTTATAAAGTTCTGGAGAACAGGACAAAAAAATAATCACCATCTGTCCTCCTCAAGGTGTGACAAGGATGGCCAGACAGTGATGGGAATCAACGGAGAGCAGCAGGAAGCCCGCTTCTCTTTCGAGGCTTTCCGCTTTGTCCAAACCACAGAAGAAGTTCTGTCCACCTACTACGTACACTGTGCCACCAGGCTCTGTGTGAACTCCTTCTGCCCCGAGCTCATTCAGGTCAGCTTCTGCCTTACAGGTGCAAAAGCACAACATCACAAATACAAAGCCAGACAAGAAATTTGCCTTCTGCAAAACCCTGCTTTTAGAGTATGGTTAAGGTTAGGGAAAGATCTCCAGGTTCTCCTGCATGAAATCAGACGCTGCAGCCTCCATGCCCTTACTTTCTGCCTGGACACTATAAGGCACACTACTTCCTTCCATCCAGTGGCACTTAACGTTTGAATTGGATGTAAATCGTGAGGTGCAGATTTGTCCAATATGGACATCATTTCTTGGGATACTGGGCTGCACAAGTTATATCTAAATATAAAGTTTAAATGTACAGAATTTGGTGTATTTTTATGGAAAGCTGTCATGGCAATAATAAGTGTCCTTCAATAACAATCGCCCGACTCACCTACAGAACTGCACCGACGGCAGCAACTCGAGAAAGCGCCGCAGCGCCAACGACAACCAAGGCACCACGGTGAGCGACATGGCCACCGTCAGCTCGGGCCCCATCTCTACCCGCGCAGATAACGGTGAGAACATGAACGGTCTTCATAGGTTTACACCTCAAAATTCAGTTTATACGTTTGCTGAATCACCTGTCACATATCAGTCTGCATGAATTGATTGGAGGTTTCTTTTGGTCATGAATGAACTGAGGGTTTCTCTCTTGTTCTCTCACAGGGAATCTGATGGCATCTGGAGGTACGCATACACCGTCAATATAAATTCATTCCGTGCATTCCTGTGTTTTTATCAAACAAAACAGATAACATTGGACAACAGCATCATTTGGTTTCCCTGATCATATAGACAAGTTATTACGGCTCCTGGGAAATAACAGGTGTTGTGTATAGAGCTGGATTTGTCGAAAGTGAAGGGTCAGAGAAAGAATCCTCACCTGGTAAAGACAAACTGGGGCCTATCTGTATGTAATCCACGTAACTGTGAACAAGTATAAAGAGCAGTGAATGGCATGTAGGGGGTCGGGAGGTCGGGGTGGATGGTTGGATCACCACCACCACACCAGACTTTCGTCTAGATCGGTGTTTGTGTCCTGTGTGAAGCCAGAAGTCAACATTGATTTATTTGTCAGGTAACTTCAGAATAAGTAACTTAACCACAATCTTTCCAAACCTAACTATGTAGTTTTATTGCCTAAACCCTATCCAAGTTGTTTCCTGTGAAGACAGAAGTTTATTTTGAAAAGACTGGAGGGGAAATTGACGCTTGACATTCGTAGGATAAACGCACGAAAAATAAAGAAATAACTTCTTCGCAAGATATATGAAGCGTTGTATGGTTGTATACGGTGAGTGGGTGCGAATGTCGGATTGTTGGTTTCAGAAAGAAAGAGACAGAAATTGTTGAATTTTTGCAGATTCTGACGTTGGAAAGGTGTGAAGAAGGGGTGAAGTTGTTCGACCATCTGAAAAGCAGTTCTTTTTTGTTTTTTATTTTATTTTTTAAATTTTCATCACAAACAAAAAAGATCTACAGACAGACTCACCAACCCCACATACAGAAAATAAGCATAAAATTAAATAAATAATAAAAAAAAAAATAATAATAAATAAATAAAAAAAAATAAAAATAATAATAATAAAATAAAAATAATTATAAAAAATATAATAATAATACAAAATAAAATAATAATAATAATAATAATAATAATAATAATAATTAAAAAAAAGACAACCATGGAGTATATTGGTGCCTTAAGCATGATGGTGAGGAGCTGCCAAAAATGAATGGATAGAAGAATCTTTAACTGTCATCAGTCACCTTGCCTGCATGTATACATGTATGTATGATCAGGGAAACCAATTGGTTTGACAGTTAAATACATAAATGTTGTACATTCATATGTTTCCATCATGTTCATCAGTATAGAAATTGCTCATTGCTACGGTCTAATAATCCTCGGTGTCCCTTTCCTTCCCAGGTGCTCAGCAGACTCAGTTGAACAGTTCCCTGCTGGCTGCTTCAGTCGTAGCGGGAATTGTCGGAACCATCTGCCTTTCTCTGGTTGCTTTTGTTGTTTACAAGATGCACAACTCCAACATCAGTTCCACCAAGACCATCCTGTTCCCACAGGAGTGACGGGAGGATTTTGTCCTGTTTCATTCACTCATACAGTGTGGTTTACAATACCACGTGAGCATTGTGATAAATAAGAGAGCAAAAATCTCTGACTTTTTTTTGTTGGAATTATCAAACACTAGGTCCTTTGAAATAAGCATAAGAGAGGGAGAATCTTTTCAATTCAACCTTGGTGCTTTAATTCAGCCTGGAAGAAGAACATAAGCTAACAGTCTCATGTACTGTTGGGTATGCTTCAGTGAGAACGAGTTAATCCTCTATACTGCCAACACATCAGACAGAAACAACAGCACTGTGCACGCACTCATAAACACATTATAGCCTTGCACACTGCTTCAAGCTTTTGAATATATTGTATACCTTTATTTTACATTGGGAAATGTTATTGAGAGCAGTAGTTATTTGCTACTTAAGCAGAGTGATAGGTAGTGTAGCTCACATTCAGGGTTTTTTAATACTTATATATATATATATATATATATATATATATATATATATATATATATATATATATATATATATATATATATATATATATTAAAGGTTCAGAAAGTTTTTGTATTTCTGTTTCTAATAAAGGTGTCTGACAAAATGTATATGGTTATTTATGGTGAATATATAGGGTGTCGAAAAAGCTGATGTATAAAGCTACAATACTCCACTATTATATCGGTATTTTTAATAAAGTATATAATCAAAAAAGTATATGTTTTGTACGTATTATAAGTGGGCTACTTGCAGCTGTATTTCACAGTGATGGCAGCTGTCGAAAACACAAACAGAAAGCCTAGAATTTTACTTTATCTTATTTTAAATAAATACTCCTCTGTGTTTATTATCTATCTAAAAGTTACTACGAGTATGCATATACATTTGGCTGAATGTCACCAGATAACACTGTCACTTGTTAAACAGAAACACCTGTACACTGAGGAACAGGAGCCTGAGGAGCAGGAGGAAGAAGTTCAGCCATCTCAACACTATATTAAAATGTGTTTGTGTTTTGTGTCAGAGGGAGAGTCTGTCCGTCTTGTGAGGATCTTTGTGTGGTTGTGTTTTTGTGTCAGAGTGAGTGTCTTTGTCTGGTGAGGATCTTTGTTTCCCATCTAGGTGCTCTCTCTCTTTGATTGGCTGGAGGTGTGGGTTCGGTCTGGGGTGTGCCGGCTGCTGATTGGTCCAACCATCATGTCTGCAGTTTAAAAATGCTCAGGTAGTCTGACAGCTGCCCCGTTCTGTCCTCGGCCTCCAAACATTTGTGTTAAAGCTGTGATCTAGAGTTGAATTAGTAGCCTTAGTGCCCTAGTTGGCTTCGTAATTGTGTAACTTGTTGTAGGTTTTCTTTGCTGCTAAAGATAGACTTCAGTGGTCGGGGTGAACTGCCATTTTGTTTTCTTTTATAATCTTTTCTCCTGTTTCTGCTGTATCCTAGAGAGCAAGATTTAGTAACTGTCATTTTGTTTAGTGTTAGTCAGATAAATAATTTAGTTTGTTGTTTTGGCCTTTGTTCACCATGAGTTATATTGTTTCATTTTATTGTCTGATTTTTAGTAATAAATCTTTTTACTAAACTTAAAATGTAATCCTGCGACTGTAAATGGGGGACCGGGGAGGGAATGTCCTTTATACTTTTATTTTATTTTATCACATCAGACTGAACTCTTTGTCCCTGCTCACCTTTGAAAGAGACTATGAAATCATTTCAGTGTTCAACACCAAGAAGCCCCATCGTCTCCTGCTGGAATCATCAAAAGTAAGATCATTTACAATTATGGACTAAAGGCCAATTTCATTATTATTGTTTATTGGGTATAGTTTATGTTCGGTGTACAAGTTGGATTTTATACTGATGTTGATGCCAGCTGTGTGTATGAATATGTGGCTGCTGTGCCAGGCTATGCTGTTTGTGTTTGTCTTGTTGGATCAGAATCAGCTTGATTGTCCAGGTATGAGTAGACCTACACACATCATAAATCTAAATCTATAAATTGTCTTTATCAATGAGACTCACAGACAGTCAACAAACTGCAGAGTCATACTCAAAGCAACTTTTCATTTTCTCTGAAACTAACTGTTGGCCCAGTTGAAAACTAGGTCAGGTCCACCCAGGCCAGTCATTAGGAATTATGGGCAGAGGGACAGACTTTTCAGTTTGGGCCCCTCATCCACCCCGACTCCAGGTCGTCTGGTTTCATATGATACCAGTATCTTCACTCTAGCTTTAAAAATGGGTTAATTTTTTTAGTTGTTAAGCTGTTATACTTCTCAGCTTTATATTTATTATAGTTTGTAATTTGTGGTTCACTTTAATCCAAAAATACTCTGTCCAGGAATAACAACTATAAAGTAAATACAAACCAGATATTATAAACAAAGAAAAAAATCATTATAACTTCATGTTAGCTTTTGTTAGCAAGGCTAGTATATCAATCACAAATCAAGCCATTTCATATCATTCTTCTGCTGTCCTAATAATTTATGTGGTTCTTACAGTAATAAATTAGGCTATACATTGTTTTCAGTTTTCACTTGTAATAAATGCTGGCAGGAGGGTTGTACCACAAGCATGTCATATTTTAACGGTGGCTAACTTGGTGTTATATGCAGAGTCAGTCACCCTGAAATGTAAGTTAAAAAAAATCCTGATCTTTGTATTTTTTTTTTACTTTTTCATATCTCTATCTTCCTACCTTAAGTATGGAATAGTAGTTTGAAAGTTGCTAGGTTTAGAGAATCCCTTTGCAATTCATTGATTTTAGACCAGCTGATTTAAAAAGTTTCAGAGAAAATGAAAAGTTGCTTTGAGTTTGACTCTGCAGTTTGACGATTGTCTGTGATTCTCATTGATAAAGACAATTTATAGATTTTATTCTTCCTGCCAAGACCAAACATCTACTTATAAGATTGTGAAAGGTAATATGTTAACCAAAATAGCACCACAGTTTAATCCTACAAGCCTTATACATCATCATCAGAGGTAATGTTACAGTCACCTGACATGTATATTTATCTTCTTTTCTCACTCTTGTTTAGATTTGTTGACCTTGTTTTTAGCTGCATTTCTATTTCCGTCGTACAATGAGAGCAAAATAACCAGTCAAACTCCTGGTAGCCTATAGTGTGTAGGTCTACTCATACCTGGACAATCAAGCTGATTCTGATCCAACAAGACAAACATAAACAGCATAGCAGCGGGTTTTATTTGCTAGTCGGCCTATAGCTCCTCACCGTTGTACCTTTCAACTTTACCTATTATACCTGGTGCTTCCTCACACTTTTCTTTGGCCAGAAATTTGGCCATTGCCTCTCTGATGCTTTCATGTTCTTGTTCTCTCTGTATAAATAAACAAGGTTATTTTAAGGGGCAACATGTTTTTAATCCCAGGTCTTATCGAGCCTATGTGTTGATTTGAAATAAAACTATTTATAAAATACACCTAAAAGAACTCTGAAATAACAAAACACGTCAATCACTTGACTCAAATCATGTGGATTTAGTTAATCAACTCAACTTCTATCATCTTCGTCTTCATTTTCATCTTCACTATCATCATCATACATTATGATTTACACTATGAAGTTCCATTGCATCATATTTATTTTTATGATTTGGGAATCTGAATCCGTGTAGTACTACTATACTAAACTATGACTTTTTTTTCTCCATACTATACTATGACTTTTTTTACTCTTCTTTAACATACTATACTATAACCTTTTTTGGACATTGTGTAGGTTGATCCAGGGAGCTGATTGGTTCCAGCCTCAAGACACCGATTCAAAAGGCCAGGTTCCCCCAGTCCCAGCGGGCTCTCCTTTCTCGACTACCAGCAAGAAAAACCAGCGAAATGTAGTGAAATTTGCAAAACAGATATACAGCCCAGGTTCAGTAGGAGTAGGCAGCCTTTTGTTTAACCCTTTTTTCTCCTGTTTTTCCTGTAGGAGTGAGGTTAGTATTTGTCTTTTGTTTCCTTTATTTTAAGTAGGTAAGTTTAGGTTGTTGAGCTGTGTTTTGTTTATTACTTTTATAGCCTACCTTGAAGATGAGTTAAATAACTTTTAAAGGGTTGCAAATTCCTCGTTGCTGGTTGTCTTTGGGAGCTTGGGAGAATGACTTTTTTTCATAAGATTTTTCGACATACTATACTATGACTTTTTTTTGACATACTATACAATGACTTTTTTCATTAATTTTTCGACGAAATTTTATGAAAAAAAATCATAGTTTAGTGTCGAAAATTTCATGTAAAAAAGTCATAGTATAGTGTGTCGAAAAAATTTCATGAAAAAAAGTCATAGTATGGTATGTCGAAAAATGTTATGAAAAAAAGTATCAGTATAGTATGGCAAAAAAATTCATGAAAAAAAGTAATAGTATTGTATGTCGAAAAATTTTATAAGAAAGTCATAGTATAGTATGGCATAAAAATTGTATAAAAAAAGTCATAGTATAGTATGTCGTAAATTTTTATGAAAGAAAGTCATAGTATTGTATGTCTAAATTTTATGCAGAAAAGTCATAGTATAATATGTCGAGAAAAATTTCATGAAAAAAAGTCATGATATTGTATGTCGTAAAACTTTAATGAAAAAAAGTCATAGTATAGTATGTCGAAATTTTTTTTTAAAAAAAGTCATAGTATAGTATGGCGTAAAAATTGTATAAAAAAAAGTCATAGTATAGTATGTTGAAAAATTTCATGAAAAAAGTCATAGTATAGTATGTCGAAAAATTTCATGAAAAAAATTCATAGTATTGTACGTCGAAAAATTTTATAAAAAAAAGTCATAGTATAGTATGTCGAAATTTTATGAAAAAAATTAATTGTATTGTATGTCAAAACATTTTATAAAAAAAAGTCTTAGTATAGTATGGCGTAAATTTTTATGAAAAAAAGTCTTAGTATAGTATGTCGTAAATTTTTATGAAAGAAAGTCATAGTATTTTATGTCTAAATTTTATGAAAAAAAGTCATAGTATTGTATGTCGAAAAATTTTATAAAAAAAAGTCATAGTATAGTATGTCGTAAATTTTTATGAAAAAAAGTCATGATATTGTATGTCGTTAAACTTTCATGAAAAAAAGTCATAGTATAGTATGTTGAAAAATTTTGTGAAGAAAAAGTCACAGTATAGTATGCCGAAAAATTGTATGAAAAAATGTCACGAAAAAAAGTCATAGTATAGTATGTCGAAATATTTTACGAAAAAAAGTCATGGTATTGTATGTCGAAATTTTATGAAAAAAATAATTGTATTGTATGTCGAAAAATGTTATAAAAAAAAGTCATAGTATAGTATGGCGTAAATTTTTATGAAAAAAAGTCATAGTATAGTATGTCGTAAATTTTTATGAAAAAAAGTCATAGTATAGTATGTCGTAAATTTTTATGAAAAAAAGTCATAGTATTGTATGGCGTAAATTTTTATGAAAAATAGTCATAGTATTGTATGGCGTAAATTTTTATGAAAAAAAGTCATATTTTGTATGTCGTACATTTTTATGCAAAAAACACATAGTATTGTATGTCGAAAAACTTTATGAAGAAAAGTCATGATATTGTATGTCGTTAAACTTTTATGAAAAAAAGTCATAGTATAGTATGTTGAAAAATTTCATGAAAAAAAGTCATAGTATAGTATGTCGAAAATTTTCATGAAAAAAAGTCATAGTATTGTATGTCGAAAGATTTTATGAAAAAAATTCATAGTATAGTATGTCAAATTTTTAAGAAAAAAAGTCATAGTATAGTATGTCGAAAAATGTCATGGTAAAGTTTTTCAAAAATTTCATGAAAAAAAGTCTAAGTATTGTATGTCGAAAAATTTGTGAAGAAAAGGCATAGTATTGTATGTCGTAAATTTTGCCTTTTTATCATAAAAATTTACTACATACATAGTATTGTATGTCGTAAATTTGGACTTTTTTTCATAAAGTTTAGACATACAATACTATGACTTTTCTCATAAAATTTTTCGACATACAATACTATGACTTTTTTTAATAAAAAATTACGACATACAATACCATGACTTTTTTTCATAAAATTTTTCGACATACTATACTGCACTTTTTTCCATAAAATTTTTCGACATACAATACTATCGATTTTTTCATAAAATGTTTCGACATACTATACTATGCCTTTTTTGCATAAAAATGTACGACATACAATACTATGACTTTTTTGCATAACATTTTTCGACATACTATACTATACCTTTTTTGCATAAAAATGTAAGACATACAATACTATGACTTTTTTTCATAAAAATTTAGGACATAATATACTATGACTTTTTTTCATCAAAATTTACGACATACAATACTATGACTTTTTTTCATAACATTTTTAGACATGCAATACTATGACTTTTTTTCATAAAAATGTACGACATACAATACTATGACTTTTTTTCATAAAACTTTACGACATACAATACTATGACTTTTTTCCATAAAATTTTTCGAAATACAATACTATGACTTTTTTTCATAAAAATTTACGACTTACAATACTATGGCTTTTTTTCATACAAATTTTCGACATGCAACACTGACTTTTTTCCATAAAATATTTCGACATACTATACTATGCCTTTTTTGCATAAAATTTACGACATACAATACTATGACTTTTTTTCATAAAACTTTACGACTTACAATACTATGACTTTTTTCCATAAAATTTTTCGACATACTATACTATGAATTTTTTTTCATTGAAATTTTTCGACATACTATACTATGCCTTTTTTGCATAAAAATGTACGACATACAAAATATGACTTTTTTTCAAACAAATTTACGACATACAATATTATGACTTTTTTTCATAAAAATTTACGACTTACAATACTATGGCTTTTTTTCAGAAAAATTTTCGACATACAATACTATGACTTTTTTTTATAAAAGTTTTCGACATACTATACTGCACTTTTTTCCATAAAATTTTTCGACATACAATACTATGCCTTTTTTTCATAAAAATTTACGACATACAATATTATGAATTTTTTTCATAAAAATTTACGACATACAATACTATGACTTTTTTTCATAAAACTTTACGACATACTATACTATGACTTTTTTTATACAATTTTTATGCCATACAATACTATTACTTTTTTTCATGAATTTTTTTGCCATACTATACTGATACTTTTTTTCATAACATTTTTCGACATACAATACTATGACTTTTTTCAATAAAATTTTTCGACATACTATACTATGACTTTTTTTTCATTGAAATTTTTCGACATACTATACTCTGACTTTTTTGCATAAAATTTACGACAAACAATACTATGCCTTTTTTTCATAAAAATTTACGACATACAATACTATGACTTTATTTCATAAAAATTTACGACATACAATACTATGACTTTTTTTCATAAAAATATACGACATACATAACTATGACTTTTTTTCATACAAATTTACGACATACAATACTATGACTTTTTTTCATAAAAATGTACGACCTACTATACCCATGACTTTTTTTCATAAAATTTAGACATACAATACTATGACTTTTTTTCATAAAATTTTTCGATATACAATACTATGAATTTTTTTTATAAAAGTGTTCGACATACTATACTATGACATTTTTTCATGAAAATTTTCAACATACTATAGTATGAATTTTTTGTTTTCATGAAAATTTTCGACATGAGTTTGTTTTCCACAAAATTAATCTACATACTATACTATGACGTTTTCCATGAAAATTTTCGACATTCTATACTAAGACATTTTTTCATAAAAATTTTCGACATTCTATACTATGACATTTTTTCATGAAAATTTTCGACATACTATAGTATGACTTTTTTTTTTTCATGAAAATTTTAAACATGAGTTTTTTTTCCACAAAGTTAATCTAAATACTATACTCTGACGTTTCCCATTAAAATTTTTGACATTCTATACTATGACATTTTTTCATGAAACTTTTCGACACACTATAGTATGACTTTTTTTTTTTCATGAAAATTTTCGACGAGTTTTTTTTCCACAAAATTAATCTACATACTATACTATGACGTTTTCCATGAAAATTTTCGACATTCTATACTATGACATTTTTTCATGAAAATTTTCGACACACTATAGTATTACTTTTTTTTTATCATGAAAATTTTCGACATGAGTTATTTTTCCACAAAATTAATCTACATACTCTACTATGACGTTTTCTATTAACATTTTCGACATTCTATACTATGACATTTTTTCATGAAAATTTTCGACACACTATAGTATGGCTTTTTTTTTCATGAAAATTTTCGACATGACTTTTTTTTCCACGAAATTAATCTACATACTATACTATAACGTTTCCCATTAAAATTTTCAACATTATATACTATGACATTTTTTTACGAATATTTTCGTCAATTTTCATGAAAAAAGTCATGCTATAGTATGACTTTTTTCATGAAAATTTTCGAAATTTTAAACTGAGTTTTTTTTCCAACAAATTAATCGACAGACTATACTATGCCATTTTTCATGAAAATTTTCGAAATTCTATACTATGACATTTTTTTACGAATATTTTCGAAAATTTTCATGAAAAAAGTCATACTATAGCATGTCGAAAATATTCGTAAAAAAATGTCATAGTATAGAATGTCGAAAATTTTCATGAAAAAAGGCATAGTATAGTCTGTCGATTAATTTGGTGGAAAAAAAACTCAGTTTAAAATTTCGTCAATTTTCAAAAAAGTCATACTATAGCATGACTTTTTTCATGAAAATTTCGAAATTTTAAACTGAGTTTTTTTTCCACCAAATTAATCGACAGACTATACTATGCCTTTTTTCATGAAAATTTTCGACATTCTATACTATGACATTTTTTTACGAATATTTTCGAAATTTTCATGAAAAAAGTCATGCTATAGTATGACTTTTTTCATGAAAATTTTCGAAATTTTAAACTGAGTTTTTTTTCCAACAAATTAATCGACAGACTATACTATGCCATTTTTCATGAAAATTTTCGAAATTCTATACTATGACATTTTTTTACGAATATTTTCGAAAATTTTCATGAAAAAAGTCATACTATAGCATGTCGAAAATATTCGTAAAAAAATGTCATAGTATAGAATGTCGAACATTTTCATGAAAAAAGGCATAGTATAGTCTGTCGATTAATTTGGTGGAAAAAAAACTCAGTTTAAAATTTCGTCAATTTTCAAAAAAGTCATACTATAGCATGACTTTTTTCATGAAAATTTCGAAATTTTAAACTGAGTTTTTTTTCCACCAAATTAATCGACAGACTATACTATGCCTTTTTTCATGAAAATTTTCGACATTCTATACTATGACAATTTTTTTACGAATATTTTCGAAAATTTTCATGAAAAAAGTCATACTATAGCATGTCGAAAATATTCGTAAAAAAATGTCATAGTATAGAATGTCGAAAATTTTCATGAAAAAAGGCATAGTATAGTCTGTCGTTTAATTTGGTGGAAAAAAAACTCAGTTTAAAATTTCGTCAATTTTCAAAAAAGTCATACTATAGCATGACTTTTTTCATGAAAATTTCGAAATTTTAAACTGAGTTTTTTTTCCACCAAATTAATCGACAGACTATACTATGCCTTTTTTCATGAAAATTTTCGACATTCTATACTATGACATTTTTTTACGAATATTTTCGAAAATTTTCATGAAAAAAGTCATACTATAGCATGTCGAAAATATTCGTAAAAAAATGTCATAGTATAGAATGTCGAAAATTTTCATGAAAAAAGGCATAGTATAGTCTGTCGATTAATTTGGTGGAAAAAGAACTCAGTTTAAAATTTCGTCAATTTTCAAAAAAGTCATACTATAGCATGACTTTTTTCATGAAAATTTCGAAATTTTAAACTGACTTTTTTTTCCACCAAATTAATCGACAGACTATACTATGCCTTTTTTCATGAAAATTTTCGACATTCTATACTATGACATTTTTTTACGAATATTTTCGAAAATTGTCATGAAAAAAGTCATACTATAGCATGTCGAAAATATTCGTAAAAAAATGTCATAGTATAGAATGTCGAAAATTTTCATGAAAAAAGGCATAGTATAGTCTGTCGATTAATTTGGTGGAAAAAAAACTCAGTTTAAAATTTCGTCAATTTTCAAAAAAGTCATACTATAGCATGACTTTTTCATGAAAATTTCGAAATTTTAAACTGAGTTTTTTTTCCACCAAATTAATCGACAGACTATACTATGCCTTTTTTCATGAAAATTTTCGACATTCTATACTATGACATTTTTTTACGAATATTTTCGAAAATTTTCATGACTTTTTTCATGACAATTTTCTAAAATATTCGTAAAAAAATGTCATAGTATAGAATGTCGAAAATTTTCATGAAAAAAAGGCATAGTATAGTCTGTCGATTAATTTGGTGGAAAAAAAAGTCAGTTTAAAATTTCGAAATTTTCATGAAGAAAGTCATGCTATACTATGACTTTTTTGAAAATTGACGAAATTTTAAACTGAGTTCTTTTTCCACCAAATTAATCGACAGACTATACTATGCCTTTTTTCATGAAAATTTTCGACATTCTATACTATGACATTTTTTTACGAATGTTTTCGACATGCTATAGTATGACTTTTTTCATGAAAATTTTCGAAAATATTCGTAAAAAAATGTCATAGTATAGAATGTCGAAAATTTTCATGAAAAAAGGCATAGTATAGTCTGTCGTTTAATTTGGTGGAAAAAAAACTCAGTTTAAAATTTCGTCAATTTTCAAAAAAGTCATACTATAGCATGACTTTTTTCATGAAAATTTCGAAATTTTAAACTGAGTTTTTTTTCCACCAAATTAATCGACAGACTATACTATGCCTTTTTTCATGAAAATTTTCGATATTCAATACTATGACAATTTTTTACGAATATTTTCGAAAATTTTCATGAAAAACGTCATACGAAAATATTCGTAAAAAAATGTCATAGTATAGAATGTCGAAAATTTTCATGAAAAAAGGCATAGTATAGTCTGTCGATTAATTTGGTGGAAAAAAAACTCAGTTTAAAATTTCGTCAATTTTCAAAAAAAGTCATACTATAGCATGACTTTTTTCTTGAAAATGTCGAAATTTTAAACTGAGTTTTTTTTCCACCAAATTAATCGACAGACTATACTATGCCTTTTTTCATGAAAATTTTCGATATTCAATACTATGACAATCTTTTACGAATATTTTCGAAAATTTTCATGAAAAAAGTCATACGAAAATATTCGTAAAAAAATGTCATAGTATAGAATGTCGAAAATTTTCATGAAAAAAGGCATAGTATAGTCTGTCGATTAATTTGGTGGAAAAAAAACTCAGTTTAAAATTTCGTCAATTTTCAAAAAAAGTCATACTATAGCATGAGTTTTTTCTTGAAAATGTCGAAATTTTAAACTGAGTTTTTTTTCCACCAAATTAATCGACAGACTATACTATGCCTTTTTTCATGAAAATTTTCGATATTCAATACTATGACAATTTTTTACGAATATTTTCGAAAATTTTCATGAAAAAAGTCATACTATAGTTGATTTTTTCATGAAAATTTTTGAAATTTTTAAAAACTAGTTTTTTTTAATTTTGGGAAAAAAACTAGTTTTTTCTAATTTTCAAAAAAATTCTATACATGACTTTTTTTAGAAAATTTTTGAAAAATTTTAAAAGAAAAAAATCAACTATACATGTTTTTTGAAAATTTTCGAAAAAAATGCATTTTTTAGAAATTTTTGAAAATTTTCATAAAAAAACATATTTAGCTGTCGAAAATTTGGGGGAAAAAAAAAAAAAAAAAAAAAAAAAAAAAAAAAAAAATGTTTTATAAAAATTTATTAAAAAGAAAAAAGTCGAAAATTTTCATGGGGAAAAAAGGGGCCCTTAAATTTTAATTTAGTTTCTGTTTTTTGAAAATTAATTTGGTTTTTTTTTTTGGAAAAAAACTTCAGTTTTTTAAATTTCGAAAAATTTT